>JAWNNK010000066.1:6177500-7377500 GCA_035045065.1 Hirtodrosophila trivittata | reverse complement strand
TATTTATTATATATTTATTTATTAATTATATATTTATTTATAAATTATATATTTATTTATTTAATTATATTTATTTTTTCCCTTAATTCTTCGTAATTCATCCTTTTGTTTAGTTATTTATTAATTATGTATTTATTTTTTAATTACATATTTATTTATTAATTATATATTTATTTATTAATCATATATTTGTTTATTATTTATATATTTATTTATTTAATTATATAGTTATTTCTTTATTATATATTATTTTTTAACTTATTCTTCCATTGTTTATTATTTTAATTAATTATTAATTTATTAAATTATATTTTATTTATTTAATTCATATTTATTTATTTCATATTTATTTGTTTCATATTTATTTATTTCATATTTATTTATTTATTTATATTCATTGAATTTCAAGTATACAGAATTTTATTATATCTGTCTTATATATTTATTTTTATTATTTTTATTTATCTATTATTTTATTTATTTTATAAATTATTTTAATGTGTTATTTACTTTAACCTTTACTTTTTTTAATTTTAATTAAATTACTTTTAATGTATTATATATTTTATTTACTTCTAATTAATTTGTTTATTTTCTGTATTATTAAATTTATTTATATTTTATTTATTTCCTTTTAATTTATTTTCATTTTTGCTTGTATTTATTTTTTCTATTTATTTTATTTTATTTACTTATTTATATTTTATTTATTACGTATGAATTTATTTAAATGATAATGAGAAATGATAAATTATGATTATTTCTTTATTCATTATTATTTCTTTCTTGCGATAATAATGATAACCTCTTTCTTCCAATGTGACTAGATTTGAAATCACAAATTATACCTTGATGTCTTTGAGTTAACGGAGAACTATCCAAAATTGGTTTCGTTTGAAATCGAAGCTGCAGTATGGACAGAAGGTAATTCGGAACTTTGTTATTATTGGATCTGCAGTTACCAAAGAAATTCGTTTTCAATTAGCTATTTCAATAGAATCCTTCACAAACTATTTAAGCGACCCTTGCCTAACTCCCACACACAACACGCACACCAACACACATAGAAGCTGGCATATTTCTCCCTGTGTATGCGCATTTGAGTGTGTGCATTTGCATGTGTGTGTGTGTGTGTGTGTGTGTGGGTTGTATTTGGTTGATGCCCGGAAAACCCAAAGCGACGCGCCAGTTATTGTTTTGCCACTTCAGTTTCTATTGTTATTGTCAGGCGGCGGCGGCGGCAGCAGCAACATCGGCAGCGGCGCCTGCAGCATCGACTGATGGCAACGACTTTATATCCGTGTTGGTATTGGTGTTGTTGTTGCAGTTGTTGTTGTAGCTGGTGCAGCTGGTAGCAACGTTTATGCAATTTAATTTTGATTTAAGTGCGAAATGAAATGGTAGCCCTCATTGCAACCTCGTGTGCCTACAGCAACAACATCGGCACCAACAACAAGAGCAGCAGCAGCAGCAGCAGCAACAATAACAGTAACAACAACTAATTCTATTGACTTTGCTAATGACGTAATTAAGCGCATTTCGCACACGCAACGTATACGCAATGTGGAAGTGTTTTGGCCTCCATTGTGATTTTAATTAAGTCTATTTTAATGATGGCCACAAAAAGCTTTTCAACTGACGCAAAATCGTAGCCTTTTTTTTTAGCTTTTTCTGTTGTCTTTTTTTTTTTTTTTTGTTTTATTTGGTTTCTGCGAAATATTTTGACAGATTGCGCGAGCGTCCGCGTTGTGGTTTTGTGTGCCAAGTGTAAATTTATGCAAATTACATCAATAAAAACATTCCGTCTTCGGTTTTTTGAACAGCCGGCCCGTTATGATTTGGCCAAGATGGGCGGCCGCGTGTAGCTCATTTTCTATTAACAACTGCGTCCATAAAAATGAAAACGACAACAGCAACAGCAACAACAACGTGAATGGCAGCAGCAATGGCAATGACAACGACAACGACAACGACAACGACGATGGCGTTGGTAAAGGCAACGAAGCGTCCAAGCAGAAAACCAACTACGGGACAGGCTCATTTGCATGTCCACCCCAAAAGAATCCTTAAACTCCTACTCCACCCTCTTCTGACCCCGAACTCTGTCCCGTCGGGCGTCGAGACGTCGACGTTAGCATCAAAGTCACAGTCACCATGTGGTTACGTCTGTGACAGCGTCGAGACTGACGGGCATTCTAGCATAGTGGTCAAATTAGACCAAAAACCAGGTAAATAACTTGGACAAAAATATGAATAAGGAATGCGTAAGGATATCTTCTAAATGATGTCAAGTAAAATCTTGTTTGTACATTCAGAAATGTTAAAATTAATTTTATTTTCTATTATTTTATTATTAAAAAACAAGTTTAAATTTTGGCAAATACTTCTATGATTATTTTCCCATTTTTACTTAATTTTGAGAAGGACTTGAAGAGCGAATAGAAAACAAAGCCAATAAAATGTTTCTAAAGTAATTGTGAACTGAGCCATGTGAAGTAATTAGCTTTCCTTTGAGCTCGAGCGGTTCAATTGATTTTTTGTTTGAAAACTGAAAATTGTTACCACTGTGCAGCTGTCGCATCAAGTTTCGCTTTTGGGCACGTTTTGTCTTGGCCCTAATTCAAGCTTCACACAGAGGCTAATCAACGCCAGGCAACTTGGCCGGGAATCGTTAGACAGACCATAAACAGGGGAAGAGCTGGGCGCACACTTAGGAGGCAGCAGGCGAGAACTGGATGATGGTCGCAGAGAGAGGGTGGGTGGGTGCGTTTCTGCTCGTCTTTTTTTTTTGGATTTTTTTGATGGGGGCAAGCAGACCGCTAAATTTTATTTAATTTTTGTTTAGCTGCGAAAAGTGGCGTATAAAATTTACTTTGGCTTCGACGACGATGATGATGACGACGACGTCGACAAGGACGAGGACATAAAATAATGGAAATTGCCAAATGTGACAGCCACAAAGCTGCGCAGGGGAGCAGCAAGAGCAGACTTAAGCGGAGGATCGTATAATGCTCGTATAAATTTACAAAAATTCAACGTTAATGCGACTCGACGGCTGCTGCTGCTGCAGCCGCAAATAGAATTAACTTTTCTTTTTCGCTTTTGATTTTTTTTTATTTTTGGTTTCATTTTTTCCAATTTTTGTTTTTTTTTCTGTTTTTTTGGCTTTGAAGCCGCTGCTTTGGCTGTTGGTAATCGCCGCACATTTAGGCGGGCAATTTGAAGTGCAATAGCGAAACGTTGCACAGTCCGAGTGGGTGGGCGGGTGAGAGGAGGGGAATGTCAGAACAGGCGAAGCAGCTGAAACCGCACTAAAATCTTCGCATATGAACCGGCAACAGTTGCCAGGGCAGGGCACCAAATTGGCAGCACATTGGCGGCACTATGGCAAATGGCCATAATAAAAAAGCCGTTTGCTGCATTCTCATGCGCAACTTGGCGGCGAAATCAAAAGGAAAAAAAAGAAGCACAAGAAAAAAAAAAGAAAACAACTGCAACACCAGCAGCTACTTACAAAAGTTTGCGCTATCGACGCCGCCACCACCACCACCGCAAGGCATAAAGCAAGGCCATCTCATCCTGATCCCAGCAACGACTACTAGTCCTGGTCGTCGCTAGCAGTAAAATGGCCGAACGCATGGAAACAAACGAGCATTGAAATTGAATTTAACAGCAAACAGTTTTAAGTAGCAACCATGAGAGTAGGAGAGGCGGGGGAGGCGGGGGAGGGGCCACAGGCCACACAGCTCATATATATGACAGGGGGCGGGGTTGAGGGCCAGAGAGGCGACGCCAAGATAGCAGCAACTTTAGTCTATGGCGAAGTTTGTATGCGCTAATGGAGATGGATGCGTAAAAGTTGAGGCCACGCTGCGTATGCGTAACGTCCTATTGGAAATGGTAATTTTTCAATATTACACATACGACATGTGGTCCCGGCAAATACTTACACAACAAGTGAAGAATTAGCTGTGTGCTATGGTAATGCGCCATACGTATAAATAAATAGCAAACAAAAAGAACAAAACACTTAACGTTCTTTTTATAACCTAAAAGATATCAACTTCAATTAGATTTTAAGTGTTATTAATATGTGTAAGTTCAAGGTCAAGCTAAGCGTCAGGGTAAAAAGTAATCAATTTTATTTCCAAAGTTGCAGTTGTGTAGGAAGGAATTCAATAAAGATCTACTCAGACATATATATATATTACAGTATACTTTAATGAGAAACAAAAACGATCTGTTCTGATATTTCCTACTTCTTTGAATTACTCAAAGTGAATCGATAACATTTAAAGAACTTAACTACAACCTTCTCGTTTTGTGCCGTACTATGACCAGATTTCTAAAGATCGCAAGCCTCACTTGAAAACAGAAAACAAATCTCTTCACTTTTCATCTGACTTGCCACAAAAGCCATACAATAACCAATGGACTGCACATATCAATTGAAGCGCAGCGGTGCATTTCAGGCTCATATCAGCAGCAGCATCATTTGCCATGTCTGCGACTTATCGCCCCAAGAAATGTGCAGCAAAATAGATTTCAAAGCCATGCAACAACAACTAAAATAAACAAAGAAAAGCTGCATTGAGCAACTTTTTTTTGAATAACCGCAGACTAAATACCCTTACATGCAAATATGGCATAAACTGTACTGATCTGAAGACGAAAGCCTTAAATTTGTCGCAGTTCTTTAAGAATCTCAAGTTGTATTCTATATAATTCAAACCAGGCTACTTTATAGAGATCTGAACAGATTGCTATATATATATATACTAGCTGCAAGGAAACCTCAGTATGAATATTTTATAGATTTAGACAGACATTTTGTGGTCCCAACTGGAGGTTAGAAACGTTCTTTGCATTGCATTACAAAGTTTATGACAGAGTTGCAATACCCAGTGGAAGTGTACAGCAACTGCAACAGCAATAACAACAGTAACAACAGTAACAGCAGCAGCAGCAGCAGAAGCAGAAGCAAACACTGTTGAACAGGAGAACGATAGAAGCTTATGTGGCGGATAATACAAGGGGATTTCATTATTTCGGCACTTACGAGCGAATAAGCACTAAGCAATTTGAACGACGGGGCAGCAAAGCATAGAAAATCCTTTGGGGTAATGACAACGACAGCAGTTATAGACTTTAAACCTAAACATAACGGCTGCAACTAACCACTAAGAAGCTCAAGGAGAACCAGAAGCACCAACAGCAGAAGCACCAGCGCCAACATCAGCACCAGCAGCAGTTCCAAGCAGCACCAAGTTCGAACAACGAGTAAATGAGCTGTCAAAGTTTTTAATGCAGCGAGGATGCTGGCGTTGCGGCTGCCAACGACGGCAACGGCAACGGCGGCGTCGACGCCACCAAATGGCAACGGGCACGAGCTAGACAAGTAAATCTTATTGTGCAGAAAATGGCAAATTTCCCCAGACGGCCAACAGCAGCCAGCAGCCAACAGGCAACATCGACGGTAGCGGCAGCAGCAGCAGCAGCAACACCAGCCAGCAGCTAGAAGCCACCCGCTTAAATGCGGGTGGTTTGGGCACTAACTGAAGGTGTGGGAGGCGGTGCTGGTGCGGGTGGTGGTGGGTGGTGGGTGGCAGTGGTGTGACTGCAATAGCAGCGGGCACTTTGAAGTATTTTTCAGCATTGAGCAGACGTTTGATTGAGAATGTATTGTATAATTTCCCGAGCGTATTTAGTGTCAGCATCGAGACGCCAAAAAGCGCAATTCCAAACAACCCACAACAACAACAACAAGAACAACAGCAACAACAATGAGAACTAACAGGCGACAAGCAACGAAGCGAAACTCTTACTTTAATATTAAAGTACGATCAACTCATATGTGTTCACGATTTTAGATTACAGTGAAGACTTCATACACTGACAGCCATAGAAGCGATCCTTTCGAGATTCCTTCAGGTTGCGTAGGAGGATCAGTGACACATTTGATTTCTATGAGGTATCCTTTATGATTTATGCTCCAAATGAAAAGAAAACATATCCCAGAAAGACTATAAGAAGGATAATTCACCTTTTGGATGCATGAGTTCAACTTTATTTAGTATCAAGTGAGCAGTAAATTGTGTTTTTGATATAAATCTACAAGCTTATTCTTTTCATTTTTGTGACTCTTTCGATGTGTTTGTATGGGCACAGTTGATAAGTTGTAAGCATTTTGTATCGATTGTCGATAAGAAACAAATTCGTAATTTTTGTCGCCTGATTCATAATAGCTTTCATCTTACACGAATTACTCGCCCTCCCCCTTCGGTTGTCCCCACCCAAATCAAGATATTTTTAAGGAAAAAAACACATTCATCACTTTGGCACGACGCGGCGGGTTGCGCTTTTCGACTGACATTCCCCATCACCCATCCCCCCAGCCATTCCAACACCCCTTTGTACAGCGTTTACTTCACCCCGCAGCACGCGCCTGCTCGTTTGCTGCCTGCCATGTCACTTAATCAATTTCGCGTTAATCAGCCCAACGTCGCCGATGGCATCTTAAAGTAAACACGCAACATGAAAACGAGAAAATGCTGCCCCTTATCTTAGACGCCATCTTTGAGATGCGTTTCCGTCACGCTGTTCTCCACACTTGCTCGGTCGCCCAGTCGCCGAGTCGCTCAGTCGCTCAGTCGCTCGTTCGTTCGGTTATTGCTATAATTTTTATGTCAAAATATAAATTAAATTTTTGCTTCACACGCGATTGTCGTTTTGATGTCACACACACACCCACACAAACACACACCCATATACACATATTTATACACCTAACATGTGAAGATGTGGATAACTAAGAACTGGGAAGAGGGAAGCCTTTAGACTGACTGCCACACTGGAGTCACACAGTCACGTCTCAAATGCCAAGCGAGCTGACACAGTTTGTTACTTTTCAGCAAACGGTTCCAGCGACGCCTGCAGCCGACGTTGACGATGTCGGCGGGTCCAAAAAGGTTGCCATACAGAAATTCACCCTTCAAAGGCTGCCACCCATTTGGGAGTTGGTCGGATGAGATGCCATCATCATCATCGCCGCCATCGTCGTCGTCGGCGTCGTCGTCGCGCACCTTGCGGTCTGCCATTTTGAGCAAGAAGTTCATTACTCATAAATGCTGCACATGGCAGCGGCAGCAGCAGCGGCAACAGCAGCAACGGCAGCGGCAGCGGCAACGGCAACGGCAACGCCAGCGACAACCGTCAGCGATTCCCATTAAAACAACAACAAGCTAAAGAGTGTGCCAGTGGTGTGGGTGGTGCGGTATGTGTGGGTGGAGGGATTTCAGTTTCGCCTCGTTATAAGTAAAGAAATCTGCAGTGCGCTTTAAGTGTTATCGGCGACACGCACACCCAAAGCCGTACCATGCGCCACGCCCACAAAATGGAAGAACGTGAAGGACATTTTCATTTTATGACAACGTTTGGCTGGAAATTTTTCGTAACCACCGAATGCTTCTACGTGTTTGTGGCTGAGTTCAAAGATTTATCAGCAATGACTTCGACGAGGCTGTCGTCGGTTCAGGTTCAGGCCCATCCCTCCATCCCTATGTGTCCCTTGTGTTTGTGTGTGTGTGTGTGTGAGGGTATTTGAACAGATTTAACACCCATACACACACTTCAAGTGAACGTGTGTGGGTGTCTCTGTATATGTTTGTATGTGTGTAGAACTTTAAGTGCTGCCCATAAAAAGGTGACTTCTAATCCGGTGAGCAGCACCAAAAGTAAAAAAGAAATAACGCCACACACACACACACACACGCTCACACATTTTTATATGTATATATATACTCACACACACACCTTTAGCAACACCTACACACTTAAGTTCAAAAGAATTTGCCAACAGTATCCACAACTTGGAGCCTTTCAGTATGCAAAAGTTAAAAGTTGAGAAGGCGCTCGCTTCGTTTGGCAGCCCATCATCAAAATGGCATCAAAAGTGGCAAAAGTGGAATTGCCAATTTGTGCTGCGTATGTGATGTTGATGCAACTCGTCCCGGATATACGACTTTATTGGAACAGGCAGCAGGAAACCAGGAAGGCAGAAACTCAGCCAACGCGACTGCAACTGTGGCAACTGCAGTCAGTCAGACTTCAGTAATAAAAAAAAAAAAAAAGGAGAAAAAAAGGGGAAAAACAAACTTGCACCTAACAAACTGGCAAAAGAGTTAACTCCAAAATAGTTAAATATGAAACTGACTTATAGTATGACACTCAATAAAACTCAAAGAATATAGCTTTATGCTTAACAAACTCTTTTGAGTTACTTGTATGCAACTTTTGAAGGCATTTCTATGGCCACAATGGAGCTGCAATTAAATGAAATGCTTTCATCGCTTTATGAATAAACGAAGCAAGTTTTACATTAATTTGCCATTTTGCAAGCAGTACAGCTAATGAATATAGCTTAATTGTAGTACTAGATGGAATATGGAATATGTTATATGGTATATGACTATAGAGCCCTGTCTTTGAATCAAAAAAGAGTGGAAAGTGCAACCTATGACAAGAGCAAAGTCAAGGGACTTTCACTAGACAGTTTACTTCTTTTGACAATATACCCTAAGAAATATAAAAAATATACCCTAATAATATAAATATTATATATAATATAAAATAAAACTTAACTAAAACATATGAAAAAGATTAACAACTTAATCTACCAAAACTGGGATCACTTTTGATAACTTAAAAACCAACTTAAAAACAAAATTAAAAACGAATTCATCTAAGCGTAACCTGAGCATATTTCAATCAACGTTGATTACTTTTGAGCCGATTTGAGATGCTATATGGTACATATAGCACGAACAGACTGCTGACTCGATAATATAATGGCTCCATTGACGACTGAAGTCATTAGTTAAAGTTCTCAAAAAACCGCACAAATGATTTTTAAATCTCTTTTATAGACCGCATACTCAAAAGGCTACCTATATTTTTTTCAGACCCGCCAACGACCAAGCAGCACTTGGAACGAACGAAATAAAATCACTTCATACACACACACAGATACAAGCATACACACCAACGGGAGCAACAAAATCCCATTCATCGCAAGTACGAGTACTTGTAGGCCAACAATTACTATTATATCGATGACTGGTACTGTTGGGCTTCTCAATAGCATCGATAGCCTCTCAATGTTTGCCCAACTGGCGGCAATTTAACTTGACTCCGTCTACCATTGCGGGTATTGTGCCAATTGTGAGTTGGTCGAGTTTTAGTACGAGTAACAGTACTCATAGCAATCGCAATCATTTCATTTCCCTTTTTAATATACGCTGCACAAGCACATTAGAGAAGCGATCCAAAGTCGAACCAGAGCCAGAGCTGGACCCACGAACTAGAGCCAGAGCCAGAACCAAAGTAAAGCAAACCAAACCAAACCAAACTGAACCAAACCAAACCTAACCAAACCACGTGCCAGACGGCAATGATTCCAACTGCTGGGTAAGAGAGTCCCTTGCTCGACCATGTCTATGCTAGCTATGTTCATTCCCCGTGCACTTTCTGGTTGAATGTTTGTATAAGTAGTCATTGGAGGCGGTCGTCCTACGTATTTCGTCCCTCGTCCTTAGTTCATCGTAACTCGTATGCGAGTTTTGCTTCCGTTTCCGTTTACAGTGTTTGCAATTTTGCCTTTAGTATTAATGGGCTTAAATTGTATTGATGTGTAAACGCTGCTCGCCATACCAAAAACCTCTGACCGACCAACTCGATTGGAAAGTCTACGAAAATTTTCACGCCGCACACGCGCGCCCCTGAGCTAATTTTGCATGCAGCTCAGCGCTCAGTCTATACTTTTCCCCCGCCCATTTACCTCCCTTTATCACCCTGCCTTCCCATCAAACTGATGTCCATCTGTCCGCTTTTTATTGAGCCTGTATAACAGTTACAACAAACACACCAACAGCAACAACAACAACAGTAACTATAAGTGGGGAGGTGATGACGAGGGGAAACACTGCTTACAGCCCGCGGGAGGTAAAAACGCTTTGCACTCACATTGATTGCCTGGCGTAGTTTTATTTATGTTGCTGGTCAGTTTCAGTATACTACAACAGTTATTTCCTTTTTTCCTGTGTATTTTGTAGGCCACAAAGTGCATATTAAGCTGCAGCATAGAAGCAAGAAAAAAAAAATGATTTCCAAATGGTCATCAGTGGGTTAAAAAAAAACGTTGGTTTAATAAGCAAATGTGCTCGTTACAAACCAAATGCCAAATAAAACGGAATCATAAAAATCAGCCCAAAGCTAAATGAATCAATTTAAACGCTATTCGAATGATTCGCAAACTGATTCGATTTCGATTTTAAAACTTACATTTGCAATATCTCAACTTAAACTATTATTGAAGTTTATGTCCTGCAACTAATTTGCGTTGAGGGAACTTAAGCAAACATGCTTTTAGCTGTATTTAACCGCAAAAAACGAACAATACAGTTATCGCCTATCAGGTGTATACCTTAAGGCAGTAACAAAATAGTAAAACAACATAACATTACTTATGTATCTATTATGAATGGAAAACAATGGAAACTATGATTTAGGGGTGTGTGTAAATTTCATTGTTTCCACTTAATTAAATTATGTTTTACATTGTGGTGTGCTCCTCGGGTAGAACGCTGGTTAAGAAGATTAACAACCTGTTCATTTAATCGTATTAGAAATAATTAGACAACTAAACGAAGCCCCTACCCAAATTGCATGCCGCATGCCACATTTATTATTGGTTTTAAGCCGATTTTAAGCCATTACATAAATCGCCAGAACTTTTGTTACAACTGTAAACTATACGAAACGTTTCAATTATTCTCATTATGACAAAATCTTGATTAACTTCACAATAGATTATGGCGTCATACAAAAAGAGGTAAAAACTGGAATTCTTAATTTTAAAACGAATCAATAAGTGTGCATTCGACTACGAGAAAGCCTTAACCCACACAAGGACTATAGGCTTAAGGGTAAATATTTTCTTGATTACCTTCTGTGTTTATTATCTGATGTCAATAAAATTTGCAGCTGCAATTGAAAGTATGGCAAAAATCGAGGCTATTAATTGAAAAATGAGATTGTTAGGCTTTTTTCTCAAATTTTAATATGCCTTATTTGCGTTCAGTATCCAAAAAACCGACATACCAAATTTGGTTCCTCTAGCTCTTATAGTCTCTAGGGACGGACAGACCTGCCTATAGTGAGTCGATTAGTGATTATAAAAGAGAATATCTGTATGGGTAGGGGGATGCTTTATTTACCTATGACTTACTTTTCAGAACTTCATTAGCCTTTTCTCTCCAAGACACGTTTGTGGAGAAACCTACCTAGATACGATATAGTCTTTAGCTAGACAAAATATACAAAAGTAAAGGTAGTAGGAAAAGGCAGGAGTATCTAAAGAAACTTGGCTAATTAAAGACATTAAGCTGCGATCTTAGTACATGAACTTTATCACTGATCAGAAGTGTGCTCTAACATACATTTGCAAACAATTTCTATATATATTTCCCTTACACAATTTATATTAATTTCCAATTAGTTTCGGGTAAATGAGTAATAAGTCTTAAGAAAAAGATATAAGCTCAAGTGTGAAAGAATCTGAAGAGTTTAATATTGGCCCAATTTTTAATACTAACCATACTGGTTGCAGCTGCACTTAGCTGATAAACAACAATAACAACAACAGCAGCAGCAACAGCGGCAACAGCGGCAACAGCAGAAGCAGCGACAGCAGCTACAACAAATTAGAAGCTGCCAGCAACATCAACAACAACAAATGCTTGCTATAAATAACAGCTCCCAGCTGATAACCAACAGCGAACAAAATGAAGTCAACGTCTCGAGCAGTAAATAATTTTTTGAAGTTGCTTGGCATTGTGGCGCCCCTTCCTATGGCGGTGGTATGCTGGCTATCCCCTTTGCACCTTGTGAGCACCACCCTTGGAAATGTAATTTTCCTCGACATTTTCCGGTTGGCAATCATATCGCGCCAATGCCAGACAACGAAACCAGCAAAACCAACAACAACATCAATATACGGAGAGGGGAGGAAACTGACCGGAGACGAAATTCTTGGGGACAGTAGGAAACGCCGACTTCAAGTGTGAAATGCAGCGGCGACGTTTGATTTAAAGCAACAACAGCAGCAACGATGACGATGACGGTGGACACAAGGATGGTCGAGGGCTCCAAGTTGAGGTCATTACGGAGGGCACAGCATTCATACTTCCCTCATATATCTGGATGCTGCTACGATGCTGCTGTCGATGCTGTTATGAAATCAGCTTAACGAGATTGGAAATCAGAGAGAGAAAGAATAAGAGTGGTTCACAGTTTGGTACATTATCCATTCGCGGGGGTTGCAGCAATGCTTATAAGAAGGCAGTCAGATACAGATTCAGCTTCAGTTTCAGCTTCAGTTTCAGCTTCAGTTCCAGGTCCAGGTCCAGGTCGAGGTCCATGTTCTGGTCTACGTCCACCAGCCAGGGCCAGAGCCAGACGATCCATTAATGTGAAAGCAACTTCGACTGGTCAAACCAATTTGCTGGCATTAAATTAAAGCCACATCAAATGGTCGTCTTACATCCCATCTCCGCTTCCCAGCCATGCAGACAAAATCCCCCTTGTACTACAACACTCTAAGCATTATGGTATGCTCCTCGTACTACGTCAAAAATTAAGCCACTAAAACTTTCCGCTGTGTTGCATTTTTCAACATAAATCGAAGGCGTCAGCAACAGTATGAGTAGGAAAAGTTCTATCAACTTTACGATGGTCTTTGTAAATGATATAGGGGGAAGCTTGTTGTTTGCTTTGGGGTGTTTCTGCCTTATGGACAACTAAATCGAGCGCAAAATAACATTGATACCATAAGAAGAGTAGTATTTATATAGACTTTATAAAATAAATAAAGCATTTATAAGGTAAAATTAAGACTCCACTTATGGAACGATATGCCTACCTATCCCATTAAAGAGATCACCCCATGAATTTTTGACTCTTTTGACGTTTTACTTTCTAGCTTTGCTCTTGCAGGTGTCAAGTTTTATTAATGGAGAATATTATCGCGATATATGGTATAAATATATAATATGTATGTTTCTTTTTGGTTTTAAAGCACTTTACAAATGAAGTATATCCTGATTTTGGTACGATCCGGCAACCTTTTAACAGCTGATGCATGAGTTATGCATGCAATCCCATCTTTTTACCAGAATGCACTTTGCACGCCTCATCCATATACACCTACATACACAAATGCGTGGCAAGAACACATCGATATGAGGGTATGTGTATAGTCGTAATAATATGTACGTATATATTATATATGTATATATTTCATTGTTTCCATCAACGCCGATACTGCCGCTGCCGCTGCTGCTGCTGCTGATGCACGCCAATAATTGATGATGAACAAATAAGATGGCTCCTTTTGGTTTGGGCTGTGGCACCATGAGGTAAGGATGAGCGGGAGGAGTGAGCAGGATTGAGGAATGGGAATCGCAGTCGCCGACATATCGACGTGTGTCGACTGTTTGGTAATGCAATTCCATTCAGGCATACGAGACAGCCAATCTATCCAATTCACATACGAGTACACACATTTATACCCATATTCATCAGTATGCAGGAGATGAAAGCCGCCTCGGTCTCAGTCTCTTCGTCCTGGCCAGCAAACAAAAGTTATATCTTTTTACCATTACGTTGGGTAGGCTTTTGGATAAATTTTGGCAGACACACTCACACACGCATCAGGATTGCAGGATATTGTTACTGTTATTATTGAAATATACCTCTGAGAAGTAGGCAATCATCACTATTCAATGGGCTTTGTGTGGTGTTGCATCCACGCACTTTAAACTTGGCTACATTAAGAGGAACAAGTTAAGAATATATGAGAAAAAGTCTATAAATTATAAGAAAAGTTCCCTAAAAACAATTACTTATTACAGAGTATCTTAGTTTCGGATTCAAGTTCAGAAATGTAGAGAAAACTTTTGTATTCCTGTTATTGTTTTTATTGATTGCATCAAAGTGGCTGCCTTGTCCTTTGTTGCCTTTTAGTCAGTTAATTGACGTTTTTATATTTTTTAAGTACAAAAGCGACCACGCCTATTGCACAATGTGCGCCTCTCTCGTCGCATCATTAGCGCAATCATTTTAAAATATTATTAATACTTAATGGTCGTATGGGCATATAAAATTTATAGCACGAGGCGGGCCCAAATGAATTTCCTGCACAGACGGCGAGAAAAACAGGACCCGCACCAGGACAAGGACCAGGACGAACTTCTCGCGACTGGCAGGCAACACATGAAAGAAAAGCAGCAACGGAAAACGGAAAATTTACAGAGTGCAACTAAAAAACAGTTAAAAAAAAATAAGAGCACAAAAAAATATTAAATAATAATAAAAAAAATAAAAAGTATCCCAGACGACGTTCGTCAACGTCAAACAGCGATCGATAAAATGCTTGCATGTGAATTATTTTAATGAGTTCCGTTTCGTTGGAAAAGAAAAATATGAACGATAAACTAAATACATCCAGATAAAAAAAAAAAAAATAAAAAAACACCTCGCCCATAACCCATACAATGGCAAATGGTAAGTCAGTTGGTGTTGGAAAAAAAACAAAGGACTGCATTCTTTTTTTATATTTATTTTCCCTACTTTTTTTTAAATGCAACTAAGTTGGGTGAGCCACGGAGCAAAAGGTTAACAGGAAAGCTGCCAAGCGAACCACAGCGAACAACTGCGGATAGAGGACTCAGGACGTAGAACGACGGCTTGTGGACTGTGGACTGTGGACTCAGGCAGCAGCCAGTTGGCAACGTTTTCAAATTAATAATGTGAAGTCGACTACAAATCTCAGAAAACTAAAAGAGAGCGACAGAGAAAGACAAAGACTGAGGCAGGAAGAGCTAAAGACAGTCAAATAAGAAGTCGGAAATTAGGGATTAGCAGAAATGATGATGTACTTGTACTCGTACTCGTATTTGAAATGGACTTAAACTGAGACAGACAGAAAGCCAAGGAAAATATATATTGAGGCTTATTTCTAAAATGAATAATGATGAAATGGAAAAGGAAATGAAATGTATAAACTGAATTAGAATACATTAAGCTAATATTTACATTTGTTTATCAAATATCATTTACATATTTCATTGTCAGGTTCTTAATTGTCAAAAGAACAACTTAAATATTAAATGAGAAGTGAGATTTTTAAAAAAATAATACTATTAATATTTACATATTTATCATCAAATAAATAATTAAAAATTAAAAGGCAATCAATTCTGCAAAAATAATAAAAAAAAAACGAAAGAAATAAAGTAAATATATAACAAAAAAATTGTAAAGTTAATAAATAAATATATAAATAGAAATAAATAAAACTATATGCAAAAAATAAATAAAACTGCATAAAGAAAATATTAAAAAAAAAATATAAAATATATTAAAAGAAAAATATGTATATAAAGAAAAATTAAATGCATACTATATAAAAAAATAAATAAAAAAAAGTAATGATTATATAAGGAAATAATTAAAAATATCTGAAGAAATTAATAAAAAAATATAAATATAAATATATGTACCGTAAGATATAAATAAAAATATAAAAAGAAATTAATAAATAAATAAATGAATAAGTAACTTGAATAAAAAAATAGTTAATAAATATAATCAAAGGCTGGAAAATCGTTTATTTCGATCACTTGCATCAATTTTATTTGACGACTTAGTGGATTGAAAAGTTATTAGAAGACAAAAAGTTATTTTGAACCCAATTGAAAAAGAACCAAGTATGCAGTAAAACTTAACACACATATACATAGACGAGTAAACAAACACACACACACACACTACCAGCAATATACTGCTTGGGCTTATATGCAACATGCGACGGCCCTTTCTGGTTTATTTCCCGATATTTAAAAAAGTCTAAACAAAGAATAACAGGAATGTTCTCTTATATAAGGAAGTTCATACAATAAATTTGGGATCTCTTAAGAAAGAACGACTGATAGAAGAGATTAGATCTGCAGTCTTATATAGTAGATACTGATCAATAGTTGCTTCCTGATAGAATGTCACATAACTATCCCCAACTGCTATATACCCCTATTTATGCTTATTCAATTGATACAAATCCATAGTAAGAAGATCAATTAAGTCGTGACTTAGTTACTTTTTGGTAAACATTCATTATCCATATCCACTTTTTCTGAATTGTGGCATAATTATCAAGTTATTAAGTCGCTGTCGAACAATGCTTATAGAGTAAAAGCATCGACTTTGCTTTGATTACAGACATGCAACAGCTGCAACTTCATCGTTTCGGCAAACTGGGCAAAGTTTCAGCCTTAGCGTGAGCAGCACCTACCTTTTAGATACTAACAAGCGAGACTTTTCAAACAATATCTTTGTACGCTTTACCCTAGCAACCAGTAACCAGCAGCTACTGGTACTCACTCGTATATATGCAGTTTTATTTGGCTTTGTTGTAGCCGCGGAACCAGTGCAAAATATCAAAAAGAATGTAGTACAAAGAAACGGCGAAAAAGAATATGGTAAGAGGCGGACTATAGCCGTGACTCTATCTATATCAATGGTGCTATAGCAATCTCAATTTCTTGCTGGCTGTCATGCTTTGCTTTATGTTGCCCGGCATCGTTTTCTGCTTTGGGTTCGTTATATTTTTTTTCTTTTCTTTTTTTTTTTTTTTTGAACACTTTTAGCGTCTCAATCAGATAGCGCAAACAGAGAGAAAAGGAAAAGAAGATTGTTGAAAGGAGGGTTGGGGGCACAGAGAGAACAACAAAAGTTGTCAATTGACGCCAAAAGTTGACGCCAACACTGAGAGGCAAACCGAATGAAATAGAAAAAAAAGAACTGGTAGAAGGTGCAAAATGCAATAACAGTTAAGTCATTGGCCCCAAATGCTGGCAAACAACCCAAACGCCAGTTCGCTCGAAGGATTTAAGCATGGCGATTCGGCAATTCTGGGTCTCAGCTAGACGGTTATAAATAACGCTTAATTGCAGCACAATGTTTATAGCTACTGCCAATTTTGGAGACGCTGGCTAACGCTGGCAAGCGCTGGTGAGCGCTGGCGAACCAAGCACTGGACCAAGGACGAGCCATTGGAGCACTTTAGTCACAGGATTTTCTATAGGCGACTAGTGGGCATGGGGAGTTACTGTACACGCAGAGTGGGGGCAGCATTATGAGTAGTTAATTTACAGCAACAAAGTTGTTAACTGCTACAACAGAAAGTCGTCGCTGACAGCAGCTGCCTCTGCTCAGGCTGAGGATCTGTGTGTGAGTGTGTGTGTGTGGAGGAGGCCGGCTATGGCAATTTTCAGCTTCTAGTCCTGGCAAATTACCCAATTTTAAATTAACAAATTCCATTTCAACATTTTAATTAGGTTTTAAAAATTTCATGCGCCTGCCTTACTTAGCACAGAGCGACCGACCGACCGACTTCCTCGAGAGCAGCTTGCGTATTAATATGCGCCATTTCCGTTTCCGATTAGCATAGCGAGCGCGAGCTAGGCAAATGGCGCCCAAAATGGCGGCAGCTGCGCCACCAGTAACAACACACAACAGGAAATGGCACAAAACTGTCTCTACAGTCAAGTAAGCAAAAAGGCTTCTCCTCTTATTCCAAGTGTGTGTGTGTGTGTGTCTGTATGTGCCTGTTTTTATATGTATGTATATGTGTATATATGCTGTGTTTACTGTAGGCAAATGTATTTCATTTTATTTTAATTTTCATCATCATTGCACGAAACTAGCACAGACAGTAACAACAGCAACAACAACGGCCAGCAATGAGCAAACGAAAAATTTTCACATTTAAAATCCAAAACGATAAAAAATATCAAGTAAAACTGCTCAAAATAGTGTTTCAAACGAACACCAAATGCTCTGCTAAAGTAAGGCAAGAAACTCAGATACAGGTAAACTTAACTGTGCAGTACCTAAATAACTTTCTGATCTATATAAAAGATATCTCAACAATTCCAACTACATAGATGTCAATGCTTGATCTGTCAATTAAAGACTGAAAACTAATCAAAGATAAGTTTATTCGTAGTGAAAACCCCTCAAGCTACTTTCGCTGTTTATCCTTCTCCTATTTTATCTAACTTTCTCTTTAGCTTATACTCAAAAGTTTTCATTTTAACCAAAGAGCAGCCTCTTAATATAGCTAATATGCTTGGCTTAGTCAATTCATTGGTTATAGTGTATTATAAAGCTTGTGAGCGCTTCTCGCGATTCGCTTGTGCAAAAGCTGCAGTTAATTTGGTGCTTCAAATTTTAATGCCAGGCCAGGGCAATGGGCAACAACGGCAACAACAAAAACAATAATAACAAATAGCAAGAACAACAATAACAACAACAACATTGGAAACGACCACGTTCACCAAATGGTTGCCAGGACGGCTCTGGGCGCCATTTTATAGTCAGACGCAAGCCAAGCGATGTCGTCCAAACTCTAAGCTGCTCCTGCTCCTGCTTCTGCTCCAGCTCCTGCTACTGTTGTTGCTGTTATCCTTGTTGCTGTTCCTGTTATTGTTCTTGTTGTTGTCGTACAAAGGCTCTTTGCATAAAATTCTCACATTACGCATACGCCGCATTGTATTTACAGTTACTGAGCATTTTATTTCCGTCCAACGGTGCGGCCGCTTTTACTTTCCCCCTCACACTTTTCCCCACTTTTCCTTAACTCAGTTGAGCTGAGCTCAGTTTGGCTTGTGCTTGTG
The DNA here is from genome assembly GCA_035045065.1 of Hirtodrosophila trivittata. Taxonomy (NCBI): domain Eukaryota; kingdom Metazoa; phylum Arthropoda; class Insecta; order Diptera; family Drosophilidae; genus Hirtodrosophila; species Hirtodrosophila trivittata. The sequence continues at coordinate 7,358,709 of JAWNNK010000066.1, read as the reverse complement.
CTTGTGCTTGTGCTTTGCTTTGCTGTTTTTGTGTTTGTTTTTATAGATTTTATGGCGCTGGTTCTGTTGCTACTGTTTGTTGCTGTTGTTATTATTTAAAGCAACAAATATTTTCAACTTAATTAAACTTAAAACAGCCCTCGGATTCAAGATTCGAACAGCTGCTGTTTTGCTCCTTAACTGCAATGCCATATAATTTTTGTGCATAAAATTCACGTTTAATGCCGCAAAGTGTGCAACGCTTTTTATGACCGCCCCCACAATGGCCTCACCCCTAACACCCCACCCACTGTCCAAGCAGCACTTACACACACACACACTCACACACACCACCACCAAATTCTATACAAATACGAATACATCACAAAGGTTTGTGAGGGACCTCTGTGCCCAATTTATGTCCCTGGGCAACAAAAATTTATTGTCAACTGATAAGCAGGCCGTGGCAAAGTAGCCCAAAGGCGAAAATGTATAAAAAAAAATTGAAGAAAAAAAGTTTAGAAAAGCGAAATATTATCAACATACATGTAGAACTGTCAATACACTTCCGGAACTTAATTTCACAAAAGCCCTCAAGGTATTTAAAAGCCTCTATGGCATTTCAAATATATCCATTCTATTTATATCATAAAACTGCAGACATATATATATATATTCGCTTTAAATTTTACATATCCTGATCAATGAAATAGTATCTATCAAAAATATAAATTAAAGGGAGAAAAGTTTAAGTTTTAAAACAAATTCGATTAAAGAGTGCAAGATTATATATCAAAGTAGAAGATCACAGTGTATCAGTAACTATCGAATTCTCTATATACATTTAAATAGAGCGACCGACCATTTTTTAACATTATTCTTACCTGACTATACTCATCCCTTCTATCGTTAAAAAATAAGTAAAATTGAGTAAGGTACAAGCTATAAATGTAGCCAAAAACTTTCCTATCGTTTATATATTTTAGGAATTTATCTTGTTTTTAGTAGCCTTAAAGAAAATTGCACAGCATATGATCTATATACGTTTGAGTTTTAGAACTTTGCAACTGTTTAACATACTTCCTGAGTCAGCTTGTTTTGAAACCAGTGACCAAATTATAATACCCTAACGCTGTGGTTAGGGTTAGATGAAAACTGGAACTCGGCTGGTCTGTCAGTTTATTGATTTTGCTTTGGCACATAAATTTCAAACGGGAAAAGGAAAACTTTCGTTGGGGTTGTCAATTTTCGGGCATTAGGTTTTTTTTTTTTATGCAAATGCATAAAAAGTGTCATGATTGCCGTGTTTGTTTGCCTGAGCAAGGACCTGCAGTAGTATACGAGCCCAGTTCACAGTATACTGGGACGACTGACCTCTTGAACATTTTCTTACCCAAATGTCTCAACGTCGTTCGATCCATTTGTTTGTGTTGAGAGATTTTGGGCCGACATTTCTCCATATTTGAGCATATGCTTGGGTTTACCCATGGTTTGAGTACGTCTGCGGCCTGATAATTGAAATGGCTCCCCAAGGGCGAAACGTCACCGTCACCGTCACAGTCTCAGTCACAGTCACCATCATCGTCATCTCCATTTCCATCTCCGTCTACTCCATTTTTGTGTTCATCCTTGTCGCCCATATTTAACATTGCCTGCTGCTTTTATTTATATCATTTTTGAATTTGTATATAAATTCATCCAACGTTGTGTGAACATAACGTGGTAAGAGAACTATTTGAAATGCAAGGCATTGCTTGGGATACATTTTTGAGATGTGAAATGGATTAACCAAATATTTCCTAAACATGTGAAAAGACAAGCAAGAAATTTTCCTCAGAAAAACCGAAGCTACAAATTTGAAAGAGATTTGCAAATATTAAGGCTCTTTATGAATGCTAAGTTAGATTTAACTTCAAACGAAGAGGTAAATATTATCATAAGGTATACAATTATTTTCAAATAAAATATTAATTTTTTTATTATTTAATAACTTATCATTCTTATTTATTTTAAATTTACTAATTTTACTTTTAGTTTGTTTAATATTTATTATTTGTCATTTATTTATTCTTTATTATTTTTATTATCTTATTTTTATATATTTTGTTTAGTTATTTTCTACTAATTATAGGCTTCCTTTGCAATTGGCAGAGAAACGGTTGATTAACCACTAGCTACGCGGGCCTCTAGCCTAGACAATCACAATATCTAGATTCTAGTTGGAAGTCGAACCCAGGATCTCACGACAAGTTGCAGATCGGTCACTAACGTCTAACGATGCGGCTTAAATATATTAATCTATTCAGTCGCAATCGAAGTACCTGATGAATGTCGCTGCTCTGTGGGATATATATAACATTCTGGTTTTAATTCTTCTCAGAATTGGACTAAAACTTGGATTCGATGCGATTGATGCTGTATCTGAAATGGTTTTTCATAAGTTCCATGCGCTTACAGAGGCTCTCAGACAAACAGAAGCTTCAAAAGATCGAGATGTTATGCCCAAAACATCAATTATTACGATAGATTTCTCTATACACAATTATGAGATATGATTCAAATATCTATATATTATATATAGATTTGTGTAAAATATTATTTATCAAGAAATGCAGAAAGTTAATGTGATATATTCCCCCTGAAATCACAGTGCACCCATATAAAAGTTTTATATATTGCGGACGTGCTTAAAGGTATTTAAAGGTCCGCCTCATCCATGTATCTTTAATATACTCATTACATTATTGTATAATTTCTGTATTTACTTCTCATTATATCGACGGTTATCGAGAAGTAATTTGTATGTAATTACAGATGACATACCAAACATGCCATATCCTATTCCAGTTGACTGATTTTTACAACTGTCATTCTGATTAAAGAGGCAACACTTCGATATTATTATTTCGAAATCAGAAAATCAAAATGAAAATCACATCAAAATGCAGTCAGGTTTATTCGTACATACGTGTAGAATATATCGATATGTTATTGAAGCAAGTGCTATACTATAATATTCGTATAAACTTAATATACCTCACCTATATATATTCAAAGATGCGGACCATTTTTCATTTATATTTCACACATAAAGTATCCTCGCACGCCCCACTGCTTTTCAAACTACTCGCAGTCTGGGGGGACGCCTTGTCAACTGGTTTGAAAAATAGATTTTTACGGGCTTAGTTGCGCATCGCCAGCCACGGAGAAGGAAGACGACAAGGACAAGCGGACGGGCGGACGGGCGGACGGACGGACAGACGGCGATGGCATCGTTGGCAACGCCAGCAATGTGGACAACATTGGCGGGTATGGTAACCGGGGGACTGCCAAATCCCGCGGGCGTTCCCTTTTGTGTCTCACTCGCGTCATTTAAAAGACATTTGCCTGTCATTTTATGCCGTGTTTGGCACAGTTTTCTACGGCAAAACTTTTCGCTCTGCCAACAGTGGGGGGCGCGTCCACGTCGGCATCAGCATCAGCATCAGCATCGGCGGCATAAGCGGCATTGGCGGTGGCTGTGGCTGTGGCGTTAGCGTTGGCGGCAGCGGGCGCATTCTAGGGATACGACCATGGAATGACAGTGTCATTAGTTTGGCATTGGCAACACATTGCCAATATGTACATTTACAGCAGGTGCAGCAGCAGCAACAACAACAACACAGCAGAAAGAGACAGCTAAGAATGCTCTGATCGTGAGGCCGGAGATGCCCAGTAACCAGGTCTAGCACCAAGTCTAATGTAATCCAGACACACACAGACAAACTGCAGCACTGCTGCTTCTTTAATAAAAGATTCATGGCTTTTTGAAGAGTGCCCTAAAGTACTCGTATTAACGATAATAGCATTAGGTCCCTCTGTCTGTTATTCATATATACATAGATATACTCGTATAATGTATGTATAAGTTATGCAAATTTAATTATACCCTTTTATACTTAATTCATGAGTACAGGGTGAATGCAAAAAAGGAAAAAAAAACTCTTCTAATGATCAATAAGCGTTGCGAGGCTGAAAATTAGTTTAATTTAATTGCAAAAATCGTTGCCATTTGGAAAATGTATGCAAATTATAAAAGCCGCCCGACTGCAGCCGGCGTTAATTTACCAAATCGAATTGCATGGCATTAAGCTTTAATTAGCCTCGTACTCATGCACAATGCAAATGCAATTCTATGCGTTGGCAAATCCTTGCACAAAAAGTTGAACATAATGCCATATTTATTATAAACCATTTGTACAATGCGGCTCAAGCGTAACACTAGCTCTAGATGGAGTGCTCTATGAGCTCCAGGGCTTAAGTTTAGGTTTTAGCTGCGGCTGGGGGTGGGAGTGGGGGTGGGGTTTATGGTATGGGTTATGGGGTATGGGCTTTTGGCTTTGAGTTTTGCCTTTGGCCATGGCTTTTGCAAATGAACGCGAGATGCACGCGGCTAAACTTCAAAAGCGCAACAATGCGCCATTAGGAGCACACTTGGGCATCGAATGGGTTGGGTTTACGAGTACATGGCATGTAGGAGCTGAAGCTTGTTGGAGCTGTTAAGGGTCCATAGTTAAGGGTGAGGGGTTATGCCAGCTTCGTTGCATAACATAAAAGTTATGTAAAGTGGCATTAACTTGAGAGGCCACGCACACAGAAGCGTATACGCAATATTTGAGCAGTAAGAAATATATATACAAAAGAAAAAAAAACAAAACTTTCAGCAGAATGTGTTATACTCTATCGAAAAATGAGGCCAACTACCGACAACGAAGATGACTGACCATAGAAAGTGGAATATAATCCATGGCCATGGAGTGTAATGAAAACGAGAGCAGCTTCAAGCTTATGTCTTAAATATCTTATATGAAAGTAATCTTCAACACCTTAAATAAATACAATTTTCAAATATTTAACATAAAACCCTCAAGATAGCCTAGTATCGCATACAAAACTGTATATAAAACCAAGCATTTCAAGCATTAGCAACACCCCAACAAAAAAAAGCAAAAACAACATAAAAAGCACAAAACCAACCACAAATCTAACCCTCTTGTAGAGCATCCTCCTAAATTTCAAGTGAAGTCCACAAAACCTGGGCTTAAAAAGCAGGCAGCTTCGGTTGTTGCATAATAAAATTGCTTTGTGTGTGTGTGTGTGGTTGTGTGTTAGTGTGTGTGTGTGTGTTTTAAATGTAGCTCACATGTTTACGTTTAACTGTGCCACAAATACACACAAAAACACACACAGAGTTACATGTGCGACTGTGCAAAGATTTCACTTACGCAATTTTTGCCATTAAAAAAAGTACATTTCAATTTTCATAGCATACTTTCCCGCGATGTTGTGCCATATTTACAGTGAGTACTCGTAAATAGTAAACCCCAGAAAAAGCAAAATAGACATAACCATTGCAATGATAACTTAATAAATGTTGTCTAGGATTCATTGTGTGTATATAATATTCATATTTTGGGTACATTAGACCTGATCTGAAAAACATACTCTGAGACAGGAACAAAGAAGCATCAAGGGATAAAGGCAATAGTCAGTTCTTTTCTTACTCATAACATCGAATAATTTAAGTCTTATAAGCACACAGCGGAAATATAAGCCTTAAGGGGATATCTTTAATATGGAGTCAGCCTAGGGTCAAATTGTGTTGAAGCCATGAGCTCAACGGTTGTTGCACCAGCTAATTTATCACTAATTTCGTCCAATTTAGAGGACTTATAGGCCACTTGACTAAAAGGTTCGATAATAAGCAATGCAGGCTTGGAAAATTATTGCTGTTAAGACGTCTATTTTGGAAACATGAAATACTCTACACTGGACGCCAGTAGTGAAAATCCAAATTTCTCTTGTAACTGCATGACATTGGCCTGGCCGATGCCAGGGGGGCTTGCTTTGAGTTGCTAGTGCCGAAAGCAGCTGAGAGGATAATAAGTGGTGTTCCTCTACTCTGAAAGATTTTGCACAAAGTTCAAAATATTTTCAGCCAATGGCATCCGAGGCAACCACATCGACGTCAAATTCCAATGGATTCCGGTATGGAACGCAACAAAACCATGGATCAATGCAACAAGAACGATGAGTCGTGGCATTCTGCTAACCACAACAACGAATATATACGTGGTTGTGTGTGTCTGTGTCTGTGTGTGTGTGTGTGTGTGTGTGTGTGTGTGTGTATTATTCACAAAGCATTTTTGCATCATCACAGCTTCATTCCCTACATTAGGTTCATAGTCCAGCCATAATGCTAGAATAGAAGTTATCCATGAAAAACAGACAAGCGAATGTCAGAAAGGCCGCACAGCACGACAAATGTCACATATTTGTATGAATTTTCGTCCCTCTTTTGTTTTTGTTTTTCTGTCAGGGAAATCAACGCCAATTGCTGCCTGCATATGGGCGGGTAAAAACCGCCAGTTTCCAACGCCTGCAACTGTAACTGACAAACCGATTTTGTCACGCTCAGTGCAATTTTATTTATAGCTTAATATAAAAAACTCAATTTGCTCTCAAGCGATTAAAACGGGGTTTCAAAAAACAACAAGGACTTAAAATAGCGCTGAAAAAGAAGGAAACTAAAATAGTTGTGAAAATTTATTTTACCGACTGATGGAGCCAACTCTGATTCCACAAACTATATATTGTACATCCCAGATCAGCGTCAAGAATCGTGTCGAACTAGTTAAGCCGTTGATTTGTTTGTCAATCTGCATAGAGGTGTTTGATCCCAGAGACTCTGAAAGCTATTAAACACGATACAAATTTCAATATTAAAGATATTCAAGTAGACATGTGCTATCACTAGATAAACAGATATATTATAAAGAAGGTAGGTTTATATAACACGAAGTTGATCCAAGACCATATGGAATCCTTTTCTTCTTTCGTGTTTACTCGATTTAAGATATAACTGAAAGTGATATCTTCGATAGAATCATTGTCTTTGTCCTGAATTGGTCATTTTATTTTCTTATCAACAGTCTTCTTGCCCTCAAAGATACGAAAACTGCTAAATAATAAAAGCTACCAAATAGTTCTACACTTATTTATTGATATGCTTTAAAGTAACTTTATGATAGTTTTAAAAATAAATTTTGTATCTTCAGTAAAAATATCAAAAATATCAATACTGAAATCTACTTAAGGGTTATTTATTTTATATATTTGTATCCAAGTGTTAACACGATTTGACTTATCTCGAAATTTTCTATGAACACAAGCCCAGTGTAAAGCGAGGGTATAAATCAATTACCTTTTCAGAACTCAGCCCGAAGCGCACAGTATGAAATGTATACTATAAACTTAAAAAATTATGTATGAGCTATAAGAGAAAAAAACTGAATTTATTGTTATGTTTAAATTTGCTTAATTCCTTTATAAATTGCACAAAAGAATTGACTTCTATTGTAAGTAATTGCTACATGTGAGCATGAGCATTACGAGATATCATAACAGTTAAACCCAATAACATATCGTAATGCTGCAAAATGAATATTATATTTATAATATTGGATATAATTGTTTGGGGTTTTCTTTTTTTGTCATGGACAATACGCGTATTTTTAAAAGAATTTTTACGATATTTGCCCCAAATACACTTTATACGAGTATGTAGAGTATAATTTTTTTTCGCTGAAATATATTGTTGTTATTTTCTTTTTACTGTTATGAGCGTTTAAGCAAAACTTTGCACTTTCACAAAAAGCAAAAACAAAAAAAGAAACAGCAAAAAAAAGCGCAAACGTTCGTTGGGTAAGCATAAAATTATTATCAACCAACGCGCGCGCGAGGACACCAGCAACAACAATTCAGGACACCAGCAGCAGCAGCAGCAACAACAACAAAAAGCACACGCAATGTTGTAGAACAAATATAAAGTTTTTTTTCCAGCCATGGACGCTTGTGTTTTTGTTGCTCTTTACCAGACATTTTTCGGACGCAGTTTTGCATGGCGACGTTGTTAAATGAACCGAGAGAAAAAATTATCCGAAAAATGCCAAATAAGAAAATAAAAATAAAAAAAACGAAATATAAAAAATTCATATCAAGAAGAAAAATAATGCGTCAAACAAGCCGCACATTCTATGCTCTACAAATTTTAACAACGTACTTATTAAACTTAAAATCTAATTTGAGTCTCAGAAATAACAAAAAAAATCAACTTTAAAAGGTAATCTGAGCTTTAGGTAAGACTATTTGAAAATAGTCATTGATTGATCATTCATTGATTGACTTCTGTGACTTCAACCCAAAATTTAAGGACATTTGTTATTATATATTTATAAAAGTTTTGGTTGAGAAACCTTAGAATAGATGTATACCCAAAAACTTTATAGAGTATCGCGATAAATGCGTGTTTAAAAGCAGTCGGCAAAGTTGAGCGTTAAAAAACATTTCAACACTTGGCGCACATGGTGTCACAACAACTACAGTAGCTAAAGCAACAACAACAACAATAATAGCAGTAGCTAAAACAACAATAAGTACAACAACAGCAGATATAGAGACACATGACCGAAGCGTGGGGCAACCACAATGACAGCAGAAGAAAACAAAAAAAAAAACATAGCAAACTGTTTGGCGGTGCTTATTTTTTATGACTGCTCCGGTCCGGTCCGCTCTGGTCCGAGACTGGCGGGATCCACGTCCGTTTTTCGTCCTTGTCCGCATCATTGTGCAGTAATTTTCATAAATTGCGTCCCCGACTATTAGCGTTACTTCTAACGCCGCGTTGAAAGCATTAAACCAAAATTTTTTTGTTGCCTGCCAAACACAAAAACAAAAACAAAAACTGAAAACGAAAAGGAAACAGAAACAGAAACAACAATAACAACTTCACTCAGATCAAAGATAAATTCGCGTAGAAAATATAAAACAACAACAACAAGAACGACAAGAAGACAAGTAGAGAAAACAAACATCCTTTAGATATACGCAAGAAGATAGCGAAATAAATTTATTTATCATGCAAATGTGACAAACCAGGCAAACACACAAGTCGAGAGACCAACTGACAGAATGACAGTCGGGCATCCCCATTGTCAGTCATGCATTCATTCATGCATTATAGTCAAGTCAGTTGAAGCGTGATTCGAACCGCGAGGCGGTATATCAAAATATTTCGCTTGTTAACTTTTTAAACAGCTTCAAGAATATGAGAAAGAAACCGGAATCTTATACCCCGAAGTGATCGACTTCCTGATACCCTATAACCATGTATGAAGCAGAAAATCGAATCATTCTCAAACGTCCAGCACATAAAAACAGTTTAACAGCTAATCGTTCGGGTTAACCAACATGTTTATATACAGCTCTGGGATTCATAGGTGTCTCCTTTACTTTAGTGCAACTTTATTACACACTTTATACCCAGTACATGGATATACACAGGGTATAAAATACAGCCCCCGGGTTCCCCACCAAGCAGACAAATACTGAAATGTGGAGCACACGAACGACTCCACGAACTGAAAGTAAAAGCGCTGGCAAACTGAAGACTTGCCAGTTGCAGGTTGCAAGTTACAACAAGTAGAAAGGAGTTGGAGCTGGAGACTGAGTCGTAGTCGTAGTCGGAGAAGCTGTTGCTGCAGCTGAAGTTGGAGGTGCAGCTAGTGTTGCCAGAATTGTCTGATGGAGCAGCCTGGGTGCAGTTTAAATTGAAACCCAGAAGGGAAAAACAAACTGGAATATTTAATGTGTTATGCAAAAATGCGTTCGCCATTCGCCATTCGCCGTTCACCGTTCGTTGGGGAGTTAAAAGCTGCTGCATTGTAAGTACGGCAAGCAGCAGTGGCAGTAGCTGTGGCAGTGGCAACCGACGGTAGCAATACGTTTAAAATAACAGCAGTCACTACAATAAGAACAATAAAAGCAAGAACAAAAAAATATATTTAAAAAAAATAAAAGCAACAGCTTAATAGTAAGCGTTGCTGTCAGCGAGGGAGATTAGAGAAGTTGCTTGGAGTTCAGATTACCGCATTTTACACGTAGATAATCAAATGGAAATTAAAGGTCGACTCAACACGAATTTTTAAGTCTGACAACGTCTTTAATTCTACTTCTTAGACATTTAAGCAATTAATGGCAGTATGAACAGCACAACAATTGAAAAACTGCATAAGATCTCAAGTCAAATTAAGGCTGTTCAGTCCAGCGAAAGTGTTCACCCAACCTTTTGCCAAAGAAAATAACTTTCCTTTAGAAAAATATTCATAACTTTTAAAGTTCTCAGCAACAAGTGGTTGGACCTAAAATGGGAACAGCGTGTTTAATAAACAAAACAATAATAAACATAAATTGCTATAGAAAAAATAAACAAAAATAGCTACAAATTAAGTAAATAAAAAATTAATAAAAATAATTAAAAATTAAATAAATCAACTCTTTAAAAAACATAAACTCTAAACTATTCTTTGCTCTTAAGAGTGGGCAATGTTTTTAAATTTAGAAGCTCTTTGAAATGGAAGTGTTCACACCTAGGAGCGAGTGCTGTACTTAAGGAGCAGATATAAAACTAGTTTCTTACATTATTATTTTATAACATACATATTTGTCGTATATTAGGACTCTGAATTAAAAACGCTCACAGGGTGAAACACTTATCAATTAGAAATTTGGAAACATATGAAAAAACAAATCCAGAACTTTAAACACTGTGATTATAATTTGTCCGCGTCTACTCTACTCGCAATTACCTTGCTCAAATATCTAAGATCACATTGATATATAGTAAGCATATATTGTATAAAATTAATATGGGAGTACCATAGTTAAGGTGCTTTTCGGCAAACTCTTTGAACAGACCACGCACGTAGCAATTGCATGGGCTGTCATATGTCATAGTTTGGACAGTTCTATCAGTCACTTTTGCGCCTGTTTCCTATATAGCATTTAGTCAATTCGATTCCATACCCAAAGCACTCTATATACAATATATATGTGCCGATGAATGGAGTACAAAAAACAATGTAGACTCCTCCAAGCGAGAAATATGCATACAAACAGGTCGAACACCCTGTAAATATATATATATACTCGTATGTGACATATTTAGAGAGAAAAATCGCATTGTATTTGGATTTGAAGTTCTGTGCGAGCGAAGATAATTCCTTTGCAAAACATAAAAAAAGGATATTGTCCATGGAGACCCATTATATAATATTCCTACCTAACATACAGTGAAAAGAGTTGGAATCCTATTTAAGGGGAACAAAGATGCGACTTCGCTGCATTTTTATAAGCTTAAACAACAACAACAAAGTAGAACAACAGACAGAAAATCACGAGGGACTCGTCAATGCAACAACAATGCAATACAAAACACACACGCATATGCACCCCTCCCCCCCTTCTCTTCACCCTTTTCTCATACACTCTGTATGCATTAATATTGCACATGCAAAATTGGAAATAACTGATGGATCCCGTCAAAAAATGCTGCTGCCACTTTTGCCACGTCCCCTTGTGCCCCGTTCTCAGCGTGACGCGAGCGGCGACATTTGCGGCAGAAGAAATAAAAACATACTCATACACATGCACACCCAACCAACACACACACACACACACATATATATACAAAAAGGGGCAACGTTATGTGATGGGGGCGTGGCAAGTAGTGCATTCCTGACATTAATAAATCGATGTATGAAATTCCTGCCACCAACCACGTTACCTTCCCCTCCCTACCCCCTCCTCATGTCCTGTCGCAAAAGCCTGCGGGTCACTTTAGGCCACCCATTTGACAAAAGCATGCCACAACACACACAAACACACACAGTAACACTCATTCCCACACACACACACACACGCACACATACACAAACTGGCGGCTGGCACTTTGCAGCACACACTCATACACACACACACACATGCATTTTTAATTAATTTCATGCAATTTGTACGAGACGAGGTCGAAAAGAGGGCAGTCGTGGGGGTAAAGGAAACGCTCTGCAATTTGCTAGGGTTAAGCCGATAAGTGCATTTTTAATGTCACCCAATGAATTTTCTATTACATTTTAATTTAAAATAACAAAAAAAAAAAAAAAAGAACAAAACCAAAAAAGAGAACTAGAGAGAGAGAAAGAATGAGATGAGAGTGAGGGAAAAATAGAGGACAGACGGTCTCGCTTTTTGTTCAAAGTAATTTGATTAAAGATTTAGATTAATCGTTTTATGGAGATTTAATGGCATATAAATCTCTTTTGGCGACGCGCTTTACAGCTGCGTATCAATCATGTCTAGAATTTCTTTCGATTTTTATGCTGATTCGACAAATAAAACAAACAAAAAACTATCAATTAGGCTAATGGTCGGGGCATATACAAATACAAATACGTATGCATTATGTTAAAAAGGAAATCCTTTTGCCAGACGAGCAAAGATTGAAAATTATCATAATTATCATATCAATTATAATTGATATGCATAATGGGGGGTCAAAAGCAACACAAACATCCTAATTCATCTGAATGAATGTCCACGAAATGATAGAAGCAAAGATATCTTAGCCGACGAATATGTCCTTTGCAATTTAGAATAAAAAAATAGATCGCAAATAATTATACATCCATGTTCGTAGTCTTAAATTTTCGAGTGAAACCAAAATTATTATATTTATGATCCAGTTTCAACATCTTTTGACCAAATATATAAAAGTAATCATGAAAAAAATAAGATATTAAGCTAAAACTTCCCTTTTTTAATAAAAAAAAATAGTTTTATAAAAATTATATTAAATAACCTATTCATGAATTAAAGATAAAACTGTTATTTTTTTCTCATAATAATTTTTAATAATTAAAATTTAATTTATTAATCATATAAATCATGGCTTTGAGTTAGAGGAAAACATTTTATATTTAATTGACAATAAAATTCAAGATTAGTAATTTAAATAAAATTTTATTATAAAATCATGAATACAAGTTTTCTTTTCTTGTATGCATTTTACAGAATAAATAAGATTTAATACTGAACAAATTATTATTGAGTTCAAAATAAGTTATTTTATACACCTATAAACATTTTGACTTGTACGTAAACGTTCCTCTTATTAAAATAAAAACAATTGCAGCAGCTCAGAAATCAATTTGTATTGTATTTTCTTAGTCTTCGTGTGGATTACAATTACAGAATATAGTGCGAGGCATTATTAAAGGATTTATGCATACTCTTGGCTTTCCGTCTTTACAAACTTCACGAGCTGGCGGCACTGACGCTGAGGCTGAATTCGACACAAAAAGTGCAAAAATTGCGAATGTAGTGACGAATCCCCAATGCATTTTGAATTGGTACTAAACTCCAAGAACCAGACTATCAGACTTTATGTGCAAAAAAGTTAATAAGTTGATGCGAATTTCCATGCATATTAAAGAAGACTGAAGCAGCTCTCAAGCGTGTAAAATGTGAGGAAAATTCAATTTTTCTAAGCTACAATCTATTTAACATCAATGATACATATACATTTCACACATAATTTATTCATCTGATCGTGTAAGCTGTTCTTCTCTCTGCTATATTTAGTAGCAGTTACATACTTCTCTCCCTGGGTACGATGCCAGATAAGCGCAACTTCTGGGTGTCCCATCTTCACAGAGTTTTTCAGCAGGCACAGTTGGCAGTAGCATGGCCAAAATCGAAAAAATGATGAAAAATCCGAAACGCATGTTGAATTGATACTACACTCAGTGAGCTGAACATCATGCTTTATATGGCTATTGTATTACGGGTATGCTTATTCAATACAATTAAATTTTTCATGCCATTTCAAAGTACAAAGTATGTCAAATTCACTGTAAATTGCACTAAAGTATCCTTTACCACAATATGTTCGGAATCTGATAATATTCTAGGAAAGACAATACATTTTCATAGCTTTAATCATTGAGTTAATATCGATAATCGGCGATAATTGATCGATTTCAAGTTTCCAGTAAACAAAACTTTGAGTATGAAACCATTTTCTAGGCAGCTTCTACACATTGGAACCCTAAAATGAAAATGAAATCTATGATAACATTTTCTGTAGCATTCTCCTCCTTTACGATCCTTCATAGCTACCATATCTGATAAAATATTAAATCGTTTGTTTGTAGATGTTCCCTCCAGGTTGGTAACAAAGCTCCTAGTCACGATTCAGTTTAGCTCTCCGGCAATGCAAACTGCAACCAAAGGCAGATGTAGTTGGTCACCATAAATCCAAAAGCATTTAATTCTGATTTCATCATTTTTAGTTATGCTTCTGAAAAGTAAAACAAATGTAACAACTTTTTCTGCTCAAATTTTAATTTCACCACATTTCAGACACAATTGCTGCTCGTTTCGCATAGTTGAAACAATGTGTGACAATGGCTGTAATACGAGAATCAAGAAACTTTTACGTGGATGTTTAACACATGTTGAATATTATGTTTATGTGTTATTAACTAGTTATGAAACTCACTTTAGATGTAGTTTCTGTTTGTAGATATTTTAATTAAATAACTATCTGTCTGCACATTTTTGACCAAAAACGTACAAAAAAATATATTTAAAATGTGATTTCATATTTTTGATCTGTCTTTACGATATGACATCACGTCTATCATCGGAAATTAAAATATTATTTGCATATATTCTCTGTTGTTTCATAACAATCTATTGTATAGAAGCGTTAAGTTTCAATGTCAAGCAAAATCTTATAATTTGGTTCGTTCTGCATGTGCCAACAGATGTTTCCTGTAATATTTCATTGTCAACAGGAAAGAATAGATGGAATCAGAAAAGAGGATGTGGCCCGATTTTAAATTAAGCCTACATTTTTCATTTCCAATAATAAAATTAGAATTCTATTAAATACTTATCTCCGGACAGAATGACATTGATGTATGTTATATACGAGCATAAAAGTTATCATGACTGACGCTTCGTTGGGCATTTAAGTAAGAGTTTCCCCTGAAAGTTTTTTTTTGTCTTTTGTCTTACGCTCGATGCGTGTTATTACCGATCCATAAAAATCACACTAAGCTGCTGATGTTATATACGTACATCTTTTTTTCTTTCGCTTTTTTTTGGCTCTTGGCGCCGTTTTGACTACAAAACAAATTCATCAAAAAATGCGCATACTTCATTTACGGCCAAACAATTTTATAACCAATTTTTATGATGGTACCAAAAGCAAGCGCTTTATTCCCCCCGCCCGACACGAAGTCAACAACAGCTCACAAACATAAAAAATGATGTAAATTTTTTAAAAATGCCA
Source organism: Hirtodrosophila trivittata (assembly GCA_035045065.1). NCBI lineage: Eukaryota > Metazoa > Arthropoda > Insecta > Diptera > Drosophilidae > Hirtodrosophila > Hirtodrosophila trivittata. The sequence goes on along the minus strand of JAWNNK010000066.1, from coordinate 7,343,501 downwards.
ACTTGTTTACAAATAAATAGCCCGGTTTTTGTACAAATATTAGAGAAGCCAGTCCCGAAGCGAAAGCAGCAGCAACAGCAAAAAACAAAAGCAAAAAAAAAAAAAAGAATAAGAGAAAAAAAGAAAGAAAATATAAAAACAAATAACGAAATTTTAATCCCAGGCAAACGGCAACACTCGACTCGAAACTGTGGAGCTCCTCCTGAGCTGAGCTGTACTGAGCTCCGCTCTTCCATGTTCTCCTCCTACACAGATTTATCTCGCTTAATTTACCGTTATTTGGGCATCAGCTTTGCAACAATGCAAAGTGGGCGGATAGGGACGCAGAGTCGCCACTAGGTAGCAAAGGGGCTGTGCGCAGGGTATAAGAAGTATAAGAAAATACACGAAAACAAAATAAAAATAAACCTTCGCATGGCCCATAAAATTTCATTAGCGTCATATTTTCAAATAATTTTCTTCTTATTTTGCGCTACCTCTAGCGTGACCTGAGCAGCCCCCGCGCCCAGCACCCAGTTCCCAGTTCCCAGTACCCAGCAGTACAGCAGCAGCAACAATCCGCCTCCAATCTTCCTCTATTATGGACTGTCCCTTGAGTCAGGGACTCCGACTCCAACTCCAACTCCGATGCTGACTCTGACGCCTTTGTAGCCTGTTGCGGCTGAGTGGTCGTGTGCCAAGGTATAATCATAATTTGAAATTGCTCATTCGAATCTTAGATTGGATTAAGTGCGAATTAGAACATCAATAAGGCGTAGGCGGAGGCGGAGGTGGGGGCGTTAGGAAAGGTGAACGCTCAACCAGAGATGGAGACGTAAGTGGAGGCAACGTAACGCAACATTGACGACAATGCTCGGAAAGGGATCAAAGCGGATTTGCCATCACATATTTATTGTACGGTAGGGAGTGGCAGTAGGTGTAAATGTGACAAAATGTTCACTATGTGCGTGTGTACTCATGTGTGTGCGTGTGTGTGTGTGTGTGTGTATTAAGGTGCTCAAGCAGGCGACTTAATGAGCATTGGCAGTTGTCTAAATTCGCCACCTAAAACTATGCAGCGTAAAAATATCTAACAGCTAAAAATACCCTATAACTATCAAAATGTTGAGGGTATACTGGGAATAGGAAAAATCACGCAATGAAACAGATAACTGGTTGGCCATTTCTCCAATTGCAATCTAGATGTGAGATTAGTGGAGGTCTCTTTCTTGTCAAGTCGATAAAACAAAGGACTAAAAGATAAGGCAAGCGACTTGCTAGTTGACAGAGTCTCGCCTTATAAGGACATGAAAAAGGAAGCAATTGGCCAGTCTCCGCCCCACTTCCTATCCATTTTATATAAATTTTAGTTAAGGCTACTTTATATATCGTTTATATAGCATAATGTACTATAGTTTGGTGCCCAGCGATGTATCTGGCTTTGAAACTGAATATAATAATAGTGAACAAAGCAAAAGCAAGTCCATCTAAATAAAAAAATAAATATTTATTTCAAAACTAGCAAAGAAAACAAAAAAAAAACATTTTAAATAAAATTAAATAAAAAAAAATATAAAACATAAAAAGATAGAAAGATAGAAAACAAACTTGTAGAAGTCTTTTATGGAAAGTCGAATGTTATTTTAAAAATGTTCCATTTTATATAGCAAAAGCTTAGGTCAAACGTTCAATCTACCTACTCTACTATTACTATAACTATTTTTACATTATAATATATATAATATTACACTTATCTTATATATATAAAGAGCATAGTTAACAATTAGCGAGCAGTTGAGGAAATGTTTGGACATTTCCCAGGCTATTTGAACGTCGTTGCATTTCGGCGCATTTGTTTCAGGCGCAGTGCATGTCCTTTCGATGCCTCCTGGACTGCCTTCATTTTAACTTCCTTTCTGTAATGGCTTTAAAATGTTACAAGCAGACGAAACTGTGAAAGCAATGTTCTGTAACTTTTTAGCTCATCAAACTGGAAACATGCGACAAAAGCCGCTGGGCAATGCCCATAGAGAGAAGTTAGTCGTAGTTCTCTGTTCTTATCAATGCACAGTGAAAAGTTGGGCGACGGAATTACGCACATTGGCAACACACAAGCCTTTAGGGATAACTAACACACACACACACACATATATGTAAGTATGTATATATACATACATATATATAAAGACAATGCAGCCCGAGTCAGCCAACTAACAAATTATCTCTGCATGTGTGCATCACTCAAAAGTCTAGAGCCATGTGTGTTTTGAGGGCGTAGAGCTGGAACAGATGCCATCTCAAGCATGTGGTCAACACCAACAAAAACAACAACAAGCCCAACGACAACAACAACAACAACAATAATAATACCAATGCCATCAGCTCAACGCTGTTGTCTGGGAAATTAAGAACAATCCCGAGCAATTTCCGGTACGAGAAACTCAAAAATTGTTCAGCTTTTAAGTCCGCTTCGTTCTACACTCGTACTACTATCATCATTTGCTGACGCCATTTTGATTTGGGTAGAGTGTTAATGGAGGAGGTGATGATACAAAAGATGGCAAGCTTCTACAGTTTTCAATGCCCTGTAGCGATTACTTGAACGGAAGTCATCCTAGCGAATACTTAAGGATAAGACCAAGATTATTTAGCTCTTTACATATATTCCACATGGGCGCTGTAATGAAATCTATACGCTCTTATAATAAAAGTATCTCAACATTTACCAGATACTTTAATATACAAAAAAATTTCTATTAATTATAATGTTACATTAAAATTATTCCATATATAACGTTTAAAACTTAACTTAACTGAATCAGTTAATTGAACAATTTAAACTCATAAGTCATAACTGATTGCGTGTAGCGCATTTGAATGTCGCCTATGTTATATGCTAAATAGCATCATTGGCGTTTCCTCAGGCTTCTAATGCTATGCATGTCTCCTGAAGCTTTGAGCTGATTTATTTTTCATTCAAAGTTAATTTATTAGAAAATAGCTAGACAAGTTATTATCTAACCGAAGAGTGTACAGACCATATCAGCATTTTGGGTCTTAGCTAAAGCCCAACAAACATTTTACGCCACTGGCGAGGCGACTTTAAATGAAGTAGAAACTCTCAGCCATAAAATTACGCGCATCGTTAGTGACGATTTGCACCGGACGACAAAAGAGAGACAAAGCCGAAAAGGCCGGACAGTGACAGGGATAGGGATAGGAATAGGGAGAGGGAGAGGGACAGAAGACAATAGACCATAGACCATAGACCATAGACAGTATAGAGACAGAGGGATAGAGGAAGTAGCTGGGCGTTGAGGATTGAAGGAAAGCCATGTAAATGAAGGGGCATTTCCAAATAATGTGAAAAATTTTCAACATGCAGTAAAGAAAATTACGTAAATTTGTTCAATTCATTTAATTTATTTTGAATGGATGGATGGGATGGTTGGGATGATGGCTTGCCACGTCCTTGATAGAGCAAAAGTCAAGGATATGGCAACGCCCCAAAAACCAAAAACCAAAAAACTTGTAGCAAAGCTTTAAATTACCACACACACAAACATAGACACAATCACACGCACACAGACACAGACACAGACCCAGAGATCTATATACCTATAATGAATTCAGTGATTTTATTGACTTTTGTGTTGTAATTTATTAGTCGAATTCACTAGCTGGCAACGCCCCTTTGAAGGGGCGTACTACAGTTTTTGGCAAGACTGGCAACTTTCTCAAAAGCCGCTACACTGGCGATTTTGGTTTTCTCTGCTTTCTTTTTATTTTCTTGATTTTCTTTCATTTTTTAGCAAGGCCAAAGGGAAATTAATTAACCCAAGATTGCCGCAGTGTCGGGCAGGCAGCCAGACCCCAAGGTGCCACTGCAACATTGAACACTCAATGCCAGCTTTGACCTTTTCATTTTTGTGTGACAACGTCTGGGGAAACCCCTCGACCTGTGTGACCTTGTGCTTCTCAAAAGAAAACCATATGTCATGGTGTCTGTGCGTGTGTGTCTTTGTGTGTTCAAGTTTTGCTTTGTGCTCCACCCATTTCTATTTTTTTTTTTCCTTTCTCGTTTCTGGCCTGGCCCTTGTTGTATCAATCAAACGGCTCACTAAACAAACGTCTGACATAGAATAAGTAAGAAAAGGGGTCAGAAGGGATCAGGCAAAGAAAGCAAACAAATTCAATTAAAATAAATATAAATTAATTGAAATCTCCAGCATGTTAATATACAAAATGTAATTAGCTCGCAGACATTACGCGATTCTATTTGCGGTTTGAGTGAAGAAATCCGATTTATGTAAACAGAAGGTTCAACTTACTGACAAACAAGTATAATGGCAGGAAGTTTTCATTAGGTGGGAGGGTTTGGGGTTTTCTTTCTTGGGTTGAAACCAAATCAAAAGCAAATCAAACGCAAACACAAGCTGTACTCGCCAAGATACTAATTATAAATATATAAATCGCTCATTAGCTTTGGGCAAGTGTTTGAAATTTGATAAGTTTTATGTATTATCAATTGATTATCGTTTCACACTTCATTAATCGGTGCTTCACAGTTTCAATTTCAGACACAATTGCCTCAATTATTCCCGTTAAATCTCAATCGCGCTTGTTTAAGAATAAAGTTTCCTCCAAACTAAAGCAATTATGTCTGGAAAAGCGATGAAAGCATTTATTTTTCTAGATGTGAACTTGATTTTTTCTATATATTTTCATACAAAGAATAAAATAAGTTTTATTTAATAAAAAAAACTACATTTTACATACACATCTTCAATTTTCTTCCTTTAACCTCGATTATCCGTGATTATCCTGACGGTGCTCATTATGGATAATCCTAGATCCTTGTTTATTCCACACATTTAACACAGAAATAGTTCTACGTTTAGGAAGCTATGAGTCATCGCCTGTAAACATACTTATCAGGGATGATTGAGATACATCACGGTCGATAGAGGTAAAAAAGGTAAAAAGCATCGGTTGTTACCGATGTCAACTTAAATACTATTTGTGACTTTTTCCATCAGTCTCGAATTCGTATGCATCATTATCTGATAATTTTGAATACTCGTAGCAAATCGTGGCTTACTCATCTCATCTTTGAATGCATTCATCATTGAACGTTAACGCTGGGAAACATACGTTAGACTTGAACAAATCGACTCGTACACCTACTTAGAATGCACATTTATCACATAAAAAATGCCATTGCACATTATCTTAGCAACTTTTTTCAATGCACTCAGGCAAATAGATATTGATGTTGTATCCGCCCGCCCTATCACCTCTACCATTTCACATCAATGGAAAATAATCCGCACAGCATTTGGCGCTTGGCACCTTGACAATTTGTAGTACTCATAGTATGTTGGAGTGTTCAACAACTCAACTTGCTCAGCTTGTAAACAAAACCGATACGAAACGATACGAAATGCAAAAAGGTAAATCGCTAACATGCAATGCACATTTTTCAAATAGTTGCTGGCAACACCCAAAAGCTTTTGGCATTAATATAGAGATTGAGAATAGAGTACCAGATACTTGTACACTACCACTACCAGATACAGATACATACTATATATATTGAGATACAGATATAAACTTGTAATTTGAGAGCGTACACAAATTGCCATTTGGCGTAACTGAGAAATGCACTTTTAAGCTGCCGCTGCTTCTGCTTCTGCTTCTGCTGCTGTCCTTGGCAGCAGCAATCTGTCAGGACATTTTTTTTCGTTTTTGTATCAATTCCCATTGCAATTGAAAATCCCTTGCAACGAATTTAGTATACGCTTCACAAAAGGGAAAATATTTCGATTGATTTACGATCCTATTGAAATCGCTTTTTAATTCCAATTCCTACATAAACAATTCTACTAGGTATTATGTTTATATTCTCTATTTATATCTTCATCAAACATAAGTACAATGTGAGATTTAAAAGTTCCGTTTATATTAGGATCCTTAAGCGTCTCTTGGTAAAAACTGCGAGTGAAAATAAGATTATTAAGATACGATTCAGGAAATTGTATCTATTTCGAGGCTTCAGGGTTATTTGCTCCACATTTTCCCAGTTTATAAACAACATTTTAGATACACAGGGCTTAATGCATTACCAGAAAAATATTATTATTATAACAATTCAATTGTTTCTTTAAACTTCAGTTAAGATCGAACACCTAAAGACGCATATCTTTTCCAATCAATATATCATAGTTGCTGCCCTTTGATCCTTGGTGCTTTGAAGGCACCTTATTTGGAACTTAATTGAAGTGAACTAAGTTTAAAATACATCTGATAAACTTTAACTAGATTTTTTTTAAAATTGTAATCTATATCGAGTTACAGTCGCACGTTTTAAGGTCGAATCGAGTGACGCCTGGAAGTATGCAAGGTTATTTTATTGACCACATTTCTAAGTTGGAAAACTTTGACTGAATTGCATGTCAAATTGAGTGAGATGCGTGGCAAACTTTTGGCGTGGCCTGAGGTATTTTTTGAAGTCGTTTCAACAAACAACAGTTACTTAGCATTAGAGCATAGCGTAAAGCGTAAAGCGCAACAAAAAGCAAACGCCTTGGCACGTGGTAAGTCGAAAAATCCAAGTGCAAATTCCAAGACATAGAAAGACTCTAAGTCGAGCCTGATGTATGCGCCTCTCTATTTGCCTTCGCATGTCTGAGCACATAACCAATGGCAACAGCTACAGCAACAGCAACAGTAAAAGCAGTAGGTAGAGCTGAAGCAAAAGCAACAGCAAAAGTAACAGCAACAGGCAACAGAGAGATGGCAAAAGGCAGGTGAAAAGCAGCACCTGCAGCGTTGACCTCAGCATCGACAGCTGGAGCAACAAGCAGCACTTAACAAATGGTAAAAGCATCAACAAGCTTCCGCATCCGCAACGGAACGCGCTGGCAACGCAAAGGCACAGATAAAATGTCTTAGCTGCTCCACCTGGCACACCTGCCCTCCGCTGTTGCACCTCTACTCTCTTCTCCATCTATTCTCTCTGCTCTTGTTGAGCGATTATGCCAAGGAGCTGCTGCCGGTTGCCGCCACTTGAATGGCATGGAGCACGTGTAAAGCGTCTTGAGTGCGTCGGTACGGGATTAGATGACGAGGACAGACCCGAGTGGGTACCATCAGTAAGTGGAATCCGAGTGTGAACTAGCCCAGGCGACAAGCCAACACAATTGACGTGTTGTTTGTATGCATAAAGTAAAGAAAAAGAATGTAAACGTCTAATATGACACATGGCATGCACAGTGAAATGTCAGAAGTTCGTAAGTTCAAAGTTGATAAAAAACATGGAAAATAAATCGGAAACTGAGTTGAATAGTGCACATGACTATTACTGCTGATTTATGTAGATTCCTTTTGAAATAAAAATGAAACTCTTGAATGAGGGATCAGATCCTTGTATAAGGACACTGTACAAATGGATTACGTACTTTGACTAAGAATCTTGTTTTTATTATAATCAATTATTCGGATAATTTAAATTAAACCTAAAACGATCTGTTTCAAGCTTGAATAATCAACATAATCTTGTACAGTAGAGCCTCGCTAATCCATATCTGCTCCAATTAAGATAATGCGAGATCAATGAAATATTAAATATTTTAATGAAAAACATTTCAATACTTAATATTTTTCAATTGAGTACTTTGGCTGGCAGAAAATTCAACTTTAGATAATCGTTTACTGGTTAATAATAATATCCACGAACAAGAATTTATATTATATAAAAATATATAATATGCGAACTAATTTTTACCGAACTAATAAATACAAGTTATTTTCCTTAAATGAAAAATGCTTTTTATCGCATACTCAATTCGAGGCACATATAATCCTCCAGTCTCAAAGATTTTTATATTTATTGTCCAGTCTCAAAGATTTTTGTATTTATTGTATTATTATATTACTCTTGATATTCTGGGTTTTTTTTATTTATTTTTTTACATAGTGCTTAACATGTTTTACATATCTACTCGTTATATCGAATAAAATTCATTCAGCCCGATATTTCCTGTGTGTATTATGTAAATGTATTTATTATTTTCGGCTGATGAAATTTTAAATGCGTTTTGAAACGTTAACTTGTTACATTACTGTTAAAAAAATCAGAGTACGAGTGACTAATGACATATAATTTTCTGCCAAGTGTAATAAACTTTGCTGTTATTCTGTACATATTATATTAAATATATGTTTATTTTACGGTTAAGATTGTCGTAAACGAAACAAAACGTGAAGCAATAAAAAGAAAGAAAAAACGATGAAAAAGTAAGTTCAGATACATTTCGCTGAGAAAATTTCTCAAGGTGTAGAAGGAAAACTGCTGAAGTGTAATAAGTATGTATTTAACAGGAAAGTGCAATCGACAAACGTGTCGCCTGCCTGGGGGCCCTCTCTCACTTCACTGCTGAAGTGCAGCTCAAAGCTAATGCGCGTCGTATGTGAAATGAACTTAACATTAAGCATGAAAGAGTAAACGACAAAAGAAACCGCCGTCAAACAAAGCCTTCGTCTACGCCTTCGCCACCGCCGCTGCTGCCGACTTCCCGCCCCCATCCGACCCCCGCACCCAAGAAATTCATTGAAATTTGCGCGTTCTGTTTTGTTATGTAATGCATGTTTATAGTTACTCATCATTAATTTGTCGATGAAACTTATGGCAATATTCCCAGGCAATGTTTGCAGAAGCTGAGAGCTTTTGTGAGTGAGTGAGCTTGTGTACATACATACATACGTACATACATATGTATGCATGTACAGTATACCATATGTATGTTTCTGTGCGTGTGTAACTTTTTAGTAGTATTTGGTGCTTTTGCTGGGTGCGTGTTATTGTTTGCCAAGTTTTTGCATATTATCAACGGCGACAGCAACAGCAACAGGAACAACAGCAGAAGCAACGAAATGCGTTCATAAAATAATGTAATCTGTTTAAAAACAAACATGTCTTGAGCAATTTCGCGCGGCTAGGGACATATTAAAATGGTACTGGCTGCCGCCACCTAAGAAAACAAACGGGAACATCAGGCAAAGAGCCGTTAACAAGAGTAAGTTGACAAGAAAACAGAGGAGAGGCAAAAAATCAACAACAACAACAACAAACAGCCAAACTGAACTCAACTGCCTTGTGGAAACAAATTTTATGCCAAGATAAGTAAGACAGCGACTACGACAGCGACTGCGACGGCGACTGCGACGACGACGACGATGGTAACGGGAATGGCGATAACAACTTTGCCACTGCCGCTGCTGCAATTTTAGCAAAGCGCGCGCGAAACTTTTCGAAAATTCATGATGAAAACTAAGAGTAGACACAAGAGCGGCGAAGACGAGGTTAACGGTAAACGCATTTTGTATGGCTGCTCCGAAACTTGAGCGCCAGGCGACCAGCATTTTGCGTATGGATATTGACAACCTATTAAAGTGATAACTGAGCGCGCTATTAAATCAAAACATTGCTAAGACGCAAAGAGAGGAGAGAGAGAGAGAAAGAGAACTGCGAGCACCGCAGGTTTAAAGCTGTGCCCAATTTAACACGCACAATTAGCAACAGGAAAGCAGTGCAGCAAAAAATACAAACAAAAGGCAAAAGAGGAGAAAAAAATGTGCAGAACAACATCAAAAACAATAGCCAGTGAGCTTTTACCCGTACAAAGCGGACGGGAGAGAGAGAACTGCAAATGCCGCTGCCGGCGACGGCCATTTTGTGTAGACCAAAAAGTTTTAAAATTTTACTAAACGTTGTTTACAATAAATAAAAACGCTCTACACATGCTGGCAGCTATGCATACATTGTACATACATTTATTTATTTACTTACTTTTGTGTTTTAACAATTTGCAAACTGGGCAATTTTACCAAATTTGCTTTGTGACGATGCCGGTAGCAGAGTCTGCAACAATTTTATAACATAGCCATTTCCACACGAACTAATTAGTCTTTTTATGCACTATGCGCACTACATGCACTTTTAGTATTAATTATTACTTATACTTTTGTTTTAGTTTCATGCCGCACTATAAACTTTCATTGACGAATTACATTTTAAACACGCAACAGAATATTCGACGCGCAATCACGTTGATCGTGCTGAAACGATACTACGATATCTCGCTCGTGCTCTACTCGTGTATCGATGCATTGCGTGCAATTCCGATATCGATAGGCTGTTAGTTAGCATTGCGTAAAGATTAAGCTTATGCTAATTCTTACGTTTGCAATTTAACAGAATGTAAAAGTGTTAGAAGGTACCAACAAAATGCGGATCAGCTTTAAATAATAGCGGAAACAGTCAACTTACTTACAAAATAAGCTAAAAAATATGTTAAAATTAGGGAAGCTATTTGTAAACTGAGTCTAATTTAAACACATCTTTAACGATATAAAACAGTTTTTATTGAAAAATAAGCGAAAAGCAAGCTAGGTTTTTATATCAAAAAGCCGCAGTCCTACTTTCCATATCTGTTAATAATAAAAGGAAATGCCAACACTTTCAATGGCTATGTTATGCAGTTATATCCGTGATATTTAAGGCTTTAAGCAAGTCGAGCCAGTTAGCAGCTGCTAACTTCGCAATGGAGCCCCATTTGCTGGAATATTTCGAGTATAACTTTTTTTAGAGCCAAAAAGTTACCAGCAGCATTTCCAGGAAGCAATTTGTGAACGCTGCTATTAACATGTCCGTAAATGTTAGAACTTATAGTTTTATGATGTTGCGATAAACAAAAAGAGAACAACAACACATGCATAAATTATTTATATGAATGATACTTGGCAGTTTTTAATCGAAGGAATAAAGTGAGTTTCTCAAGTGGCAACAAGCACATTTATTGCACTGTCGATTATGCAAATTCAAAATTCAAATGCTCATTTCAAGCAATCTTCTCTCTGTAGAAGTTGACATTGACATAAATGGAATTAAAGCTTTGCAGCCACTTTGCTAATGCAATTACACTTCAAGTAGCATGGTATTTCACTTAAAATCAGCCCGTCAGCACAACAATAAGCTCTTTGTTGCATATTCGAACAGACATGTGTCTGTCGTGCACTTGTCCCCTGGCCCCCTTTCCCGTTCTGTCCTGGTCTCATCCATGTCCTGTGCTTTCTACAGAGTTAACTCTTTCATGCAGCTTTGTTCAAGCGTAACAGTAAGCAAGAAGTTTCCTTACTGCTTGCCACTACTTAAAATATGAGCACCCATTTCCTATGGTCAAGCAATTGAAAATGATTTGAAACAACAACAACAACAACAACAGCAGCAGCAACAGTGGCAATAGAAGCAGCAACATCAGCAGCAGCAGCAGCAGCAGCAGAAGAAACGACAAAGTCAAAACAGACAAAATTTGTCGAAAATCCTGTGAACAAGCAAAGGACAAAGTGCTGCACATTGCCAGGCAAAAAGGATTACGTCAAGCATATGTATTGTATGGGTGGGTGTAGTACGAGTTTACCCTTCCCCGTCCGGCAAAACTTATACGTTTGTCCGGACTCCGGACTGCGGACTACGGACTACGGACTGCGGACCATCGTTGACTTCGAGGAGACAAAATCGCACAGATTTCAATTTTCCGATACGAATTCGATGGCAATTGTCCCGGCTCTCTCAAGCTTCGTAATATGACATTTGAAGTGATTTTTATGTGAAACTTGCTGATGCTTCCTGGCCCCGGCGACGGGTTTTTTATGACCAACGATTGTCCTCTCGATGTATTTGAGTGTGTGTATGTGTGTGTGTGGGTGTGTATGGTATGTGACTGTTTGTGTCCTGCGACTGTTTGCAAAACTCATACCATTTGTCGAAGAACAGAGACAATGGCCACCAACAGTAGCTGCACACAAAAAAAAAATAAAGGAAATAAAAAATAAAAACAGAAGTAAAAAAAACACCCTTGAAATTTTCTAATCTCTTAATGGATGACAATCTGCGTTTTAAATGGTTTGCACGAGCTCTGGCCAAAACGGGATCCCTTCAAAAATAAAACTAATTCCATCAGAGCGACGCTCTCCATTGTTTGCCTAATGAAAGAACGCTGTTCTGGCAAGTTTTTAAGGGATTTTACGGGCCGTTGTTTGATTTTTGCTACAATTGGGGACCAGAGCGAACGGAAAATGATTTGGAAAATTGACATAACATGTCAGGGCTAATCACACGCTCCACTGACAGGCGGACAACAGGACGGCTTGGACAGATGAAGAGACTACCAGGCAGACAGTTCATAAATCATTGTCTCTTTAATCAGTAAATAAATCTCGCTAGTTGTCTCATTGAGACTGGCAGACAAGCTTCAAATATTTATGATGATGGGCTCAAAATCTGCACAACTAATTCCCAACTAATCAAATTATGTAACTAAAACCTCAAAGCAGGCACACACACACACACACACACAGCGACACACACATACACAAAGTCCTCGCGGTTCCTTGCAACTTCCTCAACACAAAGGCGTCTTGAGTTGAACGCAAAAAGTGCGGGCCCCGTGGCTAAGGAAGGCAACTTGAGGTCTGTTATAGAACGCTTGATTTTCGTCCCAGACATGCTGGCGACGCAAACATGTCATCGATGTCGGCATTTTGTTTGGGGTATGGGGGGAATACTCGTCCTCGTACGCACACGGAGCACAGCGCACACGGCACTTCAATACCCGCAGGATAATCTTGAATAATAAAGCGCCCATTCCGACGACACACGCAGCCAACAGGAAGCCCCAACCAGTTATCCAGCCATCCAGTCATCCAGTCACCCAGTCAGCCAGTCAGTCAGCCAGGCGACAAGCAAGCGTAGATTTAGCTTTGATGCGAATGCAGTTGGAATTACTAGCAATAGAGATAGAAAAGAGATTTACCGGAAAGGAACAACCGTACAAAGCTCACACAAAAGGACGTCTATGATGTGTGTAAAAAGTGAAGTGTGGACAAATGACAAAGAAAGTAGCGAAATGTGTAAGAGAACTTTATGCTTTCACTTTTCATACAGTAGATGATCATGGAGGAAGAGCAAAAGTACACAGTAAGAAATTGTGGGTACAAAACATTTACTAAAGAGAAGAAAAAAGTCAAACCAAAACCTGTTTATTATATCAATATACAGTTTATTCTAATTGCTATAATAAATTTGGTATGTATACTTTTTGCAGCTAGTGTAGAGCAAGGCTAATTAATAAATCATGATCGATGTCAAACAATCGATAACATAATCGCAACTATTTGTCGGCTGTACGCTCGTAACATGATTTTGATGTCAGTACATTGCTTTAAAATGCAGACACACACATGGAAACTGAGACTCAAACGAATACAATTCAACACACACACACACACACACACACACACACATGGACAACATACATAGACATGTTGGAACTAACTGTTTTTACACGTCTATGCGCCATTCTGTGTGTCGACGCGCCATTTGAATATTTTACAGCGAATGCAGACCAAAACAGACCTCGTCTAGCATTATTCCTATATGGAGCTCTATGGAGCTCTCTATCTGTTTGTCTGGCTGTTTGGTCGCTTTTTAATTATAGCTTTTAAATGCTACCATCCTAACGTGTATTTTATTTATTTCACAGCTGCGGGTGGCTCATCAGACAATGTGCCGGAAAAGCGCGCCATGTTGTGTGTGGTGTGTGTGTGTGTGTGTGTGTGTTGGTGGGTGGGTTGCTGTGGCGGGGGCTATGCAAACTTCCGTTTCCGCCACGAATAACACCCATACTCAAACCATACTCAGGATTCCCCTATCTCCATCTCCATCTCTATCTGTATCTATCTCTATCGCTCTGTGAAAGCGCTAAAATTACTCGGGCGCTTTTAATTTGATATGCAAATACAGCAAAAACGAAAGCAAAGTCGGCAAAGGTTGATGATGGAAATGTGAAAAGTGAAAAGCAGACGACACCCAAACCCATACCCGCTCCAACACACACACACACACCCATCCATTCAGGCCTCGAACTCCACCAAAACCCAATTCCAGACCCAACACGTTGTCTATTTGCAGTTCAAAGTCTCAAATGAAGTGCGGCGCGAGCTGCTCTGCTGCTGCTCCCATAATACGAGCAGGAGATCCGAGGGTTTGGGTAATGAAAACCCTAACGTGCCACTTGCCAGATAGTTGGCAATGATGATGGCATACAAAATGGGAATGATGGAAGTCATAACGGAAGCCATAGAGACTGAACTGAACCTGCCAGCACTTTTTATGAGGTGGCTAAGTTTGCGATAGTCTTAGCTGACTTATCGTTGCCATGGCAATTAAAAATGACGTACTTTAACTACACCGAAAGCTGTTGATAGGCCCTTAAGTCTAAAGAAATCGTACGGCCAAAATGAAACCGGAGCAACTCAACTCAACTCAACTCAACTCAGCAGAGATGTGCCTCAATTTGTGGCAGCTCTGCAATTTCATTCGAGTTATACGTAAGGCATAAAAACAGAGCGATAACTGAACGAGACATACTGTGAGGCAATCATTATAATCGCAGGAGCACAGGATTAACGGGAAGAGTCACAAACGTGACGTACAATTCAAAAACCAGAAACAGATTTTCGAAAACTACTTTGAAATTTGAAATCTTGATATCCAGTTGGAAAATATAAAAAGAGAAATAGTCTTAAACAAACTTTCATTTTAAATAAATATTATATAAAGAACATTAGAACTAACTAGAGATAAAAAATATCATATTTCATATTTATAGTATTATATTTCTTATCTTAATTAAATTTATTTTCCTTTATTTAGTTTGACATAATGAAATAAAATATTATTTTAATAAATAAGATACAAAAATAAGTATCTTATTTCATATGTATTTTCTTTCTTTTATCTTTTTAAAATATATACTCTTACTTTTTTTGTATGTATCAAAAAGTCCAGAATGATTATACATATGTAATAAAAGTAGTATGACATAAATAAATAAAATAATAAAGATATAATAAAATACAAAGATTTTCTTTTTATATTGTATATTTTTTTTATCTTTATGTGAATTAATATACAAATCTTATAAACATATCATATATATTGAAATATATCTCTTATCTTTATAAAATATATTTTCTTCTTTTGTATATATCCTTATTATCTTATAGCCTTATTGAATATATACACGAAAACAAGTTGTGCATAAATAAATAATATAATAATGAATAAAAAAGATACAAATAAATATCATATTTCATATAAAACATTCCTTTCTTAATTTAAGATTATTATAGACTGATTGTATAGCATTAACATAAATAAATAAAAAAAATATCATATTTAACTTAAAAAAATATTATATTTCATATTTATGGTATTATATTTCTTAACTTTATAATAAATATATATATTTTTTTGTACATATCATAAAATCGTTTCTTATCATAAATTATTTAAGACTCTAAAAGATTTCGCATCTCTCATCTTAAATATTATTGGAAATTTATCTAAGAAAGGATTTCTGCCCTCAGTGTTAAGTTATTTTTTCTTTTAGTTCATTTAATTTAAATATTTTATAAAATGAAATATACTATCAAATATTCCTTTAAAAGAAAGAATTCCCTCAATTTCCCTCATTGTATAGTTAATTATTAGTTTCGTTTACTTAACTTAAATATCTCATATCGTATCAAATAATCGTTTAATAATCGTTTATATAAAATATTTTTCTTAAAAATTGCGAAGCTCTCATCAAAAATATAGGAAATATCTCTTTGTTAATTTAAATATCTCATATTTCATAATGGATTCTGTTATCAAATAATATTTTAATTTCTTATTCAAATTTTGATTCTATAAGATTGAAAAGTTCTTATCTAAAATATTACAGAAAATATGTGCTATGTTAAGAATTTTTCCCTCTTTGTATAATTAATTATTAGCTTAGTTTATTTCATTTAAGTAGCTCATATTTTATAATAGATTCTGTTGTCAAATATTCGTTTCAAATCTTATATCTCAGCTAAACTATCTCTATGTCTATCTATATCTTTGTGATAGGAGTTTCTCCCTCTGTTTATCCAATTATTAGTTTAGTTCACTTTGAATAACTCATATTTATTATTCTCTTCTTCTCTTTATGCGAATATGAATGAGTTTTCAATCAAGTTGGCAACTGATGGCAATAGATGCGTAAATAAGAACATGTCAAGTAACTAGGTTACTTGACTACAATTGTAAAATTGCGTGTAACTATTTTCAATCATGATTGACAAGTTGTCAGTGCGATAAATTCTTTCATTTAGAGCTCAGCTTTCAGCCGAACTCAACTGAAATTGACGCTTCAATCTTGCATTGTTGTAATCGGGTTTGGTCAGATGACACTTGTTAGATGCCACCCACCACCCACTGTGACAATCCACCCTCTTTTCATGCTCCATATATAAATATATATTCCTTTTTTTATAATATTGTGAAACGCAATAGGTAATTCGATACTGTTTTTTATGCATGCCCGCATATCGAAAAGAGGCAGAAAATTAATCGCAACACGCTCCGCACTAATCGCTTTATGGATGCGCAGCACATCCGAGTGCAACACATAGCGAATGCTTAACTGATGAGATCTGCACGCCTCATGGATGTCCTGTTGGCTGGTTTTCAATCATTACCAAGGACCATCATCATCATCATCATCGGCATCGGCATCGGCATCGGCATCGGCATCGTCGTCATTGTCGACTCTGGGTCTGTGGACTGTGCACTCAATCACATGCCGGAAATCAAACGAAGCGGATTTCCGTTCAAATGGTCGCTGGGACTGTTGGCTCGTAACTGCGGTTTGATGCGGAGTAACCGCAACGTGAAATCGAAAGTCCGCTGATTAAAACTCAACTCGCAATCGAGCTAACCAATGACGACATCATCATCATCATCATCATCATCATCATTGTTCTCAGCATCGGA
The DNA here is from genome assembly GCA_035045065.1 of Hirtodrosophila trivittata. Taxonomy (NCBI): domain Eukaryota; kingdom Metazoa; phylum Arthropoda; class Insecta; order Diptera; family Drosophilidae; genus Hirtodrosophila; species Hirtodrosophila trivittata. The sequence continues at coordinate 7,326,595 of JAWNNK010000066.1, read as the reverse complement.
ATGAACATCAACATCATCGTCGCCATTCGTGTCATCGGCTTTCCGGAAATTTATGCATGTCAATCAGCAAATTAAGCGTGTGGCTGTGACTGGCACGTTTCTCAGTTCTTCTTCTTAATTCAATTCTTATTCAACTGCACACACACACACACACACACACATATATATCTTCCTCAGACATTGCGTCACATTAAGACCCATACATATACATACATCGCACATCGCACATCGCACATCGTATGTGTCGCGTTTTGGCCCTGCAACATTTTGATAACTACAAACATTTATTGCATTCTGATGTGGTCCAGGGCCACCCCGAGAAATTCCGTACCCGGCATTGCGTATTTTTATTACCCTGACTTGCCAGACAAAACTGCTACTGCCACTAAAGCCCGGCGCCAGTTTGCACATAAACACAGAAACGACACAAGCCCCCAGCAAAAGAAAAACACACACACACTCACACACAAAAAAAGAAAATAAAATAAAATAAAAATAAGACAAAAACAGAAGGAAAAAAAGAGAAAAAAAAGTTGCGCTTGAAACTATTTGTTGCCTTGGTGCCTGTCATTTGAAGACATCCCAGCCCGCCTGACAAAGGCAGCGCTCCCCGTGCCAGTCCAGGACGTGGCACGTGGCCCCTGCCCCATGTCGCTGCCCCTGTCGCTGCCCCTGTCGCTGCCCCTGTCGCTAACCCTTTCTACAAGTTCGCACTTTAAGTCGCACATAAACTGAAAGTAAAAGCAATAAAAATAAAAATTGGGACTACTCTGCTCGTCCATAAGGACGAGGTCCGACAGACTGTCAACTCAAGTTGCTTTGCATGTGTGAGAGGCATTCGTTAGGATTAGAGATGTACACGTGACGATACGTACGTGTTGTGACACAATTACGCACAATCTCGGTGAATAAAATTCAATTTACTTGAAGGACTCTAAGTTTCATATAACGATCTGCTAAATTTCAAAGGATTTAACTCACGCACGACTCACGCACGCATATCTAGGGCGATGATTTCGGGGTAGGGTCTTATTCGCATAGTTGCTCGTTTTTATTGTTTATTCGTTTTCGATAACGCAACGGAAATTGCCAGGACCCCACCTTGACGTTCATTGTGTGTTCCTGCAGCAGCAACAAGAAAACAGAAACGAATTAAAGGACCGTCCGAGCACAGGACACAGGAAAGACAGCATTGAAATGAAACCTAAAACTGACATATTTTACCATCTCTCTGTGTGTGTGTGTGTGTTGAGATATTGGAGTTTGCCTCTTTTTATCGTCTTTTGTGAACTTTTTGATTTGAAAAACAATTAGGATGCTCTAAACTGCCCGTTTGACAGAACTGCCCATAGATAAAGTCCAAAAAAAAGAAAAGAAAGTAGAAGGAAATAATCAAAGTAGTTGGACTATTCGACCAGCAAGAGTCTCCAGATTAAGAGCACATTCGTTAGTGTTGAGAGTTGGGGCTTAAAACTGACTTACCAATTTTTTATTTCTCTATTTTCCTTTTGTCTTTTGCAATTCCAGAAACAATTTATGTAGGCAGCGTATGAAAGGGATGAACTGTGATTGATATACGGCTTAAAAGTTTGAGTTAACTTCTTCCATAAGGTAACTAGCTCTCTGATGGCCAACACACTTTGGCGTTAACACTTTGGTCAGCAACCAAAGCCGTTGTACAACCATTTGCGGTTTGAATAGTTTGCAGCCAAAAAACCATTAGTGTACAACGTAATCCCTGTGACTGTGATCCTGGCTCGCTTTCGCTGGCCGTTTCACGATTCACGATTCAAATGTCACATAACGGTGGAAGTTAGCAACGCTTTCTGCTGGTATCACTTGGATACCGTAAGGATATCCATTAGCACGCACGAAATGCTGCTGCATAACGCTAATTACGCATTTTGTAACCATTTTCTAAACACGACAGAATAGTCCAGGGCATCGCCATCAACTCCCTAATGCCAGATTTCAGTTCGCTTCCTTTCCACAGGACGAAACTGCCAACCGGCTGAATAACAACAACAACAACAGCCACGAAAAAAAAAACTCTTTACACAAAACAGACGACAGACGACAGACGACAGACGATGTGGCGACTTTGTAACATGAAAATCGCCAGGGTAACAGCACGCGCCGTTGCCACCTGCCGGCCAGAGATTCCTCCCCCCTTCTCCCACTCCCCCTCCGGCTCATACGTAGCCAGCTCAGCGCCCACCTGACTTTATAGCCTGCGCAACAAAATTTTGCTGCATAGACAGAGAATTCGTGAATTGGTAACATGTTGGGGCAGTTTGAGTGGTGGTGAAGGGTGAGGGGTGAGTGGCTAGAGGTTAGGGGGTGGCAACATTGTGGCGCGACTGTCGTCTGCCTTTTGCCATTATCCAAACGAATGCGAAACCAAATTCCTGTCGGAAAACATGCAACGCATCCTGCGTGCCGTGCGACTGCGACTGCGACTGGAACTGCTACTGTGACTGCTGCCTAGTGACTAGTGACTGGTGACTAGCGTCTGGTGCCGCATCCCGTGAATACCTCAGCTTCTCCAGCCAACCAGCCGGAGTATTTCAAAGATTTAAAAGAGAAAAAAGAAACGTACAGGGAAAAATAGGAAAAACCCCCAGCCCACAGTGAGGCCACTTTGCAACACATTGGTGTTACTTTAACCGTTGCAAGTCTCTCTCTGTGTGTGTGTGTGTGTGTGTGTGTGTGTGTGGGTGTGCTTTTTCTCTTTTTCTTATTTTCCACCCGCTCAGTTGAAGTAGTGTAATTGAAAAATTCTGGGAAAGTCAAGTGCAAAGTGAGAGTGACAGGCGGCAGGCGGAACGAAGGCGTCTCCAAAGTTACGCTGCAGAAAATACGGCAATGTGCGTGGAGGTGGCAATGGTGGTGCCACCAAGCGGCAGCCAGCGGTGCAGTGAAACGTGGCCAAGTTGCAGCCCAACTTGGCGACTTCTTTCCTCTGCGGGCAACGGGGTATTAAGCCGCCAGGCAACAACAATTCCCATTTCATGGCACATTATTTTGTGGCTTTTGTTTCGACTGGCTTCGGGTGCTTCCAATACACTCTCTGAGTGTGTGTGTGTGTGTGTGCGTATGGGTGTGAATGAGTGTATGTGTGTGTGTGTGTGTGTGTGCACGTGTGTCAGCCAGGCACGTGCCTTACAGTTTTGTCTTGCTCGCCGAACATTTAATAATAAAACTTGGCATATTTTTAATGCTTATTTATGAAAATTGTCTGGCACAGAATAAAATTTCTCTCGTTTTTATTAAATACGAGTCCTCTTCTAATAATAAAGGATATCAATGATAAAAATGCCAAAGCAACAACTCCAGCTAGTGAAAATTTAAGCTTAGCTTGGAAAATTTATTTTCCTCTATATTTTTATTGCAGCTTTTTAATATTTTTAATTATTTTTTTGCGTCTGTTTTGTGTGCCGCTTTTTGGTTATTAAAGAAAAAGTTTTGCACTCTCTTTAATATGATAATAAGGAAATCTAAATGATAGTTAAAAACTTGATTTAAATTGTTCCAGAATTCTTTGCTAAGCATAGTAAAAGAAAATTTGTCTTCAAGCTGAATTAGCTAAGATTTTCTTTAGTAAAAAATTTAAATAAAAATGGAAAAAGTAGTAAAACTTCCTTTGGCCTTGTGAGGCCTTTCTGAGATTTTCTGCAAAATAAAAATAATAAAAATATTTACAAATAAAATTCGAAAATCTTTGCGTCTGTTCTGTATATTTCTATAATATATAATAATATATATATAAGCTATAAATATATATAAATCTTCTACCAATAGCAAAAATATAAATGTTAATTTAAGGCAAAACTTTCAGAAAAAATTAAGAAAAAATCTTTTGGATTTGTGAGACATTTTGTATAAGAATATTAAAAATAATGCTTAAAAATATTTTAAAAAATATTTATATATAAGAAATCGATAATCTATAGGTCTGTTCAGCAAAAGTCTATAATATCTTACAATGTATATAGGAAATAAATAAATATATTCTACCAATTTTAGGCAAAACTTCCAGAAGAAATTAAGTAAAAATCTCTTGGGTTTGTGAGATTTTTGCATGATAAAAATAATTGTAATTACATTTATAAATAAAAACCAATAATATTTAGTTATGTTAAGCATGAGTATATAATATATAATAATATGTACAAGATATATAAATAAATCTTCTACCAATAGCACAAATTTATCTATTATTTTAGGCAAAAGTTTCAGAAGAAAATTAAGAAAAAATCTCCTGGCATTTTGAGATTTTTTGCATGATAAAAATAATAACAAGAATTAAAAGTAAACAGCGCTAATCTTTAGGTCTGTTGAGCATGAGTATATAATATATAATAATACATATATAAGAGATAAATATATTATACAAGTCTTCTAGCGAAACATGTCTGTTATTCCATGCAAAACCAATAACAGAGCTTGAAGCTTGCATTTAAAAGTGCATTAAAGCAAGTATAGAATTCACTTAATTTAATTAACCATTATTTAGATAAAGTGCTGAAAACTGAAACTTGAAAAACCACAGAACACATTCTACAACATTCAATTAGTTGAAAACGACAAACTTATTTGCTACAACTTGTCTACACATGAAATTTACTATTCCCCTCCCTCCGAACGCTAAAATGCAACACAGAAGCATCCAATTTGCAATGTGAACTCGGACTCGCACTGCCTATCTCTATCTCTTTCTGTGTATATAGGTGTCTCTTTCACTCTATGGCAATGTATTTAAGCCTCTGACAAGCCACACACACACACACACAGAGACAGACACACATGATCACAGCCCTGTTGTGTCCTCTTGCCACGGCAGCAACTTTAAATTAGCTGATTAACTAAGTAGTAAAACAAGCCATAAGCTAGAAAGAGAGAGAGGGAGGGAGAGAGGGAGAGAGAGTCAGAGTCACCACTGCCATGTCCAATGTCTACGTGAGATTTGTGTCTGCCAGCCTGCCACTTCCACATGCACCAGCACACAGCCATAACAACGACTACAGGAACAGCAAACGGAGGCAATCACAAAATACCGAAAATAATATTTTTTTGCGCTTCGCTGCATAAAACAAAACAAGCTGGCAAAATTACAAATAATACAACAAGAAAAAAAGAAGAGAGAGAAGTAAAAATTGAAACAGCAGGAAAACAAAAACATTGCCTGGCTAAAAAATCAACAGCGCCAAAAAAATAAATAAATAAATAAAAAAAAAATTAAAAAAGAAGAAAGAAGAAAGAGAACCAGAAACGAAGCAACTGCAGCAAAACTGAAACCAGGCGGCCAAATGAAAAACGTATTTTATCTTTCCACTGGCGAGGCGAACGCAAAAGCAGCCGACGCGAAAGCTCAGGAGCAAGATGATAAAAGAGTAGACCATTTATCAAAAAATACGACCGACCACCAAAATATATATGACGCACACTGGAGCAAAACATAATGAAAAACTAAAAAAAAATAGAAAGGAAAAACAAGGACACACTCGTGGTTCACTTTTAGGCAGTGTTTACTGTACCTGCCTGCTAATTATTTTCTTATTTTTTTCCAAGGCTTCTCTCTGTTCATTTTAATTGTAATTTTCGTTTGCCAGGGTTGCCCCAGTGTGCGCCGCAGCAACTCTGGCAACGGCTGCTTTCTGTCTGTGCCCTTTAGCTCTGACTTTTATGTTTTCGCCGCGCAGATATAAAAATACAAAACCAACACACACACACAAACACACACACACACACACACACACACACACACACACACATAGATAGAAAGACACATGTGAGAAGTTAGTAGTTACAATACCCTTGCCAAAGTCGGCTAGAACTAGCAGATCCGCAGCACCAATTTCTATATACAAAACTGTTTCCAATGGGAATTGATTCGATTTTAAGTTTGAGCTGCCGAAAGTCAACGAGCTGGAAAAAAATATTCGAAAATTATTCTGAAGCTTCCACTATTTCCTTAACATAAAAATTTTCTAAATCTAAATTTCCTTTTATTTTAAATCGAAAACTATTACCAGGTTTCAATTATTCTCTTACCAAAAAAATTTCTAAAAAATTTAAGAAATTTATTTTCATATATTCGCAAACTATTTCAAATTTTCAACTATTTTCTTACCATATAAAATTTCTAAAAAAAATTAAGAAATTTATATTTTATTTTTCATATTTTTTTTCAAGTATTTTCTTACCATAAAAATACTCAAAAAAAAATTAAAAAATTTATTTATTGTTTTTCATCAATTCGAAAACTATTTCAAGGTTTTCTTGCCTATTTTCTTGCCACAAAAATATTCTGAAATAATCTCAAAAATTTATTTGTTCTTTTTTTATAAATTCAAAAGCTCTTCCAAGTTTGCAACTATTTTTTAGAATAAACATTTTATATAAGAAATTTAAAAAATATATTTATTTCAACTATTTCATTATCATAAAAAAATTTCTAAGAAATGTATATTTATATTCTCATCAATTAAAAAAGTCAGAGATCTCAAATTTTTATGTTTCTTATTTAAAATAATTCCAAATTCAAAATTTTTTCTTAAATTTCGTTCGTTTTCAACTGCTTTTCAAAAACCTTTACAAAGATCAGCGATCTATAGCATGAACCTTACACTAAAATACATCTATAAATATTTTTCGAACATTTTAGAATAGATTTTCTAGGGTATTTAGAGTTGGCCAATTCGGTGGACTATCAATTTCTTATTATTATTATTTTTTTTCGCTGTTCCCCCGTTGCTGGTCGAGCCAAAATATTTTGTACGCGTACAAAAATAACAGTAAATGTGGCTTGCTAACATCTGAGTGGGCTGGGGGTGGGGCAGCCCACCACCCACCACCCACTTAGGTGGCTTAGGGGGCAAGCAGAGGGATAAAATAAAGCAAAATATGAAATGAATGAATTTTTGTTACCCACTGACACGATTTATTTACGAGTGCCCCGACATTCTATCCCTTACATGTGTAGCCTTAGCTATTGCCCGATTGTTGTTGTTTCACTTTACGTTGTTGTTGCTGGAACAACAATAACAATTTTTTATTATCCCTTCTACAAGCCTGCCCGCACTGTGTACATCATTATACAACAATTGAAATGTTGTTTGGCGTCGCCTCGCCTCGAACTGTGGCGACGCCGAGTGGCGCCCGAGAGGTGAGAGGCGAATCCAGAGGAGTTCTGGCTTTAGCCAGAGCTTGACTAAAACCACTCTCAAGGAGCGGGGATATCAAGCAACAGAGGGGCATTGCCAAAAAAAACACACACACACACACACACACACACACTGACAGAGAGAGAGGCCGCTTTTTCAATTACCAGAAAAATATACGAGCTTTGTTTGCTGCCATGACCTTTGGAGTAGTCTCACATGTGTGTACATTGGAATGATGTGGATTTTGAGTGGGTGTGGCTAAAGTATATACAATATATATAAGGTAAGGTGATACATATTACAAATTTATTATACCCCAACCACAGACATTTCCTAATAAGAACACCCTTAGTTTGATAAACAACTTATCAAGAAAATGTACTTTCATAAATTTTATGTTTTATGTGTCATCGAAACTCTGAAGTTTCCTTCGTACCTTCTCACGTTTGTTACGACCGAAACAAGCCAATAAATACACGTAATATCCAAAAGAAATAAAAAGCACTCATGACTCCAATGGCATATTAAAGCATACCACACACATACATATAAAATATCCCTGTAATGTTTTACTTTTAAATAAAAATAAAAGTTTTTATAGTTGGTTAAATAAAACAAAGTTTTAATTCAGCAAAAGTTATTTAAAAATCGTTTAGTTGTGGCTCGCATACGGACTGCTGGCAGGTTTAAATGTTAATGGCCTTAAAGCCAACTCAAAGGTCATAACAGTTCAAGTTTTTCTTTACTTCAAACATAACCGTTTTAGTCTATCTTAGTCGCTGGTCTTTGGACGGGGGAGCCCTTTTGCTTGAATTCATACCTTATGATATTATGCAGAGGGGAGGCGGGGGGAAAGGGCTGTACTACTACTCGTACATTCATTAAAATTCAAACATCAAAATTGGCGAAATATGAAAAGTTAATTTAAGTTTCACTTACAAATGGAAATGAAACAAAAACGAATTGAAATCCATAGCCAGTCCACACTCCGGAAAATGCGACCCCAAAAACAGAAGGAAAAAAAAGGGGCTAACAAACATCATTCGCATCCAGACGACGCCTCGTCTGGGATGGACAAAATGCTGAAAAGGGTTACCATCTCTCTCTGTCTGTCTTGCATTATGATGCTCTATCTTTCTCTGTCTCTATCTCAGTGCCTAATAGATTCCGCATAAATTTATGCGCCCCTTTTTCTGAAATATGAGCGCGTCGAGTTCACGACATTTGTTTAGACAGCGAGAAGCACCAAAAGGGGTGTGTCAGTGGGCAGGCGGGGCGTAGGGGGGCTGCTGTGTGTTAGCTTGTTTTTCAGCACTCTATTTGCACAAAATTAAACACCCAACGCGTAGAGCAAATAAGTTACACTCAACTCTGAACTGAATCGAGCTGAGCTGAGCTGAGCTAAGTTGAGCTGAGCAGAACAGAGGAGAAGAGCAGAAGAGGCGAAGAGGAGAAGCAGAGTGGAGCTTAGCTGAACTGAGCCAAACAATTATCCCTTGTACAAATTCATTTGCCGCACTATTGTCTCATGCAATTAACGCCCAGCGACGAATGAAAATGCGATTTTTGATAAATGCTCACAGATAACATAGTATTTTGATTGTTAGTTGTGTTGGCGTAATGCAGGCGAAGATGGTTGCCAGAGGGGGGGAAGAGTGGGGAGCGGGGAGTGGGTGGAAGTAGTAGTCGTAACTTTTGGTAGCTGGCTGCTTTACGGCTTTGGCATAATTGCTGTGTCATTGTCGAGTTGTCAAGAATTGCAAATTGCGAGAGCTTCGAGCCAAACGCGAATTTAGTTATAAAAAGCAAATTGCGTTCGCAAATTAGTTGCCATTTAAGAAGGCAGTCAACGTTGTCTAGAGCGAGGCTATAAACAGGAAATGAATACAAATCAACCAGTCAACGAATAAACTATACTCTTTTTAGCTGTGCCAAATATATTTACTCAAGAGAACATCGATAAGTTGCATGAAGATATTTAAGCAAAAGAAAAGCGCTCAAAATTCAAATTGAAAAATTTTATAGCATACTTTTCAGCGCAGCCAAATAATTTTATAAGTTTTGCTTTAACCTAATAAAATTTAATTGGTATAAATTTAATTAAATATTTAAGCAATGAAAATGTTAAACTCTAAGCAGACACTCAGAAATTCCATCAATTTCTTACCAATAAATTAATAATTAACTCTTTTTGCAGTGGAAAAACGCAAAACATTAACAAGAATGCAAAGTTGGCAGTCATGTGGCACATGTTGACAGAGAAATCTGTGTCACAAACAGGCTGACAATGTTGTAATACCCACAATTACTTTGCTTGACTATGAAAACTGCACTCGAGACGGTAAAATTTTCTTGGGAAATTCCCGTTGTCGTGGCAACAATGTGACGAGACCATAAAATTTTGATTTGACAAATGCATGTTTGAGAGAGCATACAGAATTTTGAGAAAAGGATCTGGGAATTTGTGAGCTACCTGCCTGCCTTTGAGATACATTTTCTCCTCCTTTTTTTCTATTTTCTCCTTCTCTAGTTTTCGTTTTCTTTTTTTTTTGAGTTGTAAACAAAGTTTGTCGCGTTCTACGCGTTGCAAAAAGTTAGCAGTTAATGCGACAAAAGGGATTTACGTAGCAAAGTTTTGTGGCATTGCGCAATGCAGTTGCAGGAGAGAGAGAAAGAGCGAGAGACTCCTACAGACTTGAGCTCTGGTTCTTCTGGTATATTAGCCCAAGCATAGTCAAAGGCAATGGCAAAGGCAAAGGCAAAGGCTGAGCTTGTCAAGAGCTGCATATGATGAGGACTCCGTTGACAAGCAGCTGAGGCAGAAGGGAAACCCTCAACAGAATAAAGAAAACGCACGCACGTCACGCTGCCGGCATTGGCGCACTTAAGGCCTCAAGGCTATGGCACAGATGAGATGTAAGGGAGCTGGCAAGGATGTGGACACAGAGCCAGGTACTATATATGTATGTAGTATGTGTGTGTGTGCACCAGCGATCCCTGAATCCTCATTTGAAGTTGCGGTTTGTGGCAGCGCCAACATTTCACAAAAGCCCCCATTGTGTTGCTTTAATGAAATGTATGGCCTAAAGGATGACGCTGAGAATTGAGAACTTTGTACTTCCTTTTAAGGGGCTGAAACAATCAAATATTAAAGCTATTACAAAATGCAGCACAGCACGAGGAAAACGCCACAGTGTACACATGACCTACAATCAATCAAAAGATTGATAATAAAAGAAAGAAAAACCCCACAAATTGAAGGCAACTCAACTTTGTGGCACAAAAGGGTTAAGGTGGCAGCTGGTAAAACTAATTGCCAAATGCATTTATAATAGACAAGTTACATGTTACCTTCCTAAGGATTCCATATCTATAGTTTGAGCTGACAGAGAAGGAAAAGCAATAAAATTGATTTCAAAGTTCAACTTAAACTTAATCCTATACGGAAAATCAGAAAATCTGAAAAGCTGAAAATCTTCAAACAAGACAACAGTTCAATGCAATTCTCAACTCGTTTAACTTTGAATATAAAATATACTTTTGTATATATGTATATGTATGTTTGCCTCTGTGACAAATTCTTTGCATATTTTCTGGCTTGTAGTTACACTTAGGATTGCCATAGAAATTCAATTGTAAATTCGAACAGCTTCTCCTAATGCTCTCTACACTTGACTGAAACCATACAGGGTGGCTTAGTTTAATGCTAGTAAACATCAAAAGAGGGGGTTAAGCCACAAAGAGCAGAAGACAAAAAAGTTCGTTGAACACTTGGCAACATTTCTGGGATTAAATTCAGAGGGAGAAATACTTTAGGAAAATTATGCAAAATTTATTGTCTTTTATAATCAACAATATATAATAAAGTTAAGTAAAGCATTACAAAAGAAAAACCATTGGCAGTTTTAAGAACTTTGAAATATTTTTATTATAATAAGTTTTCAGCTATGAGAAATGAGTTGAAGATTTTCCTTGGAAAATGCCGTGCAAAGTCTAGACTGAGTTGGACGCTTGTTTATGATTTTACCTTTATGACTTGGGCAGGTTGAGGCATGAGTATGGTTAAGTTGCGTGTTGAGCTCGAAACTCCCATTTCCATTATTCTTAAATATAAGTACATAACTCTATAAATCCCAATTTCCCACACTGTTCGCGCAAGAGTCAGGCAGGGCCCAAACAATGCGCTTTGACTGCGCCTTGCAAAATTTATAACTATGCGCTTTTTTATTATTATATTTTTGCTTTTTATTAAAAACAGTCAACAACAAAATGGCCAAAGCTAAAAGGCAAGTAAGCCACAAAGTAGAAAAGTAAAATGCCAACTCCTTCCCAAGCCTGAGAAAACAGAACAAAGTCCTCGCGACGAGTTGAGTTTAAGTGGCACAGGAGCTTCGCTAGCTGCTGCTCCTTCAAATGTTACGCTTTATATTTGCATACGTATTCCAAAAAATAAAATAAAACTATATACGTATATATATTAAGAAATAAAAAAAAATAATAATATACAAATCTCATTTTAGTCTCTCTCTCCCTCTCATTCCCATTCTCATTCTCTCTTAGTCTTTGCAACTCCTCTTTGTGTGCAATTTTTATAACATGAATTGTTTTGCTTCGAGTCTTGGAAGAGACTTTGCTTTCTGTGACAAATTAAGTTGGCAGCAAATAAAACTGAAAAAAATAAACAGACTTTTTCTTAAAACCCTTGAAATAAGTTGAGGGTAAAGAAAAGTCGCAATAAATAGAAAATGTTACCACAGTTTCCTAATCACTACAAAAAGCCATAATAAGGCTTGACTCTTAAGAACAACTACCAACATTTACGGCCGTTAATCACTGGATACAATAAAGAGTATATTGGGCTCTCAGAGTTTCAGCTCAATTTCTTATAACTATTATGCATTATGAGCTGCTGAGATATATTGTATCTCTTTCTTTACTAAGAAGATATTTATGATATTTCAAAACTTTACTAAATACAGCGAGATCTTATTATTAATAGTACTTTCTTTTACTTCTCTAACTACTCTATTTTCCTATATGATATCTTACTGGATTATTAGATATTATTAACAACTTCTCATCGCTTAAGTAATACTTAAGTATCTCTATCTCTTGGTTTCTATTCTTCTGTCCTATGCATTTCCCTTACATAATCGTTTGCCTACTGACTTCTATCATTCTTTCTTCTGTTTTTGAACTTCTATTTTATTATTATAAATTTACATTAATTTTTATACTCACACTTATTGATCTGATTTGATTTTTCAGGGTTTTTTTTTATTTTTTTTATACTTTTAATAAATCAAATAAATTTTTAATAAATTTATTTATATATAAATTTATTTATTTATATTTTCATTCTTTATTTATTTATTTTTTTGTATATAATCAAGTGCTATTAATCGACTTAAAAAAAAACTTATTAAATCCGAATTATTAGCACTTTTTTGGATAGCTTTCCTGCAAATAAATATAATTTATGAGCTATGATATATTTATGATTTCTCTATAGACACTCATTCGTTTCAGCAACGATTTATACAATATTATATATAGTTTATTTTATGAAAATAATAATTTCTTCAGCATTTCAGTTTGTTTACCCCGAACTCTTTAGAACTGAGGAAAGTGTATATTGAAATTGGCCAAATGAATGCAACAGTCAAAAAATAGAAACTTTGACTCCTATATATACTCTTATTCAAAATCAGCATCACAAGCCGAGTCCTTCTAGTCTAATTTGTTCAACTGTTTGAAGCTGATCTGAGGAATAATCAGAATTATTGAAAGTAAGTGTGATTTATAGGTTATATATTGTATATAAGGCTATTATAGGTTAATATAAAGCACGAAATGCAGATAAAGTTGTATTCGACTCAGGCTTAAACAAGCTTTTATCTATAGTATCTGACAGATACTATTTCTCAGACTTCCTGTTCCCTGATATTTATGGATTATCATATTATTAATACAGAACAGACCACGCTAGATAAATAGTCACAGATATTGGTTATGGAATTTATTGGGGAAACTATCTTCAGGTAATTGATAGCGATTCTTGTTATAATTAATACGGAAAGCAGCGAAAGCAGTCCTTGAATACCAGATGGTTGCCTCGTTGCCTGGCTGAATGCGAGCGAATTGTCCAGGAGCAAGAGACGAGGACAAATGTTTAAGCTGGAATACTGCATGAGATTGTGGTTAACTGCGTCGATTGGGCGTAACCACGCCCAGAGTTCCATTGAAATTGCGTATTAATTATGCTTTAACTGCGCTTTGATACGAGTAACTGTTACTGTCAAAGGACTAAAGGACACAGGCACATGCGGCATAAAGCAAGCGAATGCCAGAAGAAAGTGTATAAAATATCTTGTATCTTGTATCTTATATCTTATATCTTATATCTTATATCTTATATCTTATATCTTATATCTTATATCTTATATCTTATATCTTATATCTTATATCTTATATCTTATATCTTATATCTTATATCTTATATCTTATATCTTATATCTTATATCTTATATCTTATATCTTATATCTTATATCTTATATCTTATATCTTATATCTTATATCTTATATCTTATATCTTATATCTTATATCTTATATCTTATATCTTATATCTTATATCTTATATCTTATATCTTATATCTTATATCTTATATCTTATATCTTATATCATATGTATCTTATATCTTATATCTTATATCATATATCTTATATCTTATATCTTATATCTTATATCTTATATCTTATATCTTATATCTTATATCTTATATCTTATATCTTATATCTTATATCATATGTATCTTATATCTTATATCTTATATCATATATCTTATATCTTATATCTTATATCTTATATCTTATATCTTATATCTTATATCTTATATCTTATATCTTATATCATATGTATCTTATATCTTATATCATATGTATCTTATATCTTATATCTTATATCATATATCTTATATCTTATATCTTATATCATATATCTTATATCTTATATCTTATATCTTATATCTTATATCTTATATCTTATATCTTATATCTTATATCTTATATCTTATATCTTATATCATATGTATCTTATATCTTATATCTTATATCATATGTATCTTATATCTTATATCTTATATCATATATCTTATATCTTATATCTTATATCTTATATCTTATATCTTATATCTTATATCTTATATCTTATATCTTATATCTTATATCTTATATCTTATATCTTATATCTTATATCTTATATCTTATATCTTATATCTTATATCTTATATCTTATATCTTATATCTTATATCTTATATCTTATATCTTATATCTTATATCTTATATCTTATATCTTATATCATATGTATCTTATATCTTATATCATATGTATCTTATATCTTATATCATATGTATCTTATATCTTATATCATATGTATCTTATATCTTATATCTTATATCTTATATCTTATATCTTATATCTTATATCTTATATCTTATATCTTATATCTTATATCTTATATCTTATATCTTATATCTTATATCTTATATCTTATATCTTATATCTTATATCTTATATCTTATATCTTATATCTTATATCTTAAACCTAGACACATGCCTATAGAGTATATTTTAGTCGAGCAAAGTCGATTTTCGCATAGATTTTTGTTTAATTTCTAGCTTTGGTGCCCGTGCGAAGTTTGGAGAAATGTTAAGTAAAAATGTTTGTGCACTTTTGAACAGAAAGTTGTGAGATTTTAATCAAATTTGCCAAAGTGTGTCTAAATTTGCAAATTGCCCCAGTTTCCCTCCCCTGGGGACCCTTTGCATATGTCGTAATTTGCGCGAGCCAATTTGCCTCTACACATTCGTATGCATGTTCATTTTTTTTCTCATCTTTTTTGTCTCTCTTATCATCTTCTTCTTGGCCTTTGCCTTTGAACTTTGATCAAATTTTAACCCCTCCGTGTAACGCTTGGCGTGCTCCTCTGCCAAGTTATGTATATACGAGTAGCATACATTTTGGCATCGTTGCGTTGTCTGTGAGAAAAATGATAAGATGACAGCTCATGAAGCGGACCCAAGCAGCATCAGCATCAGCAGCAGCAGCAGCAGAAGCAGCAAAAAAAATGGCAGCTCATTTTTTAATATTTTTGTAGACAGTTGGTAAACAGTAGCTAAGGCAAGCGTCAGGCTGAGTTTGGGGTACCACCTGGTAGAAATTCTTTATGGCAACCCCAGCCAGAGACTAAAATTTAGACGTGCCAACAATTTTTAGAGGCATCTTGGCCTGGGTTGGTATTAGGGCTGGGGCTGGGGCCTGTGTATGCGACACGTAGCCTTTGACATTGGCCTCGCTAATGAGCGAGCACTTTGAGAAGGAACCTTGGCAGTGAACCTGTGTGTAAGAAGGCGATAGCTGATGCAGGCGGAATACACTTACTCATATATGTATTCATACATACTGTATGAACCACTGAGTGAATTTGCCAAAAGTGACTTGCTTTTCTTTCTTTCTTTTTTCGTCACCGTAAAAACATGATTAAGAGACAGAGACTGCAATAAAGGTGCTACAATGACTCAATATTATCAAGTTTGAATTGTTTGCCAGAAATTGCCTGGCTGCCTTTCCATTCTGCTACTTCTTTTTAAAGGAAAATTACAAAAAGTTAGGGTAGAAGAGTGTATGCACTGCCAAATGTAGCTGAACTTGAAGAGAATATAGATATAATACAATCTTTTTTCCATATTAGAACTCAAAATGCAATTGAGATTTCGTTTAGAAACTATATGATAATTTTCCATATTAGAAGTCAAAATGCAATTGAGATTTCCTATGGAAAGTATATGATATGGCAGACCTATTTCGATCGCATACAGTATATAACATTATATAGTATTTTGAATCATATTTTGATTACAGTTGATCTATATTAGATTAGGGAATCGATTGGCCTATGGCGTTCATACAGTCTAAGGGGAAAATCTGCACCCAGTTCTGTTATTAATAATATTTCTGCAAAACTGAGATAATTTCTTTCAAAAAAAAGCAAATTGAGATATATATAAATATCATATGCATACTTTATTCTCCTTAAGATCGAATGTGACTCTCTCAAACTTCTTCTAGCAAAAATGTATAAAAGTATTCAAACATTATCTCTAACTTTTATGCAACTTCCTAGTAAAATATGATTTCAGTTTGAATTTCCTATAAAATTTATATAGTTCCCAAATTATATTTAGCTTGTTATAAAAGATAAGTTTTAAGATAAAACTAACTAAAAGTAAACGAAGTAAATTAAAGCGCTAATCAGTTTTTCTCTATCCGCAAATATTTGTGGATACTTTCGTGGATTTAAGTGTTTCATGCTGGCTGCCAATAAATCCATTTTAATTATTCCTTTGGTGGAAATTTTTGAAATCCAAATGAAAAATAATAGAAAAAAATAAAATATACCACTGGCAGCTGTGACATGTAACCTCCTTTCCCCAGATATCGCATCCATATAGCAAAACGCCACAGAAAATAACTAACGCATAAATAATAAGGCAGCTGTCCAATGTTCAATACTCGTACTCGGATCAGACCATTAGCTTCAATTTGGCAACAAGAGCAAAAATCGATGAAGTAACTTTTTATGGTCATATATATAATTGTAAAACCAGAAACCCCAAAAGCCTTAAACCAGAGCTCTGCCCGGCTTTAACCCATTAGTGCTAAGCAGACTCGGTGGGCGGTGGGTTGGGGGGTGGTTGGGGGTGTGGGTGGTGTAGATAGCCCTACGGCATCATTGGCTTTATAAATATTGTCCGAAATTTGTTGGCTGTGAAAAGTTTTTGTACTCGTTTTTGTTTTCGTCAATTTTCGTTTGGAATACTTTACTCATCAAAAATTAATGCAAAAATAAATAATAAAATAATACACCGTTAAATAATCCGAAAACCAACACCATTAATAAAGTGAATTCTGTGCAAAGGACGAGGAGTTGGTAGCTGGGAGGTGGAAGGTGGGGGAGGCGACTCGCGAGCCAGCAGCCACTCACCAACACAATGAAATATTGGCAAATAAAACGATTTTGACGCTGAATTTAAAACAAGTGGCACGTAGCAGACGAGGAGAAAGAAAGCAAGGAGCAACGGCAGCGGCAACGGGCAGGACCAGCCAGGACCAACCCCAAAATGCCAGCCTCAAATTCAAAATCGCATTTATTATACTTACATTCCAATGGAGAGACATCCAGTCCGCACCAGTTCCCCCACCCCTCTACCCGCTCACCCACCACGTCTCAATAGTTGCTTCCCTGCGTGCGTTTGTCAAATATTTATTCTTTGGATTGGATCGCAGGATTTACTTATTAGCATGCGCGCTGCAGGACCAAGCAGGACCCAAGTGCCGCTAACGAATCTGAGGGCCTGACTGGCTCGCTGGTTGCCCGGAAGGGCCACTCCAGCACGGAAATAGGCTAAAGAGCGCGTGAAAAGGTGAGCGCACAGGGGTACACAGGTAGACAGGAAGACACCTGAAGTGTTTGACGTGCCAGGACACAGAACACAGAGGACGCAGCAGCGTTGAATACGCTGTCAATCGTCGCTGACACAAACCGAAATCAATTGTGGAAGGGCAGCGCGAAACGAAATTACCAATTAGTTAAATGGCAAAATGAGTGAGTGCGAGGACGACTTCAGGACTCCAGGACGCCACGACTCCAGGACTTCAGGACTTCAGCACTTCGGAACTTCAATATGGTGTCAGCACTGCCGCCATTTTTCGCCCAGCTCTCTCAATGCTTATTTAATTATGGAACCATCTGTGCGCGTTGCAGGTTGCTTTGATTTTACGCTTTTCTGAGCATTTCTACATACCCTCCCCTCCCCCTCCATCCACCCACCCGCCTCTTCGCCTTATTTGCTTTCCCTTCACATTTCTTTTTTTTAGTGCCCCTGCTGCGTCGCGATTTTCTTATTCGCGTTTGGTTCGTTAATTTCATTGTTTTCGCATATTTTCAAGGGATTCCACAAAATCTCTCAGCATTGTCAGCATGTGAGAGGCAACTGGAAAAAAAATTGAAATGCAAGCATCTTTTTCGCGTCTCTCAACGTTATTTATAAAGATTTAGTAAGAGTATCCAGTTCGTTGCAAATGCCATTAGGTTTACCCCAACAGCAATTCAACTTTGATTACCTCAGGCAACTATAAATAATGTAGACTCCTACAACAGTTGCCACTCATCAAATGCTTATTTGCAGCAACTTATCCTTGAGACTGTTCAATAAGACGAAAAAGGACTTCTTATGCAACTTCAGATTGTTCCCTTTTTATAGCTTGCCTTGAAAGTTGTAATTATTATGGCTAAAAGAAACGTTTACTATATTTTAATTGTTTCATTTAAGGTATTAAAATAATCCTGATATCTTATATTGATTCTTAAAAAGGACATTTCCTAAGAGAAAGCAAATTACAGTCTTATCGATAACATTTATTCATAAACGATCAAAGTACCTGGGATTAGATATACAGCTTTCCTTTGTATCGCAGTTACATTTATTTTTTTATTTCATTTTATTTCTTATTCAATTTTACATTTCACATAAACCTAACCCCATTTAAGTGCAGTATAACCTCACTTTTGCCACTTATTAAATACTTATTTGCTGCAAGTTATCCTTAAGACTGTTCAATAATATGAAAAGGGATTTAGTCTGCAACTTCAGATTGTTCCCTTTTTATAGGTTGCTTTGAAAGTTATATTCAGCTTTTAATTATAATGGCTTAAAGGAATGTTTGATATAATTGAATTCTTATTTATATATAATACATATAAAATATATATAAGTTTCAATTTGAATTTCCAGCCATATCATAGTTCCGACAGAAGCAGAGGCAGAGGCCCTCTGGTGAACAGTTATAATCTTAGAATAGTCGAGATGCTAGATTCAAGTGCGAAGTATTGGGTTGACCGAAAAGAAACCGGTGATTTTTTAAAAGAAAGTAAATGCATTTTCTTAAATTTTAGAATGAACTTTCATCAATTATATATTTTCCATTTTGTTGGATGACCTTTCGCCATCTTTTCTGCAAATTCATTATTCCACGCTCATAAATTCCACGATCAAAAAATTGTCAACGCCGGTTTCTTTTCGATCAACTCATACAATCGAAGAGTCACGATTATTGAAAGAGATCATTCGATTCTCCGGGTATCCAAGATCGACTGTTGATGTTGGTGTGGTGGAATACAATGATTCGGAGAAGTCCGAGGAAGGCGTCGCTAACCCAGCGAGGAGTTCTCCTTAGAGTGAACGGGTGTCGCGACCTCCGCTCTTCCTCTTTTTCTTCTGATCCAAAGAGTTTCCTTTAAATCCCATCGACTACTATGATTGAAGCATTGTCCAAGCAGCAAATGTACAGCCCTGCGAGAGAGAGAGAGAGAGAGAGGAGCATAAGAGCGTGCGGTCGCTTCAGGGCAAGGATGGAGGCGATAATTGAGGCCAACGGCGGTTATATTGAATGATTATACTCCTGACAGATCCCACGAATATTGACTTAAAACATTTTCTTTGTACTTGGTTGTCAATAAATTATTATATTATAAAACCAAAGTGCAATTCCTCATTGTACTGCGCATCTTGTATATATGTTTTGTATGTCTATTTAATGTACCCAAAGTAATCCTGATATCATATATTATATTGCGAGTTAAAAAGGATATTTCTTAGGAGAAAGCTAAAAACAGATTTATGCTTTATATTTATATAAGATCAAACCTTAGTACAAAGGGGCATACATACTTTATCTTCCATTTAGATGGAAGTTACATCTGACAAAAACATAAGCTCATTTAGATGGCATTATAACCTCACTTTCGCCACTCAACATAGCTATTTGCCTTCAAATATGTATTAGAAGTCATCCCTGAGACTGTTCAATGATATAAAACGAATGTATCGTATGGGTATAGGTCTAGCTCTCTTTGAGAGTTGCAGTCAGTATGTAAACACAAGGGTTAAAAGAAATGTTTACTTTACTTTAATTGTGTCTAAAACAAGCCTGTCCAAATATAAGGATATAAGGATATATTGACAGCTAAGTATCTAAGAAGGACATTTCTTAAGGGCAAGTCAAACACAGACTTATGCTTTATGTATATTTCTGTAGATACAAACCTAAAGTCAAAGGAATATACATACAGCTTTCGTTTGTATCGCAGTTATATTTACATTTTATATTTGCAATAAACCTAACCTCATTTGAGTGCCATCATAACCTCACTTTTGCCACTTGACTTGCATCAAAGCGAGCGTTTAAGGGCTCAATTTTGCTTAATCAAGAAACGTTTTCATTTCTTTTTTAAATAAATTATATAAATACGCAAACATTGAAATTTTTTTAATTATATTTTCTAAGTGGTCTGTCCCATTCATCATTGTCAGAATATCTATATATATTCCGATTAGTGCTCGTATATTTGGCCAAAAATAAAAGCAAACAAAACAAAAAGAAAAAAGCAAAATATATAACGTAAAGTTCTCATTGGGAAGTCAACAGGCAGCGACAGGCAAATTAAATTTACCAACTGACACCTCAATTGAATATTTTCTTTTTTTTTCTTTCTCGTTGCGATAGATTGAGGAGGAAATGCTTGAAAGGAAGAGGAGAGACAGACAGTGACATATTTTGATATATGCCAAGGAAGATCACGTTGAGGCATTTGATTTGTTATGTGGCTGCCTTGATTGACACAATGGCTAAGGTAATTTTGAATCGAATGTCAATCAAAGGCTCTTAAGTTGTTAACTTTGTGCGGCTAAATGTGAGAGGGCATTAACATCCCACATCCCCCAGATCCCACATCCCCCATCCCAGATCTCACATTGACTGGGATGGCAAATTTTTGACACAGGTTCGACAACGAATGGATGGAAAGAAGTTAACTAACGAAATGCCGTTGGTAATTTGTTAAAGCGTTTCTTAGCGGATATCACGTGCGCACGTAAAATCCAAGCCCAAAAGGCAATGCTAGCGTTCTATCCAACGCCAGGGGGCGCCAGCATTAAAATCAACGTCGCATCGTTTCAAGATGATTTGACACGTTGATTGATCCGCTCATTGGCGCACAAAATGAAACCCAAAAGCCCTCACTGAGTCCCGACTGAGTCCTGACTGAGTCCTGACATACTGCAAATCTGCATGAGTTCCTCTCTCTCCCACTCCTCCCTTTATCCATTCACTTTATCCATTCTCTAGCCCATCACATCTGACAACGTCTTTGCTGCCTCGTCTAGGATTTCGCATTAAACAAAGTAACAACTTCATGCTAAAAACGCTGTCATTAGTGGCGCAGCGCCAAAAACGCCTTTCCAAAGGTTTTTTTAAGGGCGCGCCAACGCCATCGACAGCGACATGCAAAAAACGATTATTAAAATTCTCTGTAAAGTCGCGTCATGTGCAAAATTATTGGGTAATTAACGATGAGCAAGAAACGACGCCAACACAACACCCAAACGAAGCAAAATCTACTGACAACTTATTAACTACAAAATACCCTGTAAAAATACACAAAAAAATATACAATAAAAAGTAAAAATAATACTCCCAGACTTTTCTTTTTTACTTTAATTTTTAGATTACTTTTCAAGAATTTATATTTAATAATTTATTAAAATTAAATAAAATAAAATAAAAATTGATTCAACTAGAGAAAAAACTGTGAATGAATATAGGTAAGACATAATATATTATATAATAAATATAAAATATATATCAGCACACACGCTTCAAGCAGTGCAGCTTAGACAGTAACAGCGCTGCTGCTTGACTCTGTTTTTAGCTTGAGGATTTTTAGTCGATTTTTATAACAAATAGAGCATAAAAGAAAAAGTTTTTAAACTTATATATTAAACTCGAAATAAGTTAAAATAATATGTTGAGATTTCAAAAATTTAAAAAAAATATTCTTTAAAGGGATTGAAGTCTATAACTCAGATATATCCTTTGATATTGCTCTCTATTGATTATAAACTATAAATTATTTCCACGATTTCGATTGCCTCAAAAAACTATAAACTTTACAGGGTAGCAGCTGCCGCTGATAATCAACATACTTTATAGCTCTTACCACCTCTTGGAGTAGTTCTGATGTTTAGAGGGTATAAAAAAAGATACGCCAAAAGATATAGACGAATAAATGGGCGCTATAAAAAGAGACGGAAGACGATTAGCTAAACGATTTCAGGAACTGGGAGCGTAAAAGTATCGGACTTATCGTGGGTGTGTACGGGGTATGTCAGTATAATTAATAGATAAGTAATATATATATGTATAATGCAAGGACGAAAGGACATGCAAGAGACTAGTCGCTGGTCATAAATAATAAAGAAAGTTTCTTTAGAAAATTCGATAAATGAACAAAAAATACAAATTGATATTTCAAACAAAAATAAAATTAATATTAAAAAAAATACATAAATTTTAAACCTAAATAATAGTTAAATTTGAAATGACAAAGGAAATTAGAAAGTGGTGATAAAACAAAGAAAAATAATGCAAATGACAAATAAAACCACATTTTGCTCAAAGCAATAAAATGAGTTGTTCAAAAATTGCAATAAAATTCTCAAAGCAAATAAACTGTTTTAGTGCAATGTATGTGACAGTTTTTAATTAATAAACATACATCGATTTGCTGCTATTAATGCAGCAACAATATTCAAATAAGAATTGACAAAAACACTGAATAATATTGTTCACAAAAATAAATAACTAACATTCAAAGGTTTTTTTTTTGGCTTTTACATGAAATGCTTTGAGTACTTTGTATTTATTTAAATTTGTCAGTTTCTGTCTCGCCCGGAGGAATACTCGTCGTGTGTAGCATACACACAACATTGACACATTTCAAAAACAAATACAAACACAAGTACAGAGACAAAAACAAAATCATAATAGACATTGCGTTGCATAAATTGAACAGTTTTCCGAGGGAAAACTGCGAGTGGCAACATGTTTAATGCGATGACTGCCTGCTGGGTGGAAAATTTGAAACTGCACGGCCTTCATTAGGGTAACAAAAAACAATTACAAAAACCAATTGACAGTCACATACCACATACAAAACCAAACAGTACTAACTCACACACGCACACACACACACACACACCACATATAGTGTGTTAGATGAGAGCGAAAACTTGGCTAGCCGCAGTAGGAAAACTCTATGAGAGAGCATTGTTTAAATAATGAATTTTCGCGTTTAGCTGTGTAAAAATGATCTAGTGCTATCTCATTTACACACACACACACGCACTTGCTATCCCATTCTGATTGTATCTATTTTCACCATCATCTTCTATCTCTATTCGACACGCATTCAGGCCAGAAAATGACCAAAAATGAACTTTGTCAATTAATTGCTCAGCTTTTGTATCGAATGCCGAATATATTGAATTTCGCTTGCCAAATTCTGGTAAAATGCAATGTGCCAAACACACACACACACACACACACATATGTGTGTGTACCCCCTGCTTGTGTGTGTTTGTAAATTAGCAATGTAAATATACCAATTTAAAATGCCGTACAATAAATATGAATACAAAAGCGGTGCACAAAAAACAAACGACGATATCAGCGGCAAATAATTGAATTTACCCACAGAACTCACACTGAGAGACAGTGAGAGACCGAGTGTGTGTGTGTGTGTGTGGTGGGTGTGAGAGCGAGTCGGGTAGTGCCCGCAGCTCAACACACACACACACGCACACACACACAATCCATACTCAGGCAAACAGACAGACAGATAGACAGACAAATAGACAAGCCGACATATTGTATGCCTTTGTACGAATCTAATAAACCGAATCATGTATGCGACTATATATATACAACACATACATATGCAAAAATAACTTCAACTGCCAGTATGGTTTCTATGTGTGTGTGTGTGTGTGCCCTGGTATGTGGTTTCGTGCATTTGCATATGTCGCTGTGTGCGTGTGTCTCACTCAAAGGAAAACACTGCACAACAAACTTTTAATATATAATTTTTTTTAAAACCCCAAAGGCTGGTGAAGTCGTTCGTATACTTTTCGTATATATATCTTATTTTTATATTAAACTTGTATATATATTCTGGATTAGTTGAACAATCTTAGTCCGTGTAGCCTCACCCATCCGCCCATCTCTACAATCTTTATTTATTTTTATAACTATTTTGTTGACAGTTTAAAACCTTTTGCTGCAAGCAATATATAAGGATTAAATATAATAATTAAATATAATAAGAATATACATAATATATTTACCAAAAATGATCAGCTTTATCTTAGAAATCTTGAACAAAAAAATAAATTGAATATTTCCCAATGCTTCAAACAACCTTTCCAAGGATCTTAAACTGAAATTATGCATTTAATCAAACATAAAAAAATTTAATAAATAAATTTCTTATGCTACTTTTTACTTCTGTTCAGATATAAGTTATGACCACTTGACTTTATCATATAAAATTATCATATATAATTATTTTATATATTCTATAATTTATGTATAAGATTATCTCAATTTTATTTTATATTTTAATTATTGTGGCTGCAGGAGTATATTATTATTATATTATTTAATATATTATTTATTTTAGCTGCTGCTGCTTGAAAATTATTTAAAAAATAATAATAAAAATAATTTTAAAGATATATATATATTTATTTTATTTTTTGTACATTATTTATTATTTTATATAAATATATTAATTTTTATTCATCTATTTTTCATTTGTTATTCTTAATATTATTTAATTATATATATATATTTTTTTTGTTTTAAAATACATATGTTTTATTATTATTATTAATATGTTATTTATTTTAGCTGCAGCAGCTTTAAAATTATTTAAAAAATAATAATAAAAATAATTTTAAAGATATATATTTATTTATATTATTTTTTGTACATTATTTATTATTTTATATTAATATATTAATTTTTATTCATCTATTTTTCATTTGTTATTCTTAATATTATTTAATTATATATATATTATACATTATATATTATATTATATTTTTGTTTTAAAATAAATATTAAAATTTATTTAATTTATTTTATTTTGTATAGTATATATTATTTTATACATTATTTATAATTTTAAAATATTAATTAATTCATATTTATTTTACTTTTTATACATTTTCATAGGTATTAAAGAGCAGCTCTTCTTTAACCAGTGTTAACTGTACTCATAATATTTATTATAAAGAATGATTAGATTGTAATTAATATTAAAAAATTAATTGGAACCAGATTTGAGGAGTGTTTCGATCAGTTTATATGCTCATTTGCGATATTTAATCAAAGATAATGAAAATTATTTGATACACGCCAAAGTTTATAAAAGTTTTATAACATAAGGAAAATATTTTAATTTAAAATGAAATTAAGAAATGCTGGAAAAGTGCGTGTAAATTTGAAAATACTTTGTAGCATAGTGAAAATATTTGAGGGACGTTTGATTATGCCAGCCGGAGAGCCAATACTCATGAAATATTGAAAAGCTGCGGGTCCGATGAGGCGGGCGGGGCGGAACGGGGCGGGACAGGTATGGTGTCTGTGGGCGTGTTTTGGAGGGGCGTAGGTGTGTGCGTGTCACGCGGCGCACACGAATGATGAAATATGCATGAAATTGACTTTTATGCCAAGCCAAAATCACGGCATCTGCATAGAGAGAGAGAGAGAGAGAGAGAGAGAGTTGAAGTGCCACAACCTCTGACTCTGACTCTGGCTGTGACTGTGACTCTGACTGTGACTGTGACGCTCTGCGTACACCATCACCTCAGCCTCTGGATCTGAATCTGACACCGACTGTGTCCCTGCCACAAGCTTGAATAGCATTGTTGTTAGGGTTATGTAACTTTAATTGAAATGTAAACTGAAAGCAGCACGCAACCAAAATGAGAAAGCGACATTTTAATGTGTCAAACAATAGAGCCTCCAATACCCCCTCCGCCCTACCCCCTTGTGATACCCTACCAATAAGTTGCCAAGTTAAACAGGAAAATGCGAAAAATATTTACGTTTTGCATGTGAGCGCATTTTAATTGCGTCAAAAAGTCAAACGAGTCGGCCACTCTGACATAGGCCATTACATACATGAATGTGTTTATGGTTGTGTTTAGGCTGATGAATAATGCATATCAAATGAGCCGAGCCGGTGAGAATGGTGAGACTGGTGAGAGTTTCATGTTGTTGAGGTTTGTTATTCGTGAAACAATTTTATCAAACGTTTCGGGCAGAACAGTAATTGCTTTACCAAGTAGAAGAATAATTGCTTTTAATAAGTATGAATTGCGCTGTGTATAAATTATAGCTGCATATTGGCGCTATTGATAAGACTTCCTTTCTAACAGGAAGTGCGAGGCAATTTTCAATTCTCTTAAGTACACCATTTAACTTAATAGCTTATACTTTTTTTAATAGTATATTGAATTTTCCTTTAGGGAATATTTATAGAAGCCAAGGGACTTATGCAAAGTTTATAGTTATTTCTTTTACTTTGTTTTTGCTTTGTATTAGCTGACATTTCGCAGAAAAAGGAGGACAATTTTGCTTAATATATCATTTAAATTAATCGCTTCTTTTTAATTATATAATAAGTTCGATTACTATTAGAAATATCTTTGGACGTCGAACAATTTTTGCAAAAGTCGTAGGTTTAATTATATAATTTTTCTTTTAATATTAAAAGACATTTTCAAGCAAGTTTGAGGCAATTTTTCGCTTGTTTTTTTTTAATATTATATTAAGGAATATCTTTAGAAGCCAAGAAACTTATGCAAAGTTTTTAGTTTTTAGTTTTTGTTTACTTTTTTTTCCTCTTGAATCAGCTGACATTTCGCAGGCAAATGAGGTAATTTTTAAGTCTATTAAGTATATATACAGTAAAATCTTTTTTTACACGATCTTTTTTTACACGATTTTGAAATAACACGGTTCGTCAAGGAAAATTTAAAAATTTTTTTACACGAAATCTTTGATTTAAAACGAATTCCAAAAATTTTTTTTAATTTTGTACATGATTTTCTGCAGTGTTAGATATCATCCAAGTGGCAACTCTACTTCACGGTTTGTTTACTTTAAGGAAAATATCCTCTAGACATCCCTGCCAACTTTATTTGGAACCAAAAAAAGGGAAAACCCCTTTTTATTTAATATATCAGTTTGTTAATGACGAAATGTATAATTTCAATAAAGTTTAAAGTTTAATATCACTTTTTTTGCACGGTTTTTTAAGAAAATATTTGAATTTTTTTCATGTTACACGATTTTTATAAGTTGTGGAACAGAACCTCATACTTACATATGAATCGTGTATTTTTTTACACGATTTTGATCTACACGGTTTTCTTAGGAACGTACCTACCGTGTAAAAAAAGATTTTACTGTAATTATATATTGAGTCGCATTAAGAACCGTCGAACTTTAGGGTACTGCCTCATCCTCAAACACCCCAAAAATGCAAAGGAGTAAAAAGAAGATCCTGAGGCTAATTGTCAAAGCAGCATTTTATGTGCGTAATACCAACATCAAGCGAGATCTCAACATGCCATCTGTAACCGAAGAAATATCCAGGGCTAGCAGAAGACATCTTCACTGAATAGAAGACCACACAAAGCCATTAACCTGTTGGATAGCAGCGATCAGCAGCGATGGCTTAGTGGGCTCCACCCACTCGACCAACCATTCAGAGTCCCCAAAGGGTTAAGCCATAATATAAACTATGATCATCGACTATCCACTCCTATATTCCTATATCTCTGTACCCATGTACTTGTCTGGTTAATGCACCAAAATATTTCATTTAATTCCTTATAGGCAGAAGTAAGTAAAGAAAACATATAATAAAAAAAATTGAGTTATTTGTAAGTCTGTTAAGTACTATTGGGTTGACTGAAAATAAACCGATGATTTTGCTTGAGGAACTACTTGTAGATCGATATCAATGTCAAGTGCGTTCTCAGGTCAGTTGCAACGATCAGTTGACTTAGCAAAGCAAAAACAACGGTGTTGATCAATATGAATAGGTTAAGGTGAAAAAGTGTGTGTTAACTATTGGGTTGACCGAAAAGAAACCGGTGAATTTTCATACGAAAGGCGTTGACAATTGTTTTGAACGGCTTGTGACTCTGTAATTGCATTATTTCCTTTGTCAGTTGTTAGCTGTCACTTTTAGCTTACTTTATTATTATATTTGTTTGTTTGGCGTCAAGTTTAATATGGAGCCCACAAAAGAACATTTTCGTCATATTTTACTTTATTAGGGAGATAATTTCATGATGATTTCACTCAAAAATAAGCCACGTTCAGGTCGGCCAAGTGAAGTTGATGATGACGATATCAAGGTTTTAATCGAATCGGATCGTCATGTAACTAAGCGTGAGATTGGAGAGAAGTTGAATATACCACAATCAACCATATATGATCATATACGACGTCTTGGACTGGTTAAAAAACTTGATATTTGGGTAGCACATGAATTGAAAGAAGTTCATTTAACGTTTGTGATATTCATCTTAAACGCAATGAACATGATCCGTTTTTGAAGCAAATCATAACTGGAGATGAAAAATGGATTGTTTGCAATAACGTCAATCGAAAACGATCATGGTCCAAGCATGATGAAGCGCCACAAACTTGATATTCACCAAAAGAAGATTATGCTGTCAGTTTGGTGGGATTGGAAGGGTGTGGTATATTTTGAGCTGCTGCCAAGGAACCGAACGATTAAATCGTATGTCTACTGTCAACAACTGGACAAATTGAATACAGCCATCAAGGAGAAGCGACCAGAATTAGTCAATCGTAAGGGTGTCATATTCCACCAGGACAACGCTAGACCGCACACATCTTTGGTCACTCGCCAAAAACTGAGAGAGCTTGGCTGGGATCTTTTGATGCATCCACCATATAGTCCTGAACTTGCACCCTCAGACTACCATTTGTTTCGGTCTTTGCAAAGCTCCTTAAATGGTAAAACTTTTAATAAGGACGAGGATAAAGGCCAGAATTTGCAGGAAAGATGGCGAAAGGTCATCCAACAAAATGGAAAATATATAATTGATTGAAGTTCATTCTTAAATTTAAAAAAATTTATTTACTTTCTTTTAAAAAATCAAGCCAATCGAACCCAATATATAAATTAATCGCTTTTTTTAATTATGTATTAAGTCCCATTACTATTGGAAATATCCAAAGAACTAAGAGATTTTTCTTCATATCAACTGACATTTTCCAGGAATTGGGGAACAATCTTCAGTCTTGTTTAATATATTATTTAAGTTAATAATTAAATTGCATTCCATTTGGGATTTATCTAAGAAACCAAACGATTTTTGTAATTTTTATTAGAAATTTCTCTATAGGGAAAGGAGGTTAAGTAAATATATAAATATATATAAATAAATATCAGTTAAATAAAAAGAATTTTTTTAGTTATGCATTAAATTTCATTAGAAATGGAAATATATTTAGAAGCCAAAAAATTCTTGCAAAAGTCATAGGAATTTTTATTTAATTTTTGTTTTTTATATCAACTGACATATTCCAGGAAATTTATTTTCTAATAATTTATTGAGTCGTGTTCCTTTTAGGAATTTTCTTAGAAGCCAAACATTTTATGCATTTACAATTAAATATTTTCTCTACATTATTTTCACATTTGTGTCAGCTGACATTCCTCAGCGAAAGGAGGCCAATTCTGAAGCCTGTTTTGTTTACCATATAAACTAATCGCTGTCTTATTAATTATCAATAATTTCCCTTTTTAGTATCAACTGTCATTTTCCAGGAAGCGAGGCCCAGTTTTTAATATTCTTTAAGTTAATAGCTTTTTTTTAATAATATATTGAGCTGCATAACTTCTAGGAATTTCTTTAGACGCCAAAGGATATCTGCATAGTTATTCTCTTTGTCCTTTTTGTTTTTTGTTTTTCGTATCAGCTGACATTTCCCAGGGAAAGGAGGCCAATTCTGAAGTCTATTAAATATGTAATTTATATGAAAAGCATTCTTTTAATTATGTATTAGGCGCCCTATTTGTAGGCTTGTATCCTTAGAAGCAAAGCGATTTTTGCAATTCTTATTAGTTATTTTTTCTATATTGTTTGTCACTCTTGTAGCAACTGACATTTCCCAGAAGGTGGAAGCCTATTTCCATACCTTTTACATATACCATTTAATTTAATCACTTTTAATAATATATTGGCTCACATTAGCTCAAGGAATGTCCCTAGAAGCCAAAGGATTGTGCAATGTTTATGGTTATTAGTTTTGAACGTTTATTTTTTTAGCAACTGACATTTCACAGGAAATGAGGGCAAAACTCTGTTGAGTATACTATTCATATTAATTGCACTTATTTTAATAATATGTCAAGTAAAAGACGAGCTTTTTTATATAAATTGTTTAGCTATTAACGTTTCTCCATCGAATCACCTGACGTTTCACAGAGAACTACAAAGGATCGTCTAGATGGGTAAATTTTTTCGTTCTGTAACCCTAAAATCTCAGCTCTATCATGTACCTAGTATATTTCAAAGGTTTACACACAAGTTGACAGCCTTGTGCTCCAACGAAGTGTAATTACCCACAAATAAATCCATTTTTGGGTCTTGAACCGAGTACACAAAAAAACCATAGCATACATTTGTGGGCAAACAGTTCGAGACCTCAAAAACATTTTCATGCACTGCGTTCTCAAAACAAAACCAGCCAAACAACAAACGACTTTGGCAACAAACAGAAACAAGACCAACAAAACCAGAAACAGAAACAGAAATAAAAAAAAAAATGAGAACTTATTGTTTAGGCATAGAAAGAATATAAAGGACTAAAACGAGTGCGAGTATGTAGTAAATGCCGTGGAATAGCCAGCGGCAAGTTTGAATATGAAAATGAGCAGCGAACCAAATGCTATATATGTATGTATATGTGTGTGTGTGTGTATATGGTAGGTGGTTGTACACATATTGTTACATTAAGTACTATATACGCTTACATAAGGCGGATGGAAAGTTGCAAGCCTTTTCGCACGGCCAGGACAATGTCTGCTGTGTCGTTGTCGTCGCCGCTAGATAATAAATGACCGGCCATTAAATTGCAATTAAAAGCTCATATGTGCGCATAAACTTTGCAGCAGACAGACCGACAGACGAACAGACGGACAGACAGTCCAGGCATGCCACGCCTCTACCAACGAAATTCGCCCTCTGGCCATAATAATGGAAGCCGAGAGCATTCGCTGGCAGGATAATAGCCCGTATAATAGTAAATTTAACAGTTGGTTGGGCATTCTCCACTGCAGGAGCTCAGCTCAATAGTCACCAGTCGCTGGTAAACAAATTATGCGCCCGCTCTGAAAACCCCTCAAACCACCCAACCTCCCCCACCCCCCTGCCACCAGAGTCGAAAAATGCAATGCCAAATGGCCGGGCGGCCACTTTTCTTACATAATTGACATAACGTATACGTAATATGCAAGCGCCTAGGCTTCGCACACTCCAAATATATTCCTGTGTGTGTGTGTGTGTGTGTGTGCGTGCGTGTGTATACATGTGTGTGTAGTCAATTAGAAAATATGCATTGTACATAATTAAGATTTATACACACATTGGACAACAGTCAATACGAACAGTATTCGCATGGTAAATCTGCAAAGCAAAGTGCCTGGCAAACACTTCAGCTGCGGCAACAACGACACACAAAAGACCCTGTAAAATTGCCTGAGTATAGAAAATTGCATAATTTTATTTAATTTTAAATATTTACCTTACACTAAATAACTTAAATTGGAAATTCTATTCGCAAATATTGAACAGAAATTGTATAAAATTAAAAATTAAAGAAAATTTTGTGATCAACATAAAAAAGAAGGGAAAAGTTTTTATTATCCTTATAAAATCAAGGAAGATTTTCGATTTAACATTCCATAAAAATAAATATCATATTTAATTATAATAAAAATATAATTTATAAACTTAGATTTGTTAAGAAAAGAAAGAAAATTAGAAATTTAATAAAATTTATTTAAATTATTTTTTGACATTTGCAGAAAAAATTATTTTTTATGCGTATTTCTTTCTAAAGTCAAAGTAGATTTTCTATACATATTTTTCTATAATGAAACATGAAGTTTATAAAATAAATATATCAAATTATATTATATACAATTTAATAAATAAATGTGCTAAATGTTGAAGCTAATCAAGTTTCATTTCTGGTTTTCTGTTTGAAAGTTCTTGCAAAATATATGAAATATTTTTTGAATTGACTTGAGAAAGATTTTATTTATGTTTCGAATCTGTTAGATAAGTTTCAAGTGTCTACAAAAGCTACAACTTTATTTATTCGCTTTTTATAAGTTTATCATTATCTCCAGAGCTAATATATATAGTTGCATCTTCAGACAGACTTACAGCTCATGCCTCATGCGCTGCAACTGAACCAAAACTTTTGAGCGCCAACTAACACAAAAGCGAAAAACAAAAAACAAAAAAAAAAGGGGAAAGCAAAAAAAAAAAAACGCTTAGCGCGTTTTGTGGACGCCACCAACTGGATGCAAATTTCCATTAGCCATGCAAACGCAAAACTAGCCGCCATTTATCTGTCTAACTGCGGCGGTATCCAGCTCAGAGCTGGGCAGGACGAGGAGGCCGCTGCGGATAGTCATCGGCCTGGCAATAGTTAAAATTTACTGCCCAGTTTCCAACCAACCAAAGCAGCAACAGTGGCAGTGGCAGCGGCAGAGGCAGCGCCAGTGGCAGCAAAAGCAAGTTGCAAGTTGCAAGTTGGCAATATGCATACGCATTTTATGCGATGCAGCAAGCGGCAATGGAGTCGAGAATGGGGCCATTTTAATGGAAATTTTTATTGAAAGCCAACAAAGCGCTCAATGGCCCAGCTAATGGCGTTAGTTGGTAAAATGGGTAACGACAGTAAAGTAGCTTAAAACTTCAATGAAAACAGCTGCCACATTGTCCCATTCTCTCACACTCTCTCACTCTCTTCTGTCTCTGTCTCTGTCTCTGTCTATCTATTTCTCTTTTCGAGCCTTTGATATTCTGCACGCCGCAAGCGTCCCAAAAGGGCCGCAAAGCAAATTTGCTTGAATTTGTAATAAATATGCCTTGTGCCAAAAATATGAAAGGACAGAACTTTATATTATTATAAAAGTTATCAATTTCAAAATAATATATATATAAATTAGGAACAAGAACCCTTTTATATAGACATAATTGATATAAAAATATTTCAATAAACTTTTCGCAGTCGATTTATTTAACATTCAACACAAAATGTCAACTTCAATCGGCAAATCACTTGTCGAAATTATGACACAAACCAAAAATACTTGTATATATTTTCGATATATTTTGTTTGGAATTACCATATAATTAATTTCATATGAATAGTTGATAAACAAGTGTAAAGGGAAAACAAACGGCATTTATTTAATATAAATTTAAATTCGTTTTAATTCGAGTGAAATATAATATGCAATGCGATTATGGCTGATAAAACGTAAACAGTTTATCGATTGAGCCAATGCGAACAATTTTCCAACAAACTACAACAGATCGGAAATTATTCAAATATTATAGAAACTATTATGCAAAGTAATGTCGGAAAAACAATTTCAAAGTTATTAAAAGAATATATATAAAAAAAAAGAAAGCCAAAATAAATTCCTGGAATTACTATCTGAATTCTGAGCGCTACTTTCGAGCTGCTTGTGAATGTGTGCGCATATTTATTAATAACGCCTTTGACTTTGTGCCTCGCTGCCTGGAAGCTGGCTGGCAGCAAAAGGACGACAGGACAAGAGGACCAGAGGACAGGATAAAAAGAATGCAGCCAATAACTTGCTGTTTCGTTTTTGCACAATTCACCGCCAAAGGCCAAACAAATAACTTGAGAAGAACGAGAATGAGAAGGAGAACCAGCAAAAGTATTTGCTGCTCATAATTATATGAAATGCTCACGCATTAAAAATTAATAACTAACTGCCGCAGGATGCTTTTTTTGCCGGCTGCGGCTGGGCGTGGCAGTTGTACAAATGAAAGACCAGATTTAATAAACTGCAATATCATGGTGAGACAATAAAAACGGCATTTGTAATGCGAGTAGTTGAAAAGAATGAAAGAAAGGCAACAACGGCGACTTATTAAGTATACGCAATGTTGTCTGCTACGTGATAAAACTGCGAGAATACAAAATAAATGAAAAATTAATCTCAGATTATAAAACTGCAATATAAAGGAAAAATACTCTGTAAAATAATAATAAATATTTGCAAGACTATTAAAAATAAATCCCATGCTTCGTTTTGCAAAATGAATACAAGGTTACCTTTATTTCTATATCTACTGATTGACAGATCGACTTACTGCCCGACTGATTGGTAATCAACGCATAGACTCATCTGTAAGAGTTATGAAGCTTATCTTTTGACTGGCTACAACAAAAAAATAAAATAATAAATAAAGCTTTATGGATATTTTTATTTATTTCCTGCAGTTCCGCTTAAAACTCGATATTCAAAGCTTCACATACAAAGTTGATTGACACATGTATCAGTGATTTTGGAAAATTCATTTATAGAAACGAAAAATGTTTTTCCGCCCGTTGTATAAACCTTTTGTGACCTTTTGCGATCAGCTTCAATCTCATTTTTCCCAGCATCGTCATATACAAAATGATAAATAAAAGACTCTTTCGCTTGTTCATTGAACTCGGGGAGAGAAAAAAATTGATGAAAAATATAAAAATAGTTCGGAAAAATGCAGATGAAAAACGCGTAAATAAAGAGTGTCAACTTCACTTCGGCACAAAGCTAAATAAATAACATAAATTGCATCTTAGCAATAAAAATTCATAGGAAAGCCCAACAGAACAATAAAAGAAAAGGCTTTTTAGGCTTTAAGAATTCAATTTAATCGAACTTCAAGGCAAAATATTTCTACCTAATACCTAACGCAATTTGTCGTAGAACATTGATTGCATCGCCTAAAAAACATTCAACGTGTACTTGGAGCTAGTTTCATTAGCAACAATTCAAAGGATTCAAAGTCTTGAAGTGCCCAGTTACAAAATACCCTGTAGTTAGTAGAGTTTTCCATACAACAGACATGAAAATTTAACATACTTTATAATGAAATTTCACTGCTGATCTTTGTGGAGTTTCCTTTCTAAAATATTTGAAAGAAACTTGTTGGAACTTTGTTCTGTTTCATAATTTATAAGCTCGAATTCATCTTTTTATATCCATTAAACAATATTACACCCGATTTCGCTTGGTTACAGGGTACACAGTGAAATTTCAATGAAATTTCACTGCTGATCGCTGTGGAATTTCATTTCCTTAAAATTTTTACAATACTTGAAACAAACTTGGTCGAAATTTCTTACGCTTCATAATTTATAAGCTCGAATTTATCTATTTTTATCTACGAAACAATATTTTACTCACTTTCTCTTGTTACTTTACAGGGTATACAGAGTCTAAATTCCTTTCTTAACAGAGGCTTATACTGAAATTTCAATGCTGATAGTTGTGGTAGATCTTTTACTTTAAGTTTGTAGAATATATGAACCAAACTTGATCGAGGTTTTGTATGTTTCATAATTTATGAACTCCAATTTATCTTTTTATATATACGAAACAAAATCATACCCAATTTCTCTTTGGTTACAGGGTATACAGAGTCTTAATTCCTTTCTTAACAAAGGCTTATTTTAACAGCTTCATTTTGCTTTTTTCAACTTTATGTTCTGGTAGCTTGCAAGAATTATAAAATAAATTCAAAATTGCTAAGCCCGGAGTTTCGAGAAATAGCTAAAACCGAGCAATGTACAGCACAGAAAAAAAAAGAAATCCAATCCAAGTCGAGCAAGAAAAAAACTCACACACACAGTGTGAGGGTATAAGAATAAAAAAGAAAAGGAAAAGCGCCCCGTACACCACCCCGCCTGAAAATATTGCACAATTTCCATAAATCGCAGAGAGGCTGACGCAAAAACTCTATACATCGATGAGCAAAGGCAAAATGCAAAAGCGAAAGCCTCACCAATAACAAAAGGCATGCAAACTGCTGTTAAACTGTTGTTTAAACGCATTGCCTGTGAGCGGTAGCGGTAGCGGAAGGACATGGGATGAGAGGGGGAGAGTGGGAGAGGGGTTTGGAAGAAGTGGAAGGTGGAAGGTGTGGAGGAAGAAAAGGAGGAGGCGGGGGAAAGGGGAACGAGAATTGGAGGAGTTTTGTGGCCCATTGTGAGATGGCGCCCGGGAACCACAAGCCGCACACCCCACAACGCAGCACTCAGGCCACAACAACCACACACACACACACACACACACACACTGGCACACTCATACAAACATACATCAGAATGTATTGGGTATTGTAAAATCCCTTTGATTTTTTGCCGCACCGTTGCAAACAGCAATTTGGCAAATCCTTTCACAATCAAAATCAACCGCAGATGAAATTTTACCCAAAATTGCTAGGCAAAGGGCGTGAGTTTCAACTGGGTTTTACGTTGCTGCTCCATAACTATGCCTTATGTGCTGACGCAAAAAAAAATGAAACGAGTAACACACACACACACACATACACACTTATAAAATGAGAAAAGAAAAAAACATACAGCTTTTCAACTATGCTCAAAAATCATTCGACAGTAAAACGGCAAATTAGCGTTAAGTGTAGTAGTAGTTGCAGTCAGGAGCAGACACACTGAGGCCCGTAGAGCGAAGGAGCTGTAGTAACAGCAGGTGCTTAAGCATTTTACGAGCAACTGTATTCAATTGGGCTGCAGTTGCTTGAATTTGCTACCTGGATACCTGGCTGACTGGCTGACTGGCTGCCAGGCTGCCTGCCTGCCTTCATTACGCATACGCCGCGTGTTAACTGCGCTTAAAAGTCAGGCCAATAAGTTGCAGCTTTTAAATTGCCTCGTTCCGTTGACTTTTTGTTGTAGTTGTTGCTGTTACTCATGTTGTTGTTCTGATTGTTGTTGCTCTTATTATTGTTGTTGTTTGTGTAATGAAAACTTTTACAACGCCATATGCAGGCTATTAAATAACAACTCACACACACACACACACACACACAAACACACACACATGCCCCGGAATATGCAATCAAGCTCATTTATACTCATTAAGCGCTTATGTGCAAAGCACAAAAGAGACGAACAGAATATGTAGAATCTAGAGGATGGGCATCAGGACGAAGCGGGGATGAGTGCCAGCGCTGATGGCTGAGAAAATCAGTGAAGATTCAAGACCGGAAGTGTCCTTACAAGCCAATCGGGGCGCTAATAATCAATTTATATATTGAATAAATAGAAATATAAAAAATAAATATATAAAAAATAATTAGTTAATTAATAAATAAACAAATGACTGAAAAAATAAGTAAATAAAATAAATAAATAAATAAGTAAACAAATTAATATAATAAGACCAAAAATAAATAATTAAACTAATTAGTTAATTAATAAATAAATAAATGACTAAATAAATAAGTAAATAAAATAAATAAAAATAATAAAATAAAATAAATAAAAATAATAAAAAAATAAATAACTTATTAATATATATAAATAAAATAAATAAATAAATAAATAAGTAAATAAATTAATAAAATAAAAAAATTAATCAAAGAAATAAAATAAATTCAATAAATTCAATAAATTAAATACATTAAAAAATTAAATAAATGAAAAAATAAATGAATTAAACAAATAAAAAATATAAATACATTAAATAAATAAATGAGTTAAATAAATGAAAAAAATATAAACATTAAATAAATAAATAAATGAATATATAAATGAATTAAATAATTTATAAAAATAAATACATTAAATAAATATATAAATGAATTAAATAAATGAAAAAAATAAATATATTGAATAAATAAATAAATGAATAAATAAATGAATTAAATAAATTATAAAAATAACTACATTAAATAAATAAATAAATTAAAATAAATTAATGAAAAAAGAAATACATTTAATAAATAAATAAATTAATTAAATAAATTATAAAAATAAATACATTAAATAAAAAAAATAAACAAATATTTTTATTACTTTCTTTTATATCAAAAATCAAAAATAAAAATGCAAATAATAATAATGAATCCATATATATATATTTTTACTGAAATAACCAAAAATTATTTGCAAATAATAATAATACATTTTTATATAAAAAAGTCAAAGATTGAAAATATTTATTTTTACAATTTAACTTTAATTTTTAGAAACTTAACCTAAGTATCAGCTGAGCTTTATATACACTCCTTAAGCATGATAATAGGCAAACATTGTCTTACCTTAATCTTCACCTAAATCAAAGTGAAATATAATATTATTTGAGCTCAAAATTCAGGTCTAAGCCAGCAAAGGACAAGTGGCTAAACAAACTACAGAAAACATTCAGCAAAGGTTAAGATATTTTCTATTATTATTTACACATTTTTTTTAACCTATGTAAACAGTTCTAGGTTGTGGGGATATCTCTATAAATCCCAAATATAAAAATATATAATATTATATGTAGTTTTCTAAGTCTTTTTTACTATTGAAAATTTAAGCAGAAAGATTTTAAGAATTAAAATTATTTAAGCAGCCCCAAAAGTAATTCCAGGCGCCTTTCCACGGCTGATACATCCCTGTTGGCAGACATCAATGCATATGTGTGTGTGTGTTGGGGTGTGTGCTGGGGTGTGCGTGTGTGTGCTTGGGGTCCAGGGTGTTGCCTTAACTTGACTTGCCTGCTAATATGTTTCTGATGTCTTCCAAAGGGGGTTCGGCCACCCGTACGTAGGCAATACTTTTTTTTATGTAATGGCATGCGTCTGCGTCTTGGTCTTGGTCTAAAGCTGACGCTGAAACTAAGAGACTGAGACTGAGATAGAGTCTGAGTCTGAGACTGAGAGACTGAGTCTTAGGGCGCTCGGTCTCTATATGCTGATTACTTTGCTGCTGAAGCTATTTGGTTTATGAATTTACTGCTGCTTGCTGCAACGGCAGCTTAAGTAATTAACAAATTAAAATATGTATAGGACGCAAAGTAGATAGAATATCTTTTATCCTCCTCTCTACTCTGCTCTGTGCTGTTCTGCTTTGTGCAGTGCAACGCTTGGTTGACAGGGAAAAAGAAGAAGGAGTAGAAGTAAGGAAGAAGCTGGTGATTGCCCAGCTCTGGCGTCGACTTGCATAAAAGCGCAAGAATTAAAAGCATTCTACTTGCCGTTGCCATGAAAATGTTATGTATACGCACTGTGCTTCTAATGGAAAATAGCTAAAGATATGGCTCTTGCTCACTAGAAACACTAAAGCTAAGCATTGCCGACTCGCAATGTAATTTCCTTGTAAAATGTCTCAGAATATTATATTCTTGTACTTAATTAACTACTTGATAAACCCATTTAAAATGGCTTCGAAGAGTTTCATTTGTCGGTGACTGCCAATTATCATTCGTTATAGTTCTATTTCTAGACTAGAGATTGTTTTGCAATAAGCTTATATAAATTTTAAAAGAATTTTCGCAAATATTTGGCTAAGTATTCGATTAAGAAATCAATATGATATCCATTAGGCGTAACAAGTAATTTATCGACAAGGAATTTACAGCTTCATAGAGCAAAAGTGCAATTTCAAAGCACTAATCGACAGATGCTATTTATACTCGTCCAGGGTTGCCTCAACCCAACCCAGCCCAACCCTTTGTCCGTAACCAGCCATTGGCCAAAAGGCTGTCGCATCAAATGAGCACCATAAATAATTTCATTTTCATTTCAATTTCCATCCAAATACCGACGCCACTTTTGACAAGCGGAAAAGCAGAGCTGCGGCAGAAAGGATGGACAGCAGGAGGGAGCAACAGGAGGAGGTAGGGACTGAAGGGTTGTGGGGTAATTGGCGATTTACGAGTGCCAACTGTTGCAAAATGCAGACCCTTCCTGCAGAATAGTTAGAGTGCGGCAACAAATCGCATAAATCATACGCCCAGTTGTATGTGAAGCATTTTGGGGGCGTTAATTGTAAATAAATAACATATTAAAATTTCCAGTCAATAAGTTTAAGCCGTAATTAAAAGTAATAATGTGAGCAGCAGCAAACGAGAATTGCTTAACGTCGTCTACTTCAGTACCTGCTGGCAGGATGTCGACTAGCAGGACCAGAGGATAGCTCCTGCTGCTAGGCGAACGTCTACTGCCAACGGCAGGCGTCCCAAACTTTTACGAAAAGGTCAATTAAACTGCATTAAGTTTAATAACTTTTGTGTGCAAACGAACGAACTGTTACGAAATGTCTGCAGACCCAGCCACAAGCACATTAAAGCCAAGCAAAGGGCTTTTGGCTAGCGGATTATGTACAAAACAGACATAGGGCCAAACATGTTATAACGCAACATATTGTGCGGCAGGCCACACGCAGCGTCAACAATAACAACAATAACCTACAACACTGATCTGTGCCGCATTGCACAGCCACAAGATACCCTGTAATCTAATCAAAAGGGTTGATAATACTTTTATACGATTTTTATATTTATTCATAAAAATTAAAATATCAATGGCTGATCACAGTTCCATTTCCTTTTCAAATCTACACTCTCTTCTCAGCCATTCGTTGTGCATAGTGCATTCTCTTATTCCTCTTTGTTTCACATTCTTAAACGTTTTACACTTCTTTATGACATATTCGTTAACCTCTTACACCTTATTGTGCCACATTCGTAGGAAAGGAAAGGAAAGGAAAGGGCATAGAAATTTATTGAAAGGTTCTCAAAAGTTTTCTGACGAGAGCTTTAGACATTCCCCTATTCCTTTTTGTGTCATGTTCTGAAAGGTTAAGCACCTTTTTGTGTCACATTCGTAAACATATTTCCCCTTTTTGTGTCCCATGCGTAAACGTTTTCCTCAGCTTTGCTTTGGCATCGATATAGAAATTTGTCAGAAGGCTCTCAAAAGTTTTCTGACGAGAGCATTAGATATTCTCTTATTCCTCTTTGTGTCCCATTCGTAAACGTTTTACACTATTTACTGTCTCATTCGTAAACGTTTTACAGCATTTTATGTCACAATCGTAAACTATTTCTTAACTTATCTTTGTAAAATATCTAAATAGCTGCTTGAATTTTAGATAAAAACAGAAAAAAAAATATATATAATATAATATAGTTATCGATTCATGATACGTTCGTTATTGACTATAAAAAATTAGTATTATATTAAGAAATTTAATAAATTTAACCGATATTTAAGCCAGATTTGATGCGACTTATATGCCCGTCTTTGGGTAAATTTGAGTGCGGGGTAGAACAACAACATAGGTAGCAACACCTGTTTATGGTTTTTCGGCACAACATTTTACAGCAGCCAGGGCAAGAGCAGGTTGTACAGACACACACACACACACATATGTGTGACACACACACACATACAAGCACAATACACAGAATGGTCGTCTGTTGTGTCGTTTGGTCGAGGGCAAAAGTTTTCGTAGCCAACTAATTTTTCCTGTCAAATGCACAGACGACAACAAAAAAGTAAAACGTTGACGGCGTCTTGGCGGGAAAGTTGCCAAAAAATTGAGAGAGAAAAGCTGAAGGTGAAATTAAATGTAAGCAGCAAAGGATGTGCGTGTGCTTTGTATATGCGTGTGTGTGTGTGTGTGTGTGTGTGTGTGTGTGTGTGGGTGCTCTTTACCTTTTGCTTACGCCTGATTATGCGTTTGCATGCACATAAAGGCAAAAGTCAAACAGGAGACAAACTTCCACGCCAGACCAGCAGCAAACAACTACAACAACAACAACAACAACAACGATTCACTTTGGCTACCTTTTTATTATTTTTATTTTTATTTTTTATTTATTTACGTGCGCTTTTGATGGGGTTGACAGCAGGTGTTTGCTTTTGTGTGTGTGCGTGCAAAAATTTGATGGCATTTTATGCCGATGTAGATCATCCCAAAACTGCCGACCCCGCTACTGTACTGTGTGTGTGTGTGTATGCTGTGTGTGTGTGCCTTGTGCGTGCCATAAAAATAATGAAGGGTTTGCATATGCCTCTCGTGCTCTCCTACATCCTACCCCAACCACAAGCTACACCTCGCCCCAAGGCTCTAAAATGAGTCTTTTGTTTTCAAAATGTTCTCTGCAACTCAATTGATCCATTTTTGATTTAGTCTAAGCCGGACTTTATATATATATATATATATATATATATACAGACAATAGGGAGGGACATTCCATGAGATACTAAGATAATATTCAAATTTATTACAAAATATTATCCAATTACTTTCATGGATAGAATTAATCTGCTGTTGCTTAAAGTGAACCCTGAACTCTTCCAAGGTGTGCGTCTATATTTTATAGTATAAAAAGTATAGTGGTCTGGCATTCACCTCAGATATATATATACAGAATTGAGACTATCTTCTGATAACTAAGATAGTAAATGTATTTCATGTGTGAATACAATATCTTATTTAATTACATTCAAAAGTAGAATTAATCTGCTTCAAATCAAAGTCAAGACACCCTGAGACTCTTTCGAGGTGTCTGTTTATATAGTAGTCTGGCACTCTCGACAGATATATATATATATATATGGATAGAAGTGGGACTATCTTCTGATACTAAGTTTATATTCAAATGCAATTCAAATGTGAATACAATATTTTATTAAAATGCTTTCAATGATAGATTTAATCTGCTTCAACTCAAAGTCAAGCGACCCTCAACTCTGGACTCTTCCGAGGTGTTCGTCTATATCTTATACTATATAATGTTAAGTATTCTTTTCAGATATATATATATATATTTAAGACTATCTTCTGATACTATGTCCAGATGTAATTCAAGTTTCAATACAATATATTATTCACTTGCTCTCATAGATAGAATTAATCTGCTTCAACTCAAAGTCAAGAGACCCTGAGACTCTTTCGAGGTGTCTGTTTATATAGTAGTCTGGCACTCTCGACAGATATATATATATCGACAGAAGTGGGACTATCTTCTGATACTAAGTTTATATTCAAATGCAATTCAAATGTGAATACAATATCTTATTAAAATGCTTTCAATGATAGATTTAATCTGCTCCGTGTCAAAGTCAAGAGACCCTCAACTCTGGACTCTTCCGAGGTGTTTGACTATATCTTATAGTATATAAAGTTAAGTATTCTTTTCAGATATATATAGATATATTTAAGACTATCTTCTGATACAATGTTCAAATGTAATTCAAGTTTGAATACAATATATTATTCAATTGCTCTCATAGATAAATTTAATCTGTTTCAACTCAAAGTCAAGAGACCCTCAACTCTGGACTCTTCCGAGGTGTTCGTCTATATCTTATAGTATATAAAGTTTAGTGGTCTCTGGCACTCCGGACTGGCGCGCATAATCGGCTTAGTTTTGGCAAAGCTATTTGGTTGAAAGACTTAACATTAGTTGGAGTAGTTCGCTGTGAATAACGTTTAATGAAAGTACTCGTACTCGTGCTCGAAATTCACTTTATCCTTTGGCTTTGCAGTAGGGAATGAATGGTATGTACATATAGAGAGCTTTATGCATTTATAGGTGCCATGCCAACTGTTATCCGCTCTTACGAGTATTTGGTTTTTATTTTTCCGTTTTCGCCTCGTCTTTCTTTAATTATAAAACCCCCTGCACTTTACGTATTCCCACTGGCATCAAATTGTCTACACGGCAAGGTAACAGAGTATTAAAAATTTCAGCACCAGCAGCAAGTCTTTGACCAGGCTACCATGAGGTGCCAGTGTTCCACTGTGGCAGAGTGGCAGAGTGGCTGGCCACGCCCAGTGCCTCCATGGCAACGCAAGCCGCTTAACGCAGCCAACTGCCGAATGTAAATATACTCCAACCCCAGTTAAACCAACAAAAAATATATAAAACTTTCTTAATAATACAAAAAAAAAAAGAAAAAATGGAAAATGGGGGAAAAAAAAGTCCATTCAAGGCGCAGTAGAGCCGCAAGCGGAATGAGCATTGTTTTCAGCTTTTCAGCACCGAAACGACAATAACAACAACAACAACAACAGCAACAAGAACATGAAGAACGGAAATGGGCGCCCGGGAAAGCGACGCGCCGTGAGGAACTTAAAAACTTTGGCCATATCCCGCAGCTATGAACAACAGCAATCAATTTTCACATGCCGGCGAACAAATGTGCCGCACTGGGGCGTCCGCGCTGCGGATGAGTATACGCCGAGCAGAGAGAGAGAGAGGATCGGAGCTGGTGGCTGCTGTATGGAGGGGGATTGGCTGTGACTTCAGCTATGT
This sequence comes from Hirtodrosophila trivittata, assembly GCA_035045065.1. Lineage (NCBI taxonomy): Eukaryota > Metazoa > Arthropoda > Insecta > Diptera > Drosophilidae > Hirtodrosophila > Hirtodrosophila trivittata. The sequence goes on along the minus strand of JAWNNK010000066.1, from coordinate 7,282,037 downwards.
CCAGCTATTCCCATTGGGTAGTTTAAAATTATAATGCGGCAGCGCGCGTGTGAAAGTACCGGCATGACCATCAAACTGGGCAAACATTGGACACCAGTCGCAGTGGCAGTCTGTGTTGTTGGCTTGTTCTCCGGGCATATTTGCCAAGCGCTTCACATTACGTCCGGTTCCATCAAATCCGTGAAACGCCCACACCATCATCCAGCTCCCTCTGTCCCGGCTAGAGTCGCGTCGCTGATTAATTTCTCGTTTTTGCACCATTTTCTATTTGTCTTGGTCTCGGTAATTACAACAAGTTCTGAGCATGGTGCCCGTGTCCGTGTCCGTGTCCGTGGATGTGCCTCTCCCTCTGCTCCTACCTCTGCCCTGTGCCGCATGCCGCGTGGCACAAGATAAACAGAGTCAGGAGTGATTTCTGACCAGAAGAGATTCTTAGCTGGCTGAATGCTTCCGGTAATTGAATCAAATGAAGCAGCATTAGAAGGTATTAGCTTCTTATGGCCATGGCTCAGCTCGTCAGCTACTTCGACTCACATAACTCTGTTTATTTTTGTAAATTAATTTTTAATTTAATATACGTGTGGTATGGCGCCCGGGGTGAAGGGTCTGGAAGGTGGAGTTAGTCCAGGGCGTAGCACAAGTCGCTAGTTTTACGCCCCGCCCAGACACAAAGCACAGTCCAAAAAAATATACAAAAGAAATACAGAAAAATAAAAGCAAAATGAAAGAAATGCAACTACAAGTATTATATATATATATATTATATATATATATATATAAATGTGAACTTTTAAAAAGTTAACGTCGCAATGCCCTTGCGAAAAGTAAAGAGAGAAAATTGTATAATTATAATTCGTATTATATGGACACTAAAAATCAAATAAAATAAAAAACTTTCAGCATCTGAAGTTTCGCAAAACTTTTGTTGCTAAAACAATTCATTAAAACTTACAAAAAAAAAACTGTATTAATTGTCAAGTCTTAAGAGAAACAAAATTTAGTAATAATTTTTCAAAATTTCTACACAAAACAAAACAAACTTTGCGAACGTGTTTGAAATAAAAAAGAAAAAATATTTGAAATATTTATTTAGATATTTTATTTATCTTAAAATGAAATATTATTTAGTTCATTGATAATATTTAAAAATGAATGATAATTATATATATTTTTATTTAATTTATTAAAATTAAATAATAATGTGTAGCTGTCTTTAAAAAAATGTTAATTTTAGGAGCATCTTTAAAAATAAAAAGGAAAAAACTTTACAATTATTTTTTATGTATAGAAAATTAAATCATTACTTAATTAGTATATAATATTTAAAATTTTTATATAATTCTAGATATTATTATATTATTTATTTAAATTAAATGAGAATATTAAGAATCATAATTTGCATATTTAATTGAAATATTCCTATAATAAAGCCCAAGGATACTAATGAAAAAGGATCCTAGAGTTAGCAAAAAGCAAACATATGATTTATCTTCAACTTAATAAATCACTTTTTTAACGATAATAATTATATATTTTAATAATTCTTTTAATTAACATTATATATAATATCATTAAAATAAATAAATATATATAAAATAGTATTAAGGAACATTATATAATATCTTAAGAAATAAATAAATAAATATAAAATAGTATCAATTAAAATTAAATACAATATGTAAAAAATAAATAAATAAATAAATTTAAAATTTAATATAATTATAATATAATATATTTATATACAATAGAATATCTTGAAAATAAATAAATAAATATAAAATAGTATTAAATAACATTATATATAATATCTTAAAATAAATATTAAATAGTATAGAAAAAAGCAAAAAAGATTAAATGAGCTTATAGAATCTTCAGATATATAAAAAATAAATATCAAATATATAGAAGCAAATATATATATATTTATTCTCTTTTTCCCAGAGATATTAAATAATGTTGAATAATTCTAAACGATTTAACATTCAGCACATCTTCTATTATAATATTATATTATAATACCCGCTTATCAGCATCAATATCTACTTACTCTTTGTGAACTTAATAAATTGTATATATGTATCTTTAAGTCAGATAATACAGCTCCGCTGAGCATACATCAAAATTAATCACTGTTATAAACTTCATGACATTATTGAAATACCCGAGTTCTAGGCTAGGCCAGACCGAAAAGTGGCCAAAAGGAGCCCGCAAGTATATGGAGTACATAAATAGCCGCCAAAAAAAAAATAGAAGAAAAATATAAAAAAAAAAACAAACAAAAAACGAAAAACACAGAAGAAAAAAAATAGGGAAAAAGGGATGGCAATTTTGGCTGGTCAGCAGGTTTCACAGTTCTCGCAGTTCAGAGGCTGCCGAAAATAAAAGTAAAGCAGCAGCAGGACCAGCAGGAGCAGGAATAGTAGCACAAAGGAAAACGGGCAGCAGGGAAGACAAGCGACGACGACGACGACGACGACGACGACGACGGCCATGGACGACGAAATACTTTTTCAAGATAAACGGAAACAAGCCAAGATGGAATTAATTTTCCGCTTTGAACAAACAAGCGGATGTAAATAAAAAGTACCAGCGAACGTTTTCTACGTCAAAGTCACGCGGCGGAGAGGCAGGAGAACCCAAAAAAGGAGACGGGCAGCCGCAATGGCTTAGACTTGGTCCCATCTCCTCCTGTGCTCAGTCGTTCTTCTTGTTGTTGTTTAACTGCGGGGGAGTGCTATGTGAAGTTGTGGGTGACTCTGAACTGGATGGGAGACTGGGCAGACGAGGGCGCTACGTCTGCCAAGTTTTGTCCAAGTTCGGGCTGGCCCAAGTTATGTGCTGTTAATGACTGTACAAGAAGTTTAATTGTATGCCCACCCATAAGCCGGGCATCTTAGACGAGGATGGCGAGACAAGGACTGGGAAAGAGACAAACATAACGGAGTTGTAGACCAGTAAGCAGTAGCACTGCTCGTGTGATAAGACTAAACATCCACACACACACACACACACAGACACACAGACACACATGTAACATATATATACACACGCCTATTGACAAATTGCAATTTAAATAGACAGCAATAAGTTAAACAGACGCACATGGACACTGGGACACGTTGTGCAGGAGTTGGGGGAATACAAGAGACAGGCATAAACACGCAATGTCTAATTAGTTTAGCAAAGGCGGAGAGCTGGCACTAAGCTAGAGATGGTAAGCCATTCAACTATCGATCTCATCAATACATACAGTTTATATAGCGATAGTTCTATCGAAGCGGTAAAATCAACAATTGAAGTTTGTTAGACAAAGGAAAACTCATAAGTTTTAATTGACTTTAGCAATTTTTAAAATTTATAAATAAAATCTATATAATCTAAACGTATTGATAAAATAATAAAGTTTATAGTCATAACATATAAATTTTATATATAATATATATTTATCCGTGATACTTAAAAGCAACCCAAGCACATCTAAGAATTGGATAAACTTTTTTATACTATAAAAGTAAAAAGAATTTGAAGCATATCCATTCCATAATCATATCAATATCATAATATACTTATTACAAGTTCAATAAATTTAACGATAGTATCGTATAGTTTACCCTTGATACTTGAAAGTAACCAAAAGCTGATCTAAGAAATTTATCAATTCTTTCCGTATTTTAAGACTAATGAAAGCTTAAAGCATAATCATATCCTTTCCATAATATAAGATGTATATTCCAGTTCACTATATAATTTAATGATAGTATCGTATAATTTATTGATATTTGTGCCATCTCTATTTGCTAAATACATTAGGGCATTTTTCTGGGTAAGTTACTTACATATATTATAGGCGTAGTACAATAGTTGCCATCTCTCTGAGATGATGTTGTTGTTTGTGTACCAAATATTGATGAAACATTTACGCACACACGCACACAATTAAACACGTTCACTCACCCAGCACACAAAGTGATTCGCATACACACACAGACACACACACACACATACATAGAGATAGCATATATAAGTAGTAATTGATGGGTTTCCTTTTATAACAACATCAATCATACGCACTGTATTGCCCCACATTTGTGTCCAGGTTAAATAATACATATGTACTTATATGTATATGTATATGTATATATATATGTATGTAGTTGTAGTTGTGTGTAGAGCATAAATCTAGTATCTGAAATGTATTTATTTGGCAAAGCTTTTTTACAGTATATCAAATATACATATACATGTATGTGTTAAGCTACTATCTAATCTAATCAAGCCTTGACATTGGATGCATCTGATGTGCTTGTTGTTGCTTCTATCAGTGTTGTTTTCACTGTTGCTGTTGTTGTTGTTGCTGTTGTTCCTGCTCCTGTTGTTGTTGTTGTGTCTATGGGCAGATTCTGTCGCTTTATCCAGCATAAAATATTTACCCAAATCATGCCACATACACCCATATAGATAATACGAAAACGTGGCGCAACAAACAAAAAGTTCAATGCCTGCGCAGGCAGCCAAAAGATGCAGGAACGTTCAAAAGTGGGCATAAACTTTTCGCGCAGTTCCTTGAAAACATTATCTGAGCCCTCCATTAAGGACATGCCTGTGTCAGCGGAGGATACAAAAATAATCTAATTAGAGTTTTTGATAAGAATTATAAAACGAAATATACAACGAAACAAGAAATTAATTTCTTTCAATTGATTAGGAATATAATAAAAGTGAAATATAGAAAATATATATAGCTTTAACGAATACCCTTAATTTTCTTACCAGTATAGAATATGGTCAGACAATATGGCGTCAATACGAACTGATCTAGCACCAACTTCTTTAGAATTGTCTTCTTCATAGTGCCGGGAAAGGTGTCATCGAGCCATTTGTACCTAAGAAGGAAATCAATGAAGTCAATTGCAAAGATTAAGGAAATTAAAATGTATCACATAAAATGTAGAGGATTGAGATGTCAAGCAGATGTGACATAGAAGTGTAGTGTATTGTACATGGAGTAGTGCTGTATGTGGGTTAGTGTTATTTTGGTTTATAAACATGAATATCATATCATTCAGCTCTTGTGTGCGAGTATCTTTGTATTTGTTGTTTATAGTTTGTTCTTGTTGTTGTTGTTGTTGTAGTTTGTAGTTGTTGTTGTGTGTGTGTTGTTGTTGTTGTTGTTGTTTTATCCGACACTTACATAGTATCTATCACGTTTGCGTGCATGTATATGCCTCAATGCATGGTGCGTAGCGTGCTTGGTTGGAGCTTTATACACAAAAGCTCTATGCTCTTGCCGGTGCTGCTATTGTAGATAAAGAGAGTGAAGAAAGAGAGCGGGTGTCTCTGCGTGTGCTTATGTACATGCTCTTAGATGACTAACACGTGCTGGAGCAGCTTTTGCAAATTGTAAACAAATTGATAAATAACCGAAAGAGACGAACAAACCAAAAAAAAAAAAAGAATAGAAATAAAAATAAAAAAAAAAACAAAAAAACATGCGACATTTACAATTGAATGAATGACGGCAGTTGAGTGTGTGTGTGTGTGAGACATGTACTGTGTTCGTGTGTGTGTGTCTTGTATGTATGTGAATGAAGATAACTTTGAATCAATTACGATTATGGTGCACCAAGCGCAGACATCGGTGTGTTAGTTGTAGTTATATATGTATATATAGTACATCTATTAGTAAGTAAGCATTAAATATGTGGAGTCAGCACACGAACCAAGCGTATAGCGTTGGGGCATAGATAACTGTGCCCATTACCGCATATCGTCCTACGGTTGCATAATCGATATCCTCACGCTCCTCTGGCGGCTGCAAGACACATAAATCTAATTACCCACCGCATATGCATATATAAAGATAAGTGACAACTGCTTCACTCACCGCCAACCACCGCTTGGAGACATATTGCTGTGTAAATTCCGCACCCATATAGAGACTCCCGTAGATGGCGCTGTTGGTCACGAAGGGATGGCGCCGGAACAGACCGCGGGCGCCAGCAATTAGTCTTGACATTCCTCTGGCAAATGGCAAATGGCAAACACCATATACACTCACTCACTCACTCACACACACACGCACACACACACACACTGAGAAGAACAATACGTTGATTTATATTTATTAACTGTAACAATTGAGACTGCGCTTCCAGAAAGACAGCTGCCAGCGCCGTCAAAGCTTCACAGCAGAATGAAACTTGCTTCGGCTCAGCTGTTCCAAAAGCTGCAGAAGAAGAGCGAGCTGGCTGCTGAAGGTTATCAATTTGGGCCCAACTGACAGAGAGAGAAAGAGCGATAAAGAGCGCTTTGGATATTACAATATAGTTCCTGGTTTGGCTTGATGGACCTCATGAATCCGCTGCAACGACTTTAAGTCAAGAATTAATAGATGCAAATTTTATTAAATATATAAATAATTGGAGTCAAAGTTTGCTTTTAGTTCTTTGTATTTACTTTAGCACAAACCAAAGAGTACCATTATCTGTATATTGGATCGATAGAGATAAGATTAGATTGCCTAAATTGCAATTGTTTTACTGAATGGAAACTGTACTCATTTATCAGCAGAGCTGAAAGACCATTTAAGGGCATTATCATAAATATGAACAGAATTGAAAGCAAACCATTTCTGTGTATCAAAAGACGTTTGGGAATGAGCTTACCCTTCCTTACATAAAAGATCTTTATACATTTGTGTGGAAAGCGTATAAAATGTAAACGTGTAAACTATAATTTATACTAAAACTAATTACATATGGGCATTTCCGCAGAAAGTAAGCCCAAGCGAAATTTTATTACATTAGCTAAAACTATTTAATTTTTTTTTATATTTAATGAAATAAAAAGCTATGTATACAATCTAATAAACATGAACAGGAAATCTGATTTTGACTATCATTTTTACGAGTTAGTTATATGCCATAAATTAAGTTTCACATAATAAATAAATATTAACTTGAAGATAATAAATGGATGGAATTAGAGTTCAAAATTCAGTTTTATTTTAAAGAAAAGTATAATGTTGTTCGCAGACTTTTGCAATTTTGTAGGTAAAAGTCAAAGTCAAAGTTTCTTTCGGGTTACGTCAAGGCAGCTCAGATTTCTGCTTTTATCATTCAGTTCTTAGAGTCATCGCTATCATTTTTTGAACATATTTGATTACTAAGAAAATGTAGTAAAAACCTTTTTTAAATTTCACCTTTTCGTGCGTGTTTTTCAATGCTTAACACATAATCACAATCGCATTTCGCATTCTATGTTCACTTTATTACTCTGATTTCCATGCTTTGTCTTCTGAGCATTATCTTCGATCAATCAAACTTTTACTTCGGTGATATTGTTTTGATGGGGTTTTTCTGTGTTTAACACAAATGTTGGATCGATTCGAATTTAAAATAATTTTTAATAATGCTTTACTTTTTTTTACTTTTTACTCTTACCTTTTTTATTTCTTGATTACTTTTAAAATTTTATATTATATAATTATAATAAATTGTTATATTAAATTCGACTGCTTGTAGTCGACTCTCAATTGAGTAAATAAAATAAATAAAAAATTGTTATATAACTAAATTTAAATTATAAAATCGTGAAACAAAGTATAGACTCCAAAAACTATAAGAATGCAGCGAAAAAATTTTAAAGTATTAATAAACATCTGAGATCGAATCCCTTTTTTATTATTTTATCTACCTATTTTCCATATAAACCTGTGCACATAAAATATATTTGATCTAATCTTATATTTTATCCCTTTACATTGACGCAATCAGCGCTGAGCCCATTCCTTGTACATCCCAATCAAGGACACACTTTGAGGCACAAAAACTTTTTGCCATAAAAATGCAATAAGTGTACTGAGAGTACAGACCTTTTGCTAATGGCAATTCACGCACGACTAACAAGCGCAGCAGTTTCAGGAGAATAAGGAGCAGGAGAAGGACCTGGAGCCCAAAGCATGTGGAGGCACCGGGAAACTTTGATTGAGTGGCAAAGAAACTGTTAGGCAAGGTGTTAAAAACTGAAACCAATTTAAAAAGTTGGCTTACCATATGGAGAGTGCTGGCTGGTGGAATGCAAACAGAGAGAGCAGGCGGCGACGCAGTCAAACCTGACAGCACACAACACAACAACAAATAAACAAGGTAACAAACAAAGCGAAGAAACTTTCCACACACGATAAACACGACAGTTGAACACTTGACAAACCAAGGATGAACTTGGGCGCGTTTGCCAGAAGCTTGAGCAATAGTCTGAGATTCGGTGCGAGCTTCAAGAAGAATTTGGCCAAAGCGCCACCACACGGCGAAGACCCAACGACGCCTCCAACGGCAACGTCAACGTCATCGACACCGTCAAAGAAAACACTGAGCAAAATAAGCGAGCACTCTGAAGAGGAGGAGGAGGAGGAGCATAATCAGATTCATATCACAGAGACAGTTGCACAGATTAATCAGCATCGCTTGCCCTACAAGCAAACGGTGGAACATATCTTGCAGAAGGTCAGTGAACTGGAGCACACACTCTACGAGGATCAGCAGCAGGAGTTCAAGCTACGCATGGCACTGGAACACCAGACGGAGCGAATACACGAGCTCAGCTTTTCGCTGGACACGGAAAAGCAACGCAATGTGCGGCTGGTGCAGCTGCTCCGTGGCATAGGCTCTGAGTCCTCTAGCGACAGTGAGAAGGACGACCAGCTCCTGAACGGCATGCATGTGCATTCCAAAGGCGACCTCTACGGCTCTGTGAGCCCATTGCTTATGCAGCAACGGTAAGTGGAATAAAAATAACATCGAAAACTTTTATTGAGTCAAATTGGGCCCACTTAAAGCTAATTGGTCACAATTTGACAGTCTTTGCCTCTCGCTCTAAACGGTGTCTGGTCTGTATAAACCCTTTTATTCCATCGATTGCAGATACGAGGAACTCTGCGTCTCACATCGCAACACCCATCGGCAGCTGGCAAAGAAGGAGAAGGCAATAAAAATGCTTAGATGCGATTTGGAGGAATTGCGTGGGAAATATGATTCCTTATCCGATGATTATCGCCATGAACAACAGCGGCTGGAAACGCTCTGTACACGGTATCTGCACATGCAGCAGAAAAAGAAGCAGCAGATCTTTATCCTAAAAGAAACATTGGGCTATGCCAGCGAATGCATCTTGAATGCCCAACTGGCCATCGAAAGCAGCAATAATAGCAGCAGCATCGATGAGAAATATTTAACGACTTTCAATCTAAATCTGGAGTGCTTTATGCGTGCTTTGCGTAGCTGTTGCTGTTTGCGCAAACTGCAGGAACTCCAAGAGGACCAGGGCGCGGACGTTGACGATGAGCTAAGGATACAGAAGTTGAGTGCGACAATAGCGCCATCTGTTGGTGGGAGCGAAAAGTGTGTCGTAGAAGCGACACAGTCGAAGCGACGAATGCGTAAACGTCACAAGCACTGAACCCTTTCAACAATTTAACTATATTTATTTGCGACTAAATGTTACGTTACACGTTGCTTAAAAAGTTGTAAACACTTTGGAGAAAAAAGAAAAAAAAATTGTTCAGTTAACGGACAACAAACAGCCAGAAAATACCAAAAAGAAGTTAGTATGAAATAAAAGAAATTAATCGTAAACTTGATTTAATATAGCTTGCAGTAGTCTTGCATCTCAAATCAGTAATCAGACGAGATTTTGATGGATATTCATTTAACGTATACGTAATTTCTATGCTGTAGAATAAACTTAACTAATTTCAAACAAGTGTCATACGACCATAAATTTAAAAACTTAGTAGACGTTGTAAATTTGTCATTCGGAAAGAACTAAACTCTAGTGACACTTTATATATATTAATTTAAATTAATATATATACTAAAAACAAAATGCCGTTATTCGATAAGAAGGTAGTAAAGCGGGGAAGTCTTCCTCCTACTGGAGCACGAAAATTCCGAAATTCGGGTCGTGTTACTCTAACTGGGGATCTGAAAGCCGATTCCACAGCTGGTGCCGGAAGCTCAGAAAAACTTAATGCACCAACAAATAATAGTATTTTAAACGATTCCGATTCGGATACTGAGAGTGAAGTAGTTTTGCATACCGAGGCATTACCGGCCTCTGATGTGACCATCTATAATGCATACAATATGGGTCCAGCCTTTGGCTGTAAGTTTCCAATACCGTTCATACGATATATGGTCGAGCGTGTATTAAATGACAAGTTTAAAGGTAAGCTTAGATGTATTTCAATTGTGGATACTGTATTAAGGATTCTATATTCTATATACAGGGAAGATTTACCAGCCTGGAGATGCCGTTAGGTGGGTGCGTGATGTGGCTGATGATATCAACCTAAAGATGAAAGGCTATTGCTCACAGCCACGTTACAAACATGTGGTCAATGTAGTTATCTATCAACAGAATGGAGCTGGATTCTTCCTCGGCGCTCGTGCAGTTTGGGATCAGCTTGCTGATGATTATATGTGCAAGACTTTTGATGGATCTACATTTGTGTGCATTGTTACTGTTTTTGGATGTTATACATATTAAATTAAGTTTAACTAAGCAGTCAATAAATAAAGCAACTAAGGTCGGCAACCAATAATAAAAATAATATATTCAATTAATTTTTCTCCTTGAAATTAAATTTTATATGTGAGGAGTGCAAGTGATACAAAAAAAATATTTTTTTCATTGAATAAAAGTAGTTTAAGTAATATATCTGGTATAATTTATGTATCATAACAGTTAATAAAAAGTAAAACAGTAAATATTCACAGATTCGAACCACATTCTTCGTCGAGTCATTCCCATTTTCAAAATATACGGTCTGTTACCTCCAGTTAATAGTAGAATACCGAAAAAATTACCTTATAAAAACAAAAATCTTATTATTTAACAAATATTGTCTATTAATCAGAATTCATGAATGTTTTTCTGTTTTTTACTTGCATTATGCCATCATTTAATATAACAATTAATCAACAGGTATATTTGCACAATTCAAAAATTAGCGCCACATTCTGTTTAACAGCTGACAACAAATTGTTATCGATAAAGTCGACCTATCGGTACATTTTACCATCCCTATTACAGATGCACGTTTTTGTTTTCGCAGTTTACTCGTTGTTTAGAAAATCCAAGAATTAAAAGATCTAATAAATTGATGAAATGAAGGTGAAAATGATAAGTCGCAACCCGGACAATTATGTCCGGGAAACCAAGCTGCAGCAGCACAAAGGTAAGTCTATAAGTATACGCACAGGAACCATTAAACAGCTCAATTCTTACAGTACCACGAAACTACGATCCGGCGCTGCATCCCTTGGAGGGTCCCAGGGAATACATACGGGCTTTGAATGCCACCAAACTGGATCGCGTCTTTGCAAAACCATTTGTGTGCAATTTGAGCGGCCATCGCGATGGCGTTTCCTGCTTTGGGAAACATCCAAAGGTGCTATCAACACTTGCTACAGGCGCCTACGATGGAGAGGTACGCATCTGGGACTTGGCGAATCGCGTTAGCATGCGTAGCTTTGTGGCACATGATGGCTTTGTGCGTGGTATAGCCTATGCTCGGGATGGTGGTCGTTTCTTTACAGTGGGCGATGACAAGACTATTAAAGTTTGGAGCTCGCAAGCGCCAGATATTGGCGAAGAGGAAGAACCAGTAAACACAATATTAAGTCGTCATAGCTTGCATGGCATTTCACACAATCGCAAGAACAACAGTTTTGCCACTTGTGGTGAAGTTTGCGCTATTTGGGATGATAAGCATAACGATCCCATAAAGACACTCAAGTGGGGTGTAGACACGCTACACACAATATCCTACAATCCGGTTGAGACTAATGTGCTTGCCTGTTGTGCCAGTGACAGAAGCATTATTTTGTATGACGAACGTGAGGCGCAGCCTCTGCGCAAAATTGTCCTGACCATGAAGAGTAACAAGCTTGCCTGGAATCCTATGGAGGCATTCAATTTCACCGTGGCAAACGAAGATTGCAAGTGAGTGTGGGCTCGAAACCCAGGGAAATTATTTACAATTCGTTATTAAACTTATTCTTTATTTCAGTCTCTACACCTTTGACACCCGCAAACTGGACACACCGCTGAAGGTACACTTTGACCACGTCTCGGCTGTGACAGATGTGGATTATTCACCCACAGGAAAGGAGTTTGTCTCCGCCAGTTATGACAAGACTGTGCGCATATATCACGCACATCTGAGCCATTCCCGTGATATATATCACACGAAACGCATGCAGCATGTGGTTTGCGTCTCGTGGTCGCTGGACAATCGCTATATATTCTCTGGATCTGATGAGATGAATGTGCGCATGTGGAAGGCCAATGCTTCTGAGAAACTAGGCATTATACGGCCACGCGAACGTGCCAACTTTAACTATCAGGAGGCACTCAAAGAGAAATATGCAGCCCATCCGCAGATCAAACGCATTGCCCGCCATCGTCAAGTGCCACGACATGTGCTCAATGCTCAACGAAAGATGCGCGCTGTCAAGGCCAAGGAGCTGGTCAAGGAGGCTAATGTGCGCAAGCACTCAAAGAAGGGCAAGGTGCCGTTCGTCAGCGAAAAGAAGAAGCATGTGATTCGAGAGGATGTCTAATATAAGCATAAGTGTTCTTTTTAGTGTTAACGATATGAAAATATATTTAAAATTGTGAAATAAGTGTAATCGATAATCCTTGCCAGCGATTGCGATAACAAAAACATTGCGCTTATCTAGAACATTTTGTTTATAAGAAGTGGGCAGCCCCAAATGTGGGGCCAGTAGTCAAAGTCAGTTGTTAAGCCAGCGGCAGCTGGTTTCGTTTGGTCGTTAGATTTTTGTTTCGTTTTCGTTCTTTAGTATTTGTTTATATCAAACGACAACGACTCGACGTGTTTCACAAGTTGCCTCCCAGTAGTTACAGTTAAAACGAGTTTTTTTTTACAACATAAACACAACACAGCTGGTACAAAAAATAAAAAAAATGGAAGCCCTGAGCGACATATTGGCACCCTACAGTGAGACTATAGCTAAAGTAGCCGGCACAGTAACAACTCTACAATTCCTGTCTGGTATCGCACTGTTAAACGATATTAGAAAGAAGGGCTGCAGCGATGTTTATCCGGTTGGACCATTTCTGGGCGGTATTGTGCTGTAAGTTAAGCAAATCTCAAATTGAAACAAAGATGCCAAGTGACGCTCCACTGCACACACGACACACACATTCATACTAAATTGCAGTTGTGTGAAATTGATTAAATTTGTATTTATTTTTTTGAATTGTCGCCATGACACTGCCAAATGGCGCTTGGCCTAAAAAATTGGGGTATCTAGAGGGGGAAGAGCAAGGTGAAGGGGTCGAATTCGTTTGCCTAGTTCAAGGCTATAGTAAATGGCTTTTCATAGCTAAGCAGATCAGTCAATACCGCTATGTCAATGACAATTGACGGTTACATAATTTCAAATGATTAAACTTAATTTAAGTGTAATATTTTTTTCTCTCTTATCGCAACAGTCGAAAGCCAACACGTAAATCTTATCTTCATTTATAAAAATAAGAATAATTTATTGTCGTTTAGTATGCCACAGCTCCAGCACATGGGATAGTCTCCTGTCTATAATAAGTAGCTTTCAGCTTAGCTAATCATTCCGCATGTCACCAAGACCAAGCCCATATCCCAACCACACGTGGAATATGCTTAATGAAAATTAAAATGTAAATAACCTTCAGCCCGTTCTATCTATTCCATTTATCGTAAGTAAAAGGCCTCTTATAATGCGACACGCAAGAATCAACTTCCGTCAGGCGCAACAGTTGCATGTCAAAACCTTATTTTGTTTGTTTTGGGGTTGCTTTGGGGGGTAGAGGAATGGGGTTAACTCCTAATGTGAACCGACTAATTGTTTTTTTACCCTTAAGAATGAGTTAAGCCTGAAACCACTTCACTCTAAAGTATTTGCGAACATTTTTGTTAACTGAAAACAAGTTTCTGTTAACGGAATATTCCTTTATAATATTTTGTATATATGTACATATGTATATTCGTTATATTTCATTACAAGATATGCATTATATATATATTATATATACTTATAAAGCTGCTGATCTTGGCTGCTTGGTAACCAACAGGGGAAAACCCATCACCCAATCAATGTTAGCCTATATTTAAAGCTGTTTAGATTAAATTAAAATGTAGAAAACATATTTCATCAGAATTAAGTACAATTTCTGGTTAGATATCAAAAACTGTCGAGAATAATACTCAATGACGACACATGAAAATCAAAAATTTAGATTAGATTTGAGCTCCCGTATTAGACAGAAAGGTTTTTATGAAAATATTTATGGCAGCTGCAATTTTGCCATTGATATTAATTCTAATGATAAAAACACAGCAACAACTTGTCGGGAGACAAAGAAAATGAAAGCAGAAAAACCAGTTAGAATACTTTAGTGGAGTATGCCCAACTACGCGATATACTTAACTCATGACTTACATATAAAACACAATAATTTAACTCAGCTTATATAAAAAATATATATAAATACACTATAAGCAATATTGATAGGTCCTTCTGCCTGTTACAAAGATTTTTTTCATCATATTTACCCATTTTTAATGCGTTAAGGGTATAGCACGTCAACTGTAGCTTTCATTTATGCAAGTCATGCAGTTTGTATATCTTTCACTCGCTCTAATGCATGCTAGCATTAGAAAGTGAGACAAGTGTATTGCCTGCACTCTTCACTCCTGTGCCAAATTTTGTACTGATAATTAATGCAATCAACTTGGATTGATTTATAGTATACAATTTTAATTTAATTATAAATTTGGACTATGAAATAAATTTAAAAAAAAGAATTTAAATTATAAAATTAAAATAGGAATAATTAAAATTAAAAATAAATATAAAAAATTATAAAATTAAAACAGGAATAATTATAATGAAAAATAAATATAAAAAAATTAAAAATGTAAAATTTAAATTTAATTATAATAAAATATAAAGGACTAAGAAACAGTCCTTGAGTTGTGGCTGAGCTATGGCATTCATTATATATTCCAAATCTTTTTCCTTTAAGAAATATTACTAATATATTTTTTTTGTAATCTCATACAGCACCGTTCTCAGCTTGAAGCTGGGTCAAGTGATGGGCGACCAGCCAATGATTAAGGTTAACATAATTGGCTTTGCAATCAACACAGTGTTTATGGTTGGCTTTTATTACTATGCCTCCAATGAGAATAAGACAAAAATCTGGGCTAAGATTGGCTACGTCTCGTTTTTCCTGATGTCCTGCATAACGTATGCCAATTTTGAGGATCCCAAACAAATCGAATTCCGTCTGGGCATGCTTATAACAGTCATTCTCGTCTGGCTTGTTGGCTCCCCGTTGCTGAATCTGCCTGAGATTATTAAGAAGAAGAGCACCGAGGGCATGCCCTTTCCAATTATATTTGCCGGACAACTTGTCTCCACATCCTGGACACTATACGCACTGTCCATACGTAACTATGTCATGGTGGTAAGTTTCCTTAACGTTTCATCTGATTAGACTCCAACTAAATCCTTACCTTAGTTCCAGAACTTGTTCCTATGGACCTTAGGCGCCATACAGCTAGTACTGTTTGCCATCTATCCAAGCACGCCTGCCAAGCAGATACCCGCTAGTCCAGCTGGCAAGAAGGATAGCAAGAAGGAGAAATAAACGGCTGAGTGTTCAAATATTTTATATGGCCCCATGAAACCAATTCCACAATAACAAAAGACACTTTGCAAGAAACTACTAAAATTCCTAAAATACTTAGTATAGTATAACTAACCGGATACTTTTCATGATATAACGAATTTTACAAAATTATTTCTGTTATTGAATCTATCCTATATATATATATATATTATATATATTTTGACTAATCATGAAAAATTTATAGCTAGCAACTAAAATCTTGAGACCTCTTCAATTATGTGCCGAATCTTGCATCTATGTAAGGAAACTTTCATGGCGCCATTTACGTAGTTAGAATTTAACTGGCAACAAAAATCAAAAATTGAAATTATTTTTTTCTATTTTTTTTACCTAAATAAGCAAAATTTTCTTAGAACACATCGCGCTTCTAGAACAATTTTTATACTAAACGAGTGAGCATTACCTGGCTTGGTTACACGGACGTAGCTGGCTGGGCATATATTGTACATAACAGATATAATTATTTCAAATACATCCTTTTTATATAGGGAGAGAGTGTTTTCGTATCCTTAGGATCAGATTGGAAAACACTTTAAACGTTTTAAATGTATTTGAAATATTTATATTCTGTTTTGTATGCCAAAACTAATCTAATTGTTAAAAATAATTAATTAATAATAATTATACAAAGCGTAACAAACTATTTGCAAATTTTGACAATAATTCAAATCTTCCAGATGAATGTTTATATGTATATATACCATATATATGTATAAATTATATTATATATTAAATCAATAAATGTGTTAAACATCAGATATCATTTCGTTTGGCATGTTTAGTTCCGTGGCACCGTCGAGTTGTAGTGTGCTCCAAGTTGATAAATATGGCGATGATAGCAAATGACTAGAGGAGCACCACCAAATTCGTCCTGCCCGAGCACTGTAGAAGCACCTTCCGCCTGGATAATCTCGATGGGCACTCGAAGTAGGGATGAGAGCGCCTTTAGCTCAATGTGTCCACCCCAGGCGTGGGTCTTGGCAATGTCCTGACAGTATTTCTCGAATTGTTTATCGTTAAGTAGTTTGCCTGTATCCGGATGGGTCATGTAGTTAATGAGCGATTCCTTATTGGCTCGCACATAGTTCGCTGTCTCGTTTCGTAGCTCTGGAATAGTATGGCCGGGCAGAGCATGGACCTGCAACTGATGCCGCACCGCATGGTAGAGACAGTCTCCATCCGAGGCGATCATATACAGCTCCAGCTGCCGACTAGTCAATTTAGCTGTAATTTGTTGCAGCTCAATTTGTTTTGGCCCAGGTTGAGCCGCCACATTCTGTAGCTCAACGCGAAGTTCTTGTTCGCGTAGGCGAGCCTCTCGTTCTTTTTGTTGCGACGCTTCTGCGCCTTTGACACACGCTGCCCCTGTTCAGGCTGCACTGTATCATTGTCATTTTCCTCACTTGGAGTAGCTGTCTGCTCAGTTGGAGCTTCAGCTGAAGCTGCAGCTGCAGTCACGCCTTCCAGCTCTGCTTTCTGGCGCAGCTCCAGTTCAGCCTCCAGACGCCCCATCTCTTCGAGAAACTCTTTGCGCTTATTTTTGTTGTTCTTCGGAGCGTTTTTTTTCATTGCCTGCAACTTTGCTTGCAGTTCCTTACGCTCGCGTCGATGACGACTAGCTACATCTTCAAGTGTAACCTCGTCCAAACGAGTCTCTAATTCATAATTTCCTTCTTCGCTCGACATCTTATATTTTCTCAAAAAAAATTTTTATCAAGGATGTATTTGTCGGCGCTCAGCTGTAGCGGTACGTAAGAAAGACGTGCGCACTGCACAACGTTAGAGATGATTAACGTTAACGCACGCAAAAAGCGTTAACATAGCGCAAAAATTAGCCATCAAGTGGCTGTTAGCTGCTCATTCAAAAATATTTGTTGTGCTTCTTTTTCAGCGTTTATTTGTAACACATCCTTTTTGTAAAATTGATATTACAGATATATATTACATTTTTCACACATTCCTTGGTAAACAGACTGTTTTCTTATTGATAAATGTGTTTACTTTGCCATTTTCTGTTATTAACAGCGAGCACTAATTATTTCGATTATATCGGAAGTGTCAATGTTAACAAAATGTTATCACTGTAATGTATTTGATCATCGCTTCTCCCATCTCTATCGCAGCTGTTTTGGCGGTATTCTTGATAAAAAAAATACGCAACATTTTTGCAACTATGTGGTAATTACTCAGTTTTGCCGAGTTTTAAGATTCAACCGGAAAAATGACAGATAAGAGTGTTCTCTACGGGGCACTGGAAAAATATTTTGGACACAGGAGTTTCAAATCGGAGCTGCAGGAGCGAGCTGTCAAATGCGCCGTAAAAAGTATGCGTTATGAAAAGGAATTTATAACGTGTTGTTATTATATTATGTTCAAATTACCTTCTAGAAAAACAGGATATTTATGTGTCCATGCCCACTGGGTCGGGCAAGTCACTATGTTTTCAACTGCCTGGCTTGATGTGCGAAAATCAACTGACAATCGTATTCTCCCCGCTCCTGGCGCTGATCAAAGATCAAATCGATCATCTGGGGAGGCGCAAGGTGCAGGCAGACTCACTGAACTCCAAAATGACTAGCAAAGAGCGGGATCGTGTCATTATGGATCTGCGCGCTGTCAAAACGAGAATTAAATTCCTCTACATAACACCTGAGCAGGCGGCAACAAAGTTCTTTCAGGACATACTACACTCGCTTTACAAGCACAAGAAGTTGGCCTACTTTGCGGTGGATGAGGCTCACTGTGTCTCGCAGTGGGGTCATGATTTTCGTCCCGACTATTTAAAATTAGGCGAATTGCGTAGCAGGTATCCCGATGTCGTTTGGCTGGCACTGACGGCAACGGCATCACGAGATGTGCGCGAGGACATTTATAAGCAGTTGAGATTGCGTCACCCAGTGGCACAGTTCAGCACGCCCAGTTTTCGATCGAATCTCTATTATGACATTGTTTACAAGAATTCCATCGAGGATGACTTTCAGCATTTGGCTACATTTGCCCAGCATTGCCTGGGAGACAAGGAACAGTTTAAGTCGGTGTCCAGATCAAAGCGCGGCTGTGGCATCATCTACTGTCGCACACGTGAGCATGTGGAATCTGTCGCTGCAGGTGTATCCAGGCAAGGTATTGGTGCTGTCGCTTACCATGCGGGACTCAAGACTTCAGACCGCATTGCAGTGCAGGAGGCTTGGATGCGTGGCGACCAGCCGATCATATGCGCGACAAACAGTTTCGGCATGGGTGTGGACAAACCCAGTGTGCGCTTTGTCATCCACTGGGATATGCCACAAAATGTGGCTGCCTATTATCAGGAATCGGGTCGCGCCGGTCGCGACGGCCACCAGTCCTACTGCCGCCTCTACTATGCACGCGAGGACGCGCGTTCCATACGCTATCTGCTGCAAAACGATATTCAGCGTGCGCGCGGTCGTTCCGATCGCGAAATACTTGCCGACCGCGCTATGCGCCAGTTTGAGAGCATCGTAGACTTTTGTGAACAGACGCGCTGCCGTCATAAAATCTTTGCCGAATACTTTGGTGATCCTACGCCAGCTTGTACCGCTCAGTGTGATGTGTGTAAGCGGCCCAAGCAAGCTGAGAAAGCGCTGGAGACATTCCAGAAGCTCTGCATGGATGCACAATTTAAATCGCAAGTTTCGCTACAAGATTGCGCTGATCTTTACGAGGGTGAGTTCACAAATATGGTGCCCATCTCTATATTTGTTTGTTAATTTGTTATTTCTTCCTTTACCATTTAGGTGGTCGACCCGGCATCAAACGCGCTGCTCAAGCCTATGCCGAAGGGGACTCAGACAGTGACGGTAGCCAGAGTCACACCGTGCTTGCGAAGCGTGCGAAAAAGGAATCTGAAGACTTTATACGCGAACAGTTCAAGCTGCGTAAACAGATAAGCGCTGCCCGCCAGTTGGAACAGGAGTCGTGTTCACAGATTGCACGTGTGCGTCATGCGCAGTCCACGGAGACCAAGATAAGTGGACTGCAGCACAGCCAGCGCGAGAAATATCTAGATGCAATCATAGATGCACTCAAAGCGAATGTACAGAAGTGTGCCAGTGAGTCGAAAGAGCAGCCACGCAGCGCCTTAAGACACAATGATTACGAGGCCATTGCCGTGGACTTGGAATACGATGTGTTTCATCAACAGCGTGTAGTGAACATGTATCGCCATGCAATGGCAAAACAGGTGAGCAAACGTCTGACTACGGTTCAAGAGGTCTAAACGCAGCTCAACACAATTACCTTATGTTTAAATATCTTACTAACATGTAATCATGTTTTCTAGCTATCCGCTATTAAACATCTAACCGCCAAGGCATCGCTTATGCCGGTTATGATAGACTATGTGCCGCGACCAGAAACAAGCGCTAAGGGTGTCTGGACTGGCGGCAGTGTAGCTTACTTTGAGCGTAAACTAAAGGAGCTGGAGGAGCAGAAACCACAGTCAATTAAGGAAGTGCCAAAAGCTATACGGGAACGCAAGGGCTTTAAACAGGAGCAAACCAAGCAAACATCAATATCAAATTTCTTTACGAAGGTCAAGCAGGAAGAAAAAGATGTTGTAAAGGATAAAGTAAAAGAGGAACCAGAGGAGAGTCCTGTTGAACCAACGTTTTTGTATAAAATAAAAGAATATGACGAAGTCGAACCAATGGATACATCTGAAGACAAAACCAACGAAGCATTATCAGAACCAACAGACGAATTACCAAGGGTCAAAGAGGAACACCACTCAAGAGATAGAAAGTCACATCGAGATGACAAAGTGAAAGTTGAAGTTGAGGTTGAGAATAGAAAATATAGACTTATGTCAAATGGCGATGGCAGCTATGATACACATCGAAAATCACGCGTTTCGCGCTTGGAACAGGAGAAAGAAAAACAAACGAAGTCAGAGAAACCATCAAGCAGCAGATTCTCGTTCTCGAAACAAAGTCATGAGACAGAACATAGACAAAGAGAGAAAGAAACTGAAGCTAACATGAATTCAACTGGTTTCACAACTGCACGAAAGATGCTGGAAGAAAAGAAAATGCATTCAAACTCTAAGTCAAAAAGTGGCCATAGAGATGAAAAGCATCACAGACATGAGTATCATCACAAGGAGGATTTAAGTTTTACAACTGCACGAAAAATGCTGGATGAAAGGAAACCGCACTCAAAGTCAACGTCAAGTAATGGACAGCAAGAAGAC
The DNA here is from genome assembly GCA_035045065.1 of Hirtodrosophila trivittata. Classification (NCBI taxonomy): domain Eukaryota; kingdom Metazoa; phylum Arthropoda; class Insecta; order Diptera; family Drosophilidae; genus Hirtodrosophila; species Hirtodrosophila trivittata. The sequence goes on along the minus strand of JAWNNK010000066.1, from coordinate 7,261,066 downwards.
AGGGAAAGGCATCACAAACATGAGCGGCATAGACACGAGATGAAACAGAAACACGAGCTGCATGAGAAAAAGGAGCTGCAAGAGAGACAGGATCTGCATGAGAAACAGGAGCTACGTGTGAGACTCGAGCTGAAATATAAGCCTGCTTCAGCGGGTGTCCTAGCTGCGTACCACATGGTAAAGGAAGGGCACGTAAAGAACATAGATGATCAGCCAAAGGACAAAGGAGCTTCAGAACCGCAGAAAAAATATGATAATCAGGCGAAGGAGATAAATGATGCAGAGTCTCAGAAAATAGACGATCAACCGAAGGAGAGGCAACATTCAGCTTCCCAGAAATTAGATGATCAACCGAGGGAGAGAGAAGCTTTATATTCCCACAAAATAAGTGATCCGCCGAAGGAGAGGAAATCTTCAATTTCCCAGAATAAAGAGGATCAGGCAAAGGAAAGGAAAACTTCAGTTTCCCATAATGTAAATGATCAGCCGAAAGAGAAGAAAGCTTTAGTGCCCCAGAATACATGTGATCAGCCAAAGGAGAGAGTTTCCCAGCCATTAGATGATCAACCGAGGGAGAGGAAAGCTTCAGTTTCCCAGAAATTAGAAGATTCCCCGAGAGAGTGGAAAGCTTCATTTTCCCAGAAATTAGATGATCATCCGAGGGAGAGAAAATCTTCACTTTCCCAGAAATTTTATGATTACCCGAGGGAGAGGAAATTAGATGATCACCCGAGAGAGAGGAAAGCTTCACTTTCCCAGAAATTTGAAGATTCCCCGAGTGAGTGGAAAGCTTCATTTTCCCAGAAATTAGATGATCATCCGAGGGAGAGGAAATCTTCAGTTTTCCAAAAAATAGAAGATCACCCAAGGGAAAGGAAAGCTTCAGTTTTCCAGAATAAAGATGAACCGTCGAAAGAGAGAAAAGCTTCATCTTCTCAGAAAATAGATGATCAGCCGAAGGACAAGAAAGCTTCAGAGCCGCAGAAAAAAGATGATCAGCCAAAGGAGGAAAACGCTTCAGTTTCCCTCAAAATGGGTGATCTGCCGAAGGAGATAAGGGCTTCAGTGCCCCAAAAAATGGAAGATTCGCCGAAGGAAAAGAGAGCTTCAGTGCCCCAAAAAATGGAAGATTCGCCAAAAGAGAAGAAAGCTTCTGTTTCTCACAAAATAGATGATCAGCCCAAGGAGAAGATACCTTCAGTACCCCAGAAAATAGAAGATTCGCCGAAGGAACCATCAGTGCCCCAGGGAAAAGATCGTTCCCCAAAAGAGAAGAAAGCTTCAGCTTCTCACAAAATAGAAGATCAGCCGAAGGAGAAGATACCTTCAGTGCCCCCGAAAATAGAAGATTCGCCAAAAGAGAAGATACCTTCAGCGCCCCAGAAAATAGAAGATTCGCCAAAAGAGAAGAAAGCTTCTGTTTCTCACAAAAAAGACGATCATCCGAAGGAAAAGATATCTTCAGTGCCTCATACTATAGATGATTCGCCGAAAGAGAAGATCCCTTCAGTGCCCCAGGGAATAGATGATTCCCCAACAGAGAAGAAAGCTTTAGCTTCTCTCAAATTAGATGATTCGCCGAAAGAGAAGAGACCTTCAGTGCCCCAGAAAATGGAAGATTCGCCGAAGGAGAAGAGACCTGCAGTGCCCCAAGGAATAGATGATTCCCCAAAAGAGAAGAAAGCTTCAGCTTCTCACAATATAGAAGATCAGCCGAAGGAGAAGATACCTTCAATGCCCCCGAAAATAGAAGATTCGCCAAAAGAGAAGATACCTTCAGTGCCCCAAAAAATAGAAGATTCGCCAAAAGAGAAGAAAGCTGTTTCTCACAAAAAAGACGATCATCGGAAGGAAAAGATACCTTCAGTGTCCCATACTATAGATGATTCGCCGAAAGAGAAGATCCCTTCAGTACCCCAGGGAATAGATGATTCCCCTAAAAAGAAGAAAGCTTCAGCTTCTCACAAATTAGGTGATAAGCCGAAGGAGAAGATACCTTCAGTGGCCCAGAAAATAGAAGATTCGCCAAAGGAGAAGAAAGCTTCAGGCTCCCACAAAATAGATAACCAGCCGAAGGAGAACAAAACTTCAGTGCCTCAGAAGATAATAGATTCGCCAGAAGAGAATACAGCTTCAGTTTCTCATAAAATAAATGATCAGCCGAAGGGAAAAAAAACTTCAGTGCCCCAAAAAGAAGATACTTCGCCGAATGAGAAGAGAGCATCAGTGTCCCAGATAACAGACGATTCGCCGAAGGAGAAGATACCTTCCGTGCCCCAGAAAATAGAAGATCCGCTAAAAGAGAAGAAAGCTTCAGTTTCTCAGAAAATAGATGATCAACCGAAAGAGAAGAAACTTTCAGTGCACCAGAAAATACAAGCTTCGCCGAAAGAGAAGAATGCTTCTGTTTCTCACAAAATAGATGATCCGCTCAAGGAAAAGAAGGCTTCAGGTTCTCACAAGAGAGAGAAGAAAAGTTCAGTTTCCCTCAAAACGGATGATCAGCCGAACGAGAAGAAAACATTACTTTCCCTTAAAGAAGATGATCAACCGAAGGAGCAAAAAGCTTCAGTTCCCCAACAGAGAGAGAAGAGACGACATTCAGTTTCCCCAAGGCGGATGATCAGCCGAAGGAGAAGAAAGCTTTACTTTCCCTTGAAGAAGATGATCACCCAAAGGAACAGAAAGCTGCAGTACCCGACAAAACAGATGATCATCTGAAGGAGCAAAAAGCTTCAGAGCACCTCAAAACAGATGAGAAGCAACCTCCTGATTTGGAGGACGGCAAGGAGACAACGAACCCCAAGCCACAGCTCAGTCAGAAGAAAAATGACGTAAGCAAAGCTGTGGTCCAGTGGTTAAATCCCTACTATAAACGTAAAATAGCAAATAAGGAACTCTTCAAATCGCTCGCAAAGCTCATCACACAGCGTGTGTGTGATGGCAGCCTGGGTAAGTGAGAGTAGAATGCAATTTATTCAGGAGATTAATGTCTATTTGCCCACAGGGAATGGCGACGTATGCAAGTGCTATATCAAGGAACGATTTCATAGCCTTAAAATGATAGAAAACGATAAGGATATTGAGAAATACTTTACAGTTTCTATAAAATGAACACTCAAACATCTCCCACGAACAGAATGCAGTTTACATATTTTTTTTTTTAATTAATTATTTAAGTAATTATTATTAATACATGTTATTGGTATGTTATCAGTTAGAAGAACCCTCCTTTTTTTTTGTTTTTTTTTTTTGTCGTTTATCCATTGCCATTAGGTATTCTGTAAATATTGCTTGTCAATTATGATCCTAGAATGAAGTTCTTAAGAACGACATTGATGAGATTGAATAACCACTTAAAGGTCAGATTTAGATCGTAAGGCATATCGTTTTAATAATCATATAATTAGCATTTAAGAATGTTCTAGTCGAGTGGGCTCGACTATTAGATACCCTGCAAGCCGGTCAGACGTAACTTCAAACACAGTCGTCCTCACACAAACACACTCATATTCATATGTACGAAAAGAAACAGAGAAAACAACGAAATTTTTATAGGAATCCGGCGCCTTTAGCTGCTGCTTCCTATCGCTCAACTCAATCAAAAATATTTTGTTTTTAAAATATGTTTTCTTTTCTCATTTTAGTCGATATTTGTTTTAAATCGTCGTCATACATACTTAACTAACACGTATTATATCAATCAATTATATACCTCGAAATGTGAGGTTATTAGAGAAATAGACCTGGAACAAAACTGCCAATTTATTGGCCGTTAATGCTAATCAAGAATATACATATACTTTATAAGGTCGGAGATACTGCCTCCTTCTTTCTACTACAAGCTTTTGCACAACTTTGTTATATCCATTTTTGTAGCCATTTTCAATTCGTACCTGGTATTATGACAACGTCTAGCACTGTTTAATAAAAAACATAGATTTTTATTTCTGAAAAATATATAAGTATCGTGAAACAGAAATATACTCTTTATAATATTTAAAAAAGCGTACCTGCTTTATAAATAAAGTATAAAAAACTTTGCACATTGAACAAATTCGTTATACTGATTATTATTTAAGATTTAAATTGAAAGAATTTCATGATTTTCGTTGTTATTTTAGTGAAAATTTATTTCATTCAATACAAAAATATTTCGTGTAAATCTTATGTTGTAAGTGGATTAGAAAAAAACGTTCGTGATATATGGTATATATTCTTAGGGCTGTAAGCGAAACTTTTACAATTAATTCTCATCTTCTAAAATTTCATACAATTCCGTTTTGTACATTCTTTTTTCAATAATGGCAATTTTTATATGTTTTATGGTACAGATTGATTGATATGTGCTTGTGAACAATTGTTACAATTAGCTGGGAGAGAGTTGACGCTTACGACTACCATATGCTCTGTAAATATTACAGTCACACTTGTCCAGAGAATCCAACATGTCATTCGAGATCTCCGTGCACGCCAAAGCGAATGGTGAGTAGCACATCCAGCAAATAGATCAAGGCGGTCACCAGCGATATCGAAGCAGTTGCCATTACCAGATCCAAACGATGCATATTCGGATGCCAGTAATTGCGATCCTTGGTGGTGCTCCAATCGCGGAAAAGCAAAGCTGTCACGGCCACAAACAGCACGAAGCCCACCAATCCCCAGAGCGTGGCTGTGCGCCAAGGTGTGCTGCAGGAAGCAAAACTTCATATCAAAATCCAAAGATTCATCTTCTACTTGTGGTACTCACAGATCACCAAACAAGGCCATGATCAAGTAGATTGCCGTGTAAACGGTCAGCGCTCCGAAGGTGACATAGCACAGTGCCAGGACTCGAGGCGTGATGAATACACGTAAATGCGAATTGGTAGCCGGATCATCGATCAAGCCCAGGCAGCATATCAGCAGGCACTGGCAAAGGAGAGTTAGTATTTACATGAGAAGAATGTTGTGTGAGTAGAGCTTTTGTTAAATATTTATATTATGCGCTCTAATAATCTTGGAATACCCCTAGCTATGTTCAATTAACTCACCAGTTCAACAACTTTGATGGATATCAACGTGTAGGTTGCCTTTTTGTTGCCATTCGTTGTGGCAAAGGAATTATCATCTGCCGGCGACATTTCGACGCGTGAGATTTCTGTTGGATAGAGGAATGGGATGCATTATATCTACTCTATATCTAAATTAGTCAATTGCGTTTGATCAATCAGTCAGCCAACAGCTCCTCCATATATAGAAGAGTATCATATATAAGTACCTATAGAGCGCAAGTAACTCATATCGTTCGTCTGTCTTATGGTATTTGTTCTATTTTATGAGTATCGTTTTTCTATTTGGGCAGCCTACAATGATATATTGATATATTGCAAGTTTTCCTTCAATATACGCGTACGAGTTTCTGGGTCTACAATTTGCCATGTTTGGCTCTGGGTTATTTGTTATTCTCATTAGCTCTGGTGCGCAGTGGAGCGTGTTAAATGCCACGCAGTGTGCTGAGAATTGAATTGTGTCAACTGTTTGCGAAGGTCTCCCACATATATAACTTCCAAATGGGTTTTCAAATGGCATCTAATTGATTGTCGGTACCCAAAAATTCTAAGGGCTCTCAGGCTTGCGAATGATGTCATAAATGGGTGTGGGTGCAATTTCAAAATACTAAATATATATTCAAATGTTTACCCAAACCTTCTATGCTGCATACCAATAAGCTGGTTCAGAAACAAATCTGTCAACAGCTGGCGCATCTATTGTGAGCTTAGGAACCCGTTTAATGATTCATTTCATCAATTATTCTCAACTGATATATTTCATTTCTAATAAACTCGTACCGCCCAATGTCCCAATACCCTGACGTGGCGGTAATTACAGGTCAGTCAACAGACAAACAAAGCGACACCTATCCAACACCAATACTAACACTTTCATTGTTGTTGTTGTTGCCCTACAATATATCGTTATAATTCAACAAATTCTTTCGCTCCATGGTTCAGTTATTCAAGCGTTCATCCATGCCCCATTGGCGACTCCCATTGATTAAGGCTAATTGCATTACCGACTACAACAATGAGCCACTCATAAAGCGCTCAAGGCACGTACAATAAAATGCAATTGGTGATGGGCAGAGGAGGGGTTCGTAGAAGGGGGGCTACCGTACGGAGTTAACCCGCGTAACCCCTCGAAGCTTCAGACTGCAAGCCCAAAAACCAGAACCGAAAATAATATCCATAGCGAAAGGGCCACAAAATTCAACAACTTTCCCTCGGCGAGTCTTCACAGCTTGTGTGTGTATGTATGTGTGTGTGTGTGTGAGAGAGTGGGAGAGAGAACGAGAATGAGTAACGCCCTTCTTTTAGTAACACTAGCTTGAGGCTATAATAAACAATTTAGTGACTAAGGGCCTAAAGGTTTTGGGGGTGATTTACTTTCGCGTGTTTTGACGAGTTTATCGTCAATAAAATTATTTGGAAAGAAAACGTAATTGGTACAAGGATCGAGCTAACCGAACCGAATAGTGTATACCCTTTGCAATAATGTGTATAATAAATTTGTGAAAGTATTTGTATTATCAACGACACTATAAAATGTATCTATATATATATATAAATATTCCTGACTAAAAAAACAAAATATAGTAGCTAAAAGCAGCGCTGTTTGCTGAACTATTTAATCTGAAAGCAGTGAAAAGCTGCATATAACAAGACTTGAAATAGATTTAAGATTTAGCATAAGTTAAGCTCAAATATATCAAGTGAAACTACATAATAGTATTTATAATATATAAACCTATCAAATATTTTAAAGTATTAAACACATTAATTAAGCTTAATGTATTTTGGTTTCTTCTGGAGAAACCTTTTAGAAGTTATTCGAAAAATAAAGTGCAATTATAATTTATATATCAAATTAATTGAGTTCACGACAAAGTGATAAAAATCTAGAAAATTGCGCCTAAGTAATATTCGGTAGCCGAAGTGGCTATGACAGAGGGGCACTCGAAAGTTTGGGCTGGACACGACAACAGCTTTCATGTTGTTGCTAACGAATCTCTCACGTTTTTTTGTAAGCCAAGCCACAACAGGTATGAACCAAAACAATTTAGAAGAAAGCCCAAAAATAAAGAAATGAATGCAGAAAGAAACAAACAACAAAACAACCACAAAAAAATGTAAACAAACAGCTTGACCTGTTCAACGGGTTTTCGAGTAACTGTGAGAGGACAGTAGCTTGAGAGGCAAACAGAGACAGAGAGAGTGAGAAGAGAGACAGAGAGAGAGAGAGAGACAGCGAGAAAGAGTGGAAGAGCCAAGAAGCCACACCTGTTTTGCGCTCGCGCAGCGACAAGACTCGCTCTGGCTCTATGTGTGTTTTTTCTCTAGGTCTGCACAATATTTTAGGCGGCAGTGTGCGTTAACCTCGTTTCGCTTTCTGTCACAGGGATCGTGGAAGGGTTTTGTTGTGGGCAGCCCTATAACTGGTCTGGTTAGTACCGGGTCGTATTAGGTCATCGACTTGCCAGTTATGTTGATATTGTTGTCTGTTTTGTTTTGGTCTGCCATTCTTATAGACAAACTTTGTGGAGTTGTTTTTATTTTGATTCTTCCACCATACTTGTAGACGGAAGCACATGTGCGGCTCTGTCCAGCTCAACTTACACATCTGCATCTACAGTTATTCCTCTCTCTCTCTCTGTCTCTTTTTTAATTTGTTTAATTAAAGTTCATTCTGGAATTTGCTGAGCACATCATCTCAACATCTCGACGACTCATTGAAAATCGTAACAAAACTCGTTTAACAACGCAATAAAGCCCCGCAGCCCGCTCCCCAAACAGCTCCACTGCATTCATATGCACAACTGGTTAACTGGCTTTGGGTAGGTACACAACAAACACACAGTCATACATACAGTCTCACACACTATACATACTGAGCCGAAGGGGCGGCTCGCATAGGCGCCTACTGTACTTGGGCCAACTACGATGTTATCGCCATAGCTAGGGCAGTCGATGAAAGCTAAGTCAGTTGTTGCGATTTTCCACACCCGTTCAACTTATTTGAATCATCCACACACAACCCTTAGTGGATGGCGAGTCACCCACACTGATTTTTAGCCTTGTATACAACTGTCAGCCAACACATCGTCCAGTCAGCAAATTACACCTAACAGGTGGGGGTTGGCACTTTGAAACGGTTGCCTAGCAGCCAAATTGGCGGGTAAGCAAATTCAATGACAAAGCGACACCGAAGGTCAGTATCAGTTACTAGCAGAAAAGGGTCTAAGTCTGAGTTAAGAATAGATACTAGAAGAAGGTCTTAAGAACTTCAGATAAATATATTGAAAACCCTTTCAACAACTTAAACTGCTAAAGTTGAACCTAAATATTTGCATTTCCTGCAAAACTTTCCTCTTTTTGCAGCTGTTTTTCCTAAGAGACTTGTCGAAAGTGACTAAATTGGTGTGAATTATAGAACAAATAATTTGTTAGCTAGTGTAAAAAGTGCATAATTAGCGTGTCTAACAATATAATCACCGAATTGCTACGCTCTTTTTGTTGTCAGTTTCTTTTATAACAATTAGTTTTCGGGTGGGGCTCCAGACTTCATGCGAGAGCGCTGATCTTAGAGAGCAGAGATCTCTGGCTTTGGAGTCTGAAGCTTATTGTTTTTGGTAAAGTATGATGCATTTTTAGGTTTTGCAATGAATTAGTAACAATTATTCATTTTTATTCTCTACAGGTTTTTGTTGGCTTTACTGACATGAAGAAAAACAAAAATAAAAGGAAAAACAAAAACAAAAAAAGAAAAACTAGTTTTAGTTTTGTGTATTACAACATCTTTTGTATTTGCGTACATGGCTAATACTTATTAGAGGTGCAGAAGAGTGCAGCCAATTTTTGTTAGATTTTAGTATTCTTTAGATACACACACACAGACACAGAGACAAACACGGACACTGTGAGCCAAAAAAACACAAATATTATCTGAAATTCAAGCGCGCAATTTTCTATATTTATTTATATTAATTCTTTTCTTCTTTTTTCTGCTCAAATCGGAAAACTTTTAAACTGAAACCGACGACACGCCAACGTCAACTGTTGTAACGTACCCAAAACCCAAACTGTTGAGGCCCAAGCCCGCCAAGCAGTCCCAGTCCCAGTTCAGAGCCAATACCCATTCCAAAGAGAGACGGAGAGCAAGAGCGCAACTGAGCAAACAGAACAGAGCGACTGCCAGCGCTTAAAAACATGTTTCAAAACCCAAAAGCGGGCCAACTGTTTTCTTAATTGTTTGCATAACTATTAAATGCTGAATAAATAAACATATTTGCCAAATTTTGCGGATATTCAATTAACACTTTAGAAAATAAACACAGCAAATGTAGCAAAAGAATATTTAATTTCTAATTTTAGCTTGGCTTTGAAAATAATCAGAGTACTTCCAGTATTAAAGCATGGCCACCAGTGTAGCTCAACAGACTTTGGCCGAACAGCCAAGACACGAATCAAGTCATCTTAGCACCATGACCAATATGTAGGACGGCACTGTGCAACGACATTGTGCAGGCGTGCTGTGGTTGCGGACATTGCTAAATGTGTATCTGGTGTTTATCGTTAGAGCAATCGGTAGCTTGAAACGTAGACAAAAACGATCAAGTCGAATGTGAACGACTGCCAGATACTGCGCAATATTAATCAAAACCTGTTGACAATATATAAGTGCTGGATAGGTACAATAGGATCAATATTGAGTTGTATGTAGAAGTGTATATATGTTAAATAGTACTTAATAAATTATTATTTATACAGTAGTAGTCCGATTTAACGAACCATTAAATGCAAGCCCTGTACGTTAAGTCGAACAGTTCGTTATTTCGAGTTCTCAACTGAGGACCCTTGTCGCGAATCCGTTAAACGGAGTGAACGTTAAACTTGTATAAATATCATTATTATAAACATATAATTATTAGTTATATATAGTATATAGAACATATATTGTTGTTCATTATTCAAAATTATCTTTTACACAACAGAAGTGCGTTTTGTCTTCAACTCATCTACTACTACTTTTTTAACATCACAAGCAATCCTAATAACTACCCGTTTTAAGTGAGTCAACGGCCCTTCTCCTCGATTCTCAAATGTAGTACTTAAGCTCATATAAGGTCATGCTTTTTCTGGTGTCTTCTTCTGTGAATGTGTATGTGTATATGTATGTATATGTGATGTATGGGTGATGTATGGGTGATGTATGGGTGATGTATGGGTGATGTATGGGTGATGTATGAACGATGTATGAACGATGTATGAACGATGTATATGTTATGTATGAGCGATGTATATGTGATGTATGCGTGATGTATGTGTGTATGTATGTAGGTATGTATGTATGTAGGTATATATGTATGTATGTATGTATGTATGTATGTATGTATGTATGTATGTATGTATGTATGTATGCATTTTCTGTGTATGTTTCTTTACATTCTTGCGTTCATTTTATGCTAAGTTCACATACATTTCGCACTTTTCGTTCGTTAAATTGAGTTCGTTATATAAGGTACTCACTGTAAAAACTTGACAAGTAGGTTAAATCGAGAATTCGTTAAACCGAGAGTACGTTAAGCCGGACGTCTACTGTATTTGTATCTTTTAAATAAATAATAATTATTTTGTTACTAAACCTGGAAATGTTTAAGATAAAACAGATATCGATTTATGTAGAATTTTTCAGCCAGCTGACCACATATCATAGCTATAATCATATCTTTTAGTTTTCATAGGATCAATCGGCTAAGAATAAGGTTGTTCTATGGAAAACTTATGTGATTTCATAGATATTATGTGAAACTCAATTCACAAACTTAATAATTGAACCCATTCAATACTAGAAACTTTTTAAAGTTTATTTCAAAAGAAACAAAAATATTAATGATCGATCCCAGATGATCCGTTTATAATAAATAAAACAACAGAACAACAGAAAATTTACAACAATTACAAACACTGTTCAAAAGCATTGCTTTATTTAATTTTTTTGTTTTTTTTTTTTTTTGTTATTGGTTTTAACTCTTGCTTCTTGTCTTTTTTTCATTTAACAAAAAATATACACAGATAAAAAACTAGGAAATAAAAAAACTTGAATAAATACATAATTGTTAACTGTACAGGTTTCATAATGAATTAATTGATTTATACAAATTACATTAGATTTACATCGTTTAAACAACAAAACTTAAACACAGTCTTTCCGTTAACACGCACAAAAATAATTGCCGCTACTTAATATTAACAATAACTAACTACAACAACACAATGAACACACATACAAACACAAATACAAATACACAAAATGTAACTGCATCTATATGGATTCTATTACTTTTTAGACTTCTCTCGTATTTACAGTTTGGTTCTATATTCTTACTTTTCTTCTTGTCTTTTTGATATCTGGGTTAGATTTTCTTCATATTTGTAACTTGCACGCTCGCAGCTTGGAATTCGCCGAAATCAAAAGATATAATCGTATATAGTATATATATATTTAGAATTGATCTCAAAGTTCTCACGTAGAATTCACAGCTTTTAAAGCATATCCCAAGGCTGAACACGAAAATTGGCAGTTTGTTTTTGGCTTCAATATGCAAATTGAACCTTGGTTTAACTTTCGTTTTGGAATACTAAATGTTGCCTAAAAATAAGATATATAAAGCGCCTAACCGGTTCGAAATCGGTTAATAACTTGTGACTTGGCAGTTTGTTTTTGGGTTCAATACGCAAATTGAACTTTTTGAATGGGGAAAAACTAAAAAATGTGTTTCGGGGTACTAAAAGTTGCCTAAAGAATATAAACTTAAGGTGCCCGAACGTAAATAAGAATCTTGAGCATAATGAACCGGTTCGAAATCGGTTATAAAGTTGTGACTTGGCTGTTTCTTTATGTAGATTAAACTTTGGTTTTACTTTTTGAAAAGGAAAATATGTTTTGGGATACTAAACGTTGCCTAAATATAAGAAATATAAGATGCCTGAACTTAAATATGAATCCTATACAATATGAACCGGTTCAAAATCGGTAAAAAGTTGTGACTTGGCAGTTTGCTTTTAGTTTCTATATGTAGATTGAACTTTTAAATAGGCAAGAACTCAAAAATATATTTTTAAAGACTAAAAGTTGCCTATAGAATAGAAATTTAAGTTGCCTAAATTTTATATTTATCTCGAAAAGGCAGGAATCCTACGCAATACGAAACGGCTCTGAATCGGTTAAAGAGTTGTGACTACGGTAAAATATTATCTATTTGTGCATAGTAAATACTTGAAAATATTAAACTGTCTCCCGAAAAAAATGTGTTAAATATAAAATTGATTTTCCATTGAATACTATTGGTATCTGTTTTTTCTTTTAAGAATGTTTTCTGAAAACTTGAATTACCTTTTGATTTTAAGCGGTTCCAATTTGCGAGCTAATACATGTAAGAGTTCTACTTCTTAGACCTTTCTCATATGTACACGTTTCTTTGTTATTTTATGTTTTTTGTTTTGTTTTTTTTACCTCCTCGGGTTGTATTATTGTATACTACAAACGCCGACGATCAATGCGAATCAGACTTCGCGGTCGCGCAGCCTTAGACTTAGCGGCGTTTTAGGCGCCAGCAGAAACTCAAATTCCGTTTCGAGCGGCTTTACAAAGCTGACATCGAACGCTAGCACAAGCTACATATAATGGTATATAATTAATATATAAATAGATTAGGTATATGCATATGGTGGCTTACCTTGGCCAGCAGCAAGACCACCTCCATTTCGACGAACCGCTTGCCAGGACAAGTGCGTCGACCCACACCGAAGGGCACCACAATGCTCGCACTATCCACGTTCACTGTGAAGTTGCCCGAACTTGGTTCTATCCAACGTTCGGGCGAAAACTGTTTGGCTTGCTTAAAATTGCTATCCTTCTGACAGGCAATCATATTCTGGCATAAGACCACAGTCTACGGTTAGATATAGAATGAAAATAGAAATTAATTATAGAGTTTAAGATATTCCTTGAGTGCTTTGCATACTCACGCCCGCATTCAGGGAATAGCCGGACAGTTCCATGTCCTCCTCAAGGATACGTGCCAGGCAAAAGGCCGTGGGCCTCAACCTATACGACTCCTGAATGCAGGCCTTCGTGTAGGTGGCATTGGTCAGCGCATCTTGGAGTATGTTTGTATCGCGATACTCAAGGAACTCGCTGAGTATGCGAGGCATAGCCGAGGGCTCTCCCGTCACAGAGCTGAGCACAAACAGCAGCGTATTGGCTAACTAAACAGAGAGAGACAGAAGGAGAGAGGGACAACTTTTCTATTTAAAAAGCCAGTAAAACGTTAACGAAAGCGACACAAAGAGAAATGCCAAAACCTCTCGAAAGCAGCGAATATTTTTGAGAGTGTAAGTTTTCAGTAGGAGAAATTTATGGATTTTCTCTAAGATTCAGGAAGCTTTTAAAGGATTTGTTGCAGGTATTTGTACTCACCGTTTCAATGCCAGCAGCTATAAAGTCTATTATGGCCGACTTCTTATCGCGTATGTCCAAATCTTTGAGCTCGAGAATGTTTAGGAATACGCTGCGCAGACCAGCAGCATCGTCATCCTCACAGGCCGCCGAGTTCTTGTGCTCTTCCAGCTCGTTGTCAATTATCTCAGAGATGACACTGTAAATGGGCATTAGACATGGCTGGGATGGTAGCTCACACATTTATTATACCTACTCATAGATCAAGTCCTCGGCGCGCGCAAACTCCCTATATGTCTTGGTGGGAAAGTATTTCCACAAGCCCAAACCATAATATGAATCCCGCTGCGAGATGAACAACTGCTTGACAGCCGCCGCCAGTTGACTGATCTTTTGCGGCTGTTTGGTATTGGGGGCCAGGAAGCCCATGCGACGACCCAGCATCAGCGTGCAAACGGCCTCTAAGCCCATCAGATTGGCCAGCTCCTCAAAGTTGGCCACCACATTGGACTCGGGATCGCGCCTAGCGCGCAGTAGCTCAACAAAATCATCACAGATGGAGTTCAAGGCGGGCAGAAAGTTCTGTAAGATGCGCGGCGATGTGATGCTGGAGGTGAGGGAGGAGCGTAAGAGCTGCCACATGGGTCCCTGCTCATTGACGATACCAACGCTGGCATATCGATCGGGACGCGAATTACGATACATCACAATAATTTCGGTGGGCGGGCGAAAGGGATACTTGCTGGGATATTTGAGCACCTTCTCCAGATCCTCGCGATTATACAGATGCACAATGGGCACATTGGACGGCATTACCTCGAGCACAATGTCCCCATATTTGCGATTCAAATCTGTTGACAGAGAGTAGAGATTATTGGCATGTGTTCTTCGATATTTTGAGTGCCTTTCACCTGCGTAGACCTCATGCAGCTTTGTCATTTTATAGCGTCGAAAGAATATGAGGAATATCCATTTGGTGCCCAGGAATGGTATGCGCTGTGGTCCTGGTATATCCCAGATGCTGCGACGCTTCCTCTGCTCAATGGGCGTGGCATGATAGCAATCATCCAGCGGCGTATTCTTCAGCAGCGGCTTCAAGTAAATCGCACTGATCTTTTGCCTATGAATCGCGCAATAGCAACCGAGTACAAGTGCCAGGGCGAGCAACAGTATCACGGCCATTACCATTGGACGCTGTAGACGGGGGGAGAGGGAGAGGTTGTGGAGTATAGTAGATGAATGTAAGTGTGTAAGTGGGAGGGGGTTATCGTGTGTAGAGTCGCTTGCCTTTCTGATTTATGGCGTTTTAAAAGCTTTTCAAAGTTTCAATGCAAATTTTCTAACACTTGAACAATTTTTAGGCCTTTAATTGAAGTCTCGAAATCTGAAAATCTCGAACTGTCTGTGCCAAGACAAACCAAGCCAAACCGGTCTCTAGCCTAACCTCTCCCAGACGCGTTTAGCAAATGCTGCTTTATAGAAATTGCCATTTTAATTTGCTAATCATTGATTTTGCATTGTAATTGAAAGTGCGATAAGAATTCTTACTTCTAACTCTTTTTTTTTTTTTGGTACATTTTATAATGTGACAAGCATATATGAAATAAGCGAGCTTTATGGCAAGTACATGTGTATTTGTCCAGATAAGATAAATACAACAACGATACAGTTCAAGGTTGTCCAAAAAGAAATACACAAAAAAACTTAAGACCAAATGAGTTGCCAAAAATATGAAGAGATAAAGACACAATAACCATCCAAAAAAATTGCGTGTGTTATCATTATCAGGCGGGTTTGAAGTTCTAGGCCAGACAGCAAATAGTATATAAAAGATCCAATAAAGATTTCAGATCTCATTTATCTTTACTTTCATTAAAAGTATTGAGATATATGAAGAAATATGAATATGAAAAGATAAAGACAAGATTGAAGCTCTAGGCCAGACAGCAAGTAGCATATAAAAGATTCTATAAAGATTTCAGATCTCGAATATCTTTACTTTCACTGACGAGTATTGAGAACGAAATATCAAGTTCTTTTTATAGCCTATCACATGCAAATTATAATTGTATTCCGGCTCATTCTAAAAGCAACTCGTATTGCCAAAAAAAGAAGAACGATACGAATTTAATAGGCAAAAGCAATTTTTTTAAAGCGTCATTCCCCGAATCTGTCATAAGGTTTTGTTGTGATAAACAGAGCCGAAAGTGCGACGAAAAATAAAGAAAAAATATATAAAATAAAATATAAAACCGAATATTTATTTGCGCATTAGCCCATTTAATTGCTGTGTAGAGATTTGATTGCTAGAAATTGTGAAATTCTAAACCAAAACAAAAACCAAAAACCAAAACAGACAAAGGAAATAACAAATAACAAATAACAAATATAAAAAAAGAACTTTCCCATCGAATCGTTTTACATAATAGATTATATAATATGCTTTCTAATGTCGCATTCTAGTTGGCCAATGCTTTCTTCTTACGAGAGTTTTGCCTGTGTCTGGTTTCTGAGCCGGTTTTAACAACACACTTGGACATGGGCTTCTAACGCGGCTCTAACGACGACGACAAGCAACTGAAAGACATCTTTCCCTCCCTCCCCCGTCGAATTCAAGTCCATCTCATCTATCTGCATATTAATCACGGTGCCCGCAACCGCAGAGTCGAGAGCTCTGATGAGAAGAATTCGCAAGAATTCTTATTAAAAAGCGAGTTTTTTTTATATGTTTCTTTTTTTTTTATATACTCCTCTGTATTTGTTGGTTGGAAAAGTGAGAAGCGCTTAGAACGGCGCACGCGTCGCTTAAGAGATGAGGAAGTGATTAACAGCAAAGAAGGAAGTGCTGGCTGTCTATGGAACTGGCTACGATTTCAATTTCTTGTGTTTCCACTTTTGCAAGCCTGAAATCTACAGGCCTATCGAATCTCAACCAGTGCCCCTACAAATGTACATATATATTGTATATATATATATACATATATATAGATATATATCAAATTTAGAAACGAGTTAGCGACAATAAGGAATAGCGCAATGTCACGTAGATACGCGTACCCCAAAAAAATAAACTGACAAAATTCTCACTCAAAATTTATTCTTATCTTAATTTCTTTGCAAATAAATTTCGGTTGCTACCTCATAGCGATCGTTTGCTTTTATTTGAAGTGTGTGTGCGTGTGTGAGGTGTATGTGCACAAACATTGTTGTAAAATCTATGTTGAGATAGAGTATTGGGGTATTGGTCTAATCATTAATCATTTTCAAGCTACCTCCAACCAATAGCACACACATTGATTGATTTTCTGATTACGAGTATTCAATTCACATTCATTCAATTCAATCACGAATATTGAAGCGTCATAGAAGTATAGTATCTTCGCTGCTTATCCTATTGATAACAATGCAGGAAGTAATATAAAATTTAATAGATTTTTTTTTCAATCAATTTTCTATCGGCTGCAGCCCACTGTGCGAGTCACACGCCCATTTGCTGTGCTGCACGCGAACTGTGAACGCATTTTCTTAGCTTAATTCCAAGATCAGTTTACAGCACATTTAAATCAATTCCGAGCCTTACAGCTAAATGTATGTTAATATCTAAAACATAAATAAATCAATTTAGGTAAATCAGCAAAATTCAGCAATTTGCATTCAACCGATTCCTGTGGCGTCAGGCAACACACAAGTCCAAGTGCAACTGCAACTGGAAAATAACGTTGACACCTACATAAAATGAGACAGTATTTGCTTAGTTATTCGTACTTTACTGTGAAAACCCGTACGTATACAGGTTGGCCTGCAAACGTTTGCTAAAATCCGTCTGCCCACAAAATGTGACACAAAAAAAAAAAGCTTAAGAAATGAATACAAAAATCACAAAAAAAAAGAGATATAATTAATATAAAAATAAACAAGAAGGAGGAAAAAAAAATGTTCTACCAATTAGCCGAATTGTTGTTGTTGTTTATTTTGCGAAATAAACAAGTTTATGTTTTCATCAGAATTTACATACAGTTTTGAGCATATTCTTGGCTATTTTTATTGGCACATTTTTCACATTTATGCAAATCAACGAACAATCGAAAATTGGAGAAATAAAAGAGTATAAAATAAAAATAAAAGCCACGCGATCCGCTGCGCAGTTACAGAAGAAGAAACCTCAGCTCAAAGCGTAGAACGCTCAACATCAGCAGATTATGTCACTACCGACCATATAACATTGCACACGCAACGGAACCCAACCGAACCGATGGCTTCATGGTCACGGCCAAGTCTCAAGCGACAAACAGCGGCCAAGCGGCCAAGCGGCCAAGCGGCCAAGCGGCCAAGCGGCCAAGAGCCAGCGGGCTAACAATTTTTCGCGCAAAGCGTTTGTCAGCTGTTCCATGAACAGAAACAGATATATATATATATATAAATATATATAAAGAGAGAGATAGATAGAGATATAGCGAGAGAGAGGGAGAGAAAGACCTCAACCCATTAGCTAAGCTCCGTCCGACGTTTGGCCAAGTTCAATGTACGGCCAACGACGCGCGTGAGACAGCCACAACTGAATAGAGTCTTTGAGCAACCACCTACCAGCAACTCCCTTCCCTTGCCTACCTGCCCAACCCCCTAGCCCAATCTCCCCTCGCCACCCCACCACCTCCCCTACCTTCTGCTTTCAAATGGCATTAGAGAAATAGAGAAATTTCGCATTAGATTTTTGCAGAAGAGCCAAAGCCCCCGAAGCCGGCTCTGGGCATGGCCAAACAAGCTTTGGGTTTTGTTGTCTTTTTTTGGCCGTTGTTCGAGCTCTTTGTGAGTTATTCAATAGACGACAGAAAACCCACTGGAGTCGCGTTACAATCGTAATAGAGAAGAAAAGTGAAAGAACTTCTGACTGAACCTCGTATATATCCTATTCATATAATATCCATATCAAGTATTCAAAGGAAAGATGCGACGCAATCACAGAAAAACTTTAGAATATTGTTTTATAATCCTAATTGTCTTTCTTTGGAATTAAAACATATTCAAAGGATTAAATGTTCCTTTGATTACAATTTTAAGGAAATTATTTATAGAAATTTTATATATATTATATATAGAGTATTTATATTTAATCTTCATTTAAGAAAAACGAAAATTCGAGACATTTTTTTTTTAAATCCTTTTAAGTATAAGATTTGTTGATATCAAAACATTGGATAGCATTCAACTAAAATCTATTCGATAGATATTCAATGAAAAAGCTAAGTCAGACTTAATTCTCGACTTTATTATATATCTATAAATAAAGATATTGATAATCGTATATCAAACATCAGTCTGAAAACCCAGTTCAGAGCACGGTAATCGTTTTCATAAGCGAAAATTTATCATCGCACCTCGAAAACTGGCGGTCAATGCACGTTATTTCTTTCTTTTTTTTAAGTGCAAATAAAATACATAATAATAATTGGAAAAAAATTTCAAAAATGTAAAGATATAAAAAATATATAATGTGACTGACATTCACTTTGAAAATGTTTAAGAAAAAGATTTACAACCATTTACATTTTTGTGTTTTTATTACAAATCAGAATAATAACAATAACAAAAGGCGAGTATCAATTACGCAATGTGTGTGTTTGTGTGTGAGCGCACAACCAACAACTAAAGGAGTTTCTTTTTTTAATGATGATAATGAACTTGAGTTGATAACAAAAGCGAATCATAATATATATTAATAATAATAATAATAATAATAAGAATAAAAATAACAATAAAGAGCAGTCGAATTTTTTTTATGTATTTCTCACATTGTAATACTTGAAAACGCTTGAAGCCTGCGTGCCACTGCCTGATAAATAATAATGGGTAAAAAATTTATAAATAAATAAAAAATGAGCTGCAAGTTAAACACACACACACTCGCACACACACACCCGCACATACACACGATAAACAGCAACGCTGGAAGCAGCCGTGAGAAGAGCTGCGAAGCTAATTGCAATTTAATGCGTTTGTTTGCCAAAGTTAAATAAATAAATTTATATACATGCTTATATATAAATATATATATGTAGTATATTATATTTATTCTCTGATTTCATTTTGAAGTACATAGTTATAATCGTACTGCATTTTTTATGATTAACTTCGGCTTTAAAACACTTTTTTATATGGAGCTTAAACCTGAAAAGTTTTCCAGCCAAACTAAGCGAAAATCTCGCGAGATCAATCAGAAATCTAACTTAGTTTTCATTAAATAATCTCAAATACATTTGCTGTAATTCTATTCAAAACAAAAAGGATCTTTGAGTTAAGCCACGTACGACCTTGAAACACTTTAATCTTTATGCGCACCAAGTTTATTTTAAGAACTGCCCTATATTCATTCTTTGCTCTATATGAAATCAGATCAGCTTCTAAAGGAGCCCATAAAATCTGCAGTTTTTAAGGATTAGACTTACCTTCTTTGTGGGGAATTTGTTTAAAATCCAACAGAAGATCCTTTGTTAATGTTGTTGTTAAGTCAATGGACTTGTAGCTTGCATTTCAGGCATTATTCTTTCACTAAATTTAACTTATTTACTATATATGTATGTATATGTATGTGTGTATATTGACAACATTGCACTGCATGATGTTAAAAAAAAAAGAGAATCTATTATCACTAACCGGCATTTGATTTGATTTAATATATATATTATTTCTAATTGAAAATTTCTTTTTTCTAGAATATTTTAAAAATATTTTAGCTATATTGCACATTGATTATATTTATTATTAAAGCTTTTTATTGCTGCATATTTTCTTCGATCTGTTCTCTAATCAGAATCAGCTGTTGTTGTTGTTGTTGTTGGTGTTGTGGTTGATGTTGCTCTCGTCATGGTTCCGAAAACAATTGAATATGCTGAACTTTTTTAATCACATCCAGACATTGCACTTTTGCACTCATACTGGAGTCGCGCGTAATTGCTGGCTGCCTATTGTTGTGTGTAATCAAAACCGCATCCGTATCCGTTCAATAGAAATGTGTGTAGCTTCTAGCGTTGTCCAAACCGAAAACCAAACCGGAGGAATCAGCAGAATCAACAGAACCAACAGAATCAGTAGCAGTACCACAACTACTACCACGACTATTACCACCACTACTACTACTACTACTACTACTACTGCCAGTACCAGTATCAGTATCACAGTGCCCGCTGCGATGACAACTGCGACGCTTAGTCAAAGACTGACTGAATATGAATGGGAATGAGTGTTGAGCCCACAGTTCACGACGACGACGACGACTACGATGAACGATCGTTTCGAGCGCCTCGGCAAAGCGATCGCGAGTAGCTCTTCAACTGATTTAATAACCAAGCAAACCAAGCACACAACAACAACAACAACAACAACAACAACAACAGCAGCAGCAACAACAACAGCAACAAGAACAAGCACAACAGATGCAACAAGTGGCTGCGATTGAATCGATCGTGTCGATCGGCTTTTTTGTGATCGTGCAATCAACGAGCGATCAACCAACCAACCGATGGACCGATCTACCGATCGACCGACCGACCGACCAGCTGTTCGAATCCGTTTTGTGTGAGTAAGGTAAGGTACTCTATATATGTGTGTGTTTGTGTGTGTGTGTGTGCATGTGCATGTGTCAGTGTGTGTGGGGTCTGCTGGTCTCCCGGCAGGCGATGCCGCTTGATATGATAGCATCATGCCTGAGCCATGCCTTGCCTATGCACGCTCTCTCACTCGCTCCCTCTCTCTTTTTGCTCTGCTCTCTCAGTGCACGCTCTGCGCTCGCTCTCCCGCTGATAAGAAGACAACAACAATCGTCTGCCTGCTGTGTGCGTTGCATTTATATATACACACATACATATATATATATATATATTTGTATATATATCTGTTTAATATATTATTATTTTTTGCATATAAAATCTCAATGAAAGTTTACCAAGAAACAATGAGCCCCAAGGCGATTTGTTGCTATTGTTTGGCGGCTTATTGAAATGTTTACATACGAGCAATCGCAGAGTGTGTGCATTTATGCAACAGATTGGCAGGCGACAACACCAGCAGCAGTAGTAACAGCAGCAGCAGCAGTTGCTGTTGCAGTTGCAACGAGCAATCAGCTATCAGCTACAAGCAACTACCTCAATCCGTGGCCGCGTGAGCTGCCTGAGGGGCCTCTCGGCAGCTAGCAGCTAGCAGCTAGCAGCTTGGCGTGAGGTAGGTTGGACTACTACAACTACTGCATAACTGGTTCGTCTACGCAGCTGAATCAGCTGTGCTCCGTCTGGCTGTCACGATGTCTGACCTGCTACAACAATGTTGTCGCCTGGTGGCTGTGATTTGTGCGTGTGAGCAATGTGAGCTCACTGGGATGGGGATGGGGGAAGGAGGAGATGGAGGGATGCTTCACTGCTTTGAGGGTTGGACGCATTGTGGTATGGAGGAGTCTAGCGCGGATTGGGGTATGAGTATTAAAATGTTGTATAGGGAGATCGACTTGGCCAGAGGGAAACGTCTGTGCGCGCTAATTGCCTTGATTGAGTTTTAAATTAATGCGAATTTGAGTTGCAAGTTGTGGTTATTGTTTTAAGTCATACTCAAGCGAATCATGTGTACTATATATATATATATATATATATTATATATACAGACGTATTTAGTGCAGCGATGTGTTTTAAGTTATAGTGTTAATAGATGCTAGAAGAGTTTGGGAAACTGGAGTAGAGATAGGAATAGCACATATTTGATACAAATCTAGCTTATACTTTATATTAGAATTTTGAGTGGAATGGGTTAAGACCTAAATCTAACATGATTATCCCTATGAACATCGATTTGATATATACTAGATCTGCATCTATAGCCTGATTGATCTAGATATGTCTAGCTGTCAGGTTGACATCACAAATCAAAGAGGTTGAAGGAGCTAGAGATATGAAATTTGGTATGCAGATTCTAGTCCTAGTCCTAGACTTCTCTAGCAGGGTATACCTAGTATTATCCTTTACGTATATAGTATAATGTCGTACTAAGTCTAAGCAGAGTAACCTATAAAAATTCTAAAATCAGCAGATTTACTAGGTAGTACTATAATATATATCTTTCAAATCAACGAAAGGCTGGGAAAGTTACCTGAAGCTAAGCTAGAAAGAAAGTTACCTAAGACGGAAGTTAAGAAAACACGGACTTAACCCGCCAACTTCAGTGGAATATCTGGGCTCTTTTTCTTTGATTTAAACGTAGAATTGTCACTGGGTCTAGTCGTAATATCCAAGCTATGATAATTTGCCTAAATCGTTTCCTTATAACTCCTTCACTTTAAGCGTTTTCCTGCCTCCCATTGTTGCATGTTGCCTGGTTGTGTGTTGCTTTTTGCCCCCCTTTTTAATCTAATAATCGATTTTCTGCTTCATTGACTTCTAAGTAGCTCACACGCTTGTGTTGTGTTGTGGATGCCACATCTGGATATGTATCCTGTCGATCAACAACAACAACAACAATACGAGTATATGGTGAAGCGACAACAAAGTTGAGATTCTTAAGGTACGCATCAAGTGTATGATTATGTCTCATCGACTGACTGACTGGGCTAGCTAACTGATTGACGGAGGGAATGATGGCATGAGGTAATGAGGGAATGTCTGTTTTGTCTGAATGAATGAATGAATGAGTGACTGAGTGAATGATAGCACATGGGCTTTGCATTATTAATTAACTCCGTTGGCCATTGTTGGCCGCTTCTTCTTGTAAATCCCACAATTATGCCATACTAGACTGCCTGCCTGCTCCAGCAGGTTTCCTCGTCTCCTCTTGTCTTGTCTCGGTCTTGGTCTCGGTCTCGGTCTCGGTGTCGGTCGCGGTCTCGGTCGCGGTCTCGATCTTAAACTCGGACTCGGTTTCGGTCTCAATCTCGGCTCGGTTGGTCAGTCAATCAAGGGCAAAAACAAAAGGCAACGCTGTTAATTTTTTCTTTTCAATTAGCTCTGGACGCAACATACACGCATATATGTTTTTATATATATATTTATTATATATATATATGTATAGAAACACACACACACACACACACATTGAGTGAGAACCACAACAACAAGCACAATCAACAAGAACAAGCCTCTTTTCCAACGAACAGGTTTTTCACGCGCTGTGGAGGACGCCAACGTTCTATGCCTTGTGGTTTGTGTTTTCAAGATTTTCATTTGAATTTTCATTTTACGACAAGTTTTTTCCATTGGGGCTTAGAAACTTTTCTTCTTCACTTTTCTAATCTCTAAAATCGTATGTGAGAGAGCCGATGTGTTTATATATGTAAATGAAGGCTGTCCAACTTGCCAGGCAAAGTTCTTTACAACGCGCCCGCCGCGACACTTTCGGCTCACTTCATTTTATGGACTAAAGCGTAAGAGTTAAGATCGGGTTTTGTGCCGAGTCGCTGCATCTCTCGGCACAGCAATTGCAATTGGGGAAGCTGCCTTTGGATGGATGGATGGAGCCTGAGCTTCAGTCCCGGCCTCAGCCACAGCCACAGGCACAGGCATAGGCACAGGCACTGGCTCAGGCACAGCGTTCCCTTAACATTTAATGAGCATTAACAAGCTGCACTTAAATACAATAACAACAACAATTGATAACAAGCAAGAATGCTCCATTTGGAGAGGAGAGAACGAAGCGAGAGAAAGGGTTTAGACGATCAACAGGTGCCCTACATGTTCTTCAGCTTATCTCAACGGATCTAAAGATCGAAAGGTACGAGCTAAAGTGAAAGTTCTGTCATCAATTTGTTGGGGTTAAGTTGCAGAGTGTGGAGATTAGTTTATATTAATTTGACTGCCTATCGATAACGATAACTATATCGATAACAGTTTATCGGCAATATTATGTCTGCTCAACATTTTTTGCACTTTCATAAGACTGACGACAATTATACATACATATTTAAATTTGGTTGACTGCCTATCGATAAATATATCGATAACAGTTATCGGCAAATGTTTGCTGTAAATTGTTGAACATCTAATGCAATTTTTAAAGAGGACAACAGTTATACATTAATGTTCAAATTTGGTTGACTGCCTGTCGATAACGATAAATATATCGATAACATTTTAGCGGCTAATGTTTGCTGTCTGTTGAAGATTTATGGCACTTTCATAATGTTCACAACAGTTTTACATAAATTCGTAGATTTGACAGGTTGACGTCGATAACGATAAATATATCGATAACAAATTATCGGTAAAAGTTTGCTGTCTGTTGAAAATTTATTGCATTTTCTTGAGGCTGTGACAGTTAATTCTTAGCAATGTTTAAATTTGGTTGCTTTGTCTATCGATAACTCTAAATATATCGATACGAGGTAATCCGAGATTTAGGTGTCTATTGTCCATAGACGATATATTAAATTTAAAGGTTTAACTTGGTGACATTTCGATAAATGTATCGATACTAATCGATAAACAGTAATTGCAGTTCCTGCACTTTGTATACCCATAGAACTTGCTTATAGAATGATGTGATGGATGTGCAGGGTACATTGCAACAACTACTCATAATCAGCTCCACGCTGTCTGAGTGCGCGAATACAAAATACGAGTACTCATACTCGTACTCATACTCATACTCATACTCATACTCGTACTTATACTCATACTCGCACTCATGGCTCGTAATGCGTATATGTTATCGTGCTGATGTGAGTGTTTCGCTTGATTAACACGAGCTGCAAATTCATTTTGCCTTGTTGTCTTCCTCTTTTCATTGTATGCATTGTAAGTGGGCAGCAGGCAGATGCTTCTGTCGCGGCATCCTCAAGAGCTCCACACACACACAACATACAGCACAGAGCACAGATCCAGCATTGATGTCAGTTTTGCGCCAGTTGTAAGCGGTAAATCGATGCTGAGGGCCACTACATCACTTACGACTATGTATGTGACCCAATGATCTACAAAGGGTGCGGGCGCGGGCAGCGGGCAGGGGAACGGGCAGCGGACGGCAGACGGCGGACAGCTCACAGCGGGTCTAAAAGTTGATAAGGAGAGCGAAATCAATCAGCGTGAATCGGAACATAATCTACTACATATTACAACAGCAGCAGCAGCAGCCCTTCGTTACACACACACACACACACACATGGACAACTATCCATTCATTGGCGCACACACACATGTATGCATACATACGAGTATAAATACGCCCATTGGCCAATCCCCCACCTCCCGCAGCTGCGTCCGCCTTTTGTAAACACAGTTTCCCATTCATTTCCATACGTCGCTCTGCTTGTCCTTGAACTTGACCCAGCAGCGCTGGCGAGCGGCCCTTTTTATTACGCGTATTATTATACAATTGTGCACAACATACTATAATTAATAAATTGTGTTGTCTGTGTGAATCTCTCTCGGAATTGCTCGCACTCGCACTCGCACTCGCACTTATCTTTCAAGTGATTTTGTGTGTGTGATTTTGCTGCTTGTCACTCGACTGTTTCTTTTTTTTCATATTATTTGTATATTTATATATTTATTTATTCTTTTTTACGCTACGAATTTTAATGCTGTTTAATCTTTATTCTTTCGAGTTTTTCTTTTTGTTTTATTTTTTGCGTATTAAGCTACACTTTTCGCGCTCTAAGTGTTGATCTGTTGCACTTTCGATTGATAAGACTTGGCAAATTGCCATGATACGATTTAAATTATTTTGTTTTTTTCGGATTTGAATATATATATATATTAGGTATGGGTGTACGCAATGTCGCTGCACTTTATCAATTAATGAATATATATATAGAATATATAGGTAATTCAGATTTTGTGACCTGCTTTAGGAGTACAGCCTTAAATCTACTCGATATAAACGATGAGATGGACCCTAGGGGTTAAGTCTTTTCTTTTACTTTTAGAGCCATGCCAGATGAACTTGAATGAGGCACGTCATCTCAATCTATGTCTTTATCTATCTCAGATTTGAGTGAAAGAAAAATTTAATTCAATTTATGCGAAATGCATTTCCGCATCGTAGAGAACCAGCTTGAACTTTGTGAATCGGAAAATTGTGAGACAACAACACACAGCCAGAACATAATAGAATATTATAGAAGAAGCATAAATTTAGAATGATATTTGTAAGTCTGAGTAGTGCAAGGGGTCGTCTCTAGGGCTTTAGGTCTAGTTTATTTAGTTGTAGCTCGTCTCGGCTGTGACTTTGGCTCTGATTCGCTGATCGTTGCCAGCTCACATATTGTCAGTATTGACATATTTTCCCGTTTAGCGCTTTCCCAGACTTTCTCATGGGTGTATAAAATGCATGGGGCGACAGAATTTGCAATGGGTTTCAGTTTGCATAGGTCAAAATATTCCAATATTTTTATCGAACGATTTGTTGTCATAGCTCGGCGCTATTCGTATTACAAGCGCCGCTGCTGCCCCTCCCCCAGAAACAGCCAGCTACGACCAGACTCGGTCTGGCTGTCTACAATTTCGGTTCAAAGCGCTTTTCTAGGTTATTTAGCCATCTACTTTTTGCAATTGCCGCATTAAATGCAGCTGATGTTATTTCCATGCGAGTTTCGAAATGGAAAACTGCTAAGTATAGACCCAGACCCGCATGAGTCTGTCTATTTGGGGGATGGGGGCTGTCCAACATTGCGTATGCTTAACAACCTGTTAATTATAAGCAGCTGATAAAAAATAATATCGCGTGCGTCTATTACGTTTATAGCCATAATAATTTTCTAGGTTGTACTCTGAACATTCATTTATTTTATATTAGCTATTTTTCTTATTAAGTTTTAGTGTCCTTTTTAATTTCTGAATATAAGTTCATAATATCAATTTTAATAACTGAACGTAAGAACAAAATAAAATGCATAAAATATTTATTGCAACAAAACAAAAAACTTTGCTGTGTCGTTCAATTTCGAGGCGATTCATTCATTTAATTTTGAAGGTGTTTCGTTGAAACTTTGTTAAGACGCAAAATTATTGACTGGGTCGAATCAATTTTTTTGCTTATTTATTTATTATATTAATAAGTTGCTTTTTGCATAGTTTTTTTTCTCTTTTTTCTTTCTTATTATTAAAGACAACAATTTGACTACTTAAGACAAAGCTTTTAAGGTATACAATTATATTTATTATTATATACTACGCCCTCGATTAATGAAGCTCTCAATATACGCGAATTATTACCAAGGCAAATTGCTCCTCTTTTAACGCAACTTTCATAGAAAATTTTTGCTTCTTTGAGTGTTAATCATATTCGACCTGCTTCTTTGTTTTATGAGACTCTTTCGTATAATATAAATCTGGGATTTCCACGAATCGAGGATAGAAACCAAATGGTAGCAAAATGCAGACTTAATTTTTGCATTTTTCAATAATAATTGATTGAATAAAATGAAGTTTTTACTTCATTTAAAGTTCATTTCAATTCAAATCTAATTTTCATTCATTCTAATGTCAAGAAAAGGTTTCGTTTTGGCTTATGAAAATGTGATGTCAGTTTCGCAACAGACGCGAATATTAATGAGTTGCGTTAAGCGAGTGCGTACTGTATTATAAATCGATTGTCTTAGGGATTAATTAATTTAACGGTTTACTAATAAAAGTTAACCATCACTTGTTTTTCTTAACTTTGACTAACTACCTTCTTCATTTTCCTAATTATTCCACATAAGATATAAAATTTTCCACTTAAGGTTGAGCAGGTGCAGCGCATGAAAGGTATGGAAAAAACGTTTACCAGAAGGAGAGAAACACATATATTTAGTATATATTTATGTATGCGAAAGAATAGTAATTAGCGTGAAGAACGAAACAAACTCGAAACTTTTGTTTGTTTAATATTTGTATTTTCGTAGAAGCCTCATGAAACTAGCGCCGCTGCGTCAAAGCGACGACCACTTTTCAAACTAAGAAGCATTAAATGCAGCGCCCGAAAGTATGCAGCAATATTTTTAATTAGCTAACACGCCATGCCATATCACACACACACACCCAGACATCTCACCTATATGTTAACATTAAATGTGCAAGTATAAACAAATGATCAAATTTAATTAATGGCACATTTATTTTTGTTGCAACCACTTAATTTTTATAAATCGCAATTCAGCCGCGGCAGCGTAATTAAACATACAAAAGGCAACAGCAACAGCAACAGCAACAACAATTGCAGAGGACAATAAGAACGGCAAGAGCAATTATTACGCATAACCCACAACATCAACAGCTGCGACAGTTTTTGAGTTTGTATTACCAACATTGGCATAAAGCTGGTTGGGTTTGGGTTTGGGTTTGGGTTGGGCTTTTTGGCTGTGGCAATAACGTGGCACGTTGCTGTACTTAACCCGACCCGGGTCCCACCCTCTTTTTACGCTTTGCTAAAAGCCACAAAATGCGTGTTTATTAATTAAGCGCATTTGTTTTCATTAAACAAACGTTTTAATTGAGCATGAAACTTGGCGCCAAAAGCAACAACAGCAACAAGAAAAATGCCGCGACAGGGCAATAGACGTAGACTGCGGCCACAACCCTTTCCTTTTTGTTGGGCAACCCTAAGCCACCCCACCTGGCAGTCAACAACAACACGAACAACAACAACAACCCCCCACACGCCAGCTGCCTTCACATATTTATACATAATAATTAATTTTGTGTGTTTTAATGGATTATTATACTCGTATTGTAGACATAACGAGTCGAAATCCGCGTACCCGACATGTTTACCAGCCTTGATTGATGAAAATGTTGCGGAAAATGATTTACGAAAAGTCATGTGATACTCTCGCATTACCCAAAGCGAGTACGACTGTGGCACCAGATGAATCGCAAGAGCTGTAAGCTTTAGCAGTTACAGTTACATACTAAAGTAATAATTATTTATTAGCTGGAAAAAGTTCTGCATACTCGTACTAGCTACTCGCAGACTGCAAATTGGCAATGCCTCAAGTTACTTTCTTAACTTGGCTTAATTCATACTATTATGAACGAGTGAGTATGCCATAAAAGACGTCTCATTTCTACTACTAACTCAACGCGCCAAATATGAACGCCGCACACAAATCATAATCCTGATGGCCATAGATAAAGTAATGCGGCGCTTGCTGCTAAATGGATTTCCCAAAACATTTGCCAAGTTTATGAAAAATAATCATAAAGGCGCACAGAGACGCAGACAACGATATCCATGTATATATATATATAGATATAAACATAGATATAGGAGGATTTACGCACTGGGCTGCGTGTGGACTGGCGTATAAAGTGCTTTTAAAACCAGCCAACGAGTTGATGTGTTTTTGGGGGTAAAAGTTTTTGGGGCCAGCCAAAAACCCGAGAAAAGTGTTTTTCATAAGCAATAATAATAATTTCGAGGCCGAATTTTAATTGCACCCAAGTGGCACATTGAAAAGGCAGCGAACTCTCTCGCTTACAATGTTCGAGTAAGTTAAGAAGGGACTAGTTGAATGATGGCCTTCAATGGGGCTGGGGTAGAATAAGCAGCGAAGAGTTGCCCCAAAATATGGGTTAAACTCAAACGGACGCATCCTTAATGAAGTGGAAATTATTTATTAAAGCATTTTCTAAGTATGAGCTTAAAAAAAGACACTCAAATTTAAACAAAACTTCTTTTGAGCAAGTTTAATTATTGCAACGAAATTATCTAGAATTGCTGAAATTCTGTATCCTCAAGCGGAAAACACTCATCGAAAGGTTTACTTTTTGTTTTGTGTTTACTTCTTATTAAAAAAGCAATTAATTTAAGAAATTGTGGAAAAAAAGGGTTTAAACTTATTTAAATAAAATCTTTTTTATAAATAAGTTTTTATATTTCTTTATATTTGTAAATTATGAAAGAGAATTGAAACTTAAGCAGCGCTTATGATATAAGCTTGAATTGAAATTAACATATTAATGTTTAATAGTAATAAAAGCAAAGAAAATATATGTTTATAAAGCAGCTGCTAAAATAAATAATAAGGTAAAAGATACTACTAATTCGAGTAAACTAAACATCTAACTTATTATATTATATTACTTTATATATGATTAGATAAACTGCCTATGAAAAGTTACTTTTAAAACAGTTTATAAGCCCAGATGTTAAAACTGTAATGTAAAAAATTATTAGATAATATGAAGGACTGGAACGTTTATAATTTTTATTCAAACATTTAGAAAATAATAGTTATTTATTGATTATCATAATATAATTGGTATAGAATCTAAGTTATAATCTAATTTTTCAATTGTAATTGTAATGTAATAAAGAATTGCAATAATCTTAATTACTGAGTAACATTCCATCGCAGAGTTATTTAAAATTAATTATACTTGCAGCGCTGTAATGCAAGCTTAAAATAAATAAATATAAAAACAAATAAATAAATAAATATATACAGAAAAAAAGAAAGAAATTTATAAATGAAATAATAAAATAAATAAACAAAATACATTAATGAATTAAAAAGCAAACTAATAAAATAAAAGAAATAAATGAACTAACAAACAAATAAAATAAAATAAATAAATTAAAAAACAAACAAATAAAATAAAATAAATAAATAAATATACCAATAAATAGATAAAATTAAATAAATAATTAAATAAATAAAGTAACTAAACAAAGAAATAAATAAATAAGTCCTAGGCGTATATATACTAATTCTTAGATATTTATTTATATAGGTGTAAGTGTACTGCCAGTTATAAATTTATTCCTAGTTTAAACATTTTCATGAAAATAGATATCGATAAATAGTGTAATGAAAACATTATTTATAAATTAGAAACTGCTGCTGATTACAATTTACTTTTATCACTTGTATTAGGTATAAGAATTGGCAATTTGCCAGATTTTAGTTTTCATTTAGAATGAGAATAAAATTTCATATTTTCACTAATGCAAATTTACTCATTGATAACAAATATTAAATTGGAATATCCAAAATCCATTCCTTGTCTGCTTTTCTCCGTTTTGCCAATCGCAAAGTAAAAGTCAAAAATATGCGCGCAACGAATTTTTTAACGTTTATTTTTTTTTATTTTTTGTTTTTGCTTTCTTTCTGTTTTTTTTTTTTTTTTTTTTGGTGTTTCTCGTTTTACGAATTCAATTTGCGCCAGTTCAGAGGCAAGGGAAGGTGGCAAGAGGTATCAACGAATGGCTACAGAAGTAAAGTCACTTTGCAGCAGCATAGAGGAGGCAGAGGGGAGTGTCTGGGCGGGTGGGACTCACTCACACACACACACACACACACACACACACACACACACCTCACTGCCTCACTGTAGTGCCAGCAAATGTCATAAAAATATGCGACATTTCGTTTTTATCGCTTTTGAAAAACTTTATTCTTGGCGCTTTGTATACCCAACACCCAACACTTTGCTTTCTGCTCTCAGCCTCGTTCGATCTTTATTTTATTTACAATGGCAATTTCTTTGTTTTAAACAAGCAGCGCATTGCTTTTTATATGTAACTCGATTGGCGATTGGAACGCGCCCGATTGGCTACGATTTCGACGAACTGAAGATGGGGGCTTACAGTCATACACAGTGGACTGCAGCTGTCAAACATGTAATGAAAATTACAATAAAAATGAGCTGCAATTGCTTAAGGAAGAAAAAGCTACTTGGAAAAGAAATATATTCATCAATTTAGTCGAGTAACAAGATGGGATTCAAAATGTAAGTATCAATTTATATAAATAAGTATTATAAAATTCTTGAATCTAGTTAAACTAATGCAGAATATAACAATTTGGGAATTACAAGCGCAAAGAATGTGAATACGCTATGGATCTTCATCGTTTGCTCAAACCCAACTGAAGGAATTTTTCTTCTTTTCTGAGAAACTTCTTTCCATATTCAACCATTAAAAACCCCACACAAAATGTAAGTTGACAGATTTTTTGTTTTCCTACATGCTGGTTCCACTGTATCGCTTACATTTTCCCCAGTTCCAGGGGAGCAACTCCTTCCAGTGACTTAAACATCATCAACAACATGGCTGCCCCTCTTAGAATGGGCACTCGAGGAAAACAGCTTTTTCGCGTCGCCATAAAATGCAAGTGGTCAGAAGGAGGGACAGAGACGCAACCAGAGAAAAGAGGAATGAAAATCACAAAATGAAAAACGAAGAAAAACAATTAAATGCCAAGCAGCAGCAGCAGCAGCAGCAGTTGTTGGCCAAAGAAAACAAGCAAATAAACTTGCGAGCTGCATTTGCGACACGTCGAAAAGCGTCCGCGCCAATGCCAACTCAGTTTAATTGAAATCAAGTTGAAGGCGGTGGGGCAAACAATGGACGATGGGTGTAAACGTATGTATGTGTGTGTGTGTCATGGTAGGCGGGGTCAGGCTTGCAAATCGAATTGAAACGCCAAAACGTATTCGAAAATCGACAGCAAAAGTAATTGAAATTGCATGAGCAACAATGTATAAGGCTACAGTTGAAGGGGTATGGCAGTAGCTGTGTGGCAGCAACGAGTGGACAGCCCCCAACCTACTGCCCTCCCTTCAAAACACTTTGCACATAAATTGGCAACAGGACGACACTGCGGCACAAGTCACACAAAGGAACAAGAAAGTAAACCGCTTGAATACTCTTACGGCTAAATGAAAAACAAAACTTTTCATATCAAATTTTTCCAGATATTATAGTTAAAATTATCTGCTGAAACTCTCTAAGGTTTCTGTATCTATATGGATATTATTGATATGGATAGTTACTTATGGTAACTCTGATCTGAGCTGTTTGAAGGTAATAAACAAGCTGAAAAAGTTATCATACCCGCTACAAGGTTGGCCAAGAAAAGTTGTTCGGACCTTGACTCTTCCCTTTTTTTATGGTTTTCGCTGAGACACCCACGCTTTCTTTATTGAGGGAAAATTTATGAGGCATGTTTAAGAAATGAAAATGTCTGAGGGCGCTACGTTTGCCAGTTTCTTAAGCTGATTAGCTGGCAAACGAAATAATTTTTAATTACTGCGTCAAAAAAACACCCAAAGAAATCCTCAGCCCTATTCAAATTGTGATTCATTTTAGTTGGCATCGGAGCATTTGAGCAATTTGCAAATTGTTTTCTAAGCGTACGGACACAAAATCGAAAAGTGTCAGCGAAATAAACGCTGACAATAAATAAAAAATGAAAATGATTGAAACATGTGTCGTGTGCTCATCGCTTGATATGCCATACACGTCTGTGCCTCTGTTCTATCCCATCCTCCCGCTCTCACTCCTCCCTCATCTTTTCTTTCTCTTCTGCCTGCCAAGCATTGTTATTCCCATTTCAGTTGCTGTCAATAGCCAGGAAATGTAAACAAATAAGAAAGCAATCACAGGCGACATTTTTAGATCTAACGTGAGTGCGCACAAAAGTATGCTATAAAAAATATGATGAGAAGTGCAAAGAGGAGCGCAATTGTTTCGAGCCAAGTTTACGTTCGTATAATCCTCATATATATCTATCTGTACATGTCTCTTGTTATGCGACACGTAAAAATTGATCTTAAAGATGTGTTGCCATTGTTAAAGAATAAAATATTTACACATAAATGTGAACCTAAACACCAGATGAATTTCGTATAATATTCTTCTTATCAATTTCCACTGCAAGCTTCTATTGTTTATGGCATACTTTGTTTTTTTTTATAATATAATTAAAAACACAAATATATTATATATACATTTTATAGAATATGAGAAGCCTTTCTGCGGCTTGTCACATTCCTTTCAACTCATCCAATTTAAATGAAAAATTAGTTATAATATTCTAAATACTTGCATAATCATTGAGTAGTTCAACAATTTGTATTATACAGATATACAGATCCTTATATATAGATTCAGATATATAGATCCTTATAAATATATCCAGATATATAGATCCTTATTGTATAGTTTATTGTTTATGGCTTACTTTGATTCCAATATTTATATTTTATCTCATTTTAAAGAGAAACCTTGGCACATTCAATTCAATTCATGCAATTTATATGGATGATAATAATAATATTTTAAACATAATCCTATACTAGTTTCACTGTTTGTATTATACAGTTATACGGATCCTTATACTATAGTTAGTATATTCAGTATAGTTTTAGTATCGTGGGTGTTTCAATAATCATTCCTCCCGCTGTCCCCTTGGCCTCTACCGTATAACAGCTGTACTCGCTTAACCCAAACATGAGCCAGGCATATCAATATTAATAACCCACATCGATGTCACACAATGACAAGCCCAACTAATACCCTATTGATTGCTTATCAATAACGCAACCCTCTCGCCCAGTGCCACCTTCGGTGTGCCCCCAAAGCATTTACACCACATAACTTGGCATCAGGCGCAGGGTATGTTGAAGTAAAAAAGGGTTTTATGACCTGTTTGTAAAAAGAGAGAGTGAGGGGAAAAAAAATAATATAGAATTTGTTGTTATTGTATTTATATTTTAGTAAGTGGGTAGAAACAAATCCCGAACAAACATTAATTTGTAACGCACGTTTGGCCAATTTCGGTTTTACAATTTGCTTCTTTTTTCCACTCTTTTTTTGACCATGCTAAACCAACAAAATATACCCCAATGACCGCATAACGAGCCGAAATCAATTTGCCACGTTGATAAGGTTAGGCCGAGAGCCGAGAGCCCAGCGACCCAGCAACCCTTCCGGGCCATAAAGGGGTAGCCCTGCTGTCATAGCCGGGATTTATAGATATTAAATTAGACAAGATTTTAACGCGCACGTAACTTTGACATACATCACATACCGGTAACCCAGACCGACTTTACTTTGAGTAATAACCTTAGCAGAAATATATCGTATAAAATGCAAATTGCATGCCAAATGTTGAGATTTTGTTGCCTTCTTTTGATTTGGATTTTTGCCTTTGCTTATCTTCCACTTTGTGCTGACCATTCAAATATTGTCGAATGTCAGGTTCAGAGTGTTGCACACATGTGGCCCGTTATTGTTGGTGGCTGTTGTGGTTGCCCCAATTTGATTTTGAAATCGCATTATAATAATACTAATAATAATAATAATAAAATAATAACAATAATACCTTTAAGCAGCAGAGCAAAGAAAACTTCAAATTTCAAGTAGGTGTGAAACGAAATGTTGCTCCGATTGGTCAACGCACGGAAGGACATTGCGACCTGGGCACAGCTGCTTCTCTAGCAACAGGAAATTCAAATTTCCAAAAAGGATTATTGGCTGAGCATCAAGCATGGGGGACTAAGGTTTCAATTGATTCTACTCGGATGCGTGTGTGTGTGAGTGTGTTTCCTTGTCTTTAACCTACAACTTATGTTTTCCGCATATCAACTTAAAGGCTGTCAAATTGGCAACATCTGATCTTAGAGACTTTGCTTAGATTTAAGGATTTTCAAATTGAGATATTAAATATACATATTATCTATTGAATTAACAAGAATTTTATTATTCCTAGGAACTAAATTCAACTATCCCTTCATATGGCACAACTGATTACACAGCTCTATATGTAAATTATTAATTAGAATCTAATTAGAATAGTTTGTCCAAAAGAAGTTTCTCTTGCTTCTTTAGAAACTTGTCTTTTCCTGCATCTTAGTATAAATACTTAACCTTCTTTCTAGATATACTATCTTTTTGTGCTTTACTTTCTATTCTATCCTTTGCATCATAACATTCTCGACTCTTTCTTTCTATCCTCTGCCATTAAAGTCTTATATCAATATTTAATTCAATTCATTCACTTAACATTTAAACTACATGTGTAAAAGTGTGTTTAATATTTATTCTAATAACAGAGTTCAGACCGGATGATCTTTTCTTCTAGAAAAGTATATGGATCTCGAAATTAAATACTGTAATTATAATATTTTGATATCAATATAATCATAAAATTAACATACTAGCACTTATTGATCTGATTGGGTATTTCTGGGTTTTGTCCGAACCAGGCCATAAATGTTGGATCAATTATAATCAATTTTTAATTTTGAATATCCCAAGATATATATTTAATTTTATTCATTTTATAATTTTATATTTCTTCTTTTATATGTTTATTTATATATATATATACATAAGATAAATATTTTAATATTGTATTATTAGAAATTTATATATATATTTCCTTTTTAATTTTTAATGTACTGGACTGCTATTAGTCGTCTCTAAATCAATAAATTAAAAATATTAAAAATAATAAAAAATAGTAATAATAATATTTCGCATATCCTAATTTTAGCTTGGGTAAATAATTTTGACCTTTAACTATTTTTCACATATTTATCTACCCATTTATTGCCTAATTCTCTCTTAGCCAAGTTCTCTTTTGAAAGATCTGTAAGCTTTCTTTTCTCATTTCTCTTTGGACAGCTTAAGACTTCGCATAAGGCCTTCTTAACAAAGACTTCTGTGCATTGTTTGTTTGCCAGACATTTTACGATTGCCACCTGAAGGAAAGACTCATAAATACCAGCGCGGAGCTCCCCTCAAGCTGCAGTGTGTCCCACTGTCAGTTAACAGTTTAATGAACTGTACAAAGCGAGCCCAAACCAGGTTCAGTTCCAGCTTCAGAGTCTGGGCAGCCACATTAGCCATGGTTATTTACCTTTTGGTTGATTTTAGTGCCAACATGTGAAAAAAGTGGCTCACAAATTATTTATTAATTACCCGCCTTTCTGAGTCTGGGCCAAGTATATTTAACCATCTTTGGTACATTCTTTACCAAATGCTCCCGCACTGCCATAAACCAGATAGATATATACGATGTATATATTCTAAACAATGTTCTCTGCTTATTGCCGTTGTCATTTCTAGTGATTTTCTCGTATTTTTTTTTATATTTTTTCTCTTCTTATTTTACATCTTTTTTTTTGCGTAATAAAACAATAAATCAATCACTCTTAGGGTTTATTCATAGGCTGCTGCTGCTGCTGGCTCGTTAGTGCTGTGTTTCGTTATCTTTTTTTCAAGTTTTTAGTAGCGTGTTAGATATTTCTTATATATGTATGCCCCCTGCCTGGGTGCTGCCTGGCTGCCTGGTTAGTTGTGGGTATTTACGATTGTAACGTCATATTTTAGAAAAAGTTCCATTTGTGTTGGAGATCTGTTAAGTGCGATAAACTTCTACGAGTATGACATTGTTGTATGAATAAATTTATATTGAATTGTAAAGAAGATCAAAGTTAAAGATGCTGGCCATATAAAGTTAAAGGCCAGCAATCAAACATATACATATATATATTATATACTTCTATATATATATACTTCTATATAGTATATACATATGTAATATATATGATAGTGTCTATTAAATAGAGAACACTATCGAAATCGCCAGCAGCAACAGCTGTGGTGAAATAGTGCTTCACAACTTGAGTGGATTTTCTAGTTCGAGTCTTGAGTTTGAGTTTGGTGTGAGTTTGAGCTGGAGCTGAGCTGCTCTCATTGCTCACTCACACGCGTGCAGTTGGTTAGGCGAACAATGGCGGCAGCAGCTCTCTCGCTCGTGTCCATGGTGGGTGTGGCCTCAGTGTGGCTCTGTTTCGTTTCCGAAACGTTCCGGCTACTTGTTTTGTTGTTGCTCGCCTTCGACTGAGTAAATTAAAATTGTGTAGTTTATTATTAAATGAAGCGCAATTTTTGTATTTGTATGCGTCTCTCCAGCTATTCGTATGTGTACAACTACATAAGTGTGTGCGTGTGTGTGTGTGTGTGTGTGTGTGCGTATGTAAATCGTTTGTCGTTCGACAGACACATAATAATATTGAAATGTTAATTAGCGTATTAATTAAGTTTTTATTTTATTTGTTTTCATTTGAGTGCTGATTAATGTGCGGCCTGGCAATTAACTTTAAATATTATTAGCGACTTGATTGAACGAGTTCATATAGGATATATAATATATAGTAGTTATATATATAAGTTATAGTCTACAGTTATAGCTAAAGATCAGTTTTACTTATAAGCTTCCTACTCTGCTTTTCATATAAGTTTTAAGTACAGTTCTTATATCATAAATCATAGTTACAATCAATAATAACTTATGTTTTCCCTTTGCAACTATTATCTTAACTTTTAATTATTGAAATGGTTAAAGCCAGCATATAAAATATATATAAAATAACCTGCTTTCAATCCCTACAGCTTCACTTAATATTTATAGCTTTTTAAACAAATAAACAGCATTCACAGTCGGGCCGCGCCTCAGCAAACGTTCAGCTACCAACAACAATAACAACTGTGAAAATGCACTCAACCACACACACACACACACGCACACACTCGCACATACACAAAGACAGTTCTCTCAGTTGGACAACAGTGTCTCCTGTTGAGACGCAACCAGTCCAGTTCCAGTTCCAGCTCCAGCTCCAGCTCCAATCCAATCCGAAATAGTTGATTTTAATGATGTACATAATAAAATTCCCATTCGTTTTGTGCCAATGCCAATGCGTTCCGGCTTCATTGCATGTTTACACTGATTGTGGAGCTCACACACACACACACGAGCACACACAGATTATGCCCACACGCTGATTTACCCAAAGGTGTGAACGAAATAGTCTGCTGGCGCTCACTCGCTCGCTCTCACCGCTGGCAATGGCTTGACTGAGTGAAAAAGAGCAACCAACCGCCTGCACAGGGTTGCTCAGACCCTGCCGCCGCTGCCTCTGCCACTGCTGCTGCCACTGCCACTGCTGCTGCTGCTGCTGCGGCTGCTGAGATTGCTGTGCATTGTTGGTTCCCATGTGAAGTGAAGTCGTCCGAGTCAATTTCGAAATCATTCGCTAGTCTTAGGCCTAAAGCAGCGGACACGCGCGCGGACAAAAACCTCGAGAGAGCCCGTAGATGAACACGTTAAACTTGACAAGTGCATAAGTTCGAGTTCTTCTATTCTCCGTATGGAACATATACGTAGTTCTCAAGTGCTTTGATAGAACCTTTTTTCCAAATTGCATTGGATGCTTGTTTTTTTTTGAAGTGAAAAGTTTTATATTCGTAATTTTCGAGCCGAAGCGATCGCTAGGCTGAGGAGCTCAAGATCACAGCATTGTTTGATCATTCTTTTTGAGTGAAGCGCGTTCTGTACACATATCCCAAGCTGGGTAGTCCATTTCTGCACACTACGCCCGCGGGTGGCAGCTGCAGCAGCAACAACCCATCCCCTACACCATCCGCTGCCAAACAGCTCGCCCAGACATTCCAATTGTCGGCGAACTCAGCCTTCAATCTCGCCTTGCCGCCAAGCTTCTATCATCGCCTGCCCACAGACGGACCCGCTGTCAGTACGGTTAACGCACCGCCGGATTGCGCGCCCCTCGACTACGTACATTCGCCCAGCAACGATCCGGACATGGATCTCATCAATCCCTATATGCGTCATCATAGTTTCGCCGCTGCCGCCCAGGGCAGTCCCCCGTCGGCCGCACAGCGTCATCACTTGGCCGCGGCGGCTGCTGCCGGACTGAGCAATGGATTCGCTGATGTTCATGCCCATGCGATGGCTGCGGTTGACTATCAGCAACAGCTGGCGGACTATCACAGCGCTGCGGCCGCGGCAGCAGCCTATGCTAGCAACAATAACAACAACAATAATAATAATAATGGATTGAGCAGTCCATTGATGCTATTGAAGGCGGCACAGGGCGGCCAGGTTGGTGGACGGCTGGAGGCCAAATCATCAGCTGAGGATTCACCATCGACCACACCGCCGCCCGCCTCGTCGCGCTTGCACTCGGAATCGTCGCCCTCACCGCGCTACGAGCACAACTCGAGTCCCGGCGTGGACAGTGCCAAATCTTTTGCACTGAGCCAGCGGAGCAGCGGCGGCGAGGAGCATTGCCAGAACAGCGAGTCCAGTCCGCCGCCATCTGACTACAGTCCAGAGAATTTGACCAGTCGCAAGTTTCAGCATCAGAACAGCGGCCTCAATCCGCTCAGTCTGCACAACAACAACAATAACAACAACAACATCGGTGTCAACCATCACAACAACAACAACATGGAGCACAAGCTGCCCCTCAGCTTTCTGGGTCCGCCACTGGCGGCGCTGCATTCAATGACCACAGAAATGAAGACTGCCCAAGGCGTTGGCGCTGGAGTCGGCGGACCCGGTGTAGGTGCCACCGGCAATGGCCTGGGCTATGGTCACAGTCCCAACTCTCATTTGATCAGTGAACGCGTCACGGGCTCCAGCTCCAGCAGCTCCACAACAACAAACTCACAAGGCGCCGCCAATCCGCATGGCATCGATACGATACTATCGAAACCACCGCCGGTAACATCGGCGGGTCTAAGTGCTTTAACCGGAGGTGAGTAGAAACTAGCGAAGAGTGAGAATTCTTACAGATGTTGCAAGCGTTTGGCGAGAAATATCAAGTATGATTTTGAGAGTAGATATATAATAATAAGATGAAAGATCAGAAAAGGCAGATATACTATATAATAACAAGATGAAAGATGAGCATAGGAATATCATATAATATAACTTTGATCTTATTATGATATATATACCTCCGATCTTTAAAAGTTATAGTCTGTGTTTGAAACAAAGATGAATTCTATGTACTTATTTTTGCGTGCAGCCACATAGAAGATTGAATTGTTGAAAGCAAATCTAAACGAAGCGATCTGTATTCAAAGTACATTATATAGCTTATACTATCTGAACAAAAGATCGATTAAATCAATCTATAATATTATATATATTTCATTGAATAGCAGAATGTTTTGCTTTATACTTAAGAATGCGATTCATTTAGCTAAAAGAGCGCTCAACACATGGAACACGTTTCTTTGCACGGAAACAGTTGATCAAATCTTTATATAGCCATTCATCTGATATCAATTTAAGCGTATACATATATAGGGAGCACCTGGTTAACCCTTTAATACCCCCATACATTATGCAATGGCAATGCATTGAATACACATTATGCATGGCCCCAAAAATTGTTTTAAATGCTTTAGAAACTGGTTCGTCTAAAATGCCAGCGAATGTTTTGCGCACGAATCCGGTTTGACATGATTCGCTTAACAATAAAAAGACAACAACAGCAACAACAACAACAATAATAATAACAACTATAATAATAATGGAGGAGTAGAGCATTTTATTGAGCACAATTTCCAAAATCATATAATATCAAATTGCAAAATGACGCAAAACGTAATGCGATATACGCGTCGTACTTAAACGTTCGGCAATTAGTTGTCAAATTGTTTGTAATTAAATCAAAATGACATACGAAAAGCTGAGCAAAGAGGTGGGGGAGAGGGGCGAAAAGGGGTACACACACACACACACACACACACATATATATGTATGACGTTGCCGTTTCACTAAAATGATTTCAATTTTTGACAGTTAAATGTAGCCCAATTGTGCGGCATGACAGAGCCGACAGAGACCAATAAGGAGTGGGTCAACATTTGTTCAGCTATAGAGAGAGAGAGAGGAGGGATTAGGTGGGCTGGGGGAGCAGTTGGGGATATCACGGCGACGGGGCGTTGACAATTTACCATAACATTTTTAATTATTTTTAACGAGGGCGTTTATGTGATTTCATTTTGTAGCTGCTTTTTTTTTCTTTTTTCATTCTTTTTATGACAAATTATTTAATGGCTTTTAATTAATTCTTTCAAATCGTTTCATGGGCCAATTTCAATGCACAATGAGTAGGCAGATGTTCGAAGCGTATATTCAAATACTTTATTGACATTTTTATTGTGAGCCTTGTACGAAATCAAATTAATGAAATAGTCTTACTCATAGTTCATTAGGTAAGTTTAGTATTCTTATTTTCCAAGCTGCCCATAATAGGACTTCCGACTTCCGACTTGATGTATTATTAGGCTTCAGGCTGCTTAAGAGCGTCCTTAGACTGAAATGATCGTTAGAAGATCTGGGATGTTCTAGGAAGAGAAGAAAAAGGTGTTGCTTCCAGAGTGATGAAACCTGTCTGGGGTATTCTAAGGTTTCAGTTCAGGCATAGAAAAAACAGCTCCTCATATGCGTCTGTACCAGTTTTGGGTACAAGATAGTCAGGTTCAAGATCTCTTTCTTCTGCATATTATCAGGGATGTTGCATATCCTTTAAGCCTAGATACGACATTGAATTTAAAAAAAAAGATAATATTTATAGAGCTTTACAATATAGATTCACAATTGTTTCAATAACGTCAACTCTAGCTTTAACTTTTACTATTTTCTTAACAATTTTGTCAGCCTCCTTTCAAACTCTTAACTTTCAGCTAATCTTCTTC
This sequence comes from Hirtodrosophila trivittata, assembly GCA_035045065.1. NCBI lineage: Eukaryota > Metazoa > Arthropoda > Insecta > Diptera > Drosophilidae > Hirtodrosophila > Hirtodrosophila trivittata. Next base: position 7,218,310 of record JAWNNK010000066.1, on the reverse strand, counting down.
AATCGTCTTACTAATTCGTTGAACTATTTTCATTATGTTTTCCATTTAGCTGGCATACCACGCTTTTCCATAGCCGCCGCTGCTGCGGGCATGGCCCAATATTTGTCCCAGAGTCAGGGAGCGCCACTGAAGACACACGCTGGCCACATTGTGGATCGAACGCATCTATACTGGCCGGGACTGCAGGGGCTGGTGGCCAATCCGATAGCTTGGCGGGAGCGTCTATCGAATACAAGTAAGTAAATGATATCCCAAACCGATTAATGAATATGCACACTAATTCGCAAATAAGAGCCACTTCGAAGTGGCACTTGATCTGTGGTGTGTGTGGTGTTTGGGGCAGCAATCAGTGCATTCAGTGGCACGGTGGCACGTAATTTGGTTACAATTGTTATAGCCTCTGGGCCGATGATTTGTCAACAATGAAAGCCACACCTCGGGGTTTCAATCCGAATTCGAATCCGAATCCCAAGCCCAAGCCCAAGCTCAATCTCAATCCCAATCCCATACTCGATATCATAAATCCATTGAAGCGCTGCACAACTCGTTGTCGACTTCCTGTTGATGCCGTTAACAAAGCGCAGCGAATGAAGCAGCTGCCCCTAATGATCATGGATCGCTCCTCAAGTGATTACCAATATGACGAGTCCAATGTGCTTAGTTGAGTTGGCATTAAGAGGCCACGGCGCATTGTCCAACTCATTAAAATAGCTGGCAGAAAAATAATAATACAATAAAAAAAAATCAAAGTCGAAAGAAAAAAATGATCATTTTAACACATAAAACTGATCGACGCATCCATCGATCGCGCTGACAATGACTTTACACAAAAGATGCCTTTGAACCGAAAAGCACATATGAAACATTAATTTACTCGCACGCTTTCGAGCATCTCTGACTTCTGCTGGGGCCCACAATTTCTGGATCTGGTTACTTCGTTATTACGTCTATTTATATGGCACTGAGCCTCCTCTCTGAGCCCTCACTCTGCACCTAAGCTCATTAAGTAATCGCCCAACTCCAGCTCCAGCTCCAACTTCAACTCGAGCTCGTTTTCACATTGTTTATTTATTTAAACGCCCCGCCTCCGACGGGGCCTCTGCAGAGGCAGCAGCAAGAGCTGCTCTGGTTAATGATCGTTCGCATTGGCAATTGATTTGATTTGATTTAGTGTTGTGGCTACTGCCAGGGAGCCAGACCGCCAGAGAGACAGCCAGACTGTCAGACAGACAGCCAGACAGTCCATAGAGCTAGGCAGTTAGAGACTTAGGGGGTCAGGGAGTCAAGTCAGCTGCTGTTTGCCTTTTAATTGCGCCAATGACTATGCACATTTTTCTGGCTGCCTCTAAAGACGAAAATCGTACATAATTTTCTTATTGAATTAGTGACGAGATCACCAGAGATCGAGAAAGAGAAATGTTGTCGTTTTGTGTTTGTCTTGTGTTCGATTTGATTTCTGAAGTGTGTCGTGGAATGTTTGGTAGCTGCTCCGATTAAGTAAATATTATTTCAATTGATTTGCCAAAGTCTCAAGCATAACTCGTAAGTGGAGCCAGCTGGAAGTGAATATAGGAAACTATTCGAAGTGATCTACAAATCGCTTTTAACCCAATTCCTGTTCAACTTGTTACTGTCTGCTCTTTTCAGGTTATTTATCTTATTTTTCTCTGAAGAACTAAGTATATATTCATCATAATTTTTAATAAAGACTTTCATTTGAAATGTTTTGCTTAAGTCTAAGAAATAAGTATCCAAAAATTGGACTTGAAAACAAATGTTTAACATATCTGAGTTAACACAAGAACACAGAAGAGTGTAGCATAAATATGATAGACTCAAAAATATATTAAGCCAAAAGTTCGCTGAAACAAGCAAAAAGTAAATTGTGCAAAGTTTTCTGTTTCCTGAAGAATTTGCAAACCAAATTTGATGACATCTTTTAGCAGCAATACAAAGCTTAACTTGTAAACACCCTGTATCCGCTCTGAAAGCACTTGAACCCACAACACATTTGATATCTGAAATAAATGTGCTACAATCGAATAAATATTTTATTGAAATAAGCGAAAATAATATACAATTCATTTTGGACTATCGCTTTTCTATATGTTATCAGAGCTACTGATAGATGTATTTACACATTTGATTAGCGCGATAACTAACCTATCCAATGATATCTATAACTATGCGAGATAAGCGGCGCTGATAGCAACTTAATTAATGTTTTTATATGAAGTTCCCCACTTTAATGAGCGACTATTTAAACAATTGTAATCCCAGGCACATAAAAAGCGCAATGATCCGATGGGCAGTTGGCCGCCCCTTAGAGGCAATTGGCCTTAATGAAATTGCATTGCAAATATTAATAATAATAATAAAGATAAAAAACAAATGTGCAACGCTTTTAAATCAAGCCATTTACTAGTCATAATGAACAACGTGTGGCAGATGACAGAGCAAACAATTCATGCCTCACATTTAATTAATGTGCCACAATCAAATAAATTAAATGAATTACCAAGCATAATCAATAGCTAAAAAAACAACAACAACAAAACTGGCAATCAAATTCAGCTAATAAATGGCAATCACATTATTAATAACATATAAAAAGTGCAACAACAACCAATAAAAATGAAACTGAACAAAAAATCACAACAAAACGGCTGAAAAAAATCTATAGCATACTTTTGAGCGCATATAAAAATTTAAATGAAGCAACGAAACGACCGCCATTTTTGGTGCGATGTCCTGTGCGCAGCTTTCACATAAAACCACACACACACACATATAATACACACACACATAATACACACACAAATAATACACACACACACACACACACACACACATGTATACACATATAAACATAAAGCTTTTGCTGCCTTGTTAACATGACAGCCAACAAGCATATAAACACACACGCACACTCTCTCTCCCTCACACACACACACGCACACAGCTGCCCCACTTTGGCATACGCCACACTAAAAAGGCTCAGCCAACCCCCTGGTGCTGCTTGTAGGTTCGTTCCACCAACGTCTAGATAATAATGTGGCAACATATTCTCGCAGCGTCTGCGTCTGCCCTTATCTTACGCCTGCCCCCATATAAAAGCTACGTACTATATATACACCCGACATTTATATAGAACAACAACAGGCTCCAGCGGTTGCTTTAACTTTTCCGGTAAAAGTTTTTTTCTTTTTGTGTTTTTGTTTTTTGTGCCCTTCGTTTTGTCTGGCAGAGCAGCTGTCGCATATTCGTCGACATCGGCGGGCTTCTTCTTCAGCCATAAATATGTATGTACAAATAATAAATAAATAAATATACATTTTTATGTAAATAATAATCGCATACACACACACACGCACACACACAATCTGAGTTTGAGTGTTGTGTTGTGTTTTATGTAAATGTTCAGAATGTGGAATATATGACAATGTTTTGGCCTGGAAAATTATGTGGAAACGATGAGCAAAAACATCGACAAGCGAATGAAACATGTTTTCGAACTTTCTTTTGTTTTCCTTTACGTTTTTTTTCCCCTTTTCTTTTAAATGGAATTTATAGCATGTGTGTAAGATATGAAGCGAGTTTCTTATTGATTTTCATGCCGTAATGCTTACTTAATAGAGGAAAACAAAATGAATCGAGACTTCAATATAGAAAGAAGACTGTAGAGTAGCAAATATATAATTAACTATTCTTTTGACTAAATATAGTTAAATGTCAGACGAGGACTGCTACTCTTAGCCAGTTTCATGTAAAGCCACATGCTGTGAATAAAATAATTAACTTGAACACAAAAAGTAAATACAGGCTGCAAAAAAACAAAGTGTACCATAAAAGGCAGCCAGTTATGAAGCAGTTAGACCTACCCATAACCAGAGAGAGAGAGAGAGAGAGAGAGCAAAAACCATCCGACCAGCCTCGGCAGCCAACCAAAACCGCAGTCTACATTTGACACAATTCATTAAGCTTAATGAAGACAGCAGCAGCCCAACAAACAGAACCCAAATAAAAAGTTACAGCTGCCAGGAATGTGACAGAGCTAGTAACTAGAGTGAGAGCGAGAGAGCGAGTGAGATAGACAGATATGTAGATAGGTAGACAGATACCAAGGGCTGGAGCATAAACCTCTTCTAGCTGTTGCGTTTAATTAAAATTCAAGTGGCATTTTCTGTGTCGTCGTCGTCGTCGTCGTCCCCAACTCTGTCCAAAAAAACTTGTGCTTTAAGCATATAATCGGGCATAAAACAGGCCATAAAACAATGCAATGAAGCCCGGCCAAGGGGGAGGATGCTGCTCGACACTTAATGAGCACTGCTACTACCTATGGAGAGGTTTATAAAAGGTATCATTAACTTTATTTGCGTAAACAAGCTGCTTATCGTTTGTAGTTGAGATTGGCATTCAGATATAACAAGATTGCTTATAGCCATGTTAGCTCCAGCGAATGAGTATCCTGGAAGGTATGGGATATATTACAATATAGATCAGATTATAGTTTCAATATAAGAAACATCTTTTCTTTGAATTATGTTTGAATTACCTTAGGGTAAGTTCAGTTTAGCATATGCTAAGCCCGAAATGATTAATCAGATTAGTCGGAAATGATCAAGCACAGAATTTAGCATGTCCATCAACAGTTGCCATTGACGACTTTGTGCATTTTCCCCCCAATTTTCACACACACACGCGCCTATAATAAATGACTTTTTAATATTTTCAATAACAGCGGCATTGGGCCAAAACACAACACGCCCACCTTGCCACACACATTATTAATATCAATAGCGGAAAAAAAGAAGAACAGCAACAAAAAAGAAGCCCAAAGTATTAACGCCATAAAAAAAATGTGAAAGAGAACAAAAGCAGTGAAAATAAGTAGAAAAGTGCAAATGCAGCGATGGCAACAGGGTGACTTATGCGATTATAGACAACTGCCGTTGGCAGGACCAAGGCTCAGGTTAGCCCAGGCCCAGGCCCAGGCCCAGCCGAAGAAGAAGAAGAAGGGGGCACTGTCGAGGGTCGCTCCAGAAAGTGAGCCTTCTGCCGTATCCGCATCCATTTCCATTGCCACTGCCAATTCATTTCATTTGGAAACACTGCGTGAGGGCCGTGACATGAGCAAATAAACGCTTCATATTTGTCGGTTATTTATGAGGGTCCTTGGGACGCAGCTGCAGCCCAATAGATATAGCCAGCGATATAGAAAGAGATAGCAAAGACAAGCAATAGAGTTAGACAAAGAGCGAGAGAGAGAGAGAGAGTGTATGAGCTCGCGACAAAACAAAAAAATTATCACTGCTACAATTTTTCTTGCCAGGGATTAAGCTTGTTACGGTCGAGGCTTGCGCTTGTTCCTGGACGCCCCGCCCACAAAAACGCACCACGCAACACTCCCCATAGCCGCCCCTATTGACAAGCGTTGCTTCCGCTGTAGCTGGCGGCTTGTTAAGCTTGTGAATTGTCTGCGAAAAAAATAAACATAAATTTTATGGCACATATTTATTTTGACACGATTTTACTTTTGCTTATTAATTTATATCAAATTGTGCAGTTGCAGCTGAGCCAGCAGCATGAAAAGCCATAAAGGAAATCCAGGAAAAACCTGCTAGAAGAAAATTGAATGCTTCAGCTTTAGCTTAGATCCAAGTAGCACTTGAGCAACTATTTAACATCTCCTACTCTTAATTCTAAGCCTAGACTTCCTTCTCTTAACTTGTTTCTATCTTATTCTTCTACCAAGTCTTCTTTCTATCTCATTCTTTTATCAATTCTCTTTTATTTCGTATTCTTCTATTAAATTTCTGTCTATCTTAAGCCCAAATTTCATACTTAGAAGATCCTTTCTACACTTATGAATCCTAAGCCCAGACTTCTTACTCTTAACTTATTTCTATCTAATTCTTCTAACAACTCTCGTTTCTTTCATATTCTTCTACCAATTATTGTTTCTTTTATATGCTTCTACTAATTATTTTTTCCTATCTTATTCCTCCATCAATTCTTCTTCCCTACCCTAAACCTTATTTCCTTGCTTAGAAGATCCTTTCTACACTAAGCGCAAACCTCTTTCTCTTAACTTGTTCCTATCTTATTATTCTATCAATTCTTTTTCTTATCTAATTCTTCTATCAATTCTTCGTTCTTGCATATTCTTCTATCAATACTTGCTTCTATCATTTTTCCATGCTTCGAAGATCCTTCCTACACTTAACCCCAACTGCTTCCGCTCTGCACTCTACATGATGTCCACAAATCTCATCTACATATTCTCAGTGTATGTGTGTGGTCTTATCTCTTGCACTTCTTTATCTCTGGCACTCCACGTTCTAACTGTAACAATTTAAATTAATAATATCGCAGAAACTGGACAAAAGTATCATAAAGGGACCACAGTGCCCAGTGAACCTGTTATGAGCAAAGACAAAAAAAAAAGAGGAAGGAAAATGAGGCAAGCAGAGGCCAAGCTCACATTTAGAAGGCAAATGTTGAAATTAATGTTGGGCTGGCATGAGAGCAGCCCACACAAAGATAGACCCTTTCGGAAAACCTGATATTAGCAACCCACCCTCCTAGTTCTTGTCCCCTGTCCCCTGTCCCCTGCCACCAGAGCAATTCCCCCTCAGGCAGTCTGCACAATTGTGGCTTTACCTTTTACCTAGCGCCAGGCGCGCCCTGTGCATATTTAGTTAAATCATTTCACATAATTAGGGATCATTTAATAATGGGGTGACATTAATTGAAAGCACACACACACACACACATACGTAAGGGCGGCTGGCAACCCTGGAGCAGAGCGCAGAGCACCCCCACCGCCTGCCACCGTTTAATTTTATGACCACCACCCAACCATGTCCACTTGAGTGGCTTTACGAGCCTTTTGGGGTAGGGTGGTGCAGCACGTAGCGCTCTCTAGTTTGAGGGCGGGAGGCGTGGTGCTCTGCTTTTATTGGCCTCTTGTCGTCGTTGTGCTCGTCGTCGTTTTTGCTAATTGATTTCAATGAAAGCCCGAGGCCCCATAGAAAAGTTGAGTGTTCCTCATAAATTCTGTGGTCAATTTGGGTTTGTTAATTGTCGCAACGTGTGCTTAGGGGCCCCAGAGCGTTGGACACTTCTTCTTCTTGTTCTTTTTATAACTCCTACCTTTAACGGTAATTAGTGTCTAATTATTATGCGACGCCCATAACAGCAGCCATAACAATAGCCACAGCCAAAATGGATGGCCAAAAAATATGTTACAAAATTTGCATTAATTTTGGCCAAAAACAACTTTTTGGCATATCGAATTTGTGTTCCAAATCAATTTCAAATATCATTCTCACATGCTTCCACAACGCTGTTTAATAGCTCCAGAAATAACACCCATTTGTAAAGCCAACAACCCCCAACAAGCTCTCAGCTCGACCGCCTCTTAAATTCGCAGCTGTCGCCAAAACGCGCACCATAAACAATTAATAAATGTCAAAAAACTTTGCCGCAACAGCAACAACAGCAACAACAACAGGAAAAACAACATCAACTCCTTTTTAGTGCCCACTCCAAGGACATTATTTACTCACGAAATTTTATTTCATAATTAAATGCTGAAAATTGTTAACCTCAGTAAAACACGTCTCTTAAATGTAAATTTACTCGATTCGAAAACTTTTCTGCGCGAAGTGTTTATGGTATAAACTCGATGTTAAAAAGGCATAAAATATATATATATAGAATTTCAATCTGTTTCCCAATCAGTTTTCAATGTCTAGTATCTTATTGCTTAGTCCTAAGGCAGACAGCAAATTATTAAAATAAAGAACTCATAACTTTTCTGGCTATAGATTGATGGGTCTAGTGGGAAGCTGTAAGACTTGTTTATGATATAAACTCGATTTAAAACGCCATAAAATATATATATATATACAGAATTTCAATCAGTTTCTCCATCAGTTTGCTATATAATGTATCCATAGCTTAGTTCTAAGGTAGACAGAAAATGCAGAAGAAGTCAAATGATGATGATTATAATAAAAATATTCTGGCCATAGATCGTTTTTTCAGCTTTAGGCCAGGGTCTAATGGAGGCTTAAGTCCCAATATGAGCTCAATTAGCTTTGACTTTTATAAGCCGCATTTTGAACACATTTTTCAACTGATATTTAGAACAATTTGAAACTATTTTAGTTTCTACGTTAAACAGATAATAATTATTACATTCATTCAAATAAGTCAAGCTTAATTCTCAACTTAGTTGATAGTTTATTTATTTTATTTAATTTCATATTTAATATAAAATTTGTTTGTTTAATGTTAACTATAAAGAGTCAACCAAAAATTTGGGAGTGAAAAGATTAAACTAGCATGAGCATAAAATGAAATTGAAATTATAAAACTTCAACTGAAATTGAAAGTTCAATACTTAGAATTTAAATTTGAAATTAAAGTTAGAGTCCAGTGTTACAAGAATTGGGAAAAACCCTATCAGATCCCTATAAGTTTAAGTTACTAAGTGCTAAAAATTCAAGAATTTGGTTTCATTTCAGTTCCAAAAGAGTTGAAAACTGGAAAAAGTCTGTGATAGACAACACAGATCACTCGCAAAGTGAACTTTAGTACTTAATTTCTGATTTGTCAGATGTTTTTAAAATTATCTTTAATGTCAGCTTGCCATGAATGTCTTATAGCTTGATCTAATTTTCGAAACTTTCGTATTTTTTTGTCATTTATTTTAGTGTCAGCCAATCTGTCACAGTCGCATCAGCATCATCCATCGAATGACAAAGATGGCAAGAAGAAACACACCCGCCCAACATTCAGTGGCCAGCAGATATTCGCGCTGGAGAAGACATTCGAACAAACCAAATATCTGGCTGGACCAGAGCGTGCCAAGCTCGCATATGCCTTAGGAATGTCTGAGTCGCAGGTTAAGGTAAGCATCCCATCGCATCGCACATCGCATCGAGAACCCTTCGTATGCAAATTAAAAACTCATAAAATGGCGTCGGCCAACCTAACCGTAACTGCAGGAAAAAGGTAAACCTCGTATCGAGAGAGGAAACCTTTCCCCCCGCCCCGTGCCATCCATTGACTTTTGTGGCAATTTGCATTTTTATTGAAACGCAAAGCTCGTGGATTTTTGCTTTATTTTTGTCGAAAACCGAAAACAAAATGGCGCCAATGGTCTGCCACTGGGGTACCAGTTCCGCAACCATTGCCACTCGCAGTCCCCGTGGGTTATGCCCTAAAGGCTTAGTGCACATGTTTGTCCCTTGCGCTGCCCAATCCCAATCCCAATCCCAATCCCACTCCCAGTACCAGTTCAAGTCCCAATCCTAGCCCCAGTCCCAGTCCCAGTCCCAGTTCCAGTCCCATCTCCAGCCCTAAAAAACATACCCGTGCGCGTCATTTTAAAGTTTTCGGCGAAGGTTGTTTTTTTCCGTGTTCTTTTTTTTTTTTTGGTTTTGTTTCCCTTCAAATGTTATCAACAAATAAATCCTTTGTGTCGTCAAATTTGTCGAGCGGCGTCGCCATCGCCAACACCAACGCCATCATCGTTGTTGTAATCCGCCCCAGAAACGCACGTGTCATTGCCGTTTCCCGTAAGTCGCGTGTACGACGCGGATTTTGTATCTCTTTGGGCTTGTCATTTAAATTAGTTGTAATCCCGGGCAGTTAATTGGTTTTGCGCTGGTTTCTGCACACTTAGACAATAGTTGGAGCATATGATGGAAAAGTTATGACTTACAGCCAGACAATAGCAAGAAAAGGTAGACAGAGCTTTGAGTAAGAAACCTGAGGGAAATGTAAAGTTTTAGCTGAACTCAAGTTGAAATAGTTTCTGATTTCATTAGCAGATACTGTTGATTGTCCCATTTGTCGGTCAATTTGTAGACCCCAATAATTACTAACCTCTCACTCTGTGCCCAAACAGAAGGAACACCCCGTCAATGCAACTCTTCTCTCGGACGACCTCAACCTCAACAACTGTGCACAAATCAGGGTGTTCCGGCTAGGAGATAGGCAAGTGAAAAGAAATCACGTTTATGATGAGCAAAATGATTAATTACCAATGAATGAGGCCGTTGGCATTGTGAGGCATATGAAACAGGAAAATTTCTATGTAGAGGCAGTTTCGGGGTGTAGAGAGAGAGAGAGAGAGAGAGAAAGGTCCAGGATTGATGGCTTGAGTTGCAGCTAAATATGCGTCATTTGTGCTGGGGCTAAACAGATACAGAGACTAAAACAGACACGAGAAGGAGAAGGAGAAGGAGAGGGAGAAAGAGTAGAGGCGAGGCGAGAGAAAGACAAACGGTAGGACATAGCGCTGATGACGAGTACAAATGGACAGGGAGATGGATGAGTGGAGGGCAGGATTGGGTGGCCTCTGTCTGATAGACATGCCAAATGACTGCATGACTTTTGGGTGAGTGTAAATTAAATTCTGTGCAAGGACGCAACACCGACGACATCAGCTTCATACATATTCAATTAGTGTGTGCATGTATATGAGACTGTGTGTGAGTGTGTGTGTGTGTGTGAGTGTGTTCGGACGATGCTCTTGCAGCGCATTCGAGATGAAAAACAGCCATGACGATGATAGTATGCAAATTGACAAACAAAAACACAACAAGCGAGCACTGGAAACTGGACACAGCCAACCGCCCCTGCCAGAAAGATGACATACACACAAATTGCAAAACAGTTCCACACCGAGTGTGTGTGTGTGGGCGTGGCTGCAACTGGGCGCATGCCAAATGATCTTGACAAGAATAATTGCGCTGTTATCATAATTAAAAGCGTTTTTGGACACAGGACACAGACTGAACCAAGTCCGAGTCCGACTCCAACCAAATGGTCGCCATTTTGTATGTTCTTATAACGGTATGCCATCACACACAATGAGTGTGTGTGTGTGTGTGTGTGAGTTATAGCGTCTGCGGCCATTATTAATGACATTCTAGCTCTGCGTCTATATGGACTTTCATAGTTAGTACACCCCATAATATTATTGCATGATTGTTGTTCTATCTCGGTTTTTCCTCTTGTTTTTGTTGTTTTTCTTGTTCTGATTTCCCTTTTGCATAAATGTATGAAATTTTCCCCTGATTGTTGAGTACATGCATGTAAACACATGCGATAAACAGCAGCTCTTCTGGTTGCTTGTCAGGGACTCTTGCCTAGGTAATTTTAGATAATTTACATTTTCGAACATTTATGATATGAAATTTTAAAGTAGAAAGCGGAATACACACAGAGAAAGCAATTTAACTAATCAAATGCTTAAGGTAATCTATGTAGAGGAATAGTGAGAGTCTCCAAGAGGTTACAACATCTCATCATAAAACTTAAATATAATCATATTCCAGGATTAGTCAGAGTCTAAAAGAGGTTTCAACATCTCAATGCAAATATCATAAAAGTTGAATATAAATATATTCCAGGCATCATTAGTTGCTGCTTAGAGAACAGAATAGTTATAATATTTTAATACGATTTGCAAATGGTTACGAGTATAATAAAACACCTCAGACAAAGGCAGTTTTAGACAATGAAGTAAATTGATATTTTTCCTGCTACAATTGGTTGGTTTTTATGAGAATTCCAATGGCTTTCAGTTTTTTGGGTATTTTTTTTTATAATGTGATTTGATTTTATGAAATCAAAACTCGCCGCATAATTAGCACATGTATAATGAAAGCTTATAGACCAAATCGATTCGTGGCGACTGTCAAAAAGTGACAATGACAATGGCATCAGGCCATAGAGCTGAAGCTGAGTGACAAGCCGACAAGTTGACAATGGGACAGGCAGCTCATAAAACTTATGACTGATATGTGTATGGAACGTATGTGGAATATTGTCTAATTGATTTTTAGGAACTGTATAGAAAACTAGTCGAGAGAACAGCCAAAATACCAGCTGGCCCATTGTTGGCCTGCTAATGGATTTGATTGTGTGTTAATGAATGTGAAGGCAGAGAAATGCTATTGAAGAGTACGAGGCTTAGAGCATAGTTTTTACCAATGAGAGATAGAGTTCGAAATGGAGATGGTCTTCCATTAGACTGCGCCATTGCTCCACACACGTTTCGACGACTCACAATTAGTCAAATAAAAACACATTTTATGTGTGCTGCCTTCACGTTGATGGGCTACAAAACGCAAATAAATCACAAACTCACATAAATTCGAATACAAATACGAATCCGGCCATATAAAGGGAGGGTGAGCCTGTCGTTCAAATTAAAATTTACGAGCACCTCTTAAAAGCCAGAACTACACGGGGAAAAAAAAAACGAAAACGAAAAATGTTTGTTAACCAATAGGAAAAAGAAAAAAACAAACCGAAAACTGCAACTTGTCAGTCGATCAGGGGCGGGCAACGGGTTTTGAAGGTGAGCGAGCAGCCATGCTGTAAATTTTCATGACTTTTAAGTACCCAGAGCGAACGATCCGAGAGATCCGAACAGGACGCGTAAACAAATAAATTTCCAATTTGGTCAGAGTCATATATTTGCCAGCGCTGAGACATACCGCATAATAGTAGACGACGTCGAGCGGCAAAGCAAAACAACAACAAGAGAAATACAAAACAAAAAAAAGGTTTGATTTTGACATCCATTCCTACGAAATTTACATAACGCTTTTCATCCTTATCTGGACCCGACACCTGACGGACGTCCCGCAGCGGTGCCAAAAAAGAGACAACCGACCAAAACATTGGCATATGTTTTATAACTTTGCCCTGCGTCCTGGCCGCCATAAATAAGTCCCGAATCCTGCACAAACCAATCCAATCCAATGCGAGTGTCTGTCTACCTTGCAACCATTCCAGTTCCGAAGCGTAACGCAACGTAACGTTGCCACATCAAATTGATTGCCACAATATTTGATTGACTTTGACATGTTGTCTGTCATAAATTTCCGACTCTGTCTCTGCCTCTGTCTCTCCTTCTGTTCATACTTCTAGCTAAAAGCCGATCTTTGGCCCGATCTTAAACTGGATTTCTGGTCTCTGTGTGTGGCCATAAAAACTTTGCGCATATTTGTGACAAATTGTCGGAGTAGATCAAGGCACAGATCCATAGATACTACTTTTTTATTATTAAATATAGTAGAAGATCTTTTAACTGGCGCCCGAGCTGGGACTGCAGAACATTCGGTTGGCCTTTTAAAGAGCTTTAGCATTCAAGTCATGCTTAAACACAGTGACAAGTCTTCAATTCAACAGTCTGTTGCCTTCCACTTAGAAACTACGCTTTAGTGGGTGCTAGATGACGCATACACCATCGTTATGATGTCGACAACGGCAAGGCAAGGCTGTGCCTCCCTTGTACAACACCCCCCGAGGACAGGCCAGGCCGGTTGTTGCCGCAAGTTCCCGTTTTTGGCCGAGCAAATCCCAAACAACATGGACACAGCTGTTACCAAAAAATAATGACCATGAAAAGCAGCCTTAATGATGCCAACTAATGTTGTTGTTGCCTGTGAGCCAGCCTGCCTGCCTGTCTGTGCTGTGCTGTGCTGTGGGGCCAATTGCCAAGGCAAAAAAGAGGCCCCACACTCAGTTTCAGCTTCAGTCTCCAGACTCGGAGTCGGACTCGTTCTTCGGCATGCTGCGGCCGTGTAGCACACGAGAAATATTAATTGTATTTTTATTTCGCATAATGTTGCAAATAATAATTACACAAATGTGCAAATGAAGTTGTAAATTATGTTGTATCTGGTTTAATTGCACCTTTGGGTTGCTTCCAGGCACTGATTTCTGTGCAGAGCAGAGTCTATAAGGTTAAACCAGCCTCAATTAACCGAATGTATATGAAACAGTTAAGTGCATTTGGGGTAGAAAGAACCTAAACTATGTCTTTGGTCCTTATTTTAAGAGCTCTTGCCATATGCTTCTATCAAATTGGTCGATTTAAGTCGAAATGTCAATTTCAAAACGTTGTGAATGAATCGCTGAGGTCTCAGGTCTCCACTGGATCACGACAAAAGTGCTTCATCATCAGGAAAATGTAGAAATTATGCTCGATTTTGAAGCAGCACACGACTTTCAGTAAAAACCAAAGAAAAAAAGAGGAGAGGAGGAGAAAAAGTAAGCTAGAAAACGTGTCTAGGCCTATGCAGAATACTCCCCCTGAGGGCAGTGCAAGAGCCGGAGGCAGGGTGGCATGCAACATATGTTGCCAGGGGCCAGTGTCGGTTGCAAAATGGAAAATGAAGCGCAACCAAAGACGTTAGTCATGGTTTTGCATAGTTTTTGCCTGTGTAACTGCTGTTTGTTGCCCAACAGCCAAGCGCTGTCCAGGGCTTAATATTGTCTTAATTGAGGGTTAACCGGCGTTGATGATGCGACTTATGGGCTGTGAGACGGGGAAATGGGAAAATGGGAAAATGGGTGGAAGGGTGGTGGGGCCTCGACTTAATGACTTTGACAATGTGTGCCTCATGGGCTTGCCGGACTGCCTAATTACACATGAAACTTTGGGTTCGCTTATTTAAAACTTTAATTACCATACACACTCATACACACACACACACGCATTTCTAAAGTTTGCCATTTCAATTTGGACTTTTACAGGTTTGGTTTCAAAATCGTCGCACCAAATGGCGCAAACGTCATGCGGCGGAAATGGCCACGGCCAAGCGGAAACAGGACGATATGGGTGGCGACAACGATGGCGACTGCAGCGAGACCATGGACAGCGACAATGAGAGCCTGGACATGGGTGAGGCACCGGCCCAAAGCAAAAGGAGTCGCAGCAGCAGCGGCTCCCAGCATCAGCATCAGCACTAGGATAATTGTCGTCATTAAAACGAATTTACAAAACGGCTAAGGATATATCCTCCTCCTCCTCATCCTACAACAACAGCAACAACAACTTACAATTACAACAACTTAAAGCGCCAGCTAATAAACTACAACTACAACTACAACTGCAATTACATTTGCAACTGCAGCAGCAGCAGCCGCAGCCGCAACAATAACACAGCAAAAGGTTCTCAACAAAATTTTTAGGGCATTTCAGTTATAATTTTTTTTTTTTTTGGAATTTACTTAAACAAAATATGAAAGAAAAATAATAATTATAAAAAAAGAATGAATAACAAAATCATGAAGGAAAAGGTTTTGCCACTTTACAGTCTTCTGAAGACGTCAATTTTTAAGGCTTCACTTCGTCGAATTAACTTCGTCCTCTATTATCCTTGTTTCTAATGTGTGTAAATATTTATGTTTAATCTTAAAGCGCATAGATATATAGAGTTTAAGTATTTTTTTTGTAATAACCGGGCTCTAAATGCTAAGTCGTATTAAGGCACACAATTTACTGAATTTATTACATATTGTATGTTTAGTTTTATAGTTTCTAATGAAAAAAACATAACAAACAATTTAAATGCATCCCTAATACTAATCACATATTTCGTGCATTAGAACGGACTTTAGGTTTTTAACAAATAAATAAAACATAAATAAATAAATATGCGAAATGCGCGCAAACTTAAAAATAATATGATTATGATAATTATAAAGCAAAAACAAAAGCGAAATGAAAAAAACAAAAGCAAAAAAAAAAAACAAGAAAACAAAAGGAAAAAGAAAAAACAAAAAAGAAAACAAACACGCAGTAAATTATGTGAAATGTATTTAAATTGTAATTTTAATTATTTCCAATTGATAAAGAATAAAATAATAAAAATATAAAAAAAATATATATTAAATTTTGTTGCTTATTAAGAAAAATAAACTGAAATTTTCTATCCAAAGATTTTCATTGTTAAGTGCAAGCTGGGAAACTAAACTGAAACCTTTCCCATATCAAATATTTCTGAATATCTAGAATTGTGTGTGAGCTGTTCCAGTTATGTTTCCCTTAACATATAACTAAGATTTTCCTCAGGCTAATGCCATTATGTACAGTCAAGCCTACACATAACAAACAGGCAGTGATAATAATGCACATTGCTTACCCAAAATCGGCTCAGTAACACCCACAAGTGCGATAACAATAGCTCCAGGGCTTAGGGCTCATAACAATTACAAACCGGAAATCTGCTTATATAGTCACAGAGTCAGTCAGTCAGTCAGTTGGTCGGATGACAATCCGTCAAATGTGGCAGTCAGCAGTCAGCCGAGTGCAGAGTGTAGTGAAAAGGATTAACTGAAAGAGTTTCTTCGAGACAAGCATTGAATAGAAATGTGTGAAAAGAATCTCAACCAAAATCCAAAGATTGATTAACTGTCAATCATAAAAATTGTAGAGAGAAACTTGGACAAAGTAATGAATGAAATTGAAACAGGTTGATTGAACAATAAGCAACACCGAATTATTAATGCCACGATGAATACGAATATAACTCATACTCAAACCGTATATAGAAGATGTGAATGTTGACAGTGTTCAGTGCACACCGTACTGAGAGCAACAAGTAGAGCTGGAACCACCTTGAAGCTGGCTTCTTCTACCCCGATTGCCATTGATAGGCTTGTTAGGAGCGCCTGCTAATGACTCTGTTGCAATGGATTCACTACCGAACGGCCATTGTATCAGTATGTGTGTGTGTCTGTGTGTGTGTGTTTAGGTGTGAGTATCTTTGGCTAATGGGGCTACATTAATCATACTTTAAGTTTCTGGATCTGTAGCTTTGTGCAAACAATACCCCAAAATACTAGACGGCAGAGGGGCTCGACTCTGACCTATTCAAAATACCATTAGCATACCGCCGATAATTGCCTCGTCGAACCATTAGCGGACTCGTACGCTCTAAAGTAAACAGCCGCCGTATTACGTTGTGAAATTCCAGATCAAACATCCATTATATAACTCTCTCTTGCTCTCTCTTTCATTTTGTGTATCTCTCTTTCAGCGAGCAAACTGCAAACTCATTCAAAGAGCAACCCGCACGTTTGCTCGTTTTTACATTGCAATTCTTTCCGTGGAACAACTTCCGCACACTTCCGTTTCAGTTGTTGTTGTTGTTGTTGTTGTTTTCGTTTTAGTACGCGCCTAAAGTCAACTTCCAGCAATTGACGATCGGGTGTGAATTGCTTTTGAATTTGCCATTTCTTTCCAGCTGTGCAGGCGTACGGAATAGTAGAAGAAACGTGCTCCGTTCAGGTTGCGATCACCTCGGTTTCAGGTAAATCCTCTTAAGCCGCTTATTGAGCCTGAGGTTAATAGAATTTCGACTCACATATATATACTATATATATACAGACAATAAACTGGTCGCTCGTACGTGTCCCTAGTGTATAATTTGAGCTGGGATCCTGTTAATCTGCTTGCTGAAAAATTGCAAGCTGCTGTGAGTTTTGGGTTTGCGAATTCGCATTGTTTGTATCCGGCATGTCAATAAAATTGATTAATTGCTTTATTGTTGACTTAACAGAGGCCTAAGCCAAAGAGAATTGCATCAGATATAGAGCTGGGTGTTAGAAAGATCAACGTGATCCTTAGAATGCTCAAGAATTCACTCAAGGAAACCTGTTTGATATGAAACTAGAGTAAATCTCCGTAAAGAAATGAAATCCGCCTGGGATCGTGTGGAGAACAAAAAAAAAGAAGAGAAATCAAGCTGAAATTATGTATAAGTTTAAGCAATATACAAACTACTGGTATTAATTCTTCAGTTCGATAGCATCTTCTGAGTAATAGAAGAAGAGATCAATTTGTCCAACGAGTGGAAGCATAGAACCCTATTGAAAATGTGAAGAGTTACGACTGGGGCCATAAATAGCAATAGATACTGGGGGAGCCGACTGCAGAGCCTGGCCAAAAATGTACTCCACTGTCAAGGCATTTAGCCTGACAATGACAAGCCAGCTATACCAATCTGCCAATGCACAGAGCAGCGAAGTTGGCCATCAAATTGTTTGGCCTGCAGGCACCGCAGCCTCGCATGTCCCCACTCCCCTCCCTCTCCCCCTGGAGGCTGCCTATTCAACTGACACCTCATGAATGTCCGGGAGCGATGAAACAGAGAGACACACAGACACATTGGATGGGGCTACTAAATTGTCCCTCGACACAAATTCGAAATCGATAAATGATAAAAATCAACAGAAACTTCATGGATGGTCTCTCACTCGCTCTCCCTCTCGCTCACTCTCGCCTGCTCGCTCCCGCACGTTGGCAAATGGCGGCGATGTCGCTTCATAAAGCTTTTATTGTCTGTCTATTTCTAAGCTTTGTACATGGACTCCCCAAAATGTATTGCTATCCTGCTCGATGGATTAGACTCTATCACTCGCTCTCGCTTTCTCTCTCTCTCTCTCTCGTTCTGTCTTTATGCCTTTCCCTATATCCTCTCTTTCTCGCTCGCTCTATGTGCGCCTCTCTGTCACACTCGCAATCGCAGTCGCTTGTGCAGCAAATTTTCGAAAACTTACCAAATTGTTTTCGTTGTTAGGGTTTACCGGGTGGATTCCAATGCTGAAATACGAGCATTGCAAGTTGGTTCGTTGCTTTTGGCTTGCTCCTGTCTATTTAGGGGGATGTCTATCTATGTGTGTGTGCGTGTGTGTATATAAATATATTTACGTATGTCTGTTTATGTGTGGATCTCTCTCTCTTCCTTTTTTGGCTGTTTTTTGCAGACAGACGACATTGATTATGCCGTGTTTTTTGCTTGTTCTTCGATTTTGTTTCTCCCTTTGTCCTTTTCTTTTTCTATTTACATTAAATTGAATTATTGTTCGTGTTTATAGCGAAACAATGTACGTATGCCTTTTTAATGAGCGTCACCTAAATTTATGAGCACTCTTCATATATAAAAGATAATACAGACATCATTGCATGATTTCAAATCAAACGAGTTAAACTTCATATCTTCTTTGCCTTTGGCAGTTGCCCAATAGCACTTATCCATTTAGAGGCAACGACTTGGAAATACTCCACTGGATATGATTATCGTTATTGGATTAAATAATACGTGTAGGAATGTCTGTTACAAATCATTCGATTGACTTTGTCTCCTCCCTTGTTTATGTACATAATAAAACTGAAAGCTATGCAAAGCGCTGTCGCTCGATAGTTTTGGATAGTTTCGAAAGTATAGAAAGAAAACTTATATATAATCATAGAACTTAAGCATTATTTTATAAAAATATAGATATAATGTGTTCTTTAGTCAAATTATATATATATTTTTTATTATCAACACACAAATTATTTTTACAAATTATCATTAAATAGTTTCAAAAGTATGAAAAAAGTCCGTATATTATATGAAAGAGCTGGAAAATTATTATGATGCTATATATACATATATTTTTAATATTAAATTAGACACAAAAAAATAAGTAATTATAAATTATCATCAACAGATTTCAACATCTTCATGTTAATGTCTTTTTTATATAGAACTCCTAGTCTCAATCTCAAAGTTTCAAAAGTATGAACAAGAATTCGTATATTATATGTAAAATAACTTGAAAATTATTAAAGAAACATAAATACAATATGATCTTTAGTGAAATTGCAAAACTAAAGATATCTAATATATTTATTTTTGTTTTATAATATATTTATATAACTATGTTGGATAGTTTCCAAAGAATGGAAAAAATACTTATAAGTCATGAAAGAACTTGAAAATTAGTAAAGAATAATAGGTATATATATATATATTATATATATATTTTTTTTTTATTATTAAATAGACACAAAAAATATATATTTATAAATTATCATTAACAGATTTCAACATCTTTATGTTAATGTCTTTTTTATGCAGTACTCGTGGTAAATAAATAGCCTCAACCTAAGCGAAGAATCACAGAGTTTCAAACAAAAAGAAAAAATAATATACGAATTATATATAAAAGAACTGGAAAAATATTAAAGAAATATAGAAAGATATCGAATGTATATTAATATTTTAATTATTTATTATTGAAATAGATGTAAACATTTTATATATAAATTATCATTAACGGATTTTCAAGTGGTAAATAAAAGGCGAAGAATCTCATGTCAAAAAATGCTGCGACACTAGAAATGTGTTTGCTCTGGGATCAAGAAAAGAATCGATACTCATATATCCCAATTTAGACTAATTAATTAGATTAATTTGAAAATATTACACATCAAAATCTGTCTATGCGTCAGAACAGTTTTTAATAATAAATATATAAAGAAAGTAATAAGACTTATGAGTAGAACAGTCGCCATCTAGCAGTGACATTTATATTGGTTATGCGTCAATAGGAAACAAATTAGAAAATTAGAAGGAAAACACAAAAAATAACACTCAAATTTGAATAGTAATAATTAAAATTGTAGCCTTAAGTCAAAAGAATGTGAGTTACCCAAGCCAAAAAGTTCTACATTTAAGAAATTTTTTAATTAAAATCTCAAGCAAACCCAATCAAGTTGGACTGTTAATGAGCTACCCCGGAGTGTACGGTAGCCTATTAAAAATGCAACAAACACGTCGCAAGAAAAGAAAGCAAAAACCCCCCAAAAGAAAAAACAACAAAAATAAAAAAGGAAGAAGAAAATAAGCAGAGAAGGTCAAAATGTAATCAAGCCCAAAGGCGAACTGGCTCAAAGAAGCTCATTAACTCACCACGCGCAACAAGACACGACACGGCAGCATTGAGTGCTTTCCCCTTGAGTGGAAATTCGAGTCTGTGGCCACGCCCCCAAAGGGGTAGTCATGCGCAGAGTTTGAATCAAAATGGCCAAGTTAAGCGCTTTTATGTGTTTCGATTCCGTTGCGTTGCGTGGCAACTGCGCATGAGACACGCATAGCCGCAGAGAGCTAGAGAGAGAAAGAGCGTGGCTAGGTGAGAAAAAGAGCGAGAGCGCGAATGAGTGAGTGAGTGAGTGAGTGAGTGAGTGAGCGAGCGAGCGAGCGAGTGAGTGGTGGGGAGCTAGCTTTTTAACGCGCTCGACATGAAAATGAGCAACGAAACGTGCGACAAGCGATGGAGTCCATTTTGAGTTTATTGTTTGATGATTTGAACATTTTATACATACACATAAGTATTGCTTGCATGTGTGTGTGCTCCCTGTGTGTGTGTGTGTGTGTGTTAGTGTAAGCAGTTGTATTTGTATCTCTTTCAGTACTTTTCTTCTTGTTGCTGTTGTTGTTTTTCCTTTTGTAATTGTTTGATGTGCGCTAGTTACTTGTAGTTCTCTCTCCTCCTTCTTGTTTTTACTTCTATGCTATCACATAGTGGATTAGTCCTAGTCTTCGTCCTTTGCTTATGTAGAAAGGATGCGAATATTTTAATAGCAATCATTGCAGTCTTGGATTTGGCACAGTGTATTGTGCTTCTCATCAACTGTTTACTGTTATTTATAAGCTGTAAACTTTCTCTTTCGTATCAGCAGCACTCCGCCTCCTCCTTATTCCCCCCAGCTGCCAAATTTATTGCTCTTTGATTGACAATTTGGCAGCGCCAGCAGCTGCAGGAACTGCAATTAATTTGCCATATAATGCATGCGTTACAGGATCTCATCAATTTCTATTGTTTAAACGTTTGTCACCTCTCTCTCTCTCTCTCCCTGTCTCTTTCTCTCTTTCGCGCTGAGCCTCGCTACAGTTTATTAATTGTCCATTTTTTTTCCATCAAATCACAGACAGGCAGACATCTATTGTTATTAATAGGCATTAAGTTTTTAAATTTAACTGCAACGAATTGCGTTTTTTCCCTCCATTGTCCACAATTTTAACATAACTATGAAAATAGTTGTCAGTTGACTTTTCTACAGGGTAGTTATCCAGCATATGATAACTAATTGAGTTAACTGTGAAACTCAGTTATACACAAAGATTTTTTTCCATATTCAACATTTTACTTTTTCCCATATTTCAACGTGTTCTCTAATGAGTTTTACATATATTCAAAAACTGTTTTCCAGCTCAATGAAATGCAGATCAACTTTTAGTCTTTGAGAGATCATAGAATAAAGAGTTATTTTACTTAACAGGATATTGTTTATTCTACTAAGTTCTTGCACCTCATACACTTTCTTGCTTGGAAGATATACAAACATATATTAAAAGGATATTGATACCATACGGAGTAGCTCCAACCTAACAAATCAACTTTTTATCTTTGATATATCATAGAATAAAGCCAATGACTTCAACTTTGATGAGTTATTTTACTTATCAGAATGTTGTTTCCTCTAGTAAGTTCTTGCTGCATATTTTATTTCTTGTTTAAAAGGATTTCCACTGCACACAGAGGAGCTCAAACCTAACTAACAGATCTTTAAAAGATCACAGAATAAGTCCAATGACTCCAATATTTTTGGGTTACTTTAGTTATCTGAAGGTTGTTTTCTCTAGTATGTTATGACTTTTAATAGAAGATATACAAACATATTTCAAAAGGATGTCGATATTAGCAAATGTTTTAACAGCTTTTAAACTCCACACAGAATAGCTCCAACCTAACTGAGCTCTGGCACAAGTTTCCTCAGTATTAAAACCAAGACATAATACAATTAATTTAATCTCTTCATAATCATTGAGACTAATTGAAAGTTGCATTTAAGAATTCCAATCCAGATCCTAAGGAACATCTCTTCCTCAACTCAACTTAATCATAACTAACGCAAAAAGTTCTTCTCGAAAATCATTCAAGTACTTTCGTATTAATCTCTTGACATTTGAGTCTGTAGGAAATTTAGCAGAAGTTTAAGGGCAACTACCTTATTCAATGAAAAACGCATAAAATAGTTACTGAACTCAATAAACTACACAACAATGGGGAGACAATCAATACGAGTATATGCAATTCACACTGCTGCGAAAATCTTCAACTGACATTAAAGCCAACTAATTTATGGCCTTTTAATTTAATGGGCTGGGCTGAAAACTGTCCCTCGTTTATCAGCGAGTAACTCAATTTCGGGTGGGTTCTTTCCATGCAAAAGTAAACTCATAAAATCCTGCCACACAATCTCTCTCTCATATGATTTGGATATATATTCTCTGTTTGCTCTTTGCTACTGTTACAAATTCAAGTTCATAATCTATCACATATGTATGAGGGTTGCAGCGACATACTATATATATATGGATATGTGGAACAGAAAAAAGAAGGAAAAAAAAGAAGAGCAAATCGAAATAATCGAATAAATTTATGCTGCAAATGCTCGTCCTTTGCCGCTACATTATTTCCTTTTTTTCTTTCTGTCTTTCTTCTTTATTTCGCTTTTTGGGTGCTTATGTGGAAAATTTTTAATCTATAAATATCTATAAAAATCAATTTTGTGTTCACGCGACAGTTTAGCCCTTAAACGACCTATGGGTTCGGCATTTCGGCATTTCTTCATGGGGATCAGTGGAATGACAGTCGGATTAATTGCAGATGTTATGATTTTTTGTGGAAATGCGCAAAATTTTTCGATACATTTTTTCCACACGATTTGATATGCTTGCATGGCGTTTTCTACGTGACTGAGTGCGTATATTTTTTAAGGTTTTCTTGACTCCGATATATATTTAGTATTTAAATGACGTATCGTCAAAATTTATTCGCAATTTGCAGCTGCCTCCATTGAAGAGTTTGTATTTTCAAAATATCGCTGATAAAAATCAAGAGAGGAGCATAAAAAGCAAACACACACACAAAGAACGAGACGATGGCCAATTATATGAAAGAAATCGACTCCATATACCACAGACGAGAGATCGAATCGAGTCCATTTACCACCGAGATGAGGCTGCTTCCTTTGGCTTTTCAAAAACCCATTTATCACACTTTGGACTCGGTGCTGCGTCTCAGGCTGTGATCGCGTCTATCGTTTTGCTTGTAATACGCTGGCAAGCTTCGCAATTAAAGATCACCCAAAACGATAGTAGTAAACCCATTTCCAAAGACCCATTGAGCTGCGAAATTAGCAAGGATAATGGTAGCGGTGACAACACACAGACACAACGAAGCCAACGTGCCACACAGTTATTAGGGGAAACCAGGTCGTGCCAAAAGTCGACACAGCTGCGACGCACTGTTTGCTTCCGTTTATATGAGGACGAGAATAAGGCTGAGGATGAGGATGAGGACGAGGACGAGGGGTTGATCGCCTGCCAAATGCACAATCTGGTTCAGGTACTCGTATCGTAGTAGCATCAAAACGCGCACAACCGGAAATCGGTTCATTGAGTTCAATTTCAGGTTTACTGGGCGACTGTTGCTTTGACAATGCGCACGTTACTTGGAGAGTTTGTCTCTATGCTTGTTTCCATTTCAGTTTTTTGATTGATCACCATCACCCAATTAGTGTAAATGCGATTATGTATATGAGTGTGAGGATATAAACAATTGCATTTTCTTAATAGGGGAAAGCGGGGAAGTGTTCCTCCATAAATGCACTGAACAAAATTTTCAACTAATTCACGAGATTTATGTAAAGTTTAAGGAAAGCGACGTTGAGTTAAAAAATTCTCGAAAATATTGAGGGTATTACTACGTTTGTTAGCCATAAAATATTAATCGATGAAAGAGATGCTCTTTATGTGATTTAGATAAAAAAAATTATAGGTTTTTGTATCTGCTTTTAATATGTTTTTATGTGAACAATTTCAAAATTTTGATAAGTTTTAAGGTACTTTTATATTTTATATATTTATTTATAAAGAATTGACAAAAAGATAAAATTCATTTATAAAAATGTAAATATACATTACTTATTTATTTATTTTATTTTATTATTATTTTTTTTGTCATGAAATAAAATTAAAAAAAAAAAATTTCTAATTCAATTAAAATCAAAAAAAAAACCTATTTTAAACCGACAATTTAAAGACTTCCCCGCATGAAAATGGATTAAAATTATAGTAGAAAAATAATAAATAAATAAAAATAAAAGAAATAATGTAAGTTATTGTTGCATAAGTATGTTTATATATAAATACTTAAGACAATAAATCATTCTGAAAGAATTTCTGTTAAGGTTTCTCTCCCTTAAAGTAATTCCTGTCCTCACGCTCAGATTTCAATGCCTACTCATTTATCAAACTCGCTTCAGTATCCCAATTTCTTTCAGTGTATTATATCTATTGTATAACGAGGCCTTATTAGTGCACAAATTACTTTTCACTGCCACTGTCAGTCCCTCATCAAAAACGTGGCAAAACACTCGGCTGAATGTGAAATACAAAAGGATTTTTGCTAAATTAATTTTTCCCAATTGACTTTTGGACATATACAAAAAGTCAACTAGGGGGTTGATCATTGTCTCTTTCCATCAGCATCTCCCTCTTTCTCTCAATGCCATTCGTCTGCTCATTCTTTACCCTATCATTAACCGATCATATTTAGGGTAAGGCTAAGCACATAATTAGGGGTTGCTTTTCATGGCGTTGTCATTTTTATAATTGTGACGATGCGACTTTATGATTTTGTGTGAAATTGCAGATCTTTAACGGCATAGTACTCCAATATATATGAGAAATAGCATAATATTATTAACGCCGATCCACTTCAAATGAATTTACATTGAGTAAATCACTTTTTATGTTGGCGCCAAATTCAAAAATTCCACGAAGCACTTAAATTATCATTTAAATTGCAATTAATATTAGTTGAGGAGGTTACACATGAAAATTAAGATGGAACGCTAATGGGGCCAGCGCTAATTAAACCAACAGCTTCCCCCAACACACACACACACACAGCACATATGTGAGCCTGTATGTGTGTGTGTGTGTGTGTGTGTGTGTGAAGAAGTAATTAGCCAAATCCTCTCTTGTCGTAATCTACGAAATCGTAAAAATATGTTGAACGACAAAGTCGCAAGTTATTATTGTTGTAACATTTAGAGTAAGCGAGACAGAGACAGGGACAGAAAGAGAGAGAGAGAGAGAGAGCTAAGCACCAAATGGGGAGCACCTAAAAACATTTAAGCAAATTAGCTGGAAATGCAAATGTAAAAATGACGACGACGCCAAGGATGCTACCAGTTAAATTTTACAGCCCTCTGGCACACATGTCTTTCTCTCCTGTGTGTGCGTGTGTGCGTGTGTGTGTGTGTGTGTGTGTGTAATCCACACAAAAACCATCTTGAGAAATAATTAAGATGTATGTAAATGGAGAAAATGCTAAAATTGTTAAAAGCATAATATTTCTTTGGCTACCACCCCGAGCAACAACCCGCCCGAACAACCCAAAAACAACCCGAACCCGAACCCAAACCCAAGTCCAAATGATGTCGCACATGTGTTGTATTTTTTGTTTCAGCTAAGTTATGGCCAAGTGCTCATGTGTAACTGTATGTGTGTGTGTGTGTGTGTGTGTGAGACGCCATATTCTAATTCAATTATCACTTGGGCAGCAATGGGAGGTCCCTGGTTTAGGGAGGGCATTCCCAGAACTGTTTCAAGTGACACTAAAAGCTTTGTCAGCGACTTTGGCCACGGCAACTTGTGGTAATGCATGGATACGTCAGTTCTGGGCTATCCCCTTTGATATATGGCCCTACTTAGAATTTTTGCGCTCTAAAGCGTCCCGTTATTTAGTAGATGGTTAAATGAAATATACTTCAGCATCAGTTGAGTGAAAAGCGGCATTACATAAATCAAAGTCCTATTTCAAGACAAAACAAGCGATTTCAAAGAGTTGCGGCTAAGACAAATCTCAACTTGATTTCTAAGTAAGGAATTGAATAAGAAGGTTCCTAAGACGGGTAGATATGATATATAATATGAAGAACTAAGTTAATTGCAGTCAAACTAAGTTAATATAAACTTTTTATCGAAAATATTTGGCAGCGATAAAAAATAAAACAAAATCAAACAAATTTAAAGATCTATTGATATATATATACTTATATGATACTTCAGGTACATATACTTCTCAGTAAGAAATTGCACGGGATGGTGCCTAAGAGGTGTATATATGATATATAATATGATATACTAAGTTAATTTGGTTTAAATTTTTCAAATTTTTATAAGCAATCTGAACTTTCTATCGAAAATATTTAGCAAAAATAAAAATTAAACAAAAATCAAAAAAAATTAAAGATCTATTGATATATATATACTTAAATGATACTTCAGGTACATATACATCTTAACATGATTTCTAAGAAAGGAATTGAATGGGAAGATTCCTTAAAGGAGTATATATTATATGATATACTAAGCTAATTAGAATCTTATATAGTTAATTGGATCAACTACTATCAAAAATAATTTGCAAAAATAAAAAACAAAACAAAAATTCCTTTTTTTCCATTGATACACATATGATACATCAGATACATATACTTATAAAATATATATTCACTTCCTATCATCAATAGCTTCCATCTTTATTAAGCTCTATCAAGCAAGCCAATCCTTATAAAGGATTATATAAAGTACCCTTTACGCATTATATAAGTATGATAAATAAGAGTTCCTTAGATTTCCCCAAAATACACAACATCTTGAGGTCTCCTTTTCGGACATTTTCATTCGTCCAACCAATTAGCTAATTAAACTTATCCAAAACAATTTTTTTCACACATTGCCATAAGCTAAGAATTATTCTAGTTTTGGCATATCCAGTTGGAAAAAAGTACGTATACTACACATAAAGAAACCGCAAAAGTCAAAAGTTTCGTTGGCGAAAATATGCCAAAAATATACCCACATCCATAAATTTTGTAACTTGGCTGGCATCTTTTTGGTAACAGAATACCGCAAAGTAAACAAATTAAGTAAATCAGTTTCTAATTGCAATTAGTTGGTCTTACATCTACATAGAAATAGAAGGTATAGAACAAGGTTTGGGTTGTTTGTTTCTTTGCGGTTTAGAAAGAAAACTTTCTGTCCCAAAATTGAGTTAAATAGTCAAATAAACAGAAGAGTTCTTAAATTATGATTCCAGTTTTGCATAATGTGAAGAAAATTTGTGTTTATGTATAGTATTTGGATTAAATAGGGAATAAAATGTAATTTTTTGTTTTATATTTAAAGCAAAACTCAGTCAGAAACAATTTCAATTAAGGACTCTTTCAGGAAGCTCGACCTTCAATTATAATTCATATCCAAGAGTTGCTGTATATATTGTATATATATATCTCTCACCCATCTGAAAGTCAATGATAAGTTCCAAAAGGTTTATTTGATTAATTTTCTAAGCCTTCTTAACAGATATTGTCCTAGACAATCTCAAACGACTTCATAAGGATAAGATTCAATGAGTCTGTTATTCGACTCCAATCTGAAAATGTATAGAATTAATTTTTCCGTTTGTAATAGATTTTAATGTGATACACATAAGGCAGGAAAAGTCAAAGTATAAAAGAGTATTAGCCAATATATATTTTCTGTAACTTTGTTTGGCTTTCCGCTTACCGGATGGGAAGCAATTAACTTTTCCGTATAATGGTATGGAATACACATGTGTTAACAACAATAATAAACGGAAAACGCAGCGTACACAGAAAATTTCTAATTCTAATTACAAATAATAAACGGAAATTTGCTGCCAAACTGGAAGCCTTATAAATGACCCAATGTTCCACCATATGAGAGTTCATAATCCATTTTGAACGGCGAGGCGAAATTAATATTCAGATTTATGTATTAATAGCATCACACGGATTCATATATGTAAGTATATATGTACTTGGGCAAATAGGGTGCCACATATATATATATGTATGTGTGTGTGTGTGTGTATGTGGGGGTCAATTTGTGCTTATCGTATAATTAGAAAGGCCGAAAATCTCTCCATCTGCCTCCACCCCACCCCGAGGACATCATCATGAAGGCGACCACATGCGACCTCCCCGACTGAAAATCTGTGTGCGCGACAAATAGCAAAAGTCGCATAATTAATCTGCTTATGTGCCGGCCAAATGGGCCAAGTACTGTACGGGTTTCGTATACGGATTTCGGGTTAGGGTTCGGTCATAAGTACGGGTGCGAGTACGGGTACGAGTACGGGTTCGGGTGTGACTAAGTAATTGCAAGTAATACTCGTAATATTAATAAAACAATTTCATTTTATGTGAGACCCTCAAGGGTCTCTGTGGCAGTTGCTTGTCCTCTAAATCATTTTGCTAAAGCTTTGTATGCTAATCAAGGAGAAGGAAACAAAATGTCGGAATCTGCTAATAACATGTCTGTAACATGAAAATCTTGACAAATAACAAAAAATTATAAACAAAAGTCGTTTAATATTAGATCTGAGGTATTTTGTGTTAGGTCCAAACTTGATACTTAGTTTCCTCAGATTTAGTTATATATTTTTCTTAGTGTTAGAACTACATTATGAGTATATTTGAAGAGTCATAAAAAAGCCTAGTAAACCACTAACTTTAGTAAAGTTTTGGCAATCGCTTCATCGGGCATAAATCATACATAAAAATGAAAGAGAAGGACTATCACATAAGTTATAAGAATTGGCAAGCTGCACGGCGTCAATAAATAAACAAAAGGCGTATAAGGCATTTCCATTTTGCTTGCTTCTCCAAGAACCAACTCCCAACCCCCAACCCCCAACCCCATACCCATCCTATCCCCCGTAGTATAGCTGTAGTGGCTCACTTATATTTATGGGCCGCCACAGAGCAACATTTGCATTTTTACATGGCGAGGGAACAGGCTGAGCAAATGACCGGTGCTACCTTTTACCAAAATTTCCTACCATTTCCGGCGGACAAGGTGGGTGGGTGGTGGGTGGTGGGAGCAGAATTTCGCGCAATCAAAGGCCGTCTAGCGATTTGCCATTTTCATACACATGCGAGTCGAGCGACGCATTCGCCATTTCTAGTTTTTGGTTTGGTTTTTTCTACAATTTTTTTCAATTTTTTGGCTGCGGGTGGGGGGTGGTGGAGTCCAACATATATCATTGTCTGGGCGAAACGTAGAGACGAAAACCCAAATGCAACGTATCCCAGAGTATCCAGGCGATGTCGAGGAGAATCCAATGAATCCACAGCGAATGCCAAGCGAAGCAACCTGCCGTCGTTGTCTGATTTATGATGCTATTTAGATTTCACGTGATTCGTTTTCAATGTGCGCGTCCAGCGCGCAAAGATAGAAAAAAAATTGCGCACAATAAATCGCGGCCAGCAGAAAGAAACTCAAAAAAAAAACAAAAAAACCAAATATATAAAAGAAAAAAATAGTGAAAATAAAAAAAAAGAAAGAAAAAAGAATCTATGCTAAAAATTACAACACACAGCTGCGTGTGCATAAATCTCTGCAGAGATCTGCCAATGCATTTTTTAGAAAAATTAAAAAGCCTGACGCCCGCCCAGGCGAGGGCCAAGCAACCCACTCAAAATGTAATAAAAATGAAAATAAAAGAGCTACAAAGATAAGCTCCGAAGACTAAATACCCTTCCAAACTCTAAAATATGGAAAGCTGTTCTCAAATAGAAGGAAATCCCAGAAAGACTCTTAATATTCATAATATTTCGAAGAGAAACAAACGATCGTCTCTCTGACAGCTGTATAATATATTGATTCGATTCGGCCAATATATCCTATATCCTGTATCGAATCGTATAGACATATGTATCTATTGACACTTGATCTATTATACCATGATATATGTTCATTAAAAAGGGGTCGAAAGTGTCTGCTCAATGTGTCGCCTTTAGTGTGACTAAATGGTAATACCTTTAGGTTAGGGTATAACAATTTGTTGCAGCTTCGACTTAGATGGCAAAATTGAATTTGCATCTCGCGCGTTTTCATTTTTTGTGGGCTTATCAACTATTAAACCCAAATGGCGGCATATTATGAAATTGGCCAAAATGAAAATGATATCGATGTACCAATTTTCCCGCTTTCCCGCTTTCCCGTTCTACCGTTGCCAATTTCAGTTTTCGCGATTATGAAGCTAGCAATTCCCATTCGATTTGCATATATTTTCTGTCTCTGTGTGTGTGTGTGAGTGCGAGTGTGTGTGTGTGTGTAAGGCATGAATAATCAGGACTCAAACCCTGATCTATTATTGCGACCCTCGTGCGACAAGTTCATGAGTTCCGCCGATTGACTTTGAATATTAGCTGAGGCGCGCCAGGAGAGAGATCTGATTGCGGGCGGACGGGGTGTGGCAACTTGTGGTAAGGGCTGTGGCAAGTGGCAAGTGGGGAGCGGGGAGAGCGGCACAGAGCCAGCTGTAATTGACATGCAAGTTAAGCGCATTTTGGGCGCTGATTTGATTCCCAGTTGTTGCTACAAACAGATGATTACTGAAACTCATGCATTTGATTTGATTAATTATTGTACAACAACAGCTTTGCTTGTTATTATAGTTGTTGCATGTATGTGTAACTGTAACTGTATGAGTGTGTATATGTTAATACAAATTAATTAATCTGCGCATATTGCAGACAACATTTCAGAGCTGCGACACTGAGATTGATTGCACCGAGACATTAGCAAGGGTTTGCTTCAAATACAAAATGATTTCAATTGTCCCTAGAATCTGCCATATATAGAGTCAGTTGAAGGACATATAAATATATATATTATATATATATATTCTTAATACAATAAAAAGAAAGGAAAAAACATTTTAAAGAAACTAAATAAACTTGTCATATTCCAGAATAATCTTCTGCTTAAATACTTTCCTCGAATCAAAGTTCTCTTTTCTGACTCAGAATCATTGAATACAGAAAATCTTTTAAAGGTTTTGGGAAGTACTTCGAAGTAATTTTTGTCTTTGTTTTTACTAATTTAATATCGAAAATAAGTTTAATAACAAATAAATAACTAGTATACCAAAATTGAGCTATAGAGACCAAAGACTACTCTTTGAGCTTTGATTTGAATCTAATTTTAAACCAATTTAACTTAAACAAATTTATTTTGCTAAAACTTTATATTAAAATGCTTTTGTTAAACATCTTTTTGGGCTAAAGAAGGTCATATTTAAACTTATTTAAAACACAACAAACTTCACTTCAGATGTCATATCTACGCAGCTATTTGATTCAGGCTATCCACATAGAGAATAAAATGAAGGGAATTTGTATACAATATAATGGTTTTTTTTTTATAAATTCCACAAAAAATATATAATCATATATCATAAAAGTATATATGATATAAAAAGAAAAAGTAAATAATAATAAGAAATAAAATATTAAAACCTTTTTCTTCCATTTAGTTCTGCATAAAATTGTGATGGGGAAATGTGGTCCATCTTTTTTTTTTGGGCACCATAACCTTCTCTCTCCCTATAATAAATGACTACCAGACATGTCTCAGAGCATTACATAATACGTAAATTATCATAAACAAATTAAAAAAGTTCGTGATGTGTCATTTTGACAACACAAGAAGGAGGGGGGCAGCACCAGCAGCCCAAGAAGACCAAACAAACATCGTGCAAGAGTTTAATGTTTTTTAAAAGTAATAAGCAAAGCCTCGTGGGCGGTCTGAAGAGACATCGAGAAGCCCAGGAAGCCTGGAAGCCAGGAGGCCAGGAACCCAGAGAGCCGGAAATTCATAAAATCCACCATTCACCATCCCTCTGATGACTCGAGGCCTCTAAGCTCAAACGTAAATCCAATTGGAGCAGACTAAGTGGGTCTCAAGTGTTGAAATAGAAACACCCACTGGGATGAGTACGATACCCAGGGACTGAAGCTGGGACTGATACGGGTACGGGTACGGGTACGGGTACCAGAGCCGGGCATTTTAAATATAATTTATTTAGGCGCTCCCCAAAGGGGTTGCTTAAGTGAATCACAGCAGGCAGACCAAGGGATGTACCGTGCGAAAACAATCACTCAACATTTTGGCAACTTGACTTACTGACGCTCTCATATTATTTTCATAATTTGATTACATTAAAAGGCACAAATAACAGCAGGGAACTTTATTTATTGACAATGACAAAACATGTATACCCTTACGCACAGGCTGACGTATGAAAAGTTATTATTGTAGATCACAAAATTATGCAAACTGAAATTTTGAGAGCACTCTCTGAAAAAAAGGGACTGTAAATAATATAAGAATATAAAAGGAAATGTTGATATTGGAAATAAAATATATATAGAAATTTAAATTAATAATCTAAAAATACAAAAGGGAAACATAAATATTAAAATTAAAATATATATAAGAAAATATAAATAAATAATATAAAAACATAAATGGAAAACAAAAATATTAAAGAGACAATAAATATAAAAATATAAATAAATAATTCAAAAACAGAAAAGGAAAATAAAGATATTAAAATCAAATTAAAATTAAAAAATATAAATAAATAATGGAAAATCTAAAAAGAATAATAATATTCAAATAATAAATATTAATTAATTAAAATTAAAATTCGAATAAATATAAATAAATAATATAAAATTAAAATAAATACACAAGTATAAATATTATTTATTATAAAAACATAAAAAGGAAACATAAATATTAAAGTAAAGTGACCGACACACCCTATTAAGATATTAAAATCAAATTAAAATTATAAAAATATAAATAAATAATATACAAAAAAAAAAAATACAAAAAAAAACTCTAATTAAAAAAAAATTTAGTTATAGTAAATAAAGATTATATAAATATGCAAAAGTAATATAAATGGTAAAATAAAAATAAATAAAGAGACATTAATAAATATTTCAAAAAAATAAAAAATAAATTATTTAAATATTGAAATTTAGATAAATGTAGAAAATATACTTAAAATGGTTATTTTAAATTATATATTTTTATTACTTAAATTTAAAAGGATGTCTCAGAGTTATATGATAAAATAAAATATCCTTTAACTTAGAGTTTCAACTAAAATCTGAAGAACAAAAGGCAATAGAAAACTTTGGTTTCTTTTCAATCAACTAAAATATATTCTTGTTTCCATATAATTTTTCTGGTAGAATAAAAAACTGCCAACGATTTATTTAAATATTCTGGAATCTTAAAAATTTATTCTGATAATTGAGTTTACATCACAAATAATGGTTGAGATATATTTGTATCTACACAAATATTATTGATTTATGTTAATTACTTAATTGGCAGTCTGAACGTTGAAGAAGTAGAGTTGAGTTCATTCATATCGATTCAAACAGTTGAAGAGATTTAATATACTCTGCGGAAGGGCATAGCAAGCGGAGAACTTGTACACTTTTGTTTGTGGCCGAATTGGCGACACGTGACCAGGTCACGTGGCCCAGACACCCTGGAAAACGGGAAGCGGCGTGTCAACTCACATGTAATCACAACAAACATGTGGCCATGACTCGCTCCGGCTATCGGATAACTGATATCTGGTCATACAATGAAATTGCCATTAAGCGTTTAATAGTTGCCTGTTGGCACATCCCACGGATTGACAGAGGCGGCAATCCGGAAAAAGGGGCTGGGGGTGGGGGGATGCGGCAGAGTACGCAGGGCGGTTGGCTGGGTATCTGCGGTTGGCCGCGTGCCGACGCCTCATCATTCATGTGGATGTCGTGGTTTGCTGCTCGTTTAATGTTCATGTAAATTATGCGCCAAAAATTTAAATTCCAAGCATTAGAGATAACATTTTACAAAATTTACAAATCGTGGGATTTGTTTTGAGGCAACACCCATTAAAAAAGTGGGCAAAACATTGCGCGGGTTGTTCTTGCCTCCCTCTCCCCCTTTTCTATAGGGTGTTAACCCAAACACGTGTTCTAATTTTCTGCTAAAACCCTAAGGCCCGGGTATTACAAATTTATTGACAGTATCCTGTCTACTAATACCAAAAACATTAAAAATATTCTAAAGTCTTATACTTTGAGCCCGAAGTGAATATTTCCGATTGTGTTAAAAAACTAAGAGAGAGTCTCAGTCGTTGCGTTCTCGACTGGGATATAAGCTGTAGTTCAGGGGGTGTATGTAGGTCTTAAGTGGATATTATAGATATATATTTCATATTTCCGATTAATAATCTATATACTAAATAGCTTTACGTTTGTCAAAATCAAATATAATATCTATTTATAATATATAAAACTTAATTTGTGGAAGGTTTATGCAAAGGCAGTTCAGCTCTTATATTTCGGCTTATGGAATCAAGGCGATCGCTTTTCTTCTATATAATCTGAAGAACAGATACACAGAATGATCTGGTTTATATACCTTATATGAGAATAGAATAACAACTTCAGGGTATAATCAATTCCTTCACAACATTGCGACTAAGCCAAAGAATCACCACAAATATTGAACGTGTGTTTTCGACTGGGAGATGGGCTGTAGTTAAGGGTCTTAAGTGGATATAACAGATCTCTATTTCTTATTCCCGATCAATAAACAGCTTAACGTTTGTCAAATTCAAATATTATATTTATGTAGAATATATAAAACTTGATTTGTGAAAGGCAGATTTAAGCCTTCATGCAAAGTCAGGTACATTCAGCTCCTACATTCGAGCTTATGGAATCAAGGTGATCGCTTTTCGCTATAGTCTGAAGAACAGATAGACAGAATGATCTGGATTATATATGATACGTACTCTGGGAATATTGATAGCCATTTCAGAGTATAATCAATTCCTCCACAACATTGCGACTAAAGTGAAGAATCTGTTTGGTGCACACCCAAAAAATATTGAACCTAATTTAACTTTGAGGAATTCTCATCTGAAGCTGTAAGTAAATATATTCCTCAGCTTTATAAGTAGTTTTTAAATAATCACAGCCCTGTCGGATGCTAATGAAAATGTCCCTTGCCTTGCATTTCCCAGGAGATTTCCCAAGCTACACTAAGAGATCTTCAAACGCTTTTCTTTTATTGAGCTGCACATGTGACCGACACACCCTAAGCTAAAAACAAAACAAAATAGAAAAGCGCAAAAATAAGCGAAAAACATAATTCAATACAAAACAGCAAAAGCAAATGCAACTTTGATGGGAAAACTGGGTCGACATATTGTAAAACTATAAAAAAAAAGTATATATAATTCGTGCAAATCTTGAATCGTAAAAATTGCGCAAATTTCGCCAATGCTGAAAAACCGCAACAAATTGCGACCCTCTCGAAGGGTGGCAGGGGGCAGGGGGAGGCAAATTAGTCCCAAAACACGCGAGCGAGCAACATAAAAATGCGACATAATGTGGCACAACGACTGTGTATAGTATACCGTGCCCCAACCACTTCCCTCCTCCAACTCTGTTGCTGATCCTGTACCGGCCGGTGTCGCAGGAAAAGCTCATAAAAAATTATAGATTTTCATCTTTACATATTTAACTTTTATCGCAGGCCGTTCTCATGTGTTTCCCAGAAGGAGGCCTTTATGCGACCGCAGCCTGAAGTAGGCATAAAACAAATGTCATACTCAGGAGGTGGCAAGAAATCATATGTAAATATGGGCACAAATCCGCCCAGCCATAAAGGTGTTGTGTCTCAGAGTGTGTGCCCCCCTCCCCACCTCTCTCTCTCTCTCTCTTTCTGTATGTGTGTTGTGGATTTTTGCATAATCGTCAATTCTTGATTTTAAAATTTGAGTGTATAAGGGTCGTCGCTGGGATTTGCTTGCTGGGATGTCTTGGTCAACAATAAAAATTCATTTTTATAATCCTTACATGTGTTACGGCAACAGCAACAGCAACAGCAGTAACAATAACAACAACAACAATAACAATAAGAACAACAATCAACTGGCAGGCATTGTTGTAAATAAATATTTATTACTATTTTACGATTGATTTCAGTTTAGGTTCAGGTATTGGTCTGAGCTATTTGGCAAATAATGTCATTAAAAACATTTGATTGAGCACAAGCCAAGGGAAAACATACACTTGGGAATCTTTTATATTGCAGATCGAATATATGACCAATTTCTATATATAGCAGCTATATATAAGATTCCTAACGAATGTGAAAATAAAGCAGCTTTCTGCTGCTTGTAAAACTCTTTTAATTATCAGTCTATTGCATATTTTATTTCTTTTTATACTCCATTGGCTACATTAGTCATCAAAGATATTGCAATTCTTCACGATATCCAGCATCCATATCAGGGACAGCAATAGGATCCACAGAGACGGGGAGCCAGAAAGCTAAACCAGGCCGGATCCAATGAAGATTCACACCACGGGCCGAAACAAGTTTCGGGGTATAATCCACAACAGGTATATGAGCATGTCGAGCATCCACGCGAGCATTTCCCACAGGATGTGCATTTTCTACGGGATAATCCACAGCTGGTGCTGGGCACAGGGATACCGCAACCAAAACGACAAAACCTTATGCACATTGTACTAAGAAACTGACTTGAATCAAATGATGGATTATTGCAATAAACACGCTTTAGCCAAAAGTGGACAAGAAGAAATAAACGTGTCCCCGGAAAATATCTATTTAAGCTATTTATTTGCCATTTAGTTGCAGTTGACCAACTGAATATTTAACAGGCTAATGTCCCATATGATATAGTAGAGAAGATTAATAAGAATCAGTTGCGTATTGCCAATAAAACTTACCAATAAATGCGAAAATAGAGAACTTCACAGGGATTTCAAATTTAAAAGAAACTAATCTTGCCTACAAAGACACAGACTACTTTGAGACATTGTTAAGAAACATAACGAAAACATTTCTTAACTGGAATAATACAAAAGAAAGATATCACCTGGTATTATTTATTCTTAGATTCAAAACTTTTATTGAGTATCATCCTCTGACTCTCTTAACTCTTTTCATACTTTGCAGCGAAACATAAAGAACATTTGGTGAAACGAATCTGAAGCCCAAAGAGCAATTTAACTAATGGTGAATTGTCTTAATGAAATCATAAATAAATGACAACTTTGATTTACTTGCGTTGACAGCAAAACCAACATTAAATAAAGTGCAGCATCGGGGAACAATAGATGCGACTCTACGAGTGTGTAACTGGTCTCTGGACCGTAGCGAACCCACTTAAAAGCCTCTTTCTCTCTCTCTCTGTCTCTGTCTCTATCAGGCTGTGCAGTGGAGCGTGAAGGAAAAAGGATGAGCTACATGGTGCTGGTGCTGGAACTAGGCTGGGTGGAAAGTGGAAATTGCGCATTTGACTCGGTGGGTTACCAAAGCGAAATCCAGCAGGATTGTCTGACAAATGCGCAATAGTCAACATCAAATGCTAGAATTAAATCCTGCATCCTTCGACCAGCTCCAACCATGCCATTGATGAGAACAAATACAATTCACATACAGCAATTAGTAGTTCAATTTGCCAGACGTCTTGGCCATACAACTAGGCTATATTCTGCTCGTGATAGGTTTGGGTCCCACAGGTGCTGGCTGAATCCTTTGCACCTTTTTGGGTGGCATTAAAATAGCATTCAACGCAACCCATAAAGTGGCAATTAAAATCTTATTTTCGCTTATTACATTTCGCCTTCGCCATGGGGAACGCAGCTGCGGACGCCGCCAATAAACACGTCTAAAAATTCTTCCTCCTGCCACGCCTCCATTTCAAGAATTTGTCGCCTGACTTGCCACCTGTTTCCTTCCTTCATATACATTTTTTTTTCGCTTTTTTTTCTTCTTGTTTTTTGGCTCGCGTAATTGAATCATTTTAGCGCCATTTATTTTGTTACCCCCCATGCCCCAGCCCTCCCTGGGCTTTACCCCGCCAACCGAGGGGGGGAGGGGCCTGGGGCGTGACATTTGTAAAACAATTTCTATTTTCGAAATGAAATCCGCAACAACAACAATAACAACAACTGGAACAGACGCTAAGAGCAGGCACATAAATAATAATGCGTTAAATTTATGCGTTGATTAATGTGAAGCAGTCAATCTACATAAGCGAGCGGAAGCGGAAACGGAAATGGAAATGGAAACTTTTTATGCTCAGGTGTTGCCAGCATCAAAAACAACAAGTTCATATGAATATTTAACTGAGACTTAGACGCCTCCAAAGCCAAAATACACAGAAAAAACATATTGATTTCAATATTTTAGCAAATAAACTTTTATTTCCTATGAGAATTCCAAAAAAAGCACGAAAAATATCCTCGAAGCATTTATTTAAAGAGCCTTTCGGCTGAGATTTACAACATGTTTCTCCCTATATTGATAAAGTCGGCCAAATTAAAGCAATATATTATATACCTTTAGGTTTGGTGACAATTCGGATTTATACGATCTATTATTTCATGTAATTGAAATTGATTCTCCTGAAAAACTAAGCGTGTTCTGTATAATAAAACTTGCTTTTATCTCTTGGATGATAAAGGGAAAAGAAGACGATTTCATTGCAGTTGAAAGCTGCATCTATAAAATATATTCCATAAGGTTTTACTCCAACTTAATATTGATTACTGAATATTAAATATAAATAAAACTAATTTTAATAAAGATTAAAAAAGTACTCAACGATTTTCTACAGGAAAATAACTCAAAATATATTCCCAATAAAATAAAACTAAATTTAAGCGAAATATATAGAAAATGTTTACCACCTAATAGTTATTTCCTAGTTTACTCATGCCTAGATTTTTGTCGGAAAAGCTCATCAAATTAAATGATTCAGTCGCAGCCCCTGTTAGTCCGTGCCAAATACGTAGGCATTTAGCGAAACGTTTATTTCATTATTACGCATAAGGGGGAATAGACCCGGACCCGGACCCGGACTCGGCCGCGGACCGGGGACCACCGCAGAAGGCGTCTACAAATGCACAAAAGTCAAATTGAAAAAGTCAAAAAGTGTTTCCGGCATTTGAGCGCGAAACCCCAAACAAAAGCCCGAGGGGTGGCTAAAGTGGCCCACCCACAGGGGTTGGCATCATCGCTAAACTAAAAACCGTAACGGAAGTACTAGCAGCTAAACGATGGGCCCACCACCGAGCGCACACACAGACAACCAACTCAATCCCAGAAAAAATCCTCTACCAAGCCATACACTAAGCAAGGACGAATGCTGCAGCTCGACGGGGAGATACCCTGCTCTGAGGTTTCTTTAAACGGAGAGAGAAATGATCCTTTGCAGAGCTCTGTGAGTTCTGTGTTTCATATAGGACATAAACAGTAAGTTTTAAGATCTGTGGGATATGGAGACAACATTTCGAGCTATATCCTTACCCTGAATGAGGATCTTATATTCAGAAATGGGATTATAATTCAGACTTTTCAAATGAGAAGAAAATTGTATATTGAAAACGAATTGAAATTGACGTTTATCGTGAAGGCAGTAGACGCTTATAGGGATATATTTTACCTGCCCTAAGAAAAGGTTTTATATTCAAAAAATGGGACTATAATTCAGATTTTCCAGAAGAGCAGAAAATTATATATTCAAAACCAATTTTGGTGTCCTACAGGTGGAAGAAGGCAATAGATGTATATAGAGGATACATTTTACCCTAAGAAAAGAATTTATATTCAAAAATAGGATTATAATTCAGATTTCCTGGAGGGAAGCAAATTTTGGTGCTATCGAGATATCGAGAAGGCAGTTCTTCTTTATAAAGGATTTACTTTATCTGTTACATATCCATTGCTCATATCGGTTATGCCCCACTTTATCAGTGTATGACTTGTACAGGGTATAAAAAGGCTGCCACTTGTGCTGTATTCCACCCCCCGCGAGGCCGCCTTAAATCGCATGCATACGGTTTTTAAGTTTTGTGCTTTGTCATATAAGTGCGTGGAGGACGATCTGTAGATACAGTTGTAAAGATATGGTAACAGGCGCGTAATGTGACAGCATTGCCATGTCCTTGGCAGGCTGGCAGGAGGAAAGGCGGACAAACGATACACATGTTTAGGCGTTGCCAGCGGCAGATTACAATATCTGAAGGGGGACAGACAATGACGTAGTTTCTGTGAGTGCAACGAGGGTAGGCAGAGAAATATATTCTATTATAAGCTGATAGACTCGGGATATGAGAAAATCCTTAATATGGTTCGATAAGGTTTCAGTTTAGACAGAAATCCTTTTAGGCTAGTTTTAGGTTTACATTATATAGAAGAAGGTATTTGAGAAACTTCTTGAACCACCCCTTAGATGTCGCCTATTGGCAGGCATCAAACAAGCTTTGGTTGCCTACTCCTACTCCTAGTACCACCCAAAATCGTATTACGTGACATTTGCGCCCATATTGTTGACATTGCCGCCTTGTTTACACGAATTGTGCTCTCCATTTCAAATATTGCCCCAGAAATGTTTAGATATCATTTTGTGCAAATAGCAACAACTAAAATTAAACGTTGGCCAAATAGTTGCCCCAGAAATTGCTACATTTATTTACCTTCCGTCCGGTTTGAGTGTTATTCAAGCTGTACAAAGCCTGGAGCCCGGCCGACTGGAGACGGGAGACGGGAGACAGGAGATGATGGTGCAGTACGCTCAGTTCATTGATGTCTCCAGAGAAAATTTAATTAAGGCGCACAGGTGAGAATGCTTTCTGGAGGGGGCAATCGATGCCATAGCCCATCATAAATCAAAGCTCAAGTGCACAGGGAGAACGCTGCCCGGGGAGTGCGGGGGCAGACAGTCAACGACTGCTGCAAGTGTCAGCAACATGTGGCCGCATGGAAAAAAAATTGAGCTAAAGAAGAAATAAGCGCAGCGCAGCAATCAAAAGTCGAATGGAAAAAAAAAGGAAGAAAATTTGAGAACTTTGCGACTTTCGTGACTTTTTGACATGGTCAAGTTTAATTGAAAAAATAATACAGCCAAATTTGTTATAAAAAATACGAGGAAAAATAAAGTAAACGCGACTTTTGGCCTGACACTTAACGCTGCGCAGCTGCTCATAATTTGAAATTGTAGCAAAACAGCGCAAAATTAATTTATTCTTTTTTGCGTTTTTTAATTGAAATTTCTTTATATAATTTTTTCCTCTTTCTCTTTGCTGCTGCTACTGCAGATAATTTTTAATAACCTGCCCTGCACACGGGGCCACCAGAGCAGAGCAGAGTCAAAAGGATGCGCCGGTAATTGGCGTAGCAAAGCGGATAGCAAACTCTAGGAACGAGAGCGAATAGGAAGGATGTTCCAGGCAGGATCTGTCTGGGTTTGAGGTTTGGGTGTAAAAAAAGGGTTCACTTTTGGCCCATCTTTTATTAACAAATTCCGCTTTATTTACGCTGCACGTTACGTTATAATTAATAATTGGGCAAAGGTAGTTAAAAATACTTGCGCAGGTTGCACGCAAGTTGATTAAATTTGACACAGTTCAAGGCGACTTTGCCACTGGGTGTGGCACGGCTCATGGGGTACGAATATTGCCAGCTCTTTTGGGTCACAAAAGGGTTAAATTTGTGGTTGATTTTTGGTGACATTTATGGCAGTAATTTATGTGGGCGGGCGATAAGAAAGGAACGTCGCTTAACATCGTCTCGTGTGAGTCAAAACAATGAATACTATTGAATAAACCTAATCTAATCAAATTTATCAACTGATTTCAGCAAACCGGAATATCCCTTAAGAAACTTAATTTGGTAAGTTTCCTTTTTAAATAACTCAACTTAGTTAATGTGATGATATATAATCTATAAGCCATAAGACTAATTGACTAACCAGAGTAATTAAGGTAAATTTTAAAGGGGGGAAGCGAACCCAATCCTAGCTAGGCTGTGGATGTTGTGACTGTCTAAGCGTTGCTAGTTTTACAATTCAAAGGATCCTTTAACACAGAAATAAATATTATATAAATATAATAAAGGACAGATTTGACTCAATATAAGTGCATTTCCCTTGTTCATATATTTGATCCAGATTATGTTTTTTCTTATGCTTTATAACGGCAGTAAAAACAAGTTA
Source organism: Hirtodrosophila trivittata (assembly GCA_035045065.1). Taxonomy (NCBI): domain Eukaryota; kingdom Metazoa; phylum Arthropoda; class Insecta; order Diptera; family Drosophilidae; genus Hirtodrosophila; species Hirtodrosophila trivittata. The sequence goes on along the minus strand of JAWNNK010000066.1, from coordinate 7,175,653 downwards.
AACACGAAACAAAAAAAACTAACAAAACAATATTTAAAAGCTTTTGAATTAATCTGTAAAAATTCTATGATTAGCAAATAGCTCAATGATTCGATTGGTATGTCCAAATTTAAATATAGAGTATTCAATTAAATTACCGTTTGAATACAATCTAAATCAAACAAAATAAAATTTCAATAAATTGTTAATAATATCTACAATAGAAACCCACAAATGAATTGAATATTAAAGATTATAACAATGTCCTAGAAGGCAAAGGTACACGCAGGAGGACCTCCATGGCAGATATCATACGAGAGCCTAACTTTATACAATCACCCAGTTGCTCAGTCCTTAATGCAATATAATCTTGACTTTATTCTAAGTCTCAAGTTTTTATATATACTCGATTAGATTCCATTTAAAATTATTGTTATATTAAGGCTTTATTAAACTTTAAACCGGACGCTAAGTCGAGTTCAAATAAATAAAACATGAAAAAACATCAAAATTTGTAGTTGTAATGGAACTTGTAATCCCGTATAATATATAGGGATAGTGTTAACCATCTTCAATAAATATGTATGCACTGCCTATAGCAAAAATAAGTTGTTTTCAGCCATGTCAATAATATTTATTTTTTATAAAGACATTCTGCTCTATCCGTCTACAGGGCAACCAAATTACTAGCCTACAAGCAACAAACGACATTGAAACAAATATTTATTATTAAAAGATTTCTTACATTAAAAGATTTCATTTCTTCTTTTTTGTTTTAAAAGGAATTAAAACGATTCTAACTCTTTTGCCTAACTATTTACTGGGTTATTATAAAATTGCATACCTTAATATGTATTTTAAACATCACCATTTTTGAAATAAAACTAAATTAATTAAATAATATATAACAGTAAAACATAAGAGTAAATAGAATTAGTCCAGTATTTAATGTTTTGTCAGGAGCCAGATATTTTATCTGCTATTGAAGATGTTAATCTGTCTTTCCAATGTAATTAGGTTAAGGCCTCTATGGAGTGTGTTCTTGCTAGCATATATTATATATATATACTTACTATCCGTCGTTAGTACCTAATATCTATGTAAAATTATTAGATCAGGAACAAAATTGTTCAATTTAAAAGCATTTTGCTTCTAATTTTAACATTCACATTACATAACGGTACCATTAAGAGTACATTTTATTAGCTGGAATAGCTATGTTATTACTTCTGTTACTGTTATTAACAGAGTTAACCTAACCTCAAAATAGCCAAGTCTCAAACCATAAAGCAGTAATCTGCTTGCGCTTTAAGCAGTTATCTGCTTGAACCCCAAGAAGTTCAACTGCTTGCATTTTAGCGGAGACATACACCTTTTTGGGCGGGAAATTTCAAAATAAAATTCTGTTTACTTTAAATTACACAAATTTTGTATTAACACAGCAGAACGGTAAGGATAATACAGTGCATACAATTTTTTATTGAAATATCTACGGGAAGACCATTATTTTACTAGTTTTTGGACACATTTTTAATGCACATAACCTCAAAATATCCGAGACACGAACCGCAAAGCAGTGCATTTCTTGCTATTGGGGTAGAACTCTGCTTGCACTTCGAGTAGAATCCTGCTTGGCCTACAAGCAGTACTTTACATCTTCATTAAGCAGTTCTGTACATCAGTATCAAGCAGTAGTCTAATTGAGCTTCAAGCAGTATTATACTTCTGCACGAAGCAGTAGATCCCTTGTTAGTTTGAAGAAGTACTCTACATTTGCATCTCCTGCTTGCGCCCTAATTTGTATTTTGCTTAAGCTTTAAGCTACTCCCTGAGCTTGTTACGTGCCGGAAGATAGGGAAGTAGCTCGGGACTTCTAGAAATGCAATGTGACACACGCTGTCGCACGCCTTTCGCTCATTTTGTATAGAGTATTACCATAATTATTGACGTAGAAAGCAGCGAGGATATTGTTACCAACTCTGTGGAGTTCAATAGTACCATGGCAAGGACGTCACCCCGCAGGTTCCAGTACACATGTACTAAACATTCGATAAGAAAAATACTGATAGGCCTGTGTGAACTAGTTATTCCCAATTATGACTCACGGTAACCCACGCATACGACTACTTAATCCAGAAATACTGTATTCTGATGATGAAAGAGACAGCTTACTCTGGCAAAGTCTTAATGCCGCTGCAATGACGTCTTCATCTGTGATAATATGTACTCCAGGCAAAATGATTTAAGTCGTTTAACAAGGTGCTCAGCAAACAAATTTGCATTTTCTTTAACATGTGACGGATTTCCTTTCAACTATTGCAACTACAGCACGGATATTAAACACAGAAAATTTTCAAGATACAATTTAACGGTCTCAGTCGTATTCACCTCTTTCAATCTCAATGATCTCCAGGCGATTTTTTATATTCATATGTTAAATGTCATAAGAAACTGCAATTGCCATCTGAAAAACTGCTCCTGGTTGAAATTATGGAGACTCTTGATGGATTGAGTCTCCCTCGATTGATAGCAACAAGATTGTCATCCCCCCGTTAATCACGCAATACTTTGACATACATATGTTGACATCGGGACATCATGCAGAATACATATTTTATTCTATACGGTCGAAGGTGCTAACTCATGTCGTATTAAATGAACATTTGCATCGATTTTTAAAGAACTTTTCTAGTTCTATCGCCTAGCTGTTTTCAGGGTTAACATTAATTTTTATAGTCCTTAATAGGTGTTTTAAATATCAAAATTATTAAGGACTATTAAGTTGTCCCTGAATTAAACTGATTAAAGATAACAGTAAAACATATAAGTATGTATAAGTAGTTCACTTATAGAATCTAATATCTTTATTCATTTATTAGGTTCAAAACAATATTTGTTCAATTTAAAAGCATTTTGTTTCTGATATAAATTCTAACATTACACAACGGTACCATTACGAGTACATTTTATTAGCTGAAAAAGCTATGTTATTACTACTGTTACTGTTATTAACAGAGTTAACCTAACCTCAAAATAGCCAAGACTCAAACCATAAAGCAGTAATCTGCTTGCGCTTTAAGCAGTTATCTGCTTGAACCCCAAGAAGTTCAACTGCTTGCATTTTAGCGGAGACATACACCTTTTTAGGCGGGAAATTTCAAAATGAAATTCTGTTTACTTCAAATTACATAAATTCTGACTTAACACAGCAGAACCGTAACTATAATACAATGCAAAGAATTATTCATTGAAATATCTACGGGAAGACCACCATTTTACTAGTTTTTGGACACATTTTTAATGCACATAACCTCAAAATATCCAAGACACGAACCGCAAAGCAGTGCATTTCTTGCTATTGGGGTATAATTCTGCTTGCACTTCGAGTAGAATCCTGCTTGGCCTACAAGCAGTACTATACATCTGCACTAAGCAGTACTGTACATCAGTATCAAGCAGTAGTCTACTTGCGCTATAAGCAGTACCTACATCTGCGTCAAGAAGTACATCCCTTGCTAGTTTCAAGGAGTACTCTACATTTGCATCTCCTGCTTGTGCCTTAATTTGTATTTTGCTTAAACTTTAAGCTGCTCCATGAGCTTGCTACGTGCCGGAAGGTAGGCAAGTAGGTCGGAGATTTCTAGAAATGCAATAAACTCGTAACAGACGTTGTCGCACGCTTTTTGCTCTTTATTTTTATAAAGCGTTACCCTATTTAATGTAGTCAAAAGCAGCGAGGATGCTTTTGACATCTCTATGGAGTTCAATAGTTTTATCATGGCTTGGGCGTCGCTCACAAGTAGCAATACCCTTATACTTAACATGAAAAATTCTATAGGCCTGTGTGAGCAAATTATTTCTAGTTATGACTCAGGCTAACCCACGCAACCGGCAACTTAATCTAGCAATACTGTATTCCGAGGGTGAAAGAGACAGCTTACTCTGGCAAAGTCTTAATGGTGCTGCAATGGCGTCTACATCTCTGATAACATGTAAACCAGACAAACCGATTTAAGTCATTCAACAAGGTGCTCAGCAAACACGTTTTCTTAAACATATGTCGACTTTTGTACCTGGTAACCTTTCAAGTCGTAGTCATCTCTTCAGGCGATTATATATACACATAAATGTCATAAGGAACTGAAATTTCCGACTGAAAAACAGCTCCTGGTTGAGATTATCGAGACTCTTGATGGTTTGAGTTTCCCTCAATTGTTATTCATGCAATGCTTTGACATATGTTAGCAGCTACATTTTGTCTGGCACATTGCTGGAGACATTATATATACCATCAAGATATGGGATCAGATCCTATATTGCCGTTAGATTTAATATCTGCAAAATGCCTAATGAATATTTACTACGATTCTTATGCAGAATATTTTATAGGTTCGAAGTTGCTTACTCATGTTAATTTAAATGAACAAATGCATCGATTTAAAGGAGTTAAAATTCTATTTTGATTTTCGACACATTCATATCCAATACAGGTGCTAATGATTATGTCATAAAAATTTTAATTTTTATTAAGTTGCACAATGTATTTAAATAGCTCGCACGAAAGGCCCGGTTTAGTTGGAACATTTTGTTATAGTTTCAGTCTTAAAGTATTAACATCTTAAAGTATTAAAGCTATGACAATTATTATTGAAAATCGGGAATCTTTACTCTTTTAAGTTCTTTAAAGGGATACACACCTTAATACATAATATATTAAAATTGGAAACACGAATAGTGTTACATATAACCCTTTAATTCTACGGTAGATAGTATTTTGCTATCTGGGACTTTAGGAAATGAAAATCATATGAAAGGTTTAATTAAAGGTGCACCATTATAAAGCAAAGAAATTTTGTAGCTGGAATCATTATCCACTTTAGCTTTTCTGTGCAAGAGGACTTATTGAGCTAAACTCTAAAAGATTAAATCAAAACTTTTAATACGCGCAATATATATATATATATATATACTCGCAATATATATACTCGCAATATATATACTCGCAATATATATACTCGCAATATATATACTCGCAATATATATACTCGCAATATATATACTCGCAATATATATACTCGCAATATATATACTCGCAATATATATACTCGCAATATATATATATATATACATATATAAAGCCTCAACCTACAAAGGCCAATAGAAATTCAAGATAAATTTAAGACAAATTTAGGTAAAAGGCATTTCAAATATTGCCTCGCGCACAAGCTGTTGACCCATTTAAGGATAATGCGAATGTCTTTAATAACTTTAAAAACATTCACATTGGTTACAGCAGAATAAGATATTTCTGTGAATATTAAGAAATAAAACTTCAGAGATTGTTTGCTTTAATTGGTTACAAATTCCAATAGAATACAAATGTTTAGTTAGCTCCAATTAAAACGTTAGGACAGTTCTGTTTATATAAAAGTAAAGTTTAGGCAATTAGCAGAGAAAGTTAACCAAGTCGAAAGATTTACTTTGTAGGGATGTAAAAAATGATGTCATGTAATAAAACTTTAAACTAGCATCACAAAACACCCTATCTAGGGTTGCGTTTTCAAGAAAGATACTGAATCCAAGAATTAAGTACATTAAATAGGGGTAACAAAAGTATATATAAAAAGACTGTACTGATGCTTACAATGCTCAGCACTATGGGAAAGTGTTACGAGTACTTATTGTGCTTAATTTTGTATTTAAATTTTGTGTTGTTGATATTCACGTTAGATGAACAGCTTAACAATCGGAAAATAAGCATTAAAGCAGAAATGTGGCTGATTTCCTTAAGTGTGTGTAAATGTGTGTTAACTCTTATTCACATGTACAGGTATCCATAGTACATATATACATATATATTTGATGTACTGATGTAAATCATCAGAGTGTATACATAACACTTTTTCGGTCAACGGAGCCTCAACAGCTTTGATAACAAGAGTGAGCGAGACGCAAAATATTGTAAGGCTGCTTTTACAAGCCAAAGCACATATTCGAGCGAGATAGAAATATCATAGATACACATATTGATTGCAAGAAGTAGTATGGAAAGTACTTTAAAGTAACAACATATGAAAGCGTTAAACTCTCTGCCGGCATCGCAACTGTAGTTTTTCGGCTCACAAGCCATACAGGTGCCCAACCTGGTTTTACATCCTCCAATTCGTCATCGGTCATATAATATGAAAATATGAAGATGTAAAACTTTGAGAATTACCTTAGGAGGACGCAGCCAAATCGATGGATGGTATTGTGTGAGTGAGAAATGTCTTGTGTGTGTTATGAGGTATGAAATATGACGTCACAAAGCTGCTTCCCAAGTGATTTTTAGCTTTTCCATTTATATACATAAATATTTCTATGCACTCTCTTTATTCTCGTTTTTGAGCATAATATCTCTAGCCAGTTTCATTTCATCGAGCAATGCTCCCAGCTGGGCGCATTCAATATTAACAATATGCGTGGAATCTTTTGATAGTCCATTGACTAATTCTTGCGAGATTTTAAGTTCCAAGGTGGCACAATTTGGGGGTGTTTCCCCCAGCGAGGTTACATTTCGTATGCTTTGCAGTTCATTAACTGAAAGTGCAAGGAAATCCATTAGAAAGAATTAATCTATAATATTTTCCAATGACCTACTTCTAAATGATTTATCTTTAAGTACTTTTCTGATGGCCGCGGCATACTCCTGCAGCACACGACTCATGGCCACCGCATGATCCTTGGGCAGGCCAAGCTGTTGGATTTCCTCGCAGAAGACTGCCTCGGCGCAGCTATAACGTGCTGCACTATTGAGCATATAGTGAATACAGGCAACGCCTGTTTTGCCATCGTTATTGTCTGTCGAGGTGACCGCTTTGATAGATGATTCCTGCAAACAAGCTTCCGTTAATAAAGTTGTTCGTTGGGGTTTATTGGAGAGCTCACTTCAAACTGTTCGCCGGTGACGCGCTTCGCAACTAGCTTGGCCAATTGCTCAAAGTTTTCGACGGTCAAATTGGAGAGGGTGGATATGATTTCAGCTAGAACCCAGTCAGGACAATCGCCATCGCCACAGAAGCGAAATTTCTGTAAATACATAGAAGCGGAAATTGTTTAATGGATAAGAAACAATTGCTTGAGCACTTATTGTAGGGTAAGCTGCTTAAAGTACCCATGGGATCCACCCATTCTCGCCCCCTTTCACGCCTACGCGCTACACATTCATCTTGTTTAACTAAATTAAAGAGCATGAGCTCGCAACAAGTGGGCTAAACCAGAAGTTCGAGTAAAAGGAACACGTAAAGTGTACCATATTTGCATATGATTAATTTCATACGCTTGCCTGCTAATCAGCGAGCAATTTGTACAACTGACTGACAAGCCAGCCGAAAGGGGTGCACAAGTGGTGGTGGTGGTGCTCGTATGTAGGGTTGGGGTTGGTTGGCTGCTTGCCACAAGCTAATGAGCAGCTTGTGACATATAAAGGCGCCTCGCAGAAGCGCTTAGTTTCAAGTGCACGTCACGTTTATCTAAGGGCAGGATTAATAAATTTTCAACTGGGGAGCACGCAAAAAAAAAGAAAAAAACAGATAAACAAACGAGCAACAGTTAAAAAGTGCGCCGTAAATTTATTACACTTGTTGCAGGAGGACGCACCAACCCAATCCTCCCTCTTTCCACCATCAAGCGGAGATCCAAAAGGCAATTGCGCTGCTTATTAGGACTGTGTGTAACGGTTTAGAAATGTAAACGACAACGTTTTATAATTATTTTATGAACTTCAAAGTTGACAGCCGCCTGTGGGTGTTGCTCCTGGCACTATATAAGGCGCTTGAAATTGCCATTTTCCTGCACAGTTGCCCATTGCTATTCTGCGAGAGCACGCGTACCTGAAGCCAGCCTGAGCCGCCCAAAGGAACTCTTAACAGGATTAACAACGTACATCAACTCTAACAATGTTTCACACTTGGCGTCTGCTGTTGCTGCTGGCCATCTGTAGGCAGCTGTATGCTCTGCCGACGCACACTTCCACGGATCTGGAGCTGAATACTTGTGAGTTGCAGCTGGCCAAGTATCGTAAGTTCATACTCCAGGCCATACTCAGCTTTGAGGATGTTTGTGATGCGTATAACACGCGTCCAGTGCCCCCAGAAGACGGCTCAATTTCTGATACCTGGCTGTTCCATCAATATGCACCACCACCGACTTCACAACGCGGCGAGATCTGGGCCTTCTTCAAGCTGCTAATGGCACAATTTAATGACGTGGAGTTTGCGGCTATCATACGGGATGCGGTCATTGAGCGCTGTCGCTTCAAATTGCAGCGAGACGATAAGCGTAATTCGGTTGTTCTTGGCAAGAAGCAACGCTTCCATTCCTGGGGCGGCAAACGCTCCCAAGACCAGATGGCGCCCGGAGCGCTGCTCACGTTCCCCGACACGGCGGCAGCAGTGGTTGGTACTGCCATGGATCACAGTTATTATTAATCAGAGAGTTGCGGTTGCCTGCTACAGAGAAATGGCAGAAGAGTTATTGTCCCATCTTAATACTTCATTCCAAAAATGTATGAAATGCCAAACAATCACCTAACTACAGCACTAGCTCTAAATGTTTAACCGCAAACAATAAAAATAAACGCAACGAGAGGTTACTTACCATCCTTGTGCAATTGTTTTAATTGTTTTTATTTTTGTGCAATTCCTATTAAAATTCTAAATAAATATCGACTACCACCACATTAATCAAAACATATCGATATTATTATAAATGCTAAATGAACGACAGGGTTGCCAACACCCTCGCTTTGAACACACGACAAACCGACCAGAAAAAAACACGAAAAAAATAATGAAAATAAATTGAAAAAAATTAGGACATGAAAAATTGACTTTTCAATTGGAATATTTGCCAGTTTTCAGAAATTTACTTGGCAGAAAATCCGTTCAGAACAAAACTTTCCTATGGTAATAGTTTTAAGACAAATAGTTTTAAGACAAAAAAAGGATTTTGTACCGCTGAATATATAAAAAATGATTGCAAAACAGAAGTAAACTTTATCAAAACGGGATAGATTTCGGATAGGGAATGTTTCATATTTTTTCGAAAAAAAAGCTCATTGAAAGCACTGATCCAGTATTTATATTGGCAAACATATCGATAGAGAATATATATAATATCGATAGGTATTAAACAAATAAGACAATTTGACTTTAATAATTTAAATGAATATAACGGCCAAAAAGTCCCAATGTGATGAAGTACATCAATTAGGACTCATTTTATTCAAATGAAAAACAGACTCCAAGTAAATAAACACAGTTCAGTTAATTTTACACTAAAAAAATTGTATTGCAGTATAAATTGCTGTGCAAATGGCGCCAAAAACTATACAATTCAAATATAATTTTGAATGCAATAAATAGGAACATGCAAACCTTTTAAGTTTCAAATGTAAAACGAGCAGTAAATTCAGAATAAAAGTGGCAGCAGCAGTTTTTGTTTCAGCGCATCTATTGTATAAATGGAAAAGCTTGGCTGTGTAATCTGAATTTCAAGGCAGTTAAAATTGAGCCCCTATTGGAGTTGTATAATATCTGTTAGCTGAAATGTATTATATAACGCTTAGTTACTCAAAAATTTCATCAAAAGCATCTTCACTTTTGTGAAAGATTTTGAACTTTGTTGAGATCATATTGCAGGAGGTAACTTTCGTTTTTAGCAAAAGCTCAGGTTTAATGTTAATGTTTCAACTGAAAACACAATTTTACATATTTTCACTACTTTTATTTTACTGACTTCTTTTATATTTGTGTATAACTTGGCTATGAAGTGTCTGAGATGCCTCTTAAGCTGGCCAGAGGAAAGTTTCGTCATCTCGCGATCGAAACTCCGCGCCATGCAACGAAAACAACAACAACAACGACATCAATTGAGCAGCACCCGAAACGATTCTCTGGCGAGGGCAATCTCTGGGTGCGATCGACGCCAAGCGGCTTTTTCAGTGAGCGCGCGAGCGGCGAACGGTAAACAACAGCTGCTGCAAACGAGAAGAAAAGAAGACCAAAACGACAACAACAATAAAAATAAGATATAAAAAAACACCGCGTCAAGGCGAATGAAAATTACAATACGTTGCCAACATCGCCGCAAAGGCCAACAGACCTGGAAGACACCAACACATGCAGTTGCAACAACCAAACAGCTAGCCGCAGAGAGTGCACGAAAGTATCTTTCGGATACGCGAATCTTCGGTGTGACAGATTAAATAATTACGCAAGGCAGGCAACAAGTGAAATGTGCAAAAAGAAATTGCCCAATTGCCATTAATATTTCATATTAAATAATTAGTGATAAGTGCTCTACAAGGCAATTACTTTAAATTCAAAAAGTACCAAAACAACCGAAAGAAACAAGATACAAATAGACAATTCTTATCAGTAATTTTATCTGTAGGTTCTTCCAATCACAGTCTGTGATTCACAGTAAGTTTCAATACATAAATATTATAAACAAACAAAATTTGAAATATGTGAAGCTTTTGTGTATCTTCTTCTGTTTCTACCTGCCAATAGGCTAAATCATCGTTTGGCTTCTCGAATCTTTTGTTATTACCCGTTCATCTTTACCTGTATTAACGTTAGTTCATTTGGCCGCCTTCTCGCTCTCTACCATGATTCTGTATATATTTACAGCTGTTTCAGGAAAACCAGTTTGCTTAGGTGTACTTCTAACGTTATTTGTTTTTCGGGCGCACACACCGCACCGAAAAGTCAAATGTGAACAGATGTATATATGTCCATGTGTAAACTTAGCACATTTCGCAAGCTTGCAACAAGCGGATACTAGTATATATGTATGTGTATGTGTGTGTCTATAGAGCAAATAAACTGGAAGTCTGTAAAGATAACCTGGCGTTAAATAAACTGCATCGTTAGCGCGACAAACCCACAGACAGATGAAACCATTATATTTATAAACTTCTAAAGGCCGTTGCCGAATGTTGATTGAAAGTCTGAGAAATACATTAATAAGCTTGCAAGCAGTGCGTTATCTTTCTGTAAGCAGTGCAAACTTCACGTTGCAAGCAGTTCACTGCTTCACGGCAAATTTAAAAGGTGGTTTTTTTTAAATATTATTTCTTTGTCAACAAAACTGATAAAGATCTTCCATTAAGCTGGTTGCTTGTATTAAACTACGGCTAAATTAATAAAGTAAGCATTAGCTTACAGATTATTAAAATAATAATTAATAGATAGGAAATTATAAGATAAAGTATTAAATACAAGCTCAATGTTGAATTCCGTTGTGAGTTTCATATGGTATAATTATTTTTTTAATGAAACGATTTTCCTCTGCTGCAAGTGGTAAATAGTTGATTAAGTCTTTCAATTTTGTAGTAAATATGTTTACTTCTTCCACATGCTTTCTCTCAGTTGAAACAATGTGATCAGAAATCGACCCTTAACATAGCCATAGTCGGAATAGGTTTATTCTTGGAATCTATGATAATGAGTATTAATTATGTAGCTTTCATTTTAAAACTATAAGCTTAAAATCCCCGAAGATAAATGTTTCTTTGCTTCTGAATACGCAGAAACTTGCAATAAATCAATTTGTACGCTGTTTTAAGCTATATAATAGAACTAACTGTTTTATCAACGGTGTCTAAGTTAAAAGAAAATCGGAGATTGAACCTTGAACAGTGGATCTGTCTGTGTAGCAAAAACTCTCTAAATATCTTCTCTGTACAAATAATGCAAGTAAGATTTGAATGTAAATGAAAATAGCTGTTACATTAAAAATAACGGTAATGTTATAGGCTTCTACTCCTAGTTGCGTTTTGAGAGCTCTAATTTGTAAATCTGGTCAAGATTTTCATAAGAACAATTAGATTTTAGCACCGTTGCCCAGCTTTGTCAAGTTAATTGTTCAGAACCTGAACCTAAAAGTAATTTTCAATGCCGTTCAGATTATAGAACATAATTATTTTTTTAGAGCCTTCGTAAAACAAACAAGTTTTATTAAGGGGAGAAATTTATTTCGGTTGAGGTGGGAAATGATTGACTTATAAAATAAAATAAAATAAAAAAAAAATAAAAAAAATTATATTCAATATTATTGGTATCTAGATTCCATAGATCCAAGTTCTCAAAAGACACAAAACAATCTCTTGGGATTATGATAAAAAAAAACTTAACTTTAACGATACAATATCAAAATATAAGTATATACTATATATATATATATACATACATATATAAATTGCAAAAAGTTCTGAGTGCTGAATTGGAGCGGTAAACAAAAATATCTTACAGATAAAAGTCAAATTTATTGTTATAACGACAGATACATAGATTGTTCTTGAGTGTGTGTAATATAAAAAGAGGCCACATTGAGAAACTAATTATGTACAGGACTGTGAAATATATTTGACATATCTGATGTATGTACGATTTCTGATGAATTGGATTAGTAAACAAAGAATAATTAACACCCATTTGTTTGGGCTAAAAATAAACTTAGGGACGAAAAATTGTTCAGATACATGTTTTCTCTTTTTAAGATATTTTGTAAACCTTTTTTAGCCATGTTAATAAGTAATAAACTTATCAATTTAGCCTACATCAATGTTAATTTTATTCAGTTATTTTGTATTTTGTATTTTGCTTTCTTTTTTTTATATAAAAGTACAAAATATGCATAGCAATAAGACTACAACTAGAGAGCTAAAACTAAGCTGAAAGAGAATTGGTTTGCTTAGTAATCCTCATCGCAGAAGCAACCATCCCGGGAGTTCTCCACGATCCAGTCGAGATATTTTGTGACTCTGGTATAGACACCTGGATAGTTTGGTCGCGCGCATCCATTGCCCCAGGAGACGATGCCGATCTGTTCGAAGCGCTTGTCGTCGGGACGTAGACGCACCAGGGGACCACCTGAGTCGCCCTGACAGCTGTCTCGCCCACCAACGCCCGGATAACCAGAGCACATCATATTCTTCGTGATCATTTTCTGTGTATAGTTCGTTTGGGCCACACACTCGTCGTTGTCCAGCACTGGCACCTCCACCTCCTGCAGCAGGCATGAGGGTTTGCCATCCTCCTTGAGCGTGCCCCAGCCGGTGGCAATGGCGCGTGTGCCCACAAACAGTTCATTACGCTGCTCCACACGGGGCAGACAAATTGGTCTGATGAAGCTGGTGATCGGCACGCGATCGTTGAGACGCAACAGCGCAATATCGTTGTCAAAGTTGGAGAAACTGAATTTCTGGCTAAAGGCGCGCAGCACAAAACGCGTCTCCGGACGCTCCTTGTCGTTACAGCGATCGTGCTCACCGAAGGTCACCTTGATCATGAACCACATGAAGCCTTTGACGCAGTGCGCCGCCGTCAGCACGTAGCGATCATTGATCAGCGTCCCGCCGCAGTAGAATCTATTGAAGTAACTCAGTCTGGCCATCCAGGGATACTCGCTGACGCCAGCAGTAGTACCTCCGACGATTCTCGACTCATCATTACGCTCTCCACATCTGCAAAAATGGGTACAGTAAGTGGGCTTGTAGTATATAAAATGATTGTCATCCACTTTGCCAGACATGAAAAGCATTTCTACAGCGGAGGTTTCTAAGAAAACAATATTATCTGTTTAAAAGCCAAAATTATAGTTTATATATTATGATAATGGAATTAGAAGAAAGCGCATTAAAGCTCTCAAATTTATGCAGTTAATAAAGCTTAAAGCTCTTTGAATTTCTTTTCTTTTCACATTTTCCCTTCTATTACGATTGTACTTTAAACCAATGTCATTTGAGTATTAGCCAAGTTTAGAACCTCTTAGAAATGGTGTTAGATTTCACGTATTTGGCTAACAATATTTTCCATTGTTTAAATGACAATCTACGTTGATTAGTTGAGAGTTCAATAACCTAAGAGATTAACAGCCCTCATTAACAATGTCATAAAGAAAGTGTCAAAGTGTTTTATGAGCGCAGCAAACGATTTGCAAATTTTCCAACATATTTATCGTTACATTAAACTGGTTTTAAATTGCCAAAAAAAAGCAGACAAACTGCATCCAAAAATCTTTTACTCAGAAATATATAAAGAGCGAGAGAGCCGGTTTGTGCCAAGTGAAACACTAAAAGTTCTCTTCTGATATGTATATATATATACATATTGGTAGTATATAATTTTTGGCCACAAACTAATTGACAGCCTAAAAGAACAACAGCAGGCAGAGGGCTTCGATTTTGGTTGTTGTTCTTGTTGTTGTTGTTAAATCAAGTCATTGCCCCAAAATGGTGGCCAAGACGAAGGTAAAGGCAAATGCGAAGGCGAAGGTGAAGGCGAAGGCGTCCCGAAACAAAGAAATGTGCGACCCAATTCAAAGAATGCGTCGTTCCCCCTGCCAGACTGTAAGAACTGTATATGACGCATTGGGCCTGGCTTACACCTTTTGGGTACATATGAGTGTATGAGTGTATGAGTGTAGGTACATATGGCTGATATGTATCTATATACATTATATATATTCTCAAATATGTTATCAAATCGTATGCAAATCAGTTTAATTCCATTTAATATGCAAAAAAAAAGTAAAAAGTAAAAAATAAAATATATATAATACGAAATAAGAAAGGCAAGAAACTAAACTGGTTTTAGGCTTTTGGGAATAAAATTTTAATAAACGGGCTAAAGAATTAGTACAAGACGCTTTCAAGCGATTTCCGACATTCCCTTGAAAACAAATATTTGTTTTCTCAGCTTTATAAAGGGGAAATTTTCCCGAAAAAATGCATTTGAAATTTTAAATAATAAATAAAATAGATAAGCTTAAGATATGGGCAACCAGTTTATTGATAAACAAATATGCTCCATTTATACCCACATCAATTGAAAAGTGAAAATCTATAACAATTCGTCTAGTGTGTGTGTGTGTGTGTGTGAAAAAAGTGCTTGGTCAGAGAACTGACCTAACCTAATTCGATATAGGCTTGAGTTTGTTGCTTTGAGCCCTGTACGAGATCCCAAACGATTCAAAGCTCATCAAAATTCCTAAGCAACGAGTACCGACAAAAGCATTCTTCAGAAATCCCTGAAGTGAGTACTTATGTAAACAGTTTCTTCTCTCAACAACTGACTTCATCAATACCCGCGGGTACTCAACAATGCCAAAGGCCCAGGCAATTCCCCATTGGCAACACAACCCAACGGCTATGGGCAATGCAATTTGTAGAAGCTATCCCAAGAATGCCTTTCAAATGCACATGGAACCCTCGACAGAAACTGAGACTAAGTCTGAAACGGAGACTGGGACTGAGACTGAGCCATGCCACACAAAGTACAGTGCGTCCAGGTATCGTGCCACTGGAAGTACTTCAACCGATTGTGGCAGTGGTAAATGGAAAACTTCAGGCTAAACTTTAAGTGTGAAGCGTTAAATCTATAGGCAATTTTCCTCAAAACTCATAAAAACTGTTGAAAAGGGGAAACATTTTGCCACCTACACAAGAAAATAATCCTTAACGCTTTTCCAAATAACAGATAAGTGGAAAATTTAGAAAATTGCACATTAGAATTCCTTTGCGTCGAGTGGCAAGAATTTAATTTCATAATTAAGAGTTGCGCAGAATTGAAGACAATTGCAGCCTGAAGTTTATCTTTTAGAAGAATTCAATAACGGTTCAATTATCATGGCTCGTGCAACATTGTGGCAAGCTGAGCGCAGTCATTAAAATTGTTAAACACGAAAAAAAGACTGCATAAATCTTTGGGAATCTGTTGACACTGGCGTCAGGGAGTGGGCCAGAAAAGAACTTGGAGCGCAGAGGCGTTAAGAGAAATGATCGCGTGTGTGCACAGACGAAATGTATCTATGGCTCGTACTATATGTATCTGTATCTTTAACTGTAAGTGGGATTTTGTGTGCCGTGACAATGAGTTGCTGTGTTGTGGTTGGATAACTGGGATAACTTGGCTAACTGGAAGTTGGTTGTCATGACCATGACAGCTTTTGTGTACTCACCTGCAGGAACATGTCGTGGCTGTTTGGTCTTGAGCCGGTGGCGCATTATTGCGATTAAAGACACCAAACCAATTCTTGATCGGATTCTGCCGGAATACTGGTTTCTTGCCAGTGGCATCCAATCCACTGGAGTTGCCAGCAGCTCCAATTCCAGCTCCGCGCAGCTTCTTCGGCTGATGCTGGCTGCCATAGGCCAGATATTTGCCTGGTATGGAGGATGCTGATGGTGTCGTTGTTGATGTTGCTGTTGCTGCTGCTGCTGTTATTGTTGTTGCTGTTGCTGCTGTTACTGTTGGTGTTGTTGAGGCGGCGACAATGCAGGAAACGATAGCCAGCGCTAATGGCCAGTGATGTAAGTGGAGCAGCAGCATCTTCTACTGGTTGTACAACTAGTTGCGTTTATGCAATTTTATGCAATGAAAACTTAATGAGCCCAACTAAACGTTAGACCGTACCGTTAGAATTTTCTAAATTTTCTTTTTCAAATTCAGGTTATCTCCCCGTTCACTTCACCCAACTATTGATTATGTTAATCGCATTCATCTATTTCATATTGTACGAGCATGAACTATTCATCTATTTCTCACTCGCTTGCCACATAATTCAAACTGTCAACAAGTCGCGCCCAGACATAGAAAATTTTCGTTTCTTTCTTTTCTTTTTCTTTGCTTTGCTTTTTTCTTATTTTGTTACTTTTTTACTTTGTTGTTGTATATTTTTTTTCTGTCTTTAGTCTCTTTTTTTTCGACCGCACACGCGAAAGTCTGCAAACCGACTGATACCAACAAACGGCCGACGATCTTCTGGGCCAGACAAAGTTGCGCATGCGCCTGCCTGCTGTTAGCTGCGAAGTCAAAGTCAACGTCGACGTCGACGGCGACGCAGGCGTCAAAGTCAACGTCAGCGTCAACGTCAACGTCATCGTCGCTTGACTGGCAAACAACAGAAACCAAGTCGCATTTTTGTTGGCCCGTTGCGTTCTCGATATGCTAATGTGACAGTTTGCCATGGTGTATCAATGCGGAGGTTCTTCCTCTCGGTGAGAGTCTCCCTCTTAGCCCAACAGTCTGTCTGTCTCTCTGTCCGACTGTCTGACTGTCTCTCTGTCTGTCTGTTAGTTTGTCTGCTGTGTGGCTGCGTGTGCGTGTATGTAAGACAGCACTGTCTCTGGGCCGGGGTCTTGCCCTGGCCCGGCGTCTCTTTAACGTTTGTTTATTATGCTTAAAACGCCAATACACCGTGAGAATTTCAATGATGCTTGAATATGGCTATAGATTGTCGATGATAACCTGTTTAATATCCATGTCTTGGGGTGACTAATTTTAATAATCAGCTTTGAATATGATAATTTAAAAAAAAATTACTTGTAACAACTGATTTCAAGCATTTACTTGGGTTCTAAGGAAATCAAGTAAAGAGGAAGTTACAACATATGAAAAGCTCATGGAAATGTTTGATTATATTATAGAAATCAACAATCTAAGAAACTTTAGTATAAAACATACGAAATAGGTTTCTTATACATAAAAAAAAGATGAACTTCTTGGGAAAAAGTGATCGATTTTTCATAGTCTTCCTCTCTGAAGAAGCTTTCAATCGTTTGGTTACCTCTCTCTTTATATAATTTATTTCATATAAATTCGCTGAAGATTTTTCCAGTGTACTTAGGTAGATTGCAAACGCTCAGAGTTTGAGAGACACACAAGTTGCCGTTAGATGGAAAAGCAAACCATCAATTACTTAAGCGAATTAAGAATTTACATAGAAAAAGTTCGAGCTATATTCAAATATAACTACCTATAATTACGAGTTCTCGTTCTATGGGTATTCCTATTGCAGATATTTAGTACTGTCATCATAACAATGACGTTCCTTTATGAGCTCGTTAACCTCTGTCACCATATAAGGGGCCGGGCCATGCGTACGACAACTCGCATTTTACTCCTCAAAGCACTCATTTGTAGCTTTTTATGTTTTCCGACACTTTTCACTTGCATGACCATCGTGCCCCCAGGCAAACAGTGTCTGCAGACACAAAAGAAAAGCCCCACACACGGGAAATTCGCATTTTCATGTTCATTTGCCGTTGCTGTCCCATATATATACATATATATATATTTATACCTACATTGTCTTTTTTTTTTCAAGATTTAAATTTACAAATTTTCGAACGGGATTATTCAACCTTTTGCAGTCAATGAATGCAACGAAATTTAAGCGGAAAATGAGGAGGGAGGGGAGGAGGGTAGACTCGAAATGAAAATCACAGAAATATTATTATCAAGCGATTTTATAGATTTCGTTTTGTCAATGCCAGGGGAAAACCTGACCATGACAATTACACACAGACAGCTCCAAACGGAGTGAGAAATAAATGAAATGCATTTAATTTACAATAAATCGAGTTAACAGCACAAAAGATTCTCTTTTTTTGTGAACATCTATTGTAATATTCATTACAAGCCGAATTATGTAATTTATTTACTAAATAGAGTGTGAATTAAATGAAAGTGACAAATCGAATGAACATAAAGAATGAACAAAATGAATAGCTATTAAAAATTACAATTGAATTTGATGGAAATTGAATAGAAGAAAATAATACAGAGATAGTTTTAGATAGAACTGAAACAGTTTCCTTTTCCCAGTTCAGTTTATATATTCAACTATATCGGATTTGTTGTGTTGGCAAAAGTATTCTCTGATTTTAAAGGTAACACGGAAGAATCCATTCCATAGAATCTAGCCTGGGATTTGGGACATTTTCCCAACTATCTCAGCCACTTAGACACCTCCACCAAAGCTGGCTTTAACTGTATATGTTCTGGCTTTAACTGTAAGACTTTCCTGACCAACTGTAGTTTGTCTAATGTTTTGTTTCCCCAACTTTCCTACCATTGCATGTTCTGGGACCATTGGCATCCTCCAAGCCCATTTTTTTGTTTTGTTTAAGTGCTCTTACTCTGGCCAGAGTCAAGAATCCATGTTAGAAACTTAAGAGACCGTAAGGCACACCTTGTTAATTTGGACCGTTATTAATTCAGTACATGCTAATTTTCGCCCACTTCTTTAACAGATACAGATAAATTGGTAATTGATAACTGTGCCAGCTGTCGACTGTAGGGAGTGCATCGAGCGAATCTATCTCTGACGGCAGAGGCATTAGCGTCATGCCAACGGCGAGCAGCGGATCTGGCACGATACGAGTAACACCCATTGCATAACTGACATCCAAGAATATCCATTACCTAATCATACCATGAGTGGTGCTTTCCTCGATATGATGGGTGCACAGTCAACGAGCGTGGCGGCGACCGCCTTCGATGCAAGGCTCAGTGCACGGCAGAAGGGGGACAAGGGACGCCGAGGTAAAAGTGGAAGCAGCGGCAGCATTAGCAAGTTTGTTGGACGCACTGCAGCAACGGCTGGCATACATGGCCGGAGCAGCATTGGCAGCGTCAGCGCCAATCTCTACAAATCATTTCGTGAACGTTTCATAAGCAGCAGCGGCGCCAGCAGCGACGCCGGCGGCGACTATCGAGTGCTGCGACAGCGCGACGTTGAGTCGGGCAAAATGCAGAATGATATGAGCTCGAGTG
Organism: Hirtodrosophila trivittata; assembly: GCA_035045065.1. Taxonomy (NCBI): domain Eukaryota; kingdom Metazoa; phylum Arthropoda; class Insecta; order Diptera; family Drosophilidae; genus Hirtodrosophila; species Hirtodrosophila trivittata. Next base: position 7,156,070 of record JAWNNK010000066.1, on the reverse strand, counting down.
GCAGCTCCGAGGAGGAGAGTCAGCTGAGCAGCAGCAGCGTTGAAGATCTCTTTTCCAATGAAACGGAGCGTCGAAAGTGGCGCAGAAAGCTTCCAGAACGTAAAACAAGAAGAAGAAAGGTAAGTGCCAAAATCTTAGAGCCCAAAATCTCAGACCTCAATCCTCAGACTCGTGTAACTAGATTGGATTAAGGCGGCTTTCCATTTCGCAGAAAGCTCTATTTAAGCATTCCACTCAGTTCCCCAATTGCTACCGTTACGCGCGTGACTTGTCGGAACTCGTCTCCGATTTGTTGTTTATGACGCGAATTTGGCTCAAATTGCACGAGCTTGGACTTAATTGCGCTCCGATGTAGTTCATTTAATTTACTTTCGTTCGTTCGTTGGCTTTGATAATTGAATTAATATTTATCCATTGTTTTTATTAGATAATTGCTTGGCCATTTGTTTTAAGCGTCTGCGGTCAATTTCAATAAGTTTACGCTCTGTTTCAATTGTAGCACGTTTCACTTTCATTTACCTATTTGATAGGTCAATCCTGAACTTGTTTTAGGTCAAATTTAAATTGCTCGAATACAATACAAAACTCCAAGCAGAATCTTGTCGAGGGAACTACAATACATATTTCAGCTAGAGATACCACTTATTTAAATATTTAAATATATATATAAAATATGTAAGACATAAATTGCCATTTATGATGTATATAAAATTAATAAAAGATATAAAATGTAACAAATAAATAATATCTATAAAATATATAAAAAATAACGAATATAAAATAAAAAAATATATATATGAAATATATATAATTAAATAAATAAATAAATTATATATAATTAATAAAATACATAAAATAAATCAAATATAAAAAACAAACAATATATAAAATATAAAGAAAATAAATTGTATAAATATATATATAACATATAGAAATATATTCAGTGCATAAAATATATACAAAATATATGAAATATTTATTTACTTAATGTCAACTATTGGCAGTCGATCAAAAAGTATTTGGGAGAGAAAATATTACATAACAATTAAATTAAACATTAAATAAAATTTGAATAATTAAAAAATTATGTAAAATATATGAACTAAATAAAATATATTAAACATATAAAATATAAAAAAATATAAAAATATAATAAATGCATAAAACACATAAAATACATTTATAAAATAGGTAAAATAAATAAAAAATATACTATATACTATAAAAAAATAATATATATAAAATAATTATATAATATATATATACAATATATATTAAATAAGCACCTGCAAACAGTTCTAACGTGGTCTCCATCTTTAATTCTCAACTGGTTTAACCTCAGTTGTCTATGGTCCCACCTGGCTGACCGGTCTAACTCCTTCTTGGTGTATGTCAACTGTTCGACCTGATTTAATTTGCCAAAATATATCTGTATACCATTAATTTTCTTCTATTTTTGCAACAATTTAATAATTGAAATTGTATTAAGCAGAATAATATTATACTTAAATATATTTAATACATCGTATAAAATATTTTATATTTTTGATTTGATTTGATAGGTTGCAAAAAATACATAAAAATAAAAACTATAAATATTATTTTTGAAATATTATTTTTTAGCTACAATTATTTCTAGAGTAAATTATTAACAATTAATTAATTTAATAATTTATTCTCTTAAATCTCAGATCTGGCTCAACTTTTTTTTTAATTTTTTACGATCTATCTACATATTTATTATATTTATTTATTTTAATTTATTGATTTATTTCCATCGACTCACAAAACTCAGCCCACTGTGCCACGTACAATGAAGCAGCTGTTGTGAAGCTTTTATTTTGTTTACAAACAATTGCAAAACGAGCAAAAAGCTTCAGCACGTGGCTCAGAAACAGCTGACCAAATAATTGAGTGAAATTTTAAGATTTGGCTCTCTTGAGTGGTTGCTGTGGATGAGCTTTGGCTCTCTGTTTATGACTGCTTTGGCAATGGCCATGGGCAAGTGGTAGCCGCTGGCTGTTTTGTGGTCGGCAAACGTTTGGCTTAAATCTCGGCCAAGTCATTTCAGCTGAACCTTTTTTTGCAGCCCATTTCGTGCTCCAATGGACTTTAAAATGTGCTCCGCTTAAAGTTGAGCGCGCGCGTTTAGATTATTTTTTGTTAGTCCTTTGGAGTATTATATTTTTTTTCCACTGACTTTGTTCATTTTTTACTCCTTGGGTCTGACTCTTCTGGCTGATACTGCTAACTTGGCTTGGTTAGTTTTATTTTTATGCTCCTGCTCCTGTTCCTACGGCTGCTGCTCCATCTTTTTTTTTTTTTTGGTGTTGTTCTCTTCGCTGCTTCGCATCGCTTGACTGCACACGCTCAACTGTGCGGCAACGACATTCATCCTGTATGATTGTATTCCTCTATACATACATACATACATACATACATATATATTTATGTTATATATATTTATATATATTTTGTTTTTTGGTATATTATCGTTGTTGTTCTGCTGCGGTTGTTGTGGGAATTATTTAACTAGGCGCATTCATTTCATGGCACACACACTCGCACACACACACTCACACACAGAGGGAGTGCTGCTTCTGCTGCATAGGAGCTACTGAGACCATTCTTTGTTGTCGGAAGTAGTTCTCCTTTTGTCGCTGTGCGCTCAGTTTGCAAAATGTTTAAAAAATAAATGGCCAAAATTGTGCGCCAGTGTGTCGCCAAAAATGCAATCAACAGACCCAGATCTATGACGGGAACTTGGCTTGGCTACGAGTCTGGAATTTGGTTTGCCGTTGTTTGACTACCAAACCAAAAGCTCCAGCTACAGCTCCAGCTCCATATGCAGCTCCAGTTCCAGCTCTACCTACGGCTACAGTTCCAGCTCAAAGGACATCAAATTACCAGTAATGGGCAACTCAAGCGGCAGAGCATCCACCTCAGACCCGGAGTCAGACCCGTGCCCAAGCCCAGTGCTTCCACAAGTATGCTTTTATGTAAGTTCAGAGCTCAGTCAGTCGTCGTCAGGTGCCGCCCACATGTGTTACCCTCTGCCTACTGTCTGCCAGTGTAAATGTGCAAGTTTTCAATGATTTATGCATGATACTTAATGCCTTCTTAATTACGTTTTATGTAACCCCCAAGAATATTATACATATTTTGTTGAAAAACAGCGCCAAGAAAAAAAAATGCCAGTTGGAGCGCTTTCAGCACACAAATCATATTCAAACAACCAGCAAAAGGAAACCAAAAAACGACAAAAATTACCCTCGAAGGGGGTTAACGACTACAAATTATCCTATATATTAATAAATCTAACTATATATTTGAATATTTATTTAATTTAGAGTAGAATACAAACAATCAACTAAAAGATAAATGTTTATTTATTTATTTATTTATTTATTTAATGTCAACTATTAGCAGTCGACCAGAAAATTACAATTTTTAATAAAAATTAAAACTTAAAATATATTTTAAATTTAGAATGAAATAATTAAGTAAAAAATTTAATTTAATATTTTTTTATTATAAACTTTTTAATATGATATAAAATTGGTAAAGAGTAAAAAGTCTGGGAGTAGTTTTAAAAATGATTTTAATTTTGAATTGATCAAACATTTATTGCAAAACTTGAGGGAAACCCAGCAAAGACCAATCAAAACAATGATTATTGATTAAACAATGAGTAAAGATTTGTAAGTGTCACCAAAGGTGATAGAAAAATGAAAGTTGATTGAACGGAGAAAAACAAGTATACAAATATTTATACAACTTCGAAAAGGGGCTTGAATAACTCTGGAGTTTATCATCCGATTTATATATGATGTTCCTAAAATACACATAAATATTAGATCTATGAAATTTCTATGAGAAGATTTCAGACTTATCTCAAATGTAATTAAAACTCTCTTGAATTAACAACCAATTAATTAGTTATATGACGTTTTATAGAGAGGATTGCAGATGCATCTCAAATATAATTTAAAGTCTTTTGAATTATTAATTTAATAATAAAATCTGTTTAGATTCTAAGGGAGCATTCCAGAAGCATCTCAAATATATTTATAGTAACCCTTGGTACTAGAACTCTTCCTAGCAAACTCTCTTAAATCTGTAAGTAATATTCCTGGTAATTAAATGATATTTACGTATAATTTATGGCATAACATTTGGCGAAAAAAACCTATTATAACCATTTTATCCGCTTTATGGATACAGGGTATGAAAAAAATACGCAAAAATTTGTAGCAGCTGCGTCGAGAGGCGTTCAGGCACCACTTTCACTTGTACTTTCACTACAAGCCTCCATGTGGTGCTACGTGCTGAGGGCTGTAACAAAAATCTATTTCTCTGTTACCACCGAATCTGTTTGAGATTGGTAGGAGATTTCGAGAGGGGATTGGGGGGAATATGTAGCCTGGGGACATTCTTGTTGGGGGACACTCGACAAAACTAGCTTTTGTCCATCCCCACCGTATTGCAGTTCATTGAAATATGCGAGGAAATCACAATTACACATGTATTCATGTATATTTGCCATTGGCTTCTGTGTGCGTTTCGTGTGTGTTTGTGTGTTGCGGCAGCTGGGAATTAAAGGGAGCCCCAGAGAGGAGCATGCGACATGGCAGTAAATGTTGAATACGCGAAACAAGGTTAAAGCTCAGTAACGTGATGCTTTTATAGAGCAGTTTAATGTTTACATGCCATTGAAATCCCTACGAAACCCACGGACATCACACGGAGGATACGCTGGGAGCTTCGAAAAAAAAACGAAAATAATATAAGTTACAATAAAGTAAAAGCCGGTGTGAAATTACATGTTTAGCTTTAAGTGTAACTTATTATATACATCCAAGCTTAAGTTGTAATGGAAATACTTTGTCTTACCAAAAATTTAAGAAAAGCTCACAGCAAAAATATTCGAATGTATTCATCGAGATCTATTGCTGGGCAGCTTAGAGTTTCCTGGATTTTCATAGCGAAACATTTTAAATTGTCTTAAACTTTTTTATTATTTAATGATATACAAAGCTTTGTTTATATTACAAATTTATCACATTAATGTGAACAATAAATGTGTTTTTTCTTTTGCTTTTTTATTAGAAAAATTGTCTTAATTTTTCTATACTTTTTGTGTCAAATCAAAACTCTTCAAACTTGCCAATGAAGTCGAAACGAAAATGAGGTTGAATATGGAATACAAACTAATATAATAGTTTTATTTAGTTAATCGTCTATTGCCATGAATTCATGTAGAAAAAGTAGTTGAATTTTTCGTAACCTCACGATAGATAGAACGGCTGTTAATAGAAATAGCCAGATAACTTCAAGAACAAACCTTTATTATTTGAAATTTCTTTATAAGAAAGTTTTATGCAAGAAATCTTACCCTTTTAGCAAAGCTTTTCAATCAAAAAGTCAAAGCCCACTGCGTAACGTCACGTTAGGTCAAAGGTTTGCATATAATTTTTTATACTAAGATCAATGTTTGTCTTGCTTTTTTCTTAATATATTGTTACCTAATTATGGAATTATAGATAAAGATATTAGATATAGATAAGAAAAATGGTATAGAAAGCCCATTCTTCAAAATTTAAAACTTATTTTCTGACTTGTTTCCGTGCAAATGTAACGTCACGTCACGTTGGACTTATTCATATCTTGTATATAGCTCAAAGAAAAGGGTAACTAACTCTGGTTTACTTGACTTGATTAAATTATTATATTAAGTTCAGCTTAAAAGGATATAGGAAAATTATAGTCTCCCCTTAAAGATGAAAAATTGAAAATTTTGACTCGAATGAGTTTTCGGTCTGCCCGAGTGCATATGAAAGTTGGCTTACATCGATGTAACCCGGTTAACTGGCCATCCAGTACAGACAAGTTCCCATTGAATCAAACGCTTTGGGCCACTATTTTATTTCATATACGTACGAGTATGTTGTTTTTTTGCTCGGTTTTTGTTTTTTGTGCACTCATGTTAAACAAATTAAACACGTTATATCCAGCAGCAAGGAAAACATCAGCCACAGGCAAAACAGGGAAAACCGAATACGAAAATCCTTTCTCATTGAAACGTGACCCAGACTTAAACGTATATACTTGCATGTATATATGTAGGCATGTACGTAGCTATTGTGCTGGCTGTGTCAGTCGGAGCCTTGTTGTTAACATATAACATGTGGCCAGGTTTTGTATGTTTCCACTTTTTGGCCACTCACCGAGCTCGCTCGGTTATTAAATTAGCGCGCGAAAAATGCAAATTTGTCGTCGTTTCATTTGCACTGGGTGTATGGCTGTTCATATAATTGTTGGCCATGGCCAAAGGAGGCCAAAAGGCAAGGCAACCGGCAACCAGCAACCGGCAGCAATGAAGGTCAACAATAATTATACAATTTATAATTTACAAAACAATTGTTTTTGACAAGCGAAATATTTTCCCTCTTCTCGCATAAAGCTTATTTTCCGGCTAGTTGCCGAGTGGTCTGGGAGCATCGCAATGCCAAAGGCAAAAGTTATTTGAATGGCAGCAAGTTTTTAATTGAAATGCCTAAGTGAGGCAGCATAGTTGGCATTGGGTATTCTTGACACTGAATTATGCATTTTGTTTTTGCTGAGGGGCTAAAACAAAGAAAGGGCCAATGAATTTATTACATCTCTTTGTTTATTTTTCTCTACTAAGAACAACTTTTTGATGAATAGCGTCAAATGCTTTTAATAATTTTATTGTACTATTCTCTGAAATACCTGAAACAGCTCTAAGAATTACTCTTCTATATGCACTCCAACAACCCTGTTAGTCTGTCACCACATCTCCCATCGTCAGGTCACCCGTTGCCTGGTGAACAAAATAAACAAGTTGGAAAATGCGCCTGCTGCTTTGTTATCCTCGAATAGTCTGGAAAATTTCATTTTCTAGTATGCCATGGAATCGATTTTGGCTCTGATGAGAAGAGCTTCACTGGCAAATGTTCATTATTTAAACATACGTCGAGCAGTAAGGGTGTTAAATAAAAAGCAGCTTAAAAACAATAGAAATTCAGTTTACATTTAAAAATAAAAAAAAAGAGTGTAGAAAATAAAAAGTCTATCAAGTTGGCAATTCAATGTCGCTTTTCGACAATCCCGACCAGCTGCGACAGCTGCAGGATTTGCTTTATCCCAATCGGAGGCGGGGTGGCGTCGATTACAGCAGCAGCGAGGATGAGGAGGAATCCCTCGTGGTGCACAAGACGAGTGAGTAAATAAAATCAGTGTGTGTGTGTGTGTGTGTGTGTGTGTGTGTGTGTGTGGTCCTCCCCTGCGCAATATTTCACACGTTTGTTACACCAACTTAGCACCTGGTAGCATAGGGCCGCAGGCGGCTGGTGACGCCACCAAGGACACGAAAAAGAAAAAGGTTAACTTGGTGGCAGCCCCATTGGTGGAGCCAGAGAAGCCGCAGCCCAGCACGCTTGAGGAGTGGCAGGACGAGCAGGAGCGCGAGGATGCGGATATTCTGGATACCCGCAAGTGTCCCGAATATACGATGACCTATCGCCAGGCCGTTGGTACCGAAGATGTCTTCCTGCAGGTTAGAGCCCAAAATCCCTTAAAGCAGCCACATCCTCATGCCTAAGCCGTATCCCTTTGCAGATGGGCCAACGTACTGGCGCGTCCTCCAGCTGTGAAGATCTCATAATGGAGATATCCCTGCCCGATGAACAAATATCCGCCGATAAAATGACGCTCACGATGCTCGAAAAGGAAATCGATCTGGGCACGGCAATCTACAGGCTCAAAATCCCGCTACCCCATCCCGTCGACGTGGACAAATGCCATGCGAAGTACGACAGCGAATTGCGCAAGCTGCGATTGACGCTGAGGCTGCGCAGGGAGCTTGACTATGTCAATTTCTAAATCCTACTCCTTAAACATAAACACACGCGTTCTTTTTTTTTACGTTTTTACCAACATTTTTACACTTTTTTAAAAAACAAGAATGTTTGTTACTAAACTTAAGAAAAATAAGAGTACCTCAGAAATAGCCATCCATAGTAGAAATGAAATAAATTCTCAGTATTTACACACACACATAATCATTGTTTCCTTTGAGTTTTCTATGGAATTTCCTAATTCGATTAACAAACTGACTCCAAAATGCGAGGCAGCACTCTTCCAAAATATAATCCTTTCCTTATTAGAGAGAAAGAGAGGGAGAGTGTGCTTTGTGTGGAAAATTGCTGTGAAAATTCAATGATGTGCTCTGAATTTTCCAACGTGCTCTATACATGTTTACTAAGGAGCTGCTTGTTATTTTTTAGCCGTGTAGTTTGCTGCCAAATTGCGCATACGCCGCATTGGCCCCCAGGTCAAACACAAATTACGCCCGAGATAGGCATATAAAGTGTATGCCTTACGTACACATGGGGGGGAGGGGGAGGTGGGAGGGTATTAAATAAAGTATAGGCCAAGGGCTTTTGCTTTCAAAAATCACTTAAGCCAAATATTTGTCAAATGCAGACACCAAGCGACACACACAAAAGTCAAATACAAAAATTTGCCATCATTCAAAATTTGTGATACAAATAAAAAAATAATGAAAAGCGGTCATTCCTTTTAACAATTTGTTTATTTTTTTTTTTGCTTTCCCTTCGGAGGATTTGCTCGACCTAATACTTGGAAATTGTGGTTTAGGGACGAGACGACAAAGGACAAAGGGAAACAAGACCGAAGGACGACCCGCTGTGGCTGTGGCTGTGGCTGCGTTTTGCCTCATTTACTTTTGACTGACGCGGGCACATTTCAATTTGTGAACGCCGGTCAGCGACAGTCCTCAGACATGATAAAGTGTCGTCCAAGGCAGTTAGATCTCTCCCCCTCGCTACACCCTCCTCTCTCCCACGAAAAATCTTCACACAATTTGACATCGAAATTCCTCGGCCAAGTATGATAAAGGCACAAGTTTTGGTCGGCCGAAGCGCGTGCTCCGCGTGGCGAGTAGTTTTCTCGCAAAAGAACTTGGCCAGTGGATTTTTGGTTTTTAATCATTTGGTCGACGAAAACTTTTCTGGCGTTGATAATAATAAATCATCAGATGGGCATGCGGTATGAGGCATGAGGCATGAGGCATGCAGCACGCGGCACGCGGCATGCGACAACTTTCTGGTCCTGAGCAAAACTTTAAATTCAATTTAATAGCCACAAAATGAGCTGCCAGTTGGTCACTTGGCCAAATTGCTGATTATGCTGAGTGCCTGGCCAAGATGACGCGATGCTTTGATGAAAATTTTACAACTTTCATATGCGAATTGTTGGATTATAATGCAAAATATTTACCCAAAAGCTGGCAAGAATAACTTTAATTTCAATTTGAATAAAGCTTTTCAAATTTTCTTTTGGAAAGTATTTCAAATAAACTACTCAAAACATTTTCTTTTCTTAGAAATTTCATAAAAAACAAACTTTCGAAGCCAATCAGTCATATATATAAATGCGATCTCAATCAGAAGGCTACAATCAAAGTTACTTTCACAAAAATTTCATCAGCATTTAAAGAGTCTGCAAAAAGGATTCGAAGCAGACTTGCTTCGTTTTCAAATATTCTCATATGTGTACACAAACATGCGTTTACTGCCATATATACCAGAAGCAGTATTTTGGCCAAAAAAAGTGTTTCCTTTGCTGAAGCGAAAACAAACAAAAATAGCTGCGTTGACAGTAGACTGGGAAAACAAACAAAAAGCAGAGCATAAAACACTAGAAAAACTAACACAAAGGCAGCAAAAAGAAAAAAAAGGATATGTAATACAGCTAGGATTCTTCTCTTTTTTTTTTTTGTGTTTTTGTTCCTGTTTTCGACTCATTTACACGAACGTAGGTTTTGTCATCATGATGATCATCATTATCATTATCATTATCATTATCGTGCTCATGATTCCCATATCCTGGGTATTTACATGGGTAAAAACTAAATATGCAGTAGAAGCGGCTCATTCGTTCGTCGGGCCGCACCCATTTTATCAACTCTTAGAAAACTTTCATCAACACAAATAGAAATTCACATGCAAATTCGCAATGTGCAATGGCAACTTTTGTGGTGTGAATAAATTTGCTTGCCCCAACAAAAAATAAAAAAAAAAACAGAAACAAAAAAATAGTGACAAAAACTTTACCCCAATGAGAAACTTTGGATAATGTGTGAAAATTGTTTGCCTGTATGCCTTCAGACTGAGTGTGTGTAAAAGAGTGTGCAATTCCTTTAAGCTGCGATATGTACATATATATTTCTGATTAATAGGAAACGTCTGTTTGCTAGAGGCCTTGGTGTCCTTTGAAGTGCAGATACTTTTGTTCAGGCATATTTAATAAATATATCTGCAGGTACACTTCAAAATAGTAATAAGCCGCACAGGACGAACCAAAAGCAACAACAATAAGGATGACAACAATAAGTCAGTAAAGGATGAGCCGCTGACAGAGGTCCTGTGAGTGTTGACGTTGAGTCTACAAGTTGTTGCCCGACTTTTATTCATTTCATCTCAGTCCGTGTCCCTGAATGGGCCAGCATCCACTTAACCTGCAAAATGGCGAACAACTGAACTGAACTCAACTGAACTGTACTGTACTATACTGTACTATACTCTACTCACCTGAGTACAGTACGGACTCACCTGTTTTGTACAGGTGCGAAATGAGCAGAGGCTTTGAGTGGTTGAATGATGCGAGGGTCGGGACGTGCTTCAAAATGAAATGTGCTGGAAAAATATGCAAGTCACTTACGTGAATGCTCTGAAGAGCTTCCGCAGCTGAGTTATGGCACATGCATCTGAAATGAATATTTAAAAAAAAAAGAAAGGAAAACCATAGATTTTCCTCTACTTTAACTATTAAATCGGCTGCTCTAAGTAGAAAACTCACTCACGAAGTGAAAACTACAAAAGGAGTTCGAATATTTTTACCATAATATCTCCATTGTTATACTTTTTAATTCTTACAAACTATTATAAAGTTTTTGTTCCAAGAATGTGTTTCAGTATTAAAGCTTTTGTTTTAAATACTTATTGCACTTTTATGTTTATGGTAGAGCATTTTTAAAAACTAAATAGATTTATGAAAACAAACTAAAGTAAATCTTACCTACAAACTAAAATATAAACTAATTATTGGATTAGTTATATCACATATCAAAACTTTCGTTATAGTAAATATAATCTTATACAAGTATATTACATATTTGAGGTATTAAACAGTATTTGTCTTTAATTTAAAAGAGTATTTATTTATTCAACTAAAAGCAGCTGACTAAGAATTAAATTTAGAACAAAAAAATAGATTTTAATTATAAACTTAAATAGGAATTCAAATCAAAAATATATATAAAAAAATGAAACATTTTTTTTAACTTAAATCTAAATCTTGGGAAAAATATATGAGAAAAATTGATTTAATTTAAATCGATCCAACATTTGTTGCAAGGAAAACCCAAGCAGATCAATAAGTATCAGTATAGAATATAGGAGTATTCGAATATTGACTTTATACTATTACTTACATATATACCAAGAGGGGTATTCGAGAAGTAAGTTTCCCTAGTCTGGCGTTACACTCAGACGCCACCTAGCGGACTCTAGCTGCACATAGTTCCAGTGTAGCGTCTACCGAAAACAACGGAATTAGAAGCAAAGTATATTGAAGTATTAATGTATAAGAGAATTGGTAAACAAGGCTTACACTGTTACTAATTAATATACTATTAGAAGTTATAGTATATAAAAGTAGCAGTAGAATGAAGAATTCTAAGGTTATAAAAGGAAGTACGATAAACTGAAGTAATGTAGCTAGAAAGGAGGTTAATTGAGTCTACTAAAATATAGGAAAAGAGAAGATTTTAAAGAAGAAAGAGAGTAGCATATTTTGTCCTTGATAGAGACTTCTGTATCTAGCAACTTAGTGATGAAATTATTTTCCAGAAGTTGTAAGTTGAATAGTTAAAGATCAATTCTAATTAGCTTACTTTTGTCATAATAACCTGCTTCTTATATATCGATGATTATTATGTATTCTATTTACACCTAAACAGATTCTTAAGCAGTGTCTTTCTAGTATTCTGAGATTCTCCATTTCTTCTGGTGATTTGTTGAACCATGACTTATTATGGATCTGATCATTACCTTATAGAAAATTAGCTTAATTTTCTAACAGCTTTCTAAAGTCTGTTTACATTTGTTGTGCTACACACACTCTCTCTTACACACACACTTTAATTATTTTAATGTCATTCTCTGGACACTTATTTTACAATTTGTTTGTGCCTTGCAGCACTTTGCTGCTAATTGCCAGAGTCGAAAATGCAATTTAAAGTCGCTCTTAATCTGGCAACAAGTCAGAAGCGAAACCCAACTTAAATATTTCATTGTGTGTAACGAAACGTTGCGAAATGTTGGTCAGATATACATTTTTTGTTCTTTATTTTCGAGAGTTTTCCGTTCCACATAAATCTGCAGCTTTTTAATTACCAGAAAAAACCATTTCCATGTCGACAAATTTAAACTTTAAATATATTTAAGGCAAAAAAAAAATCAGTTTTAATTCAGCAAATAAAAGAAAAGACATAAAATATACATTGTCACAGGAAACGCACAGAGAGACACAGGCTTAAAATGAATTTAACTTGGGCTAAAAAAAACACATTTTATATGCAAGACAATAAAAAGGTAATACATACTCGTATTTATAAGAAGCCCAGCAGCTGCGTAGACCAGGTTTTAATTGCATCATCTGCAAGTTGTGTCTGTTATTCCAATTAAGCAAATTCCAAAACATATTAAATATCTGGAGTCTGGAGGGAAATTGAAAGCGTACAAGTACATTTAAAGGGGCATACGGCAAGGCAAGGCAAGGCAAAAATATTACACATACGCCATGTGCGGCGCTATCAAAATAACAAAATCATTGTGGAATTTAATTAAAGAGTCCCCAGCCCCAGCCCCCGCACAGTCTATAAACCAAAAGGGCGTGGGCCATGGCAGCAAACAAGCCCGTTAACACATTTTTCAAGTTTAATTCAACGTAATAACAAATTTGTGAGCTCTGCACCACAAACTTGAGCCAGATAGAGACAGATAGAAACTGGCACTCACTGGCAGAGCCATACCATATATAAATTACAAAAGGACATGAACAGCATACAGACCGGATGCAGGCAAGCTGCCCAACCTACCGAGTGTATGTTATGTGTGTGTGACCAGTTAGTGTTAAAGAAAGCCGAGTCTGGCGCTTTAGAGAATACACGCCGAGGGCCTTGGGATTTGCTCAAGTAGCGGCTGAGCCTCCTCCTAACCAGCCCCATAATTAAGACGAATGTAAAAACTACTAAAGGACATGCCAAAAGTCACTTTCGCTTGGCAAACAATAGACAAAGAGCAGCAGCCAGGTGCTAGGTACCTGCTGCCAGGTGCCAGATGCCAGATGCCAGATGCCAGATGCCAATTGCCTTTGCCTCTCATGTTGTTATACGGCAACATAATTTCACTTTAGCCCCTCTGTTAACACACGGCATTTTTGTGTGTGTCTTTCTGATAATGTCACGTGTCTGAAGACTTGAACAAAAACAATAGAAAATACAGCTCCTCGCATGCTACTGACTAGCAGATACCCTACCGGAAGGAACTTATAAACATTTCATCTTTCTAGTGGAAATTTTAGTCTGTCTTTTTAATCCATTTAATTTGTATCTTTATACGAAATTTAAGCTGTTTCCGTCTTTAGAGAATGTTTTGGCTCAATCAATTTGATTGTTAACATTAATATACTCTTTCTCCTACGCATTTTTAATCAATGCCAGAGGTTAGGGTATAGCACTCGTATGTAGCAAATGTCAATGTCTCGTCCATGGTGAGTGGCCCTCGTTGAATGCTCGCATGACCTTTTCACATTAATCTCAAGTAGATGGCATTTTAATGCAGCCATGTGGGCGTGTTATGCTCGTTATAAGCCAAGTAGTTATTATGGTTATTTATAATGTTGGCACTGCACAGCTGTCAAGGCCGTAGACTATCATGATGTGTCTGTTTAGCCAGCATCATAAACAATTGGCCAACATTCAATTAGATTATCGATTGAGCCAAACATGAAAGGCGTTTCATTTCATTCATTAAAAGATCAACTGAGATTTTCCATAGAGTAAGTGAAAATGCTTTTAGCTTAATAGTTTTATTATTGTACGTTAATAAATTAAGCTCCAACTGACCACAAAGCGTTCACGTATATACCCATAAATTTTCGGTTAGCATCCAGTTAGGATACAGTTGAAGAATGCAAACAAGGATTTTCCTTTAGTATCATTAAAAACATTGACTTATGGTAAAGTCGCGAACAGAACAATAAATTGTGTGCCGCTTCAGTTATTCAAATAATTGAATCGTTTGTTTAGGCATCAACGCTATCAAGTGTCATTTAGGAATACAATCGATAAAACATTCACACAATATGCCATATGCAAACAATGGAACACACACAGACAGAAATCGTTGCCTACTTATCGGCGCAATAAGTCTCCGATGGGTATGGAAGTCAAATACAATTTGAAATCCATTTGATGCTGTTTCTGTATGCAGCTGCACTCAAATGAAACACATAAAATGCAATTTATTTGACTGCACAAAAACTCATTTGTATGTTTCTTTTTTTATGCATAAAAGATATATGTATATATATCTGATTTTTTTCTGTTTGCTGCAAGCGAAGAAATTCCTTCGTGCAGATTTATTGCTTTATTACGCTGAGAGGCACATGAGCTGAGTTTGATGTTGGCGACAAAAAGCCGAAAAAAAATTGTATGTGTGGCACATATTAAGCACATGGCAAACGACGACAGAGCCACTGAAACTGTATTACAAATGGGATGGGATAAAAATTCGGATAACAGATGAAATGGGAGAATGAATGCTGCATTTCCGCCTTTTGCGTTTTTGGCCTTTGTCTTTTGCTGCGTTGGCGCCTTCTGCCTTGCCACATTGCTCCAGAGGAGCAGCCATCAACAGCCATGCACATCCTCTCCTCTCCTCTCCTTTCCTCCATCTCCACGCCCTAGTCCAATGTCACAGTTAACTTATAGACTTTGAATTCGAACGTTCTGAAACTATTGTGGTACTTCTCGGTACTCTGCCACCCGCTTACAAAGCCCATTAAAGTGGCAACTTTTCAGAGATTTATTTGACTGGCATCGTTGAATCGTTCACACACTGTGTGTGTGTGTGTGTGTCTATCTCTATCTCTATATCTCTGTGTGTGTGTGTGTGTGTCAGTGCTTTAATTGATTTGAAATGATTTTATATTGCTTCTATGATCAATAGTTTATTTGTATCAAAATGTTTAAAGCAGTCAACGTAGGCTCTGTCTTTGATGTCCTTAATTACATGTGTTAGCTTTTTGCCAAACAAAATTTTAGTCATTCGAATCAACATTTTTATCGAGTCAATATCTGAAATATTTATTTTTGTATTTCAGTTGTAAGCCTATTTTATAGAAGTCATTATTAAAAATTGTATCGAAAACAGAGAAAAAAATCTGTACAAAATGTCTGATAAGCCGATTGGAAGAAAACCATTGCCGATTGCCGATTCCGAGGATGAGGAGGAGGAAGCATTTTGGGATGCAACAGACACCGGTGTAATCTATAATGAAAGAGACGACGATTTACATCACCCAAATCCATCTGAAGGCGGTGACTTTGAGTTGATATTAGCTGATTCGGGTAATGTGCCACAATGTCTGGATAAACTGAAAGTTATACACGAGAGAATTAGCAATATTGTGGAGCGCATCGGCTTTATATCCGAGAGCCTTAAGAAGGTGCGCAAGGAGCTAAAGGATTATACCAAAGAAAAGAATGAACTGCAATCATTACCATGCCTTGAATGCAAACATGTTGATGGCGATAATAACTCCACCCAAACAGATCCACTTGTTAAGCCCGAACTGAATATGATTGTGGAGCGTATTGGCGACTCTGTGGCCTGTCAGACCATCGAGGATGACAAGTCCGCTGAATAGGGGAAAGTGGGTGGAATAATGCCCATCGTTTTTGTTTTGACGTTGATCAATTTCATTTTATTTTTATTTTGGATTTGAAGTTAGGCATGAAAATAATTTTCAAATTGTTCAAATTATATTGGTATTCATATTTCTTTAGCATTCTTGCATTTTATCTGACAACCTTTCAATTTTACAACCCAACCAAATATCTCCCTAAATTTACTGTGAAATAGAATTTATTGAACTTTATTTATATTATTTTATCAGCTCATTTTACAAACAAAACTTTAAATTAAAGCGAAGACTATTTAAATTTAAGAAAACTTGCGGAAAGCCAGCTCATTTCTCATTTCCCTCTCTCTCTCTACTGATACAAATAACTTTCATTAAGAAGCCAAACAATATTGCCTGAAGCAATTCTCAACAATTGCAGTTTGTCATGGGCATTTTGATGGGAAAGTTTCTGCTAACCAACCGAGAAATATGTCAAAATTGCTAGAACTTTGCATATGCCTTTGCCAGAATGTTTGCCTCCGGGCAAAACAAATATGTTAAAAGCAATCTAAATGGAGTCGAATAAATCCAGCTCTGCATTCTGGCTTTGAGCTTTATGCAGGAAAAAAAGTGATGTGACAGCCAACAATAAAATAATTTTATAAGCTGTTGGGGCAAACCGAATTATGAAATATGCAATTTTTATTCCTAACTTGCTGCATGACAAAATGTCAAAAGCATTTTCTCAACCAGCAAATCTCGAAGCTCAAAAATTGCGGTACCCATTGTTGATGCCACAGTTTTTCTGCAGCAACTCCAGCAACTGTGGCAGCAACTGTGGCAACTGTTGTGTCAGTTTGTCAAATCCTGACACTCAGTCGTTGCATGCAACGCGCTCCTTCAGCTGACTTCATAGTTTACGACGAGACAGTTGAGTTGACTTTGGCAACAGCTTTTTAACCAGACATTTTATTAGATGTCTCCTCTCAACGTTAAGAAAGTTGAAAGGTGGCAGAAGAGATAATATGGAACACAGAGGAACCCAATTTATTTTGATTACTCTTTAAAAAGAAAGTGCATTTTCATCTCTTGCCCCATAAAAAATACGTTGACCTGAGTAAAAATGATTGAGCAGCCTAATTATTTCTCTTGGTTGTAGCTTAAGTATGATAGGAGAATATAAAATGCATATAAAAAGGAAAGGAACAAGTTCTTTATAGAAAGGTTAATTAGTTATGTAAGAAACTCTACGAATAACTACTTGAACTTTGTCACAATCTAAATCCAAATCAGCTTAAAGATAGCTTCCCTTACAGTTAGCTAAGCTCTAGTCAAAAGAATTAATGAGTTTTATGCAGATAATGAAGAGCTCGTAGTTGAGTCCAAAAAGTCCAAAAATTGTATATTGACTGCTTTGAAATCGATTTGCATAGGAAAATGTAACGAGAGTGAAGCTTGTATCAGATGAAATGACGCTCATCGTGGGCTTCCTGCGTGGCAGAGAAAGCTGAAACATCGACGGCACATCAAACACAATTCTAAGTTCAAAGTAACTGTCAAAAACAGCTCGCAAACTAATAACATTTCTGATAATCGCACGCACAGCACAGGGCAGAGGATGAACGAGTGCCACGACCAGAACCACAACCAGAATCAGGACCAGGACCAGGACCACGACCAGAACCACAGCCAAAGCCAGAGAGATGTGCGCATTCATAGAAAATCAATTGAATTGAAAACGAAAAACGAAAACGAAATCGAAATCGAAATTGAAACTGAGGCAAACGATGATAAACGGAAATTCACTGATGAGTTTCTGGGTAAACACAGTGGAACCACCTTTCTAAAGCTGCCCTGTCATTGAGCAGGTCCAGCACTAAGTCGCATAATAGGTGCTCCACTGCTAGACAAGCCAGAGGGAGAGGGAGAGAGAGTTACTGCTTATGGTAATCAGCCGCAAAAGTCTTTTGTTTGGGGCATTCCTGTATTTCTAACGTAGTCAACAAAATTAGCATTTCAATCAAATCAATTTTATGTGTCTGACTTGTTTTACGCCTCAACAGAAACATTATCATCATCATCATTATTTTTATTATCGACGTCCTTGCTATTCCCTCTCTCAATGGCAACATGAGAATGTATCCTTCGCTTTATGAACGTATTTGACGAGCCCACAAAAAAAAAAAACAAAAAAAAATGTTCTCGAAATTGATTGATTAAATATTTATTCATACGGAAGTGCTTAGCGTGTCCTAAGGGCCTCAACATACTTATTTCTATCTGAATTGTCTATGAACACACTCCTTATGGCCAACGCTGATGAGTCATTAATTTGGTTATCAAACAGAAACGTTTACAAATGAGCCAAACAGTTCAGCCAAGCCAAAGGAACTAATTTTGGAACTAGCTAAGAAAAACGAAACAAAATTCAGAAACTTTTAAGAGTTGTTAACAATTTAATTTCAATTAATCAACTGAAGTACGAAATAGAACTATAAGACTCAAAAGATACTATCGACAAAGGCTCAGCGAACTGAGAAGAACTTATGTTGGAACTAATTTTGGAACTAGTACACAGAAACTCTTAACAATTTCAAGTTAAATTAAATTCAATTTAATCAACTAAAGTGCAAAATAGAAGTCTTAGCCTCAAAAGATACTATCAAAAAAGGTTGGCAAATGAGGCAAACAGCTCAGCATAACCAATGGAACTGATTTTGGAACTAATTATGGAACTAGTCCTTATAAACAAAGTATATTCAGAAGCTCTTAGAAGTTGTTAACACTTTAAAGTAAAATTAGATTCAAATTAATCAACTGAGACTAAAAGGACACTATCAAAATCAACATAAGACCTCAACAAATTTATATATAATAAAATAGGCTATACCAAAGAACTAGTTCTGAAGCAAAATTTATGAGTCTGGCATATTGATTGAATATTTATTTTAGCCCGCATGCGGTAGGGATTTGTCTTCATTTCCTTGGTATTTATTAAACTACTTCTACAGCTGCTGCTGCGGCTGCTTCTGTGGAGGATGATGATGTTCTGGGTGTTCCTGGTGCGTCATTAACGTTGTTAGCATATAGACAAATTGTGGCCCAAACCATACGAATTGAACACTTGGAGCGGCCAAGAGACCCGCAGGAAATCTTAATTAAACAACTTGTTTGGCAAATCCTTTATAAATGGCCAACAAAGGGGCTGGGCCATGCCCATGTGCGGGGCAATGGCAAACAAAGCCAGATTTCTGTGTGTTGGTATTGAACAAATGCCAATGTCTTGCTGAGCACTAAGCAACCGGCCACACACTCACTCTATCATACACACACACACACACACACACACGAAAAAACCCGCACACACACACATCAAACGTGCAAAACAATTTGGCGGTTTTTGCACATTTTCGAGCTTGATTTTGGCTTATGGCAGAGTCGACTCTTTCGACCATCTTCCTCCTACTCTAAATCAGTTTATTGTTGTTTGGCCAACTAAACGGGTTTGAAGCTAAAGCTGAAGCTGAAGCTGAAGCTGGAGCTGAGGCTGCGGCTGAAGCAGCCGCTCGATGGCCCTCAACAAATTAGAAGTGTGGCAGCTTAAAGTCCTTTCCACTGCAGTCAAGTGCCAAGCTGTCGAGCTGCCAGGCCATAGGGCTAGGCTATATGGCTATATAGCTGTATGGCAATAAGGCTGTCGGGGCTGTCGACTTGGAAAGTGCTACATTTAGTGGTCTGACCGGGTCCATTAAAGTGCTAATAAATAAATTTTCCCGTGCATATCAAGCGATACCGAGTGTATTAGAAAAGATGTCATAAATTTTGCGATTTTAATGCGTTCTGTGTATTATAAATAAAAACTTGACAGTTGCATTGCCGAAGTAATAAAAATGTGAGCAGTCACTTTACGAGCTCAATTTTAATTTGGAAGTGTGCGAATAAATTGAGACATTGGTATTAAAAGCTTATAAAGAAAAATGTATTCTACAGACATTTCCCTTTATAAGCTTTATGTATATAATGTGTGTAAAAAAAATAAAAAAATAAAAAAATAAAAAAAAATAAAAAAATAATAAAATGATAAATAAATTCATAAAAATGTAATTAATATAATAAAATATAAATATAAAAAGGAAAAGTCTGTAGAATATGTGTGAATAAAAAAACAAAAAATAAATAATAGAAATAAATTTAAAAATGATAAAATCATTTTACAAAAAATATATAAAAATAAAATAAATAAAACAAATAAATATAAAAAACAAAGTGTGTAAAATATGTGTTATATATGCAAATAAAAATACTGAAATATATAAAAAATTAAAAATAAATAAAAAAAACTAGTATTATAATAAATAAATAAATATAAATGATAAAATTATAAAAAAAAGGAAAGTCTGTATATATATGTACATAAAAATACTAAAACAAAATAAATAAAAATACATATAAAAAATAAATTATTGTATAATATAATAAAATAATAATTTATAAAGCTAAAATAAATATAAAAAAAAGAAAACGTTTGAAGATCAAATGTATATAAAAATACTAAAATATATAAATAATAAAAATAAATATAAAAAAAATAATAATTTAATAAAATAATAATTTACACAAATAAAATAAATATAAAAAAGGGGAAAAAAGTGGAATCTTTATATTAAAAAACTGAAATGAATATTAAAAATAAATATAAATAAATAATAATATAACTATATGTTTATTATTATTATTATTTATAAATAATACATAAAAATAAAATAAATAAAAAATTAATATAAAAAAGGAAAGTCTAGAATTTATATACATCAAAATACTAAAATAAATAAAAAAAATAATAAAAATAAATATATAAAAAATAATAAATATATTGTATAAATATATAAAGAAAAATATAAAAAAAATGAAAAGAAAACATTTATGATTTACAGCAAATATAAATTTTATTTTTAATTTTTAATTTTTGATTTTTACTTTGATTAACTCAATTTTTACAAATGTTACAAAGTGGCTCATTATTTGATTCAGAAACCATTCACACTTTAAGCATATTTTCTCGTCCTTTTTAAATTCAATGATGCCACACTATTTGTTACATATATAAAAGGAAAAGGTAACAATACAATTATGAAACTGTCCAAGTCCAATTTAAAATGGTTTCAAATATTTTTTTTTTTGTGTCTCCAGCATTTAAAATTTAAAGTTGAATTTTCTCAGTTTTGAATGCATATTTATAAGTGGCATAACGAAGTGACTCTTTTTGAACTATTATACGTTATGGCACTCAGTCAGTCGATGCACACCTTTTGGCTGGGAGGAAGCTTAAAGACCTCAGGGGCTACTCGTTCATTCATGTTCAATGTCTTGCCAGACCTTGGGGTAGTTATATATAAAAAAAGAAATAACTAAAACAAACTTTTTTCGTATTTTTTTTTTACGCCCACTTTCTCTCTCTTGTTTCCTGTTTTGTGGAGAACCCTCAACAGCGTTTTATTCCATGGATATTACTTGAAATATGCAAAGTTCTACTTCGTACTTTATGTCCTTGCAGCTGGGCAGTTGGTTATCCTGGTTGGGGCGAGAAAACTGCGCCTCTCCTAACGAAGTGCGGGATTCCCCTTTTTCGCCTTGGCTAGTTCTTAAAGAAAATGTTTGCAAGACGAGCGCACATAAATACACACAATTTTTTTTTTTTTAATAGGGGGACAGAAAAATAAAATGGAAATGAACTAAGTTGGGGATGTCATACAAAAGTTTTGTACGGTCCTTGGCCACTTTTGCATTACACTATCTCAAATTTGCGCTGGAAATTTTTATGTTTTTCTTCATATTTCTTGTCATGCTCTCGTATTTGTGTTCCTGCCATTGTTGTACTTGTTGTTGTTGTTGTTGTTGTTGGCGTTAACATGTCGCACAGCTGTTGTTGTTGTTGTTGTCGTTGTAGCTGCTGCTGTTTATCATTATCATCATTGCCGGAACAAGAAAAACTTGAGCTTTTGGGAACATGTTGCGAGTGTCTCCTGTTCGCATCCATGATGGCCATCATGTTGTCACTCAAACGGCGATGCAGGAAAAACTTTGGCTCATTTTCTTGTCAAGCCAAATGAGTTTTGGTAACTTGGCCAAAGTTGACGCACACTTAATGGTGACAGTAATTTTTAATAAAATGCTAAAAAGTGCCAGTGTATACGTTTAACTGGTCTTCAACGGAGTGTGTGGAGGTGATGGAAACGCGTAAAACACCAAAAACGACAAAAACAGTCAATTTTGAAGAATTCCTTCGAACTGCTTCATGTTTTTTTTTTTCTCTTCCTCAATACATCGAATTAGCTCTCTCTCTCTTTCTTTCTCTTTCTCTCTCTCACTCTCACGCTCACACAATCAGAAGCGTTCCTTTTTTATCCAATGCTTACAAATGAACGTCCTCGATGATTGTGCGCTTTTTAGCATCCGATGCTGCACTGGCTCCTGCCGCAAGCTGTTATCCGTTACACGCTGTGCATGCGCCATTGTGGCCTCCAGCTCTCGCCGCAATCTGATGCACTTGCTCTTAAGATCGACAAAGACAGCGTTTAGTTCCTGTGAAGTGCGTCCCTCCACCCTGCTGCCACCCGAACCGCTGCCCAAACTGAGCGTTGACTGTGAATTCTTCGATGATCTGATCAATGATGATAATGAGGACGCGTGCTCCCGGTCAATTGTATTCAAATGAAATTTTCTTATATTAATTCTATATCGATCCGGCTCATTATACTTTCGGTCCATATGCTGCACCACATTAACACAACTGAGCAGATCGTTTTGTATAAGCTTGCAGAGTTCCAGCGCACGGTCGAGTTCGCGATTTTCGGATTGGATCATTATAAGTTAATGTTCTGTGTGTGTTTTGTTTCAAAAACGTGTTTCACACGAAACAATTTCGAATGCCGCTTATTTTTAAATTCAAGGCGAACTGTATAAGCTTGAACAGTATATACATATGAACATAAAACAGAATTTTCCTATTGTGTGGGGGGTGGGGGGGGAACAGTTGCTCTTGTCAATCGAATATTGTACAAAATAAGAATGTTCTACTCTAGAGGATATCGATACGAAGATACCAATTCCTTTATATTCAATATATCCTTATTATATACAATCCTACTTACATTTACAAAAATATATCGGTATAATACGGCATTATAAACACATACACACTTCTCTTAAAGTCTGCTGCAGTGCTGCTCCTCTTCCTTCTCTTCCCTTTCTGCGATATCCCCGAAACACAGCCCTAACAATTTTTGGTAATTATTATCCGATAAATGTGTATATAAAATTTTGTCTGTATACAAACAGCTTACTTAAATATAATAATAATATGTTATGATTGATGTATGCAATACTAACTTGATCTGCATATGTCAAATGGAAACATTTCAAGCAAACTGCCTAAGTATTTTTTCTCAGTGAAAGAACCTTCTCTTAGTTTCTATCAATCGAATTTTAACTTTAACTCTGGCTCAAGCTGTATGAATCCTCTATGAATTCAGAGTGGAAAGCGTGGAATATATATTATAAATTTGTCACGAAAATAAGCTCATTGAATCGCTTGCACTCAACATTCAATTCAGTTTCATTTATTGTGAATTTGAATGCATTCCTGGAGCTGAGACTGGGCAACAGGAGAAAGGCACAACCATCTGAGAAAAGGACGAAGGATGGCATAAGTTTGGCTCAGGCTGCGCATAATTACGATAAGAGCCTTAGAAAAGGAAATCAAGCAAAAGTTGCAGATAATTGAATGATACAATTATTCAGAGGACTCAAAAATCTGAGGTGAAAACTTTAAAATTAAATTTTCTACACTAAATATAAAATATATATATATATATAGTATATAGTAATTATTCAGAGCATCTGTTGAGAGATGCTCAGCTATAAATATTAACCTTAAAAACCTTATTACAAGCGCCGTCTACCTCTCACCCCGTGGGCTTCCCCTCTCAGCTCGTATTTTGAAGACGATACAAAGAAAAAACTGCCAACATGCAATTTTGAATGCCCAGAGCAACGCTTACTCGTTAGTATCTGCAGGTTGGCATTGCCCTTAGGCACTTGAAACAGATACTAGCTGGGGAACTGACTCTGGGGCTACGACTGCTGCTGCTACTGCGACTGCGACTGGTACTGGTACTGCGAATCTGTCTGTTTGTCCCGAGGGCGGGCAACCTCAAATAGAAAACAATTTCAGGTGCGCAAACAGGGCACCAAAAAAAAGAAAAAAAAAACCGAAAAAAAGGAAGCACAAAAATTAAATTGCAGGCGAAATGTGAAAAGTGAAAAGCGGCAAAAATGAAGCCAACGCGCGCCAAGAGAAGAAAGAAAAAAATGTAATAATAATGGAAAACTTTTTACGCTGCGTTTGACAAACATCGGAGGGCAAATGTACGAGGCACAATAATTTCGAGCTTAAAGGTGTTTGCACAGCCATCGACAGTCGGCAGTGCGATTACTTTAATTAAGCAACGTTGCGTATGCGTAATATATAGTATATGTGTGTATCAGCCAAGAATGTGAGCCAGAGGATATACGTGTCGCGAAAATCAATGCCACAGCTACTTGCCACCAACAAACCAGAATTGAAACTTACCGCAACTGTAAAGTGTTTGACTTGCGGCACGTTTCGTGGCCAGAAACGCGTAGCGTTTGCTGTTGACACCAATATGCCATGAAGCAGCTGAAGTTGTTAGTTGCATAGTTAGGCAGTCCTTGGTGCTCCTACTCGCACCATGAGCTTGTTTGACTTCTCAACTAGTTGCATAGTTAATCCAATCCCTTGGCTTTTGCCTGGCGGGGGCAACACCCAGCACGCAGCTCGCAGCACGCAGCACCAGCACCAAATTCGTTCATGCATCACTTGCCTGGTAATGAGTAAAGTTCATCGAAGGAACTCAATGAATATTAAAAGCAAATGCGAGTATCTTCAAGCTTATTGACTATAACAATTTTTCAATCAAATCGTTTGCGCAGCTCAACAATTTTTCTTAAACATTGTTCACAGCAAAAACATAAAATTAATAAAAAAGTTTCAGTCAACTGAAAAAAGGTTGTTGTTTTCATTTTAAATCGAGCGTGAAAAATTAAAATGAAAACCTTTTGAGGCCGCTATTTCTCAATTTTCCCCTTCTCTCGAGCTCAATGCGTTTGCTATTTATGCTGTCAATGCGAAAGTTACTTTGCAAACAAAGTTTTCTGTGCTGGGCAACGGGCATCTCAATGTAAAAGTTGTTGATTATAATAATAACTTGCATTAATATCTCATTCCTATTCTCTTTCTAGGTAAGGCCAGAGTCAAACACACAAACATCCTTTAAATGGTAAGATATTATAAATTGTTTTACATTTATTGCTGAATGGCAAAGACTTTTTTGGTGATTCATGGTGAAAAAAGTGACACTTAATTATAAGATTAATCATATGAAACTTCTTAAGATAAGTTTAAGCTGTCATTGGAGAATTGCAAGAGAACTTAAAGGGATTGCCTCTGCCTATTCCCAGCTCAAAACCTAAAGCATTAACAGCTCCTTAAGGCATATTTAAGCGATCGTTGTAATTTTTCAACAGCTTAAAGCTAGAAAAGTTCTGCTTTAAGTGACAAAAGTTACAGCCACAAGAATATTATACATAAACATAAAAGTTTTCATAGCTTTAACAGTAATTAAGAGATTAAATTAAATGAAAGTTTTAAGCAACAAAATTAAATTAAATATTATTTTATTTAATAGCACTCTAAGCTTATACTTAAAGCAAAAGGTATTGTGTTCTTTTAATCCGTTTGCATCAAAGTAAATAAAAAGTTATTTCGTGGTAAAGCTGCCCTTTTGGCTTTAACTACTGATGCGGCGACTGCTTTCTCTGCATAGAAAATGCACTGGGACAACTAATAAAATAAAACAAGAAGAAACTAATAGCTATTGATTCAATAGTCCACTGCTAACCAATTGACAGCGTCTGCTTAAGCCGACTGTGTGCGTTGAAGTATGAAGGAATTAAGCCTATTTGAGCATAAAGTGCAACTCGATGACAGAATTGTCAGCGCATTATCGGCTTACTATGTGCATGAGTGCAGCGGCAAAAGGACATCGCCAGGACTGGCACATGCAATCAAATATCAGCGCTCGATTAGTCACATTTCAGCAAGTATCCTTTGTAAGCTTAGACCCCACGCGAGACAAAAAGGTCAGTCTTTAATTAATAACAATTAAGCGGCTTTTGCAGGGCAATGCGTATACGCCACATATGCCCGAATAGAGTGTGCACTCAATTTGTGAGCTCTGCACATATTTGCACTTAATTTTCAACACACAACAACATTTTTGCAAACACAATTGAAGCCAGTTGATTGATTGGCCTACATAATCTTGTTAACTAAGGTACCACTCGCTCACCTTATGGTAACCACTCGATTCATTTTGGGGTGTTCTTTTGGCATTGGCTGAATTTTAAATTGATGTGCGCTTGAAATGTGATTTATAGCAGTCAACCATCCGAAGCGGTTACTCTATTTCGAGGAGCTTTTCATTATGCGACAAAAACTGTATTCAATTCAATCACCGACCATTTCTCCAACATTATTAATGACCTGCGGTCCAAAAAAAGGTTGCAAGTCCGAAGCTGCAAAAGGACATCAGATGTTGGTTGATTGCAGCAACGGTTTGTTCCATATAAATTACTCCGGCAGTTATTAATTTGTTAACGCAAATACAATTTTCATACGTAACTGAACACTTTGCCATACTTAGACAGAAACAAAACTCGCTATCAAAATAATACAAAGAATTTTGTATGACTTAATTGAAAAAATGAGAGGAATAAAATATAAAAATAATATATTAATTATATAATATATTATTATATTTTAAAAAATTATGAACTATAAATATTCATCTTCAGCTGGACAATTAGTTTTTATTAATAATAAATTATAAATTTTATTTTATATATTAAATATTTAATTATTCAGAGTCGACTAAAGGCAGTCATAGAAAATTTAAAAGAAAATTTTCTGCAAATTTAAAAATTAATTTTGTGCATAAATATATAATATATATATATATAAAATAAAGGAAAAATAGGGAAATTTAAAAATTTATAAAATAAAATATGCTTATACAAATATCTATTAAATAAAATTATAAAATAAAAATCGTCGCAAATATTTATATACATATTTTTTAAAATTATCAAAAAGTTTATAAAAAATTAAAAAAAAAATGCGAGACAAAGAGAAATTGTTTACAATATATTTTAAATTATATTTTATATAATTAAAAATTATAAAATATTTTTAAATTTCTTATAATTAAAAATCATATTTATATATTTTAATTATATATATTCGTAAAAGAGGTAAAAACCACTTCTTTTGTATACTTAATTTTTATAAAATTATAAATTATAAAAAAACCTTAAATATTTATTTTATAAAAGATAAATTTGAGGCAAATTAAATAATTCTTTGCTACTGTTCATTTTATAGATGAAAACATGAAACATTAATTCTATTATTGTGGATATAATCTAACTTAATCTTGAGTAACTTCTTTTTGTTCATAATAAATCAATATTATAATTTTTTCTTTAATTTGAATGTAGTTTGAATTCGGCATGACAGAAATTTTATTGTATCCAATAAATATATGCAAAGAAACCAACTAAATATTATTTTGAACATGCGATTGCATTGTTAAACTTGTCGTATCTTTGATTCATTTATTCAAAGAATAATCTCAAACACGTGCCAAACCCCTAAAGATGAACATTTTTAAGATTTCATTCAATTAATTTTCATGTTCTACCATAAATGTGAAATATCAAATATCTTAATTGTTGAAATCTATATTCTATATCTATATCTTTATTCTGCGTGAGAGCTACCCTTTGTGCTTATTGATTTGATTTACATTAACAGCTTTGATTGCGATTGCTGCTTGTGAAGCCCACCCACAGCATTAGGTAATTGATGACATTTAGTTAATATAATTATTGGAATAAGCCGCTTAGTTGGCAAATGAGGCAAATGCTGTTAGGCTGCCGACAAATTAATGTCACAATAAACATCAAATTATCATTATTCACATAATCTTATAATGGTCATTAGCCTGATTAAAGTTGAGGGGAAGTTATAGAATTAAAGCTTTTAAAGGATGCTCTCCAGCATTTTCTGCTGTGTGTTGCATTCATAATTGATTATCCTGTGGGCAAGACATGTCCTTCGCTTGCCCCTGTGCTTAAATTCAGCTTAAACATGGCAAATGGCTTAATTTCCATTTAAAT
Source organism: Hirtodrosophila trivittata (assembly GCA_035045065.1). Lineage (NCBI taxonomy): Eukaryota > Metazoa > Arthropoda > Insecta > Diptera > Drosophilidae > Hirtodrosophila > Hirtodrosophila trivittata. The sequence goes on along the minus strand of JAWNNK010000066.1, from coordinate 7,127,735 downwards.
TGAGATGACGTTAGCGAAAAGAACTTTATTTCGATTTTATCCATTTATTTCCTCCCCCTCATTCACATCCTTTTTACTTTTTTACCCGTTTTTTTAATGTGCAGAAATGTTAATTGCTCAAAGCACTTGATTTCGGTTTGGCACTTCCTTTTGACGCTTATCTCTGTCCACTGTCCACTGTCCATTGACCACTGTCCCATGTTTACTGTCCACTTTCCGATGTCCCTTAATCTAAGGGTTTGTCTACCCTAATTGGATTAATTGGCATACTGCGGGTTCGACTTGAGGTTAGGTCAGTATCAAAGTGATGTGGGCACGACACATTCAATTAATTTGTGAATATTTCTGAGCTCTCTCTCAATTTTAAAACACTTTAATTTAATCTGATAGATGCCCTGTCTTCTATCTTCTGTCTTCCTACAAATTTATGCTTTAAACTTGAATAACCTTTGCGATTGCCTCGATGTGAACTCAATTAAAAAGATGACATCAAAAAAAGGCTCTCAATTTAATAAAATAAATCAAGAATATTTTTATACTTTAACAGGTCAGATTTATCTTCTTCCAGTTCATATTTATGCTCTCCATTTTTTTGGCTTAACGTATAATATTTTCTACCCATAACTTATGCATGTAACTGACTTTTGAGTGGAGACAACACAGAGAGTAATATATTATATTAAAAATTTATGCAAGACTGCATACAAATTGAATCGGTCTTGGGCTTAGTTCTAATAGCAGATGTCATGTGATTCCATCGTGACTTCTTAAGTTGAATAAATTGGAGTTTACTTATGCATTATATGCAAAACAGTTTAACGCTGGTATTTTGGTTTCGGCCAAGTTATTTCCACAAACTATCAATGCATAAATATAACGTTTACGCACTGAACGCTTACCAAAGACTAAGCCGAAAACAAGAACTAAAACTAAAACAAAAACTGTAATCCGAGTCGTAAAACTCGCAACGCACACAAAACTCAAATCCTCTTCTAAACAATTTGTCGTCAACTTTGCCACACACACAATATACACACACACACACACACACTTAACCACACACACACAAAGCATACATATAGATATGGATATACGTACATATATATCCACATATAAAACATATACGCAATTTTTACTGCACAGTTGCGTGTGGGAATCACAAGCGACACCTGTTGCCTGTCGCCAGCAACTTGCACTCAATGAATTCCGCTCAATTCGCTCGCTCAAAATTTAGTGGCTCATTTGCTCTTTGCCGCATTTGTTTTGCTAAGCTCATTCTTAGTTCGCCAACTGACTAAATGCTAATGAGCGTACAAATTCTTCAGTTCAATCAGCGTAAATAATCAAGTTTTCTATACCTAAAGTTAAAGATGCACGTAGAAAAAGTTGTAATATAATAATTATATGAACTTATGTAAAGTAAGTAAGTAAAGTGGTAGCATTTAGTTAAATTATATATATAAATATATACATATAGTTGAATTATATAAAATTTATTTTAATCTTTTAAAGATCTTTTTTTTATCATGATTAAAGTCAAATTTATTTCATATTTATTTCTATACTTTTTGTCCTACTCTTAAGCTATGATAAGCTCTTCCAAATCTTTTTTGTCTTTAAACTTATACAGCTATTTCTTTGATATATTCTTCTATAGTTTCTCTAAGTAAAGTATGACAAAGTCATTAGCTCTTTATAACCCATCCAAACGAAGTCATTGGAGTTATCTCCTACCAAAATTTTGTTACCTAAGGGAATTGCACTCTCAAAAGCAATTCTCATTATATTGAAATATATACCAAAAATATAGATCATAAATATATAGATTAGCCCCCAAAGCTATATCTATTGCAAAGAATAACAAATCTTTACATAATCTATAATAAATTCTAAAGTTATTTGTTTTTACTTAGATTTTCTATAACCTTTTTCTATAACTGCAGCTGCTAAAGTTATTTAGTTTCCATTATGTGGCAGACGTGTAACTAATTAAGCATTCGACAAGCCTTTTAGCATGTGAAATACTGCATTTATTTTCATTTGACTTTCACCAATTTTAACAAAATTATTGAGTCAATTTACTTTTCATATATTTCTAAATAGTTACTAGTCATGTTAGGCAACAAAAGTCAAAACGATTTCAGACACTTTAAGAGCTGTAGGTAATAATTTGGCTAAGAGCATAACTGCTTTTTACCATTTCAACTAAAGAAACGAATTAAATAATTATGAAATCAATCAAATTTATGATAAAAATAACATTTATCCATTAAAAATAAGTTAATTTTCAAAAAAAAACGAAAGCTTAAGAGATTAGCTTTAGCTTTTTACAAAAATCACTCAAAGAGCACAGAAGCGACACCTGTTGCATGCGGAAGGCAGCTTGCACTCAAGGTTTCCACTCGATTTGTTTGCTCATTTCGTGGCTCATCTGCTCTTTGGCGTATTTGTTTTGCTCCACTCTTCTGCCGGCATCAGTACGAACTGAACTCGAACAGAGTCGAACAGAATTTGGCGCCATTGCGTATCTGAATATTTTTCACTCTTTGTTTTGTGCTTTGGTTTTCACTCAAGTGCCCCAAATGGCAGTTCCAGCTGTGACTTTGGATGTCTGCGTTGGCTCAGTTTACGGTTCAGTTTAGTTGCCGCTTGTTAGTCGCCACGTGCGGTTCGGTTTCGGGCTTCTGCTGGGCCTTTCACGCTTTCTCAATTCGACACTCTCTCTCAGTCGGTGTGTGTTAAGTCAAATAGTACGCAACTTTACGTTTTCTCTCTAGTGCGTGTGTTGGAGCATACTGTAGCAGTGTGAGTCTCATTCGCGTACTTTAATAAACAGATACTTGTTCCAAAGACAGACAAGCGGAATGAGAGGTGTAGACAGACAGACGGACAGACAGACAGACAGACAGACAGACGGACTGACGGACTGACAGACCTACAGAGGAATATTCATTTCCATTGCGTTAGCGTTGGCGTTTGCATTTTGCCATCGCCAGCGCCAGCGCCGATGCCGATGCCGATGCCGTCGCTGTCGTTGCTGACTTTTCATTAGTTTATGCATCACGATCTATATGAATTTTGATTTTGACTCGCACATTCCTCAAGCTAAGCCCCTAGCTCTCATTATAACTGATTGTCTGTCTCTCTGCCTGTCGGTCTGCCAATTCGTCCGTCTGTTTGTCTGTTTGTTTGTGTGCAATGAATTTGCAACTGTAATCAAATTTCACGTTTCATTTACAACTTGTTCTAATATTTGATTTGGTTTCGCTTGCGTGTTACATTTATTCATATATTTTTTTTATTGTAACTTTTTTTTTGTGTGTTTACCGTCGCCGTTTTGTCTATGCCACAAAAAATTTTGTGTACAAATCAGAGGCACAGAAAACTTTGCCAGCGATTTTGCCAGCTTGTTTTAACTTGGCTCAAGCTCTGGTGAAATTTTTCTGTTTATCCACAGAAGATTTTGAAAAGAATACAAAAAACAAAAGTCACAAAATGAAATGAAACAACATTGCAAATGCAATGGAAAAAGGGAAAATATTTTATAAGCAAGGCGACCTGTCAAGTGTTATGAAGTGGTTCCCCAAACTTGGCTTCCATAGTACTTCTGCCTCTGCACAAATGGCCAAATACGAGAGTAACTTGGCTGCTTGCCGAACTGACAAAATGATGCATTAAACTAATTGCGAATATGTTCTTGTTGTTGTTGTGCGTGTGTGAAACTATTGTTCAGGAGCAAGTCGGTAACTATAAAAACAAAATTATAAAAGCAAAAACATGTGTGCTATAATCAAATTATAAAAATTGATAACAAGAATTTATGAAAGAGAAAGAGCTATAAACATGAGCGACAGATCGGGTTGATAAATTGAATCATTTTTTTCAAAGAAACAAATAAATTAGATCAAAAAGTCAATCAGATTTTCAGCAATCAGAACCCAATAAATAGAGTCTGCTTGAATATAAATTTAAATAGAATTTTGTTGAGGGAACTGTAATAAATTTTCAGAGTGTTCGAGCTTAAGCTCGAGCCCCTTTGAGGGTAAATATGATAGATCTAAAGATTACTCGGAAATATAATGAGCTTGCCTCCAATAGAGCTCTATAAGCCTAAGCTGATAGTTCAGTTGATAATTATATAATATATTTTCTGCTAGAAAACTATTAGCAAATAGTACGACAAAAACGGAAACTCATAAAAAGCAATTAATACGAGTAATCAGGCACAAAGTATATTCTCAATTTGATGCAAATTTTGAAGTTTACTGAAATTATTTGCATTTTATGTAATGTCTATTACAACATTAAACAAACTCATTAACGGAAACCAATTCAATTCGATTTTAGACCTGTATTTTAATATATCAATAACCAAAATGCAATCGAATATTTACTTGTTTTTGATTAAATTGACCAACATCCAAAATTTGTTTACCGAACATCAAATCAATTGCAGCAATTCAAGAAACATATTTAAGCTAAAAATATACAGATATTTGTACACACATTGTAAAAACAAACACTTGCTGATGAAATAATACTCGCACAGCTTCAAATCGTATATATATTATATATATGTGTATTCTATAGTTAGTCGGCATACGTTTATGAGCTCATAGCTCATAGCCAGATGTCCAAAATTAGGCCGTTTCCGAATGATCTGCAGATATTTCTAGCTAAATTTAGACATATATTCGGCGAGTGCGTTGAGAATACACAGTGCGTATGAGTTATTTTAAATTGGTTGATTGATAAGCATCGGGTTGATTAATGACAAGGAAACTCTGCTTTAACTAAGAGAAGCTAAAGAAAAATTTAGTATATATGCTAGGAAAATACACTTTAAAAATGTATGAAATATTTTCAATGATCTTTAAGATTTCCACTACGAAACTGAGTAACACTTGTTAGTTGTGTTTAGTGAGAGAATATTCTGAATTACTCACGCTCATAGATAACAGATTAATATTGATAATTATTAATCAAAGCTTGTTAGAAGCATTTCTCTTTCCCATCAAAACAACAATTGGAAATGAGACAATAAAAATATATATTTTTATTAGCAACAAAAAGCAGAAAATCTGTTTTAGATAATAGCTAGAAAACTCATTGAATTGTAACTACTCTGTATTTATATTTCCCAGCTGAGTCATGCTATATTGTAGAAGTGTGTATTAAATTACATATAAACATTAATTTAACGGCAATAACATGTGTTGTTTTGTTTAATTTAATTAAATAAAATGTATAAACATTAAATTTAATGAAGCATTTTAACAATTGCAGAAGCGTATCCAAACTGATTAAAAATAATAATATTCCTTCTGTAGTTGAAGTCTCATTCAGAACTGAATCAGAGCCCGTTGAGTGAAAGCATTTCGAGGCTTTAATTTATAGAGTACTCCCTAAGCTACTCTTGGCCAAACAATCTATTCCTCTGTCTTATATTTAAAGATGAACAAAGTCTTTTACCAAAATGTTTACTTACATTTGTCATCGTTTCTCTCAGCCTTTGCTGTTTTTTCTATTTTAAATTCCTTTTCACATTTTACATTGCTTTTGCTTTGTTCTTTAGGGAAATGGCAGCCTGACATAATCTTTGATTTTAATTGAGGTTTTTCGCTGCTTTCTTTTGGCATTACAATTTCTGTTTAATTAATAATAATTGTGTTTCTTCTCTATTAATTGAAACGAACATTTCGCTGGGCAATTAATTTCTGGCTTAAATATTGTAAAGGTGTTAATAATGGCAAGCCAATAAAGAGATCAATACAACTGCCTCTTTACAAGTCACGTAAATCAAAAGAAACAAGATAATAAACAAAAAATTAAATTAATTGATTAATTTTAACGAGCAATTGGCCCAGCCCCAGCCTCAAACCGAAGGCACAGCCGCAGCTGAACCAGCGGCAGAAGTAGCGGCCACTTAACGGGACAGCAGAATGAAAGAGCTGCATACAAAAAATGAGGAAAAGCTGAAAATTATAAAAATAATTAAGCCGCCAGCAGCAGCAGCAGCAGCGGCAGCGGCAGCAACAAAAGAACCAAAGACTCGGATAAACTTGACAATTTAATGCTGTTTAAAAGTCGACGTCCGACTTTTTGTGCCGCTTAATTAACACTTTTGTAGGCGTGTGGGTAGTATGGGAGGTGTGTGTGCATAGTGTATAGTGTGTGTGTGTGTTTGGGTAGTGTGAGAGTGGGTACATTTAATGTCAACAATAAGCTGTTGGATACTTCTCGAGGGCTATTGCAGTTTTTGGGGTTTTATGAATTTTAAGCGGAGATTTGTGCCAACAAATCGTTTGCGATAGTCAACCGGAAATTTTTGTTGAATTTATGCAAAATCCGAAATTCGAGCTGGCTTTTTTTTTGTGTGTTTTTTTGTGTTTTTTGCTCCTTTATTTCTTTCTCGCTTACTTTTTGGTTGGACTTTTGCGGCAGCTTCATTGCGCATTCAAGTGGCCCCGTTTGCCAAATGAAAATGAAAATAAAACCAAAAACCAAAACTTGTCTATATGCCCAATTGAGCATTTGAGCTGTGGATTCCCATAGCTGGCCCTGTTTTTCGTTTGAATTGACAAAAATGCTGCATTGCTATCTCTCTTTCTCTTTCTTTCTGTCTCTGTGTCTATCTCTCGCTATCTTTAACAGCAGTTCTCATTAGCTATAGCAAATTTTCATAGCCTAATTCGAGGCGTTCTGAAATTACGTATGCGTAACGTGTTACGCGCGCGCAGTAAAACGTTAAAATAGCAGCGCGTTAAAAAGCAAATAAACAAAGGCAAATAGCAACATAAACAGGCAGCAGAATAACAACAATAGGACCAACATTTGCCTCATCAAAAAGGTAAACAAAAGTGCGCTGAAAAGGCAATACAAAATCAGCTAATTAAAGCTCCATTAAAAAGAAATACGAATTTGTTGCACATTTCGTTGACCGGCCTCAGTCCCAATTCCTCTCATCTTTCTGCTGAGTGATTAATTTTCATATTAATACTGGAAAGCCGAACAAAAACATAACAACACAAACAAAAAAGGTCCAAACACAAAATGGTCAAGGAACACATAAAAAAAAAGGTCGAGCGACGTGCAAAAACATGCTCACTTTTATATATTTTATATGCATAATGAGAGTGTCGACGAGTATAATTAACATTGAAAGCAACGCGCGACTCAAATGAGGAAAACGCAAAAATGTAAAGGCTCTTCATGGCTGAATGGCTTTTCACACATACACGTTTCGACACACACACACACACACACACACGAAAACACTGTTACACCTTTTGATATTCAAAATTAAATACCATATGAAAAAAAGTGGTTGATGGACTGGAAAATACCCAAACTGACATTTCTTTAATGCACCAAACAAATTATATACTTAAAAAACCAATTGGTAGCAACAATCATTATCTTGTCAATATCATTCTTAATACCTCAATTGGTTGTACAAACAGATGGACTCGCCTGGAGGTAGTAAAGGGTATTGCATAACTTGCATATTTGAACTTCATAAGGGCAAAGACTTATCCGTTTGTTGATTACGCGCCGGCTGGCACAACATGATTATACTCATATTATAAGCCCGTCACATATATACACATATATACTATATACATACATATATATATGTACAGGGTATTACATGTAACAGAAAAATAACTTGGCTGTGGTTTATGCGGTTTCTTTGCATTCCTTTGCCGCAAATACATTACTTAATAGCTGCTCCTTTGATATTCTATGATACTTCTCTTAAACAATTTTTTACTTTCGTTCAGTTTAATTTTACTTAGTCGGTTTCTACTGTACTTTGTGGTCCATTGTTGGGTTTATTACTGCGTTTATGCTTTACTCAATTTGCGAAATCATTTCACGAAATGGGGTCAAAAACTCATGCATAAGTGCCAGGGCATAAACGCAGCTGCGAAATGATAAAAGCGCACAACAATTCAACTCCCGTCATTTATTTCATATTTTTAATGTGTGAAAACTTGCTGCAGTTTATTCTATGAATTTGTGGCATGGCATTTTAAAAATTGCACAAGCATTAAACGACATGCCACAAAAGAAACGCCCTCAAATATGTGTCTCATACTCGTGTTCTGAGGCGCCACCAGCTTAACTGCACATAAATTTATATATTGTATATATATATCTATAATTAAAGGCAGTTTATACTATATATAATATATGACAATTATGTCTCAATCGTAGTTAAATACCAAATCTTATATTTAATTTGCGGAGTTATCGCAAATTAAAAACAAAATATGATTTAATTGTTGGCAACAAATTAAAGTACTCGATTGCAACTAGTTGTGCTAAATATATACTATATGATATATGTATATGATTTGATAAGCTATGGCTTCAGTTAGAGGCTTAAGCACTCAAGTTAGTTATTAGCTAGTTGGCTTATATTATGTGCATAGACAAACAATGTGCTCTACACACAATTTGATAACGTACATTTCCCATTTGTGGCTTTTGGTCGTGTGGTCGCAGAGCAATGCCAATTTCGAACAGCCATCAAATACACACATGCCAACACACACACACACACACACACACACAGTTGGACATGCCCATTTGTGTTTATTGCACATATTTCAGAAACCCCAGAAATTACATTAGTTGCTTGTTTAAATCGCACACGTTTTATAAATTTACACAACAATTATACGATTATCTCTAACTTAATTAGCGAACTCGTCCAGCGGGTGAGACCACAAAACGAGAAAAGTTCTACTGAAACTACACTCTATACAAGCTTATTATACACGATATAAACGATTATGATATATATATGCTATATATATGAATCCAAGCAGAATCTTCTCAACTATAATTGCTGCACTTCCTTTCACATTATTGGCCTAATTTGACTTTGAGCAGTCTCTGAACTGCCGACGGCTCTGAGAAACACATCTACTCATAAATATATGTAAATTTATATTCATATTCATGTGTATATATTCGATTTCTTAGTAAAATTTAATAAGACTCGCAGCAGTTGATAACAACATATTCATATCCTCAGACAAATCTATATTGCAATCGAAAATGTTAATGGAAATTTCCGTTTTTAAAGAAAACATTTTTTATGACAATTTTGAATATCTTTAGTATTCCCAGGCTGAGTCTTAACACACATCAAATCTATAAAATAACTATATAAAATAAATTATTAATAACTTAAATGTATATTAAATCTAAATATTTAATACAAATATTGGATTACTTTGAACTTTAAATCATAATCAATCATAATCAATCATAATCAATCATAATCAATCATAATAGCTCAGACTTCTTATCTTCTTGCATTTCCAGTTTTCCTTTAAATAAATTTATTTAATTTAATAATTTTTTTTACATTATCTCTTTTAAATTACATTTAATTTTTAGCTTAAATTTGAAGTTATTATCTTTTGTGCGACTGCTTAAAGGCCACTCTAAAGTGAATAAATAAATACCAAAAAATATTATAAAAATAAAAGCAAAAACAAATTTTACATATTGTATAACAATTTGTAAATAAAATTTCACTAATCCGATTTATCTCACAAATTCCAAAAATACTTAAAAATAAAGCTAGTAAATTTTCATGTGGAGCATTGAAGAATTAAAAGTAAAACGCAAATATAAAAATATTTTAAATTGAGCTCAAACAAATAGAACTAAAAGCTTCTAGTTGAGTTGATCTTGATGCAATAACTGACATTTGTCCGAATCACATCGGAATCAATATTTTCCAGTTGCAACTCAAGCTGTGGCATAAAAAACCATTTATGCTCTAGTGCTGGCTGTCTGTTAAGCACACACACACACACACACACACACAGGAACACTTGAACAGGCACATACATCGTTCTGAAACGATAAGTAAATACTAAAAACTAAAACAACAGCAGCAACAATCTCTCTTCTTTTCGTTTTTTATAGAGCACTTGAAGTGCTTCACCCTATACCAATCTTCCGCCGACAAGTTGCAAAGTCCGTTCGTTATTGACGAGACGTGTCCGCTTTGTCCATCCTTCTCTTAGTCCTCCTCCTCCTGCGCCTCCTCCTCTCCCGCAGCAGACTTTTCGGCTATGTCGGCATGGTACAAGTGGCACTTCAATTAAAATGATTGTCTTAATGTTGGAAAACTTGAGGCTGAGAGCGTCCGCCGGTTGCTGGATGCGATTACAATGCGTCGAGTTGATTCATTCGGTGGCAAATTCGCACTCTTGCCTCATGCCACTTGTCTCTTGCCCCACTCGTCATTCGCTCGTCAGTGGCAACAATAACGGCGCTTAATGTGCTCAAAATAACGCACTTGCACGTAGTTTTATAATTTATTTGATTACGCTTACAATTACCTTAATTTTACTCACTTTTTTCCTTATACTATTCTATTTTTTCTCTTTCTTTTTCTTTGTGCGTAAAATAGTGAAAAACAAAGTTCTTGCTTTGTCTAATTTAAAGTTACTTTTTTCATTTTCTTAACTACTTCCGTCGAAATCTTATTAGGCTGCTCTGCCCCAAATTGTACCCTTTATTGCCGAGACCCTCGTGATAGCTTATCGCCCTACACAATATCAATGTTCAACTTGAATAAATGACAAGTACAATTTATTTATGATGATCACTAAACACGATTATGGGACCCACACTTACAGCTACAGAAACGCACCTAGAATTCCACATTGCAGATTATATAAATATATGCTAACGATTCGAGTTTCAGCCAAGCCAACAAAGAACTAGTTGAAAGGATTCCCCATATAATAGTTTAATCCAAATTGCATTCGGCTTAAAGGACAATCGTGTTAGTTGCATGGCTAGAAGTATTTTTTTATATTGGCCAATCAAATCACATGTCTGCGGGCTAATCGATAGACGATAATGGCCACTTAGAGCCAAAAGAAAAACATTATTTGAATGTGAATGTGAATGTGAATGTGAATGTGATTGTGAATGTGAATGTGAATGGGTATGTGAATGATATTGATAAGATTGGGTTACGTGTGCGGTTCAGGGATTATCTTATCGCTAAAGCTCCATAAATTAACTATTTGAAGTAAGTGTTTGATCCATTTCGAGTTTCAACTTAAGTGTAAGCTATTTCAAAAGAGGTTTTTCCACTGTTGGTCAAATGCCAAATTTAATACACACACGAAACCCACACAAACACACACATATACACACACCCACACACACATGCCGCACACCCACATCGCATTGTATCTATTTGCATTCGAAATATCTATGAAATTTTCATTAGGCACGCAAATTATGCACAAAAGACTGACTGTTAACTATAACTGACGTTGCTCCTGGGGTCCTTGTGTCTCTGGGTTTGGTTTCGAGCTTTCAGTTAAATGTTAAAGGTCCATTTCTGGCTGAGAAGTTTCTGTTTGAGGCATGCGTTCAAGTAAACAGAATAATTTTGAGCATGTTAACAAGTTTCAAATCGGCCAAAGACAAAGACAAAGACAAAGGAAAAGACAAAGGCAAAGACAAAGTCTAAGACCGCATTATTTGAACCGCTCGTCGAGTCGGGAATCTGTATGTTCAAATACAATATTTGTTTAAGCCTCTTCAAGGAAGCAAGGCAAGGCGCTCAAACTTAATATTTAAATTTAAACCAAACATTTCACAAAAATTTCGCAATTGAACACACAAGACACAACTGAAGGAGCAAACATATATATCTATATATATATTCATATATATGTATAGAAGTATTCACATTATAGATACATGTGAATATCCTGTGCCCAGCACAATGGACTTAAGGACCTTGTAACCATTTTTTCTGTCCATGTTGGGGTTTACTACCCAGGCCCAGCGACTGTTACTACTAATTTGTTGCTATTTTTTTTTGCTATTCTTTTGCCTTTTTTATCTAAGCACTTGGATATTGGCCGAGTCTCTTTTATGTGGGCTCCTCTCTTGTTGTTTGTTTCTATTAATTAATAGCTTTGCCGGCACTAGGACTGCTTTGCCTCTATTGTCATTTGGCAATGAGCTGTGACCAAAGGCTTTCGCTATGATTAGTCAGATGGACCTTAAGGAGTCCAAGTGATAATAGCTTTAAAAATTGCCAAAATTTCCAAAGAACGAAGTATCTAAAAAGACAAATTATATTTGATCTCTCTAGTTGAATTTAGTTAATCATATTTATTTAATTAGAAGTTGATTTGATAGAGCTTTAGATAGCGTGTGAATATCTTTAAAGTTTTCAATTATCTGCTTTAAAATCCAATCTGAAATCATTTTGATTATTTAAGAGAAACACTCCATTAACAAAGTGTGTTTAACCTTTGACAGCTGACCCCTTTTATTTGTGCATTTGTTATCTTAACTTCATCGTTAACTTCATCATAATGGCTTAAAGTCTTAACCCAAGACAACCCTCCGAAGCTGAACAAACTGTTACATTTCGGTCCATTGTTGTGGGACAGTCCGAAAGTCATTTAAAAGGCAATAATCCGAGTACACTTAAATCGTCTTCAGATGCTTTCATGATCCGAGCAGATGTCATAAATGCAGCTACTAAAAGTAATGCTATGATGCCACATTAGCTTCAACATTCATCCCAAAGCCATCTAGACACATTCTTTATACCGATAGCAGCCGGTACACTCGACGTATGAGTAATATATATATGTATATATATATATATGTATATATATGGAACTAGCATGTGCTGGTTGTACTTTCTAACAAGGTTTGCCACACGACGCCATTGCCTGGGCTCAACATTTTATATTTGTTGCACGGCATTTCATTGTTGCAAGTTCATAAATAAGCATATAAATTTAATTTCATGTAGGATTGAGGCCCCGACAGCTGTCTGTTTTCCACCAGCGCCTTGCACTAGACCACATAAAACTGTCAATGTGTGTGTGTGTGTGTGTGTGTGTGTGTGTATGAAGGGGACCATGCTTATTAATGTCAGCCATAAAGTAGATTGCAAGTGCGTCCATTTAATAACCAAGCAGTCGTCCAAGGTAATAAAAACTTTGGATCAAGTTTCTGCAGCTAAATTAAAAGCTCTTCTACACGTAGTTTGTAGTCGCTCCTGATGGCTCTATGTGTGTCCTGTGCCCCGTGTCCTGTGTCCTGTACGTTAGCTAAACTAGTTTTAATAATGTGCCAGCACAAAGTGAAACATAAAAATATTTTTTATTAACTTGAACTTTATGCAAAAACATCAAAGTCCCATAAAAGATGCAAACACCAGTCAAAGGTCACAAGCATAAAAAACAAATTACCCTTTAGAACATCATCTTAGATATGGAACTGCATTCAATATGAGAATCAAATATTTTACAATATTTATTTAATTTTTGCTCAGGCTGCTTTAAGCATTCAAGGCTTATCAATGAAATTCGCCTGCAAGGCGAATGTTCTTTGCCAGAAAATGTTGTCCTTGTTATACGAAAAAAAATATTAATAAAAAAATAAAAAAGAGAATGTGGAGCATAAATATGAAAAGAAGCTAAAGAACGAGCCTAACCTCAGGTTATACACTTGGGTAATTCTGTGAATTGGCCTGGCCAAGATTTAAGCAGCCAAGCCAAGTCAACAGAAACGAAAAACAGGCAACAACAACAGCCAAAAGGAAAATCAATTACAGCTTTTTTTTTGTACAAGGTTTTGGGTTTCAAAATATGTAGAAGAAAAACATAATAAAAAAATAAGGAAAGAAAACTAAATCATGTGTTGTAATATCTAGCAGGAAAACAAACATATATGATACTATATATATATTCAATTTGTAGTATCAACCTTGAAGTGGACTTAAATAATAAAATTTTGAATAATTTGCCAAAATCAAAAGATTTGCTTGCCTGTTTCTGGCTCCTTCACACATTCGACGTGTGTTTATTTAGCTCTAAGCCATATTATTTTCTCAGCTTTTTATTCATTTATGCTGTCCATTATCATATACACACACTATGCGTGTGTGTGTGTGTGTGTGTTTGATGTCTTGACACTAGAGCACAGGTACAGCTGCAAGAAAGTCGAAAGTGTAATTGCTTGTTAATTGGCTAATACGAGTACATTAGTTACACTGAAAGCTGGACTTGGCACCGATATCTAATATGCATTAAAGCCAAGTTAGTACAGGATTCTGTTCTGCTTTCAATCGGAGTGTCACTTAGTTGATTTTGTTTTGGAAATTTACAAGTGAATACATCGAGAGTGCGAGCTGAGTTTAATAATTCAATGGAAGAACTTTGCGTACAGTCGTCGTACTTGAATCAATACTGTACTCGTAAGCAGCTCTTGTTAGACATTTGATATAACAATTATAGCACGATTATGTACTATATGCAAGTTGTTGTTGAACATCTCAATAGTCCTTTTCAGCCTAACCACACCACTCCTCTGTTCTTGTGTTCATGTCCCTTTGTCAGTTTATCTACTGTGGAGCTGTCAGCAAACTGACAACATTTTGAACAGAACAAAGTCAGAGTTCGGCCAACTTGCTGCAAGCATTCCCAAAATGTTCTACTACATAATACATAGTATATAATGTATAAGTACATAGTACATGGCACATAGAAAGCCCAGTCAACTGATAAACTGATAAGAAACAGAGGGGTCTAGCTTCATAAACCAATGACTAATAATGAAAGTTGCCTTAAGATCAACTTGCTGCCACTGCCTCAACATTAAATGAAATTGTGTGGCAACAATATAAACGACTGCTGATATTCTCGAATTAAGATTGGGTTAAGGCTGCCTCTGTCTCTGCCTCTGCCTCTGACTCTTTTATACCATCCGGCGCCAGTTGGCCTACATAGTTCGCTAATTGGCTGGTGCCATAAAACTTTATTACTTTCGAATCAGTTTCGGTGTGGAGTTTTAAAAAAAACAACAAAACAACAAGAGCAACAACAAAAAAGGGGAAAATAAAAAGCAAGAGCAGAAAACAGTTTTGCACAAGTGGCCGGAAACTTAAAATTTATTTCGAAACGAGGGTCCACACTATTTGAGTCAAGTGTTGTAAGGCAACATTTTGTTGCATACTTCCCGGGGTATTCCGGCCTTCGAAAGGCTTCGAAAGGCTCCGAAAGGAGTAAGCGATGAGCGTGACTCACGAGTCGTGAGTGGGTGTGAACGATTATCGTTAGGAGACTATGTGATAATATTAAAATTATGCTAATTAAAATTAACAGAAATGTCGAAGGAACAAAAAAGGGATATAACAAGAAATCATTATAAAATAATAATGAAATTTCACTGTCAGAAAAATGAAAAAATAAATATGAAAATTGACAAGTAATAAAAATAATTTTTAATATAAAATGTGACAAGTAAGAATTATTTTGTGATTTCAACATAAAGTTAACATTTGATTATAATATGACAAAATAATTTTTTGTAATAATTCTTAATGCAAAATGTCTGTATATATTTAACAAAAGTATTACAGTGCCTGCTAAAAAGTCTTCAGAAGATTTTCTCATAGTGCAAAAATAAATGAAAAACATACAATAAAAGATTAATTTGAAGTTCGTTTGGAACATTAAATTACATACACAGTTCTCTTGTTTATGCAAATTAAAATCTTTATTTCCTTTTTAATTTCAAAATGAAGCATTGCTTTTCCAAAGAAAAGGCAATTTTCAAGTAAATGGCATTAAGAAATGCAATGGGATCTGACTTAAATGCTCGTGCATCATCTAGCAAACACATTTTATGAACATTGAATTTTCCGAAGCGTTCTTAATGGTGCCACAACACTTCCTCTGGTTGCCTTCTCGCCCAGGCCCAGGCCCAGACCCAGAGCCAGAGCCTGGGTGAAGCCTTTTAGAGGCGTTCCTGCAATGCGGCGAATGCACTGAAATAATTTTTATTAAAATGTCAACAGTCTGGCAATGAGCATTGAGCATGAGCATTGAAGCCTGCCAAGAGTTGAAATGCTTGCCAGCACATTGCAGTCATGAATCTGTATGTGTGTATGTGTGTGTGTGTGTTTGTGATGGTATGCGTGCAAGTGTGTGCTGCTAGAACAAAAAGGAAGGGAGCGAGACGAGACGAACATGTCAAACAGAAGTTTTATAGAGTGCCCATACTGTAATCTCTAATGAAGGCAACATGCCTCTAACATAAATGAACAGTCAAAGCATTAAAGATTTAATACTCTTAGAGATTTTCTAAAGTAAATTCCTAAGACTTCTGCTTGTCCTATTATATAGTAGTACGATCTTTGTGCCCTTAGAAAATTGAAAGTCTAGAAAACAGCTGAAACACGTCTCGTACGGAAGAGCTTCTAATGGGAAACGTGTAGCAATTAGAAGACAATGATAATTCTTGTAGCAAATCAGTGTCTGTTCTGTAGGCACTTTAAAGGAAAACCTAACAAAAGAAATAGAAAGAAAACCCTCAACCTGGCTGGCATATCAATGAGACGGGAACCCACAAAAATAAGTTTCATTTACAGCTGGTCCTTGGAGGATTTGAGTCTCTGATGCATCTCGAAATGGTAGTTAACTTCCACTACAGAATTTTGTTGCAGCAATTTTCATCGCTCCACACCTCTAGCTATCCCTTTTCCTCTCTCGGATCTCTCGCTTTTTATAGTACAGCTCTCCTCTATGGCTGCAGCAAATTGCCCGCTCATGAGTTGCAGCTTAGCGCAAAAACCAAAAATGTTTGCAGAATGGTGGAAAATACCAAAACACAGCAGAGCTTAGGAAAATTCTTGGAGTTTTTGTTGCTTTTTTTTATTTTTTGGTAGGGGAACTAACTGTGCAACTAACTGGCCAAGTTCATAAGTACGCACTTCAATTAACTGTACAAAACGCAAAACACACACAACACACAACAAACACACACACACAACAAATAAAAAAATGGAGCAAAACAAAAACGGAAGAGGAAAAACTTCAAAATTGCCGCCCTGTTTAAAAATAAAACTTTATGTAAATCGTAAATATTTACGATACAAGAAGTCAGTTCTTATAGCTGCTAAACTTGACTTCGAATTGAACTTTGTTATTGTATTGTTGTTGTTGTTGTTGTTTTTGTTGTTATTATGTTGGGCTTACTGCGGTTAGTGGCATCTGAAGGCGAAAGCCAAAGCTAAACCTAAAGCTGGAGCTGTCTAAGCCAATAAAATTTGAAATTTATACGACAATTAGATGGTTCAATTAGGATACACTTGGCTTTGTATTGAGTTATTTTGGGGCTTTTGGCTACAACACGCCGCAAATTGTTTCACTTCAAGACTTAGGACTCATTCTTATTCTTATTAAATAGTTAAAGCTTCTTTTTGCAATATGTTTCAGTTAAAGCGAATTGTAATGAATGGACATCTGATTAACGTTAATAAATAATATAAAAGTTGTGCCAATTAAGCATATCACAAACATGTGAACATCACAGAAGGAGCTTACTACAAATATTCCATTTATTCCTTTTCATCTTTAAGACAGACTTATCACTCTCTGTGCTGTAATTGTTACAGAAGTTATTTTCTCTCTACTTAAAGATATATTTAACTATATTAAATTGCTCCATTTTCAACTCAACTTTTCTCTCTAGTTTATTAAATATATATATTTTATATTAAACCTACACTAAAATCGTTTGAAATTTAAACAAATTTATTAAATTATCATTTTCCATTTAAAGCCGCCGGCTATTAATTGAAAAATTATTTAATATGCATGTTTACCTGTGAAAATAACTCAATTTCCTCGGTAAACGGATAAAGCAAATAATTATTAAATAAATAATAGCTAACAACAAAAAAAGCCAGATAAACTTATTTAATTGATGACTGTAATAATAAATATTTGATAAATCATTAAAATTGCAAACTTCATAACGAGATTCCTCAGTCTAGCCGATGCCACTTATGCATATATATATATATATATATATGTATCATAAAAAAATTATAATAATATTAAATAGGAGAGTAAAAACGAAAATGTAATAACAAGAAAACAAGGGAATATTATGGCAAAACAGGCTGACACTGAGACTCGTAAATTTTCGCACACACACACATCCAATAAACTGGACAATCTTTTTTTTCACACACACAAAATACACATAAAATGGGCAACAAAAGCGAATAATACGAATATTCGAAACTCGAATAGAATAATAAAGACCAACTGACAGACACAAAAAGGAAAAATATAAGCAAATGTAAGCGAATAAATTGCATTATCGTTGATTTGTAAATTTATTGCATGTAAACAAATTGCTAACGCAACAAATCAATTGTTGTTGTTGTTACTCTTGTTTTTCTTGTTGTTGTAAACGTCATTTTGGTTGTCAAAGGAATGAAATCAAATAGCAATCAAATCGCAAAATACCAAAGGAGCAGTCGCAATATAATCCAATTTTAGAGAGCATCAAAAGTGCCAAAATTGTTCAAAGTATATGCTTAAGCTTTGATTATATTTTTTGTCTATATTCCTTTTGGTTTATCAACTGGTTCTATGAAGAACCAGCTGTTCTTGAACTTGTAGTTCCAAGCCCTTAAGTTGGTATTGATATAGTAATAGCATATTTACTTATAAAGTCACTTCTTTTATCACTTTATTGTACTGATACCACTCTCTACTGAAGTCTCTTATTATTTATATTTATTTAAATATAATTATTTATTATTATTTTTATTTATATTTATTTATATTTATTTATATTTATTTATATTTATTTATATTTATTTATATTTATTTATATTTATTTATATTTATTTATATTTATTTATATTTATTTATATTTATTTATATTTATTTATATTTATTTATATTTATTTATATTTATTTATATTTATTTATATTTATTTATATTTATTTATACTTATTTATATTTAAATATATTTTTATATATCTAATTTAATTAATTAATTATTTAAATTTACTTATATTTAAATATAATTATTTATAATTATTTTTATTTATTTATTTATATTTACCAATTTTTATTAATATTTATTTATATTTAAATATATTTTAATATAATTATTTATATTTTTTTATATTAATTTATATTTATTTATATTAATATATATTATTTATTTATATATGTTTATATTTACAATATTTTATTCATTTAACTTATTTTGTTTATTTTATTTATTTTATTTATTTTATTTATTTTATTTATTTTATTTATTTTATTTATTTTATTTATTTTATTTATTTTATTTATTTTATTTATTTTATTTATTTTATTTATTTTATTTATTTTATTTATTTTATTTATTTTATTTATTTTATTTATTTTATTTATTTTATTTATTTTATTTATTTTATTTATTTTATTTATTTTATTTATTTTATTTATTTTATTTATTTTATTTATTTTATTTATTTTATTTATTTTATTTATTTTATTTATTTTATTTATTTTATTTATTTTATTTATTTTATTTATTTTATTTATTTTATTTATTTTATTTATTTTATTTATTTTATTTATTTTATTTATTTTATTTATTTTATTTATTTTATTTATTTTATTTATTTTATTTATTTTATTTATTTTATTTATTTTATTTATTTTATTTATTTTATTTATTTTATTTATTTTATTTATTTTATTTATTTTATTTATTTTATTTATTTTATTTATTTTATTTATTTTATTTATTTTATATATTTTATTTATTTATGTATTTGGAGTCAGCTAATAGCAGTCGCATAAAATAATATACATTTATCTCGGGGTATTCTTATAGAAGGTCGAACAAGCCGCACGTGCCCCATCTTCAACCCTTTGAGGCAATATTCACTAAATAAAACTGGCACTGGGGAAAATTTACACTTCTTGAGTGTGTTTTCCGCACAATTTGCTTTTGCAGCACTTGCACTTTTCATTGCCAAGACCCAAAAAAATTAAAAAAAAATAAAGGGCCGCTTCGTACTTAATTTTTTGGGGAGCAAAGGCATAAATTCTTTTGGCTTGGAAAATTAAAAAATAAAACAGTGAAAAATCGTGGGACTGGAAACGAAACGAAATGTAAAAGAAAAGAAAAACAGCAAATAAATTAAAGGTCGAGCGGCTGAGAGCAGCGTTGACTATTACACAACAATTTGTCTCAGCTTTGTCTTGGGCATTTTTTGTTTTTGGAACTGATTAGGAACCGGCGATGTCAGCTGATCCCTCGTTAGGCGCAATCCTTGAAGGAGCGCAAGAAAAAAAGAAAAAACCCAATTGACACTGAATTTAATTTCGCGTCAAGCGCGGAGTGTGTGGTGGATGCGGCTTGCTTTGCCACGACTGCTGACATCTGAATTGGTAATTTTTGTTTCACTGAATGCCAAAGCATAAAAACTACGCGCACAGACAACATATACACACTTACACACACCGGCACAGACAAGAGTCTTGTTCGCTCGGCAACGGAAATTGCCTTTTTTGCGCACCTTCCGGCCGCCATACCATACCATACGCATCAGCGTTGCCGCCATAGCCGCCATAGCCACCATATTTGCCGCATCGTTTGGCAGCCCCTTCATGCCTTTAGCTCAAACTGTAACTGACAGCTACTGTTGGCAGAACGGCTGCTACTCCGACACTCCTCAACACTCGACACTCGGCATGCCACGCATAAAGCTGTCAATGTCAATGTAACGTGTTAATTTCAAAGTGGTTTAGTTTGTTGACGCAGCTTGTTAGGAAGACAGTACCGTAAGCGAGGCATCAGTCTCCCCTTCCACCTCAAGGCAGCCGCACCCCAAGGCAATCGCCCCCGCAGCATCATTCAGCCCACAGGCAACAGACTCAGTCACCTCTTTCTCTCTCCCACTCAGCTTTCCATCTGGGGCATAAAATGTTTTGTGTTGAAGCACATGTGGTTTTAATGCCTGGCAGGAGGAGCAGAAGGAACTGATGGAGCAGCAACCCTTTTTATACTACGCCTCCAACCCCAGAGATTAGTTATCAGCTTCTTTGACTCCCATGCTTGCTGTTGGTGGTCCTGCTCCTGGTCCTGCTGCTGCTGTTGATGATTTCAATCGTGGCATTTGATTGATTGAAGCTCTTTTATGCTGACTGCTTAGCAGTTGGTCCATTGACGTTGTTTGCTTTCTGCTGGACACATTTAGCTTATTGATTAGGTTGGCTAAAAAGGATGAGAAATTCCTGAAGACTGCTCCAACATGCCTATTGATAAAAATTTGCATTTTAAAATCATTTCTCGATGCTATAACCAAGGCCCCTTTAGTTACCACACAAGTAGATTTAATTTTTAACCCTTTCTCAGCAATATACAAGTATAGGCCCAAAATGAGCTCGGGTTTGTTTCTGAGTATCCCAGAGATATATTACGAGTAAAGGGAAACTTAAAGAATGTAATCCTTACTTTAAATTACTAAGAGCGAACATTTTTGTTGGCTTTGACGCCTCGTAATGCAGTTCTTTAAGTGACAAAAAACACAAATGGAAATCTGTGCTCGGAAAATTCAATGTTCTTGTTGCCATGGTAGGCCGCATCTTGGCTTAAACCCAAGCTCCCCAACAAACTACGAGTTTATCTGGCAATCTGAGCTACACGCAAATTCAAGACTCATACCCATAGATATGCCAAAGAAAAGAAGTCCATATAAAGCCCACATTAGCAGCTTGTTAAAATGTATGGCCTCATCTGGTAGCATGGCTTGGCTTGGCCATAAGACAGGCTAAAGCCTAAAGGCGGGGCTCAGTTCAGTTCAGTTCAGTTCAGTTTGGTTCAGTTCAGTTCAGTTTGATGCTCCACTCTTAGGCTCATTACAAGCTGAGGCGCGGCAGCTCGTTTGGTTTTAGCCAAAATGCCAACTGTCATGTGGAGGTGGAGTTGGGTGCTGGGAAATGGGTGTCTTCGTCCTGATTCCTGCGCCTTGTAATGGGCTGACGTTAAGCGCCATAAAAGCAGCTGGCAATGGCGGTAATGTCGACACTGCGGGGGCAGCACTGGCAGCTGTGAAGTGCCAGCAAATTCAAGCATAATAAAATTTGAGAGATTTTGCACGTTGACAAAGACTGCGCCTGCACGACTAACATAGGAGAAACAAGTCAGGCAGCCAAACAGCATCCTGACATCCTGGCACAAAAACCAAGTACCAGAAAGTGAGAGGAGGCATCTGACACCAACAAATGGCACTGACTACAATAGCTCCAGCATGAATGTAAATGTGTTTTGCGTTTGGACACTTGAATGCAGCAGAGCTAGTGTGCGTGTGTGTGTGTGTGTGTGGCTGTGGTGTATAGAACTCAGCGGGTAGCAAAGGGCAGCAGGAGCTATTACTATAGCAACGCACTTCAAAAATCTAAATGCATGGTACTATCCCCAATGACCAAAGCTCATAAACTTGTTAAACGAAAATTCGAGCAAATCCGAGGAGTGAAATTTGCTTTACGGTATTGTTGTGTGTGTGCTGTGTGTGTGTGTGTGTGTGTGTGTGTGTGTGTGTGTGTGCGTGTGTGTGGCTGGATTGTTCATCATTTGGGCAGCTGGCAGATGGCACAAGAGAATGGCCACACAACAACAGCAGCATTGACATGCTTAAACGTGCTTGTTATTTGTATGCGGATAGGAGTGGGTCAGCCGGGATAGGTACACGTACCCGTACGAGGAGTGGACAGAGACATAGCTTGGCTTCATATCCGAGGGGCAGACACAAACACAGAGAGCTCCGGCCAATTATGTGGCTTAAAAGACAAGCACAACCGCATCCTGGTAATGTCGTTTGTTTTCCAGCTGCAATGGTCAAAAAGTCAGTCGAAAAATGTCAGTTCTTGAAATTTTTATAGCATACCTTTTGGGGCACAAAGGGTACTCGATACCAATTGTGGTCGAAAAGAACTTATAGAATGCAATTCCGATACAAAACATATCACAGTTAAGTATTTTCACACTGTTTACAGGCTATCCACAAGCATTTCAGCTTGTTTTCTCTTTCGAAAATATCTGAAATAGTTGTGTAAATTAGAAGATAAACTTGAGATCGGGATTGAGCAGCCAGAAGCGAAGATGATGGAAATTTCTATCCTTTCAGCACGTTTGCACAACTGGATAGAGTTTATTTTTTATCCATTCTTTTTTTTTCGTTTGGCATTGCTACAAAACGAGACAAGCATTTGATGCTCAACCCAAATTCATCGTTGACCGCAGTAAAAATATGCTGGCACCGTGGCGTATGCGCAATATAAATAACTGAATGAATAACTGACTGACTGTCAAAGTGAATGAAGGAAAGTGAGTGAAAGTACCAGTCTATGCACTTGAAGCAATTTGTCTTGCCACATACGTGACTTTTGCTATTCTCCCATTTCGAACATTTCAGTTACAATTTCGTTTCGTTTCGTTTCGTTTTTTCTTTTCTTTTTTCTTTCTGTATTTTATTTCATTTTATTTTGGCTTGTCAACGCGCAAAAATATTTCGCTAGTTGTTTGGCTGTCATTTTATTATATTGCTCATACGCCGCATGTCAAGGTGCGACGGCGAGGTCAGCACTTTCACTCTCCCTCTGCCTCGTTGCCGATAGAGCATGCCCCAAATAAAGGAGGCTGAGACGGATAACAGGGCGTATGAGTGAGCGGTAAATCCCGGCGAGCGGAAGTCGCGCACTTGGCTCGAGTAAAGCGATTGCACAACATGACACGACACTGACACTGATATGGTTAACGGGTAACAGCAACTGTTCTTGTTGCTCCTTTATATTGCACCTGCTGCTGTTTCCGGCTCTCTCTCTGCCTGTGTGTGTGTGTGTGTGTGTGTCTTTGGCTAAATGCTGTCATTTGTCAGTCTGCACTGCTCATTAGTTTATGCAACAGAGTTGAAGGGGGGCGGGTTGGTATATGAGTTGTGCACACACATAACGAGCGGATTATTAACGAGAGCTCAATGTCAAGTGTTGGCATACTTAAAGTGCTTAAAGCTCACACTTATAGCCCACACACGTACACACACACGCACAACTTGGCCAACAAAGTGGAAGCAAAGCTACAAACTGCAAAAACTCAGCTACGAGTAACACTTCAAAGACGCTTACAGAGCTGAGCAGAGCTGGTAAACAAAAAAAGAACAGAAGCAGGATATCAAGTAAGCCTGCTTCAATTAGAGATACTAGACTTGGAAATACCCTATAATTTATACACAGACACAAGACACCCAGCACACACACACACACATTATGCAGCTCGATCTTTCTTTAGACTTCTGATGCTTGCCAAATTCTCCTTTAGTTTGACTATTGACATCATTTTTGTTCCTGATCAGGCAGATATATATAATATATATACTTCAAGCTGTTGCATACACTTCCTTAAGTTGAATATACCCCATTTTGGCATACCTCTTTGCATCGAAGGGTGCAGTGTATAAGAAACGGAAAACGAAGCCACGCAAAGCCTTAAGGTAAACAGTCAAGAGATAAGAACCACCCGCATTGCCACAACACACACACACACTATATACAGTTCAACAGTCTCAAGTGTTGTGCGTGTGTGTGTGTGTGTGTATATGTTTGATGGTGGTGCTCAAGATACTGCGGTGCATTTGTCTTAATTCGTGACAAATGCAAGACAAGCAAACAAACAAACAAACCGGCAACAAAGTGCAACTAAAAGCGACAACAAGCTGCTCCAAAGAGTACTCGTAACTCCAACAGAAGTATACACAATGTATACACACACCCAAACACACACACACACATGCACAGCCGAAAAGAATGCAATGAAAAGGCGCAGGATGTTTGGGCAAAGGAAACTAAGAGCGAACTTTGACTTAAATCCTTGTAAAACTCCGGCCCAATTCATTAAGGGCTTATTGGATTTTGCCATCGTATTACTTCCGCCTAAACCTGACAGATAAAGGCCATTATTTGTATAAACTTTTCTATAAAAGAATATATATATATATATATCGTATATATATGGCCAATGTTTTATTACGTAAATCTTAGCTTAGGCATTTAAGTCAAATGACTTCAAAATTTCCAAAAATATTTTAAATATTTTTGATTTTATTTCGGCCAACAAAATTTAACACACAGATATTTCATCTATGGCATCCCCCGCTAAGCCCAAGCCCAAGAAAGTTATAACCATTCAATCCAAGGCCGATTTTGAAAAGACACTCGCCGATGCCGGCAACAAACACGTTCTGGTCGAGTTCTTTGCCACCTGGTGTGGTCCG
This sequence comes from Hirtodrosophila trivittata, assembly GCA_035045065.1. Lineage (NCBI taxonomy): Eukaryota > Metazoa > Arthropoda > Insecta > Diptera > Drosophilidae > Hirtodrosophila > Hirtodrosophila trivittata. The sequence continues at coordinate 7,102,581 of JAWNNK010000066.1, read as the reverse complement.
TGCGCCATCATTGGGCCACGCCTGGAGGAGCTGGCCCATGAGTACGAGGATTGCTTAGTTGTGGTCAAGATCGATGTGGATGATCATGAGGACTTAGCTGAGGAGTATGACGTCAGCAGCATGCCCTCCTTTCTGATAATCAAGAATAAGGTTACGCTCGAGCAATTTGTAGGCAGCAGCGGTGAAAGGGTCCAAAGCACACTACAAAGATTCTGCGGCAAGCCGGAGGAACGCAAGTCGGCTAAGCCAGGCCCCAGCTATAAGCAAAATGAGAAGCCACAAAACAAAATGATGTCCATGCTTAAAGTGGTCACACCCGCCAAATTGTCGATGTCGGGAAGCGGAAAACAGGGGGACACACCAAAGGTGCCAACGGAAAAAAAATAACAGACCAGGTCAAACATGGCGCAGAAAAGGGCTTAAACGCAGATTGAAGTTAATTTCCATTTGATTTAATCTTCCCTTAAAATGGAGCAACTCCAATTCGTAGCACAATTTGATATTTCAAAGCCATAAGAGCACTGTGTTTGTGTATCTGCTTTAAATGCCGGAATAAGAAATACTTTTAAAATATTAACTCAGTCGTTTCTTTATATGGATATAGATATAGATTATGTCTCATACTTATTCCAATATGGGTTAAAGCTATAAATGATGGGTAATAAGTGCTTAAGTGATGTCATCATCTATGATATTTATCAAAAGTTTGACAAACTTTCTGAAATAAGAACAGACTCTCTGCTGGTTAGATAGAAAAACAAACCCAATCCCAATCCCAAGTCACTAACTTTATCTTCAAAAAGTATTCAGTAATCGTTTTTATTACCCAATATTTATATTTAACGCTTTCACATAAACGTTATTTTATCTCGATACTAAAATTATTTATTATTTAAACAAAAGGGAGAAAAAAATATTTAACCTTTTTTTGATTAGTGACGATTAAAGGTGGACACGGGCCTCATTTTTGAGTCACGGCACGGAATGAGCCCGGACTTGACACGAATTTCCCAAAACCGTTTATCAACCATCTGTCGCAGGCAGAGGCGGATTTTCCATATTTTCCTTAGGCTCGAACAAAATATTCCGCCCTCCAGCAAAAGCTGCAACTTTGCAAAAAGAAAAGTGTCGAAATTTCCTAAGCAATTTGATAGATGTTTCTAAATTGAATAACAATTTAATTCAGCGTCATTTTTGCCGCCCAGGTTAAAGTCTGTTTAGCCTTAGGGTAAGCCCGCCCTTCGGCATCCTTGATTTCATTTTGTTAAACATTTTTTTTGGTTTTTTGCTCTCAATTTGCAATGTGAAAGAATTTTTCAAATGCTTTAAGGAAAATCTGACAATATGTATATTATATAATGATCATATAACGGATAATTTCAGGATAAAGTTGAGTAGGAAAAAAAGGGAAATTTTGCATATTCAGATAAAAAATAGCGAAAGATTCTTTGAGAAAATCTTAAAGGAATGCAATAATTATCTTATATAAGGATTATAAACCACACTGTGGATAATTTTCTAGATCATCCTTTGCCTTTTTTTTTGCTAAACAATTTTTTTTTTAATTTTTGCTCTCAATTTGCAATGTGAAAGAATTTAAATGAAAAAAAAAAAGCAAAATATTGCATATGCTAACAAAAAATTTCAAATTCCTTAGGGGACATCTTAAAGGTATACAATAATTATAGTATATAATGATTATAGTGCATAGCGTGGATAATTTCAGGACCTTGATTTTATTAATTTTATTTTGTTAAACATTTTTTTTGATTTTTTGGTCTCAATTTGCAATGGAATAAAATTTGAGTAGGCAAAAGCAAAATGTTGCATATTCAAAAAAAAATTTTTTTTTAATGTCTTAGAAGGAATCTGAAAAGTATATAATAATTATAGTATATAACGATTATAATCCACACTGTGGGTAATTTTAGGACCATCCTTGATTTTATTTGCTTTTTTCTTTTTTTTTTTTCTGATTTATTGGTCTTACTTTTTAATATGTTTGAATTGAAGACGGAAAAAATAAAATATTGTCAAAAAACAGCAAATAATTCTTAGAGAAAATCTTTAAGAGTACAATAATTATCTTATATGCCAATTATAATCCACACTGAGAATGATTTTCAACCTCAAAGTTAGACACGAGTCCGTCACGAAATGAGACTTTTAGGTGCGACGCTTTTGTACAAAGGCCCACGTCCAGCTCTAAGAATGATAAGTTGTGTTTTTTATGATGTGATAAAAAGCAACCATAATATTTATGTTATTCAATAAACATTCAATTTTTGTACTTCGAATATCGCCGATAAAAAGGCAATACACTGATTATAAGAGCAATTCATTTCACGTGTTTAAGTCTAACAATGTTGTTTAGTTAAACTTAAAGGCAGTTACTTTTCTACACAATAAATATACTTGTGTATATATAGTAAATAGCATTCTCTGTAAGCAGCATGAAAAACAGCTTGTCAATGTGGAAAAGCTACGATTAATTCAATTTGTATAATTGTAAAAGTAGCACGCACTTTGCAGGTTGCAGCTGAAGGAGACGCCATCAAATTAAATTGCTTTTCTTTAAGGACTTAACACCTACAGTTTCACCTGCTGCTATGCTATATATAGAGTATATAATATACAGAAACTTTGCAGGTGACTTACGGAAAAAAAGTTCTACTGAAGTTTCCGAGCCAGCTATAAACCCTAATATATAGACAAGGACTTTAATGCGACCTTTCTATATCCTGTTTGGCTGTTTGTCATTAGCTGCCACATGAGCACTTACTGGCTATTATCCTTGCTGGGAGTCGAGGCAATGCTTGGCATTAGTTCAATTAAATTAATTACATATTGAAGCATATGGACTTAAACTGCATCAGGACAGGACTATCAAGGACTAAGGCAAACAGAGAGTTTATTTACAAGCTCTGAATACTCTTGGTAAGACAATTCTTGTGGAGAGTTCATCATTGTTGTTATCCATTCTTGGCTTATTGAAAACTTATTTCCCTCGTTGCCTGTGACCTCTTTTATCATCAGCTTGTTTTCGTTTTCGGTCTCCTTGTCGTTTTTAATACCCTTGACCCGTGCAAAGTGGGTAAAAGGGTATGTCACAGGCAGAAAGAAACTTCAGCAAACTTTTATGGTATATATAAACTGGATCGGTGTATAGAGTATTAACATACTGTGTGTTAAAGTATCTCCCATATAATCTAGGGCAAAGCTGACATATATTGAGGCAGAGAGACTTCAGCTAGAGAGTTTGTCAGGATACATCCGAAGGATATTTTGTAGTCGTGCATCATGGGATGCGTTTTTTATATTTTGTTTTAGCCGTCATAGCGAAAAATCGAAAAGTTTTACCAACGTTTAATATAAGAAAATGCACAAGAGTTTTTTTGTAAAAGCGTGGAATGTGAGGGATTGGAAAAGGGAAATGGGGAAATGGGGAAATGGGAAAAGGGAAAAGCGAAAGCGAAACCAGCGTCATTCCTTCACTTTGAGCCAGACCATTTGCATTTTTATTAAAATGAGAAATTGCAGCAGTTGCAGTCGCAGTTGACTAAAATGTTATCCACGTTCCGGATATTACATACCAGATGTCACAGGTCGAAGGGGAGTTTCAGCTGCTCCCAACCACAAACTGACAAAAAGCTGCTCCTAATAGATAGAAAGATATATATTTATTTATATATTGATATTCAATGAAAATATGAAAATTGTTTTCCCTTTGAGCAAACTCTCAGAGTTAAAGTTTATGATGGCTTCTTTAAGGTGAGCCGGAAGAACAGCAGGCGCCATCTTAACCTCAGTTTCTTATTGTAAGACAACGTTGCCACATCGCACGTAAAATAGCTGTTTTTCTTGTCTGCCAACAAGCTGAAACACATGTTGGGAAGGTCTTTAAGATGCGGCTCTATCCCGCCTTAAGTTCACTTTTCACGGTTTTTCCAGAGATTCTTTCCTTGTTGCTGTTGTTGCTCATCCACTTCATATGTCGGGTGTTTATACAGCTACTGCAGCTGCTTGAGTGGGTGTCGGGCGAAATAATAATGAATTTGCGGCATGCCACCCGAACACTTTCAACGCCAACGCCTATGCCGACGCCGCTGCCGCTGCCGCCGCCTTCGCACAGCATGCGCCAGATTTAGCCCGAGCTATCAAGAAGATGCACATACATCAAGCCGTGCCCCTTTCCGTGCCCCACAAAACACAGCCAGCTGCCCCGAGCTGGGCCACCGAATATGTATGGCAGCTAATATGTTGGTTGTGTCGCCTCTCAGAGCCGCTGAAAAATGCAGTGACATGTGCTACAGCTGCTGCCAATCCTCGCCGCCGCTGCTGCCCCCCTGCGGTTCACCAGCAGCTGCTCCATTGAAACAAATGCGCTGGGCGTGCGTGTATCCTTTGCTGATGGAGGGACGCAGGATGAGAGGAGGAGCTGCTGCTGCTTCAGAGGCGGTGTAGAGCTTTGATGCGCTGAACAATAGCTATAAAAAGGATTAACTTGCACAACAAAGAAGTGTAGGGCGTCTATGGGTCTATGGGTTTCTATAGGGGTATGACTGTATGGGTGTGTGTGTGGGTGTGTGTGTGTGTGTGTGTAGGCGGGCGACGTTACGACAGGCAGCTGGTATATAAATTTCCCAGAGCCAACCAAGTGCCAGGCATCGGTCTATGGGCTAGCGAATTTATAGTCGCTACCTCCCCCAACTGCCACCTCCCTTTCACACCCCCTCCCCCTCTGAGCTCAACAAGCTGCTGCACGGATTTGTTTTTGGAGTGTTCCCAGCACATTGTTTGTCCTGGTCTGAAAATTTTTTGATTGCAATTATTTAAGCAAAATTATTTTCATAGCAAACAAATTGCTTAAAATGTCCATTAAAGAATTGGAGCGGGACAGGACAAAAGGCGGAACATGGCCAACAATGCTTACCAAAAATGACATATGGCCTAATAGATTATTACAGAAACTATTAAAGAAAACACATGTGTGCATAAATAACCTAAACTTGAAATATATATATTGCAGATCAAATATTATATTACAAAATATATTCTAAATTTAATTCTAGATAAATAAATGAAATTTTTAACTAAATGGAAGTTGAGAAAAGGAAAATTCAAGGCAAGGATTTTCCGACTTAAATTACAAATTGTAAAATGATTTTCCATAAAAAATAAACTTATATGAAGCTGAGAAGTTTAGAAGTATATAGAATACATATATAAAAAAACTCTAATGTGTATTTGATGCTTGAAAGTTTCTGTCAGAATACTTAAAATTTACATAAACTTGATATGGTTAGGGTATAGGAGAGGGTAAACAATATTCGTTGTTTGAAGTTATGAAACTTTCTAAGATTATAATAATAATAATATGAATAGCTTATATCGGATCGGAGTTGCACAATTCAAACTAAAAACAACTGAGTGTTTATTAATTTTCTGTCGTCGTGTTTCACAATTCTAAAGTTGTTTTTATATAGAAAAGTTGTCTTTAGGAATCGGCTGACAGATATGTTTACAGGTAGAGTTCATCGAACGATTCCAGCTCCTCGTCGCTGCTGCAGAGACTCAGATCGCTGACGCTGTTGCCGCGGCGCTTCAGGACTTTTATGAATGGAACCGGCGGCTCATCGTCCGAATCCGAGTCCGTGTCATTGAATATAACGTTGCCATATTCATGTACCGAGGGTAGAGGCTGCTCCACTGACTCGCTGAGGCGCAGGTTGTCCTCCGGGAATGTTGATCGCAGCATTGCGTCACGCGCTCGTCCCTGATACTCATAGAAGCTACGCAAGTGATTGTATTGTACTGTGGGCGACATGGTGACCATGTCGAAGCTGTCCAAGCTCTCGGAGCTGTCAGAGCCAGAGCGCAGAGTTGTTGGCCTTTGTGTGGTGATAATGCCAGTTGGTGCCTGTCCATCCACAGACGCAGCATGAGAGTTGGAGCTGAAGTAGAGCGCATTATCCAGGTCGATTTCCTGCTGTGATATGGGTACCGTATATAGATCCTCATTCAGAACCAACATCATGGCTTCATTGGTTGAGACAGCTGAGGAGGAGTTACCTATGGGACAATTGAGATCATTTCCATGCATACAAACATTCACTTGCCCATCCAAAGCCAAACTCTGACGCCATTGCTCCAGCATACTCGACGTCTCCATCGGTGTCCTCATATCAAATGTGCTGTCATTGTCGATTCCCGACTCGGAGCTCGAATCCAATAGAAAATCCTCATCTAAATCAATGTCAGACAATTGATTTTGATTCTGATTCGGATCTAGATTATGTGCTCTACTCGCCCACCCTTCTCTCGACTCAGACATTGTATCATATATATATAATAATAAATTAATAGATTATGTTCTATCCGATTAAAAATATCACACGTGACAAACAGATTTCTTGTTTGACATAAAACAGTGCTGCCCATTTTTGCACATAACACCCATTGATAACACAGAAATAGAGAGCTAAATATAAACATATCGTTTCAGAAATTTGCAATACTAAAATATGGTTATATAGTGTATATTTCTGATAAGCATCGAAATTTCTAGCAATTGGCAGTGAGAGCATTTTATATCGATTACAAACACTTTTCTTACAGTCCTGAAGTCTATATAGATATCAGATAAATCAGTTTTCATTAACTTGATATTAAAATGATTAAATGAATAATTTCATTTCAATATTTAATTCTAATTTTTTTTGATTATTTAAGCTTGAAGTGATTTATGATGGAAATCTATCGATAGCTTTAGGAAAAAAAGAACTATCGCTTTATAAGTTTCTACTAGTTCAGCTCAGTTTATTATTTTAACACCCTTAACCCATTGTGAAAAATGGTTATATTCAGTTTGTAGAAATGTATGCAACAGGCATATGGATGTTTCTACTACTCTATAGAGTATATATATTCTTGATCGGGATCAAAAGCCGACTCGATTTAGCCTTGTTTGTCCTTCTATCGGTTCGTTTATATGAACGATGACGAACTCAGCGACTATAAGAACTAGAGACACCAAATTTGGTATGTAGGTTCTCGTATACCCTACGCAGATCATTAAGATGACTATTAATATAATATAATATATATTATTTACTTGATTATTAAGAAGATTTATCAATCGATAGTTCTCATTCTTGGCACACGTATATATAAGAACATTCTGGATCTATGTTTTAAAATTCATAACGATCGCTTAATAAACACAGAAGATATTCAAGCATCGATTTAGTATGAAGCTGGACTGCGCTGCCGACTGCGCTGCTGACTGCGCTGCGGGCTGAGCTGCTGACAGCGACGTCGTTGTAGAATACGTACGAGCGCAAGCAGAGACAGGCATGCAGCGTCTGTGTGTGTCTGCGTAAATGTGTGCGTAGTTCAATCTAAGTGTAAGTGAGGGCATATTCCAGTTAAGGGTTTCTCTAAGTCGGGTACACTCGACTACACTACTCTTGCTTGTTTTAACTTGTAGAATAAAACAAAAAAAGAAAGGAAAGAAAAGAAAAGAACAAAAACTTTACCCTCTGGTCAGCATTCGGTCTCAAACCTTCAGCTCTTCAAGTTAAGTGGATTGTGTAAAATTGATGAAAGTTTTGGGGGCAAAGCAGCTTTTCTTTGCCCTGTAGAAGGGACATGTCCTGCTGTTTTCCGTTCCATCCTTTCAGTTGCTGTCAGTCGCCCCATTGGCTGTTGTATGCCACTTGCAATTTTCTGCTTTAGCTCCCTCCCTCTCCCTCTCTCTCTCTCCCACTCTTTGTCTCTCACTCCGCTTAAATGACAAATGCACAAATGAAATATCAAATAGTCAGAGCGTTCAAATGCAGGATTATCAGTCTTCGAAGGCAAACATATGCCCCTGATATGTCTTCCTGCCAGCCAGTCAACCAGTCAACCAGTCATCCAGTCATCCAGCCAGCCTGTCAGTATATCAATAACAAAACGATTTGTTAAAGGAGTCAGTTGCGCATTTAGAATTTCCTTTTCACTGCAGCTCCAGGACAAATTGTTCTCAGCTTTTAAACTCATTAATATTTAATGAATTTGTAGCTAAATAACAGCTGTGCCACAGACGACAAGACAAAATACCCAGCTAACAAGACCACAAGTGTAATACTAACTTGGCTTCTTTAAATGGCCCAAAAGTAGCAGACATTTCCGGCCTGGTCAATTTAAGAGCTCTTGATTGATAGTCGCTCATTAAAACCGAAAATTTCAGCCTACCTTTAAGTGGAATTCGGCAGCAAAGTGAAAGTACTTGAAATATATTTAAAATCTAATAGAAGCTTAAAGCGTCTCAAAGAAAGTAAACAAAATTAAATTACATATATAAATTAGTCTAGTTCCAGCTGTTACCTACTGACCCAGCACCTTATCATTACCTGTTTCTTATGGAGACTCAAAAGTCTAGGGTATAGAAATATCCGGAAATACAAAACGGAATACAACAATTTTTAATTAAAAGCCAGTCTAGCTTTCAGTTGCAAATGAAATGTATAATTAAGATCCTTAAATGCCTTTAAAGCTTTGCAATATTGAAAACATTAAAAGCCTTCTATACCATATCTAACTGAGCATATGTTTTAAATTTTATGTAATAAACTTGGCTGACAACTTAAACAAACATAAGCCCAGATACTCCTACCTCTCGCAAAAAAAACCTACCCAAAATGAGCTTAGCTATGCAAATACTCAGATAATGTATTAATGGGTTTACCAGTCTACAAAAAAAACTTTTCTATACCTGAAGTAAATTGCTTCTATTTTTTTTTTTGTTGTGTTTTTTTTGTATACTTTAAATAAAAGCAACAGAAACTTCTGCTGTTACCCTGTCACACATTTTCGAGCACATTAGCACAAAGGTCACAGCACATTTATCACATTTTTTGGGCAACGATTTACTTACTCTATTTTTTTTTTCTGTTTTGAAAATATATTGTATATATTTTGTTCCGCAACACAATTCTTACCTACTTTCGAATGTTTATATAAGACTTAAGCGCCCTTTTATACCCTGTTTCAAATGGGAAATGCTTGAGATATATTCAGAGTCTAGAAATTTGACTTAACCCAAACTATGCCTAAACTACACAGAGATATGTATAATAACTACTTCTTAGTCCACACATATTTCATAAAGGCAATAAAGTTTACATGGAAGTAACTTCAGTTACAGGTCATCTTCTAGTCGTGCATACTCCGTTGGGCTGCTTGCACTTGTTTTTATTTATTTTGGTTGGCTATGGTTGCTTATACGCAATTTTCAATTTCTTTCTTTTGTATTTCTTTGGAGCTGGAACCGCCCAGTGCTTGGGTGCTCGTGTTATTGTCTACCGCAGTCGCATGGCACTGACAATTGAAACCTACAGGCAGGCAGGCAAACATTTGTAGCCTTAACGCGGCCGTACAACACGGCGTATGAGTAACGAGTTATGTGCAATGCGACGAACCGAACAGAACAGTAGAGCGAAGCGAACGCACTCGTGTATGAGTGTGTGTATGTATATATATGCTATATATGTGTGTGTGCATGTGTGTGTTATATTCTGGGTCTCGTCTTCATCTTAGTTTAGTTCCCGTTTTACCGCAAATTTGTATTCTACGTTTTTGTTTATTTGTTTTCTTATTTAAATTGCTTAATTTGCATTAAATGACAAGCAGCAGCTCTACCCTTGACTGCACAAATGGGATACGTAAAAGTGGGCTCATTCCAGTGGATAAACTTTTTGGGATCAGACAGGCAACAAATGTTTTGTGTTTGTGTAGACAAGGATTAAGCTGAACGTTAGATAAAGACAAATAACAAAATAACAAGCATATATCCAAAATATATCCAAAATATATCTCCTACATGGTAAATGGTTTATTTGGAAATATTTCAAGCGAAAAAATAGCTCATTGCGCTCAGAAAACTCAATTAAAATGACCAGAAATGAACACCGAATAAAAGCAACACATAAAATACAAAATAAACCATAAAATGTTTACCGATTTACTTCCAAAGAAAATAATAATAAAAGTTACACATCAACAGACACTCAACTAAATTCGCATATAAATAAACCTTTGCGTCAGAGTTTTGAGTTAAAACGAATTCAATTAAAACCATTCAAAATTCTTTAAATATTTTTTTAGTGAAAGCTAACAGCTAACAGCAAAAAGCAAATAATAATACAGAAACAAACAGAAACACCCATAAATCAAAGTGAAACAAATAGTTCAACAGTTTAATAAAGGATAAAAACAAAATATTTTTATATATATATATAAAAACCCATAAATAACTATAAAACTTGCGAAACTCAAAACATTTATTTGAACAAAGCTCTGAACAAATAACCAAAATTAAATCAATAAAAAAATAGGAAAAATCCAAAGAATTCTAATAAGATTTCTTTAAATATATATATTTACTTTTTTAATATAGTTTCAACAACAAAATTTATGCACTCGTAAATTCACAAAAAACAAACACGAAACGTTTATAAAATGTCTGGAAATGATTTTTCGGTAACTGAAACAGGAAAAAGCGATCAGGTATGTATCTATATATATACACTATATATTTTACAAAAGAAAACCACAAACCAAAAACGATAAACGATAAACGATAAACACCCGCTAAAGACCCCACTTTGAAACATTTTATTTAAGTTTATAAACATATTCAAATTTATGCTAAAAACCACCGCATGATTTCAATTTGTGGCATGATATTCGCTATATTTTTTCCTTTCGGTTTGTACTCGTATTTGTAGCTCTACTCAGTACTCCGTATAATTGAAAATCTCGCCAAATCCCAGTTCTTTATGCTATGCTATGCCATATACCATATATATATGCAGTTTCATTTCAACAATTGCCATATTTAAGGCTATTTTGTGTGTTACTTATGCAAAACCTACAAATATTTATACCATACACGTACATTGTGTTTTTTTTTGGGTGTTATTTTATTGCGTGTGTGTATGTGTGTGTGTTTAAAATATAATTTATTATGTTGGCGCACTTAAATTTGTTTTTGATTATGCATGAGAAGGGCAATTGCAGGCCAGAGCATGTGCATATTTATGAGAGATTTTTGGTTACAATTTTTGGGATAAAATTGTTTTGCAAACTTTGTTTGTTCCACGAATAAGCAAAACCAGACATTTCCATATAAATCTTTATTTGGTACATTCTTTTTCGCGTTTTTCTTTTGAAACATTCAAAATTCCTATTGATGAATATACAACGAGTCGAAAGGGATTAACGAGAAATGAAATATATTTCATGACCAGTTAAAATCCTTTTCATTTTTTTTCTTTTAGTTTTTAATACTGTTTCATATGCGGATTGCATCCATGATGAAACGCTGCACACTCACTTTTTGCCGCATTGATCAAGTACTAATCAAATAAGGACTCTAACCGAATACTCAGTTCAGAGCAAATTGTTTGGTATTTACATATCATTTGTGCTAGTCGTGGGACAGACAAGTGCCAAGCCCTCTTCTAACTCCCATGGCTATGAAAAGTAAAAGCCTCGCTCATTACGCCTAGACGACACCACAAGTACGTCGAGGAGAGGACGTTGAAAGGGATGGGTATGAGGAGGAGCTTTAGGACATGACACAGTTTGGGGGCAGTAAGAGAAAATTTCGAAATTTCCTGGTGCGCTGCCAAGTGGGCTAACGATTTTTGTGTTGGCCCTTTGTTGCTTGGTCCCCGCATTTGGCCCGTTATTTGATCATCATTAGCGATACGTATCGGTCCGAGGTCTCGAGCTCTGTAGCTTTGACTAAGGTATGTAAAGGTCGCCTGCATATGTGTATGTATGTCTCTGTGTCTGTGTGTCTGTGTGTGTGGGCGACACTGGTGGAGCACTGATGACGTCGCCATATAACGGAGTCCTTTCTGTGGTTGCTGGCGCTTTGCTTGGCTGCATGCACCAAAAGTTGCAATAAAAGTTTTGTAGCTCTTTTGTGTGTTGTGCTTGACTTGGTTGGCTCTTTGATTAAGCCAAGAGCAGCAGCCTATGCCATCCTGCCGCCTGGTCGGCAGCCAGCTGCAATTCCGGCTACAACCAGCCAACAGTATAACAGTCCAACAGTCCGGGCCACTGTGTAATTAAATAATTGCGGTGAGCTCGCCACCAAATCGAGCTAATGCATTTGGCTCAAATCTCACTTGGCTTTGGTTATGACTTGCTTTGCCTTACTTTGGTTTAGTTTCCCTTTATTTGGCTCTGTGCAAATTGCATTTCATAACTTACTTTTATGTACTTTTGCTGCAGGCCATTTGAGAATTTCCATTCCGAAACCCAAAACCCAAAAAGAAAAAAGTCGTCCCACTGCAGCTTCTTGTGTTGCAAGACACTTTGATAACCCCATTCATCGATTAAATCCATGCACCATTTCACTTTTGGTATACATTCGTATCTAATTCATATTATGATTGCTTATTTGGTTTGCAAGTAGATTTTAGTTTCGTTTAACTTTAAGAACTATAACTATGATTACATAATTGTTTATCAACTCGCTTTTGAAATTATTTAATTAAGTTTATTTCATAATCGAAGAACGTCTTTCGATAGCTCAAACATCGATAAGACGATCTTGTTTTTTATAAAAAGCAATCACGGACACAATATCTATCCAAAGATCTTACACTTAATCTTTTTATATTGTCGTAGTCTGTTTTTCTTTAACCCTAGATGGTCATCCTTTGTCAAAAGGACGACACAAAACTTGATTATTAATTTTTTTGAAATGAAAGAAGGCTGTGAAACATTTATTTAAATATAAAGGAATAAATATTTTGTATGCTTTTTAATTGAATTCGATTAAAAATTAATTAATAAAAATGTCGTAGTCAAAACGACGAAGGATAAACTTAGCGTACAAAAATATGAACATCTAGGGTTAAATAATTTATTTATAAGTCTATGAATTAGTTGACAATATCTAAATATATTTAATTAATATAATATTGGAAACTATTAATATACCTTATATGTTGTCTTTTTTTGTTTTTATCTATTATATTATATAAATATATGGGCATTTCCAAACTGGCGTACGATATAAATAAAATAGGAAAAGATCACATTAAAAAAATATATAAATTAAATAAAATTATAAATATCGATCCTAAAGATTTAAAGTATATATGCATAAATAAGCTCTGACGTGGGCTTTGACTTTTGATTAGAGAATTTCAATATTTTGCAAATTGGGCAAGAATTCTTGAATAAAACTATTTTTATAGAAAATTTTATTTAATGTAAATTATATTAATGCCTCTTTTATCTTTTTACTCTCAAAGTTTTGGTCGACTTTTAACAAATGACATTAATTAAAAAAATAAATAAATAAAAAAATTATTTTTTAAAAATAAATAAATAAATAAAAAAATAAATAATTTAAAATAACATAATAAAAAAATATTTAAAATATATTCTGGTTATTTTTATTATTCAAGTTTTCTTATATAAATTAATAGGCAAGAGACTTTTGTTTTATATAAAACATTAACTTAAAAAAAAAAACAAAATAAATAATTTTTAAAAAAATAAATTAATTAATTAAAAAAATAAATAATTAAAGAAAATATTGAAGCATAATAAAAAAATATCTAGAATATATTCTGGTTATTTTTATTAATCAAGTTTTCTTATATAAATTAATAGGCAAGAGACTTTTGTTTTATATGAAACTTAATTTATTTATTTTTTGCTCATTTTAATATCAACCTCTTGGAAATGCCCATATATATATATATATATATATATATATATATATATATCGTATGACATATTGATAACAATTCGTCACATCGCATCCATATATCGCGAATGGAATATTAAGAGCGTTTATCAGTACTGCAACGCATGAACTAGTTCCAGTAGTTCAGCTCCAGACACTGGGGGGAAATGAGTTTTTTATCTGCATAATTAAGTAGTTTATAGCGATGTTTTGTGTTGTAGTTTTATTTGTATACTTAAGTTGATGCTTGATGGTCTCAGTTGCTGCTTGAATTTGTGTTGCGTTTCTTTTATGTTTTATATCCAAAATATATACGAATGAAGTTCAGCTCCTGCTCCTGCTCCAGCTCCAGCTCCAGCTTACAGCTCCAATCCATAAAAAACAAGAACAACAACACACACAGACAGAGAACACTTTAATAAAGATTTAACAGGCGCACTTGTTGTCAACACACAATTTTTATGGCTGCTCTTTTTACTCCGCCCACGATGAAAAGTATATGCCCGCCAGTGCGGCCACAGCACATCATCAATATTATCGCTATCACAGCCACAAGCATCCACAGCAGTTACAAAGCTGCATGCGACACATACCACAGCAACCACAGCAACATCGACAACACTTGCAGTGGGAGCAGCAGCAGCAGCAACAACAACAACAACAACAACAGCAGCAGCAGCAACTGGTCAACAGCTCGAGCGAGTTTGACGAGTTCCATTGGCCAAGCAAGCAAGTGCCACAGCAGGGTGCAGGTGGTGGTGGAGTGGGTGGGCAAGTTGGTGCTGGTGGTGGTGGTGGTGGTGGTGGGAAAATCTATATAACACCCGCAGATATTCCGCCGCCACCTCAGCCGCCTCATCAACATGGCGGCATCGGGAGTAGTAACAGTCATAGCCATCACAATGGAAACAAAAGCAGGCACCAGCAGCATCCGCAAGCGACGTTAACGACTCCACACCGAACGCCGCCGCATCGTTGCAAGTGCGAGCATCCCATTGAGCTGCTGGACTATGATTATGAGGATACAGCGGCGGCGGCCACATCCGCGTCCGCCCTCCACTTGCATCGGCACCAGCACCCGCCATACTATTACAAGGCGCCCACCAGCGCGGCAAGCAGCTATCAGCTGAGACGCCACAGTGCCAAGTTGCATGAATCCATGCTGGGCGGCGTCGGTGGCAGCAGTCTCGATGATGATGATTTGCACAGTGCTGCTGGCTATGGCGGCGGTATGACACGTTTTAAGGTAAGCCACACACACACCCACACACACACAGACACACTCCCTTTCTCTCTATCTTTCTGTCTCTGTCACACACACGGAGAATATTTGGCCAGACCTTGTTGCTCTTCAATTAAAACTGATATATCCTGAAGTGGACAAATTGTCTGTGGGTGTGGCTGGGATAATGAATCCCCAGTTAAAGTTGTCGATGGCTGGTCAAGTGCTCAATAGGCGACAAAGTAAACCCATTAAGACAACGTGCGACGGCAACGGCAACGGTAACGGCAAGCTCTGAGGGTGGTTGCTGTGTGTGGCATGCAACACGTGACAACTGCTTGTACAAATGAAAGCAGGACAAATCGTAGAATAATTCAATTGAAATGCAGATAAAGGACATTGAAAGTGACAAGGACAAGTTTTAGATTTAAAGTAAATATATAACTTAATTTATTCCTAAATCATATCAAAATTGTTTATATTGGACTTTCCGTTTGAGTTAACGCAAAACGGGAAAATGTTTTCGTTTTGTGTGAAAGCCGAGCGGAAAATGTCACTAAATGTTCGATTTGACTGGGGAAAACTGAAATAAGGCTAGAGGTAAAATAATAAAGTCATTTGAGACGTGTAACTTCAAGCGTTCAAACACAAAATAAATATATTTCTGAAAATATATAAAAATATAAATATCCCATATATATATACATATATATTTACGAAAAAAGGACGAATAGACAGGGTAAGCCTCTTAAATAAGTAATTAACTCTTCTAAAAAAAAAGTAACTCTGTAGAAGTTTCTTGACCATATTATATAAGGACACAATTTATGTGGCTCATTTGTCTAATACGCTTAGATGAAAATGTGTTCACAATTAGTAAAATTGTATTAAAATCGCCAAGAACAACGAGAATAAGGACGAGAGTGCCCAAGGACAACGACGGCGCGCCCAAGAGGACAACAACTAATTAACTTTGCCAGTTTAATGAAAAACTAAACGACAAATGACAAGCTAAGAGGACGCCCCAAGGAACAACCATCAGCAGCACCCAAATAAAAAATATATATATAAAAAAAAGAGAAAAAAAGAAACATAGAACCCAGAAAAAGCGCCCAAAAAAGCAAAAAAAAAAAGGAAATACTAAAGGCAAAACGTTGGTTGCTGCCTTTGCAGCTCATTCATTTTTTAACAGGACATCTGGCTGGAGTAAGGACCTTGTTGGCTCGCCGCAAGTCACAACGATTATGTGTGAGGTACAAAAAAAGGCATCAAACAAAATGACAACAAACACTAAACAAGTATACGACATGTGGCGCAACATGGATATACATTACATTCAAATTGGTGTGGTGCATACCCCCGCAGCTGCCCGGTCCTGCATTATCCTGCCGGGTCCTGTTATGTCCTATGCTTCACTGTCCTGCCCTGTGGTGGACAACTAATTGCCGGAAGTTCAAGTGCACAAGCAAGGTCCGAGTTAGCCGAGCAGCTGATCTCGTTTCGTTTATCCCCCAGGGATTTGTTTTGCTCCTAAAAGCATTCGGTTTCATATTTATTTAATGAATTCGTTTGGGTTTCTCTGGCTACACTAATTGCGCCATATTGTGCACAAATTCTATTCACAAATCCCAAAACAATTCCAACCAAACAAAAGCCAAAGCACAGCTAACAAACGCAACCTAGTGAGGCGATTTTTCAATTTGCACGCCATCAAAACAGCTAAACTTATACCCCATCTATTAATGGTCGACTTCTTGATACTCTACTACCAGAAAGATGTTCACATCGAATGCAATACTTATTTGGACCTTAAATCTAATCGAACAATGGGAATCTGGCTCGTATCCTAAGCGCTAGAGTAACAATAGTAATTGTGATTTAAAAATATATATTTTAAAAATTGTTAAAAAAATATATATATATGTTTATTGGCGACCTTTAATCTCTAATTAATAAAATATGTATCAAATTCTGGCAACTGTTTTATTTTAATCAGGTTTATATTACAATTATTTAATGTATTTTTTATTTTGTACAAAATTATGAATTGCATTTTAAAAAATATGAAAATTCATAAAAATGTTTACTAGAGACCTTTTATTTTTAATTAATAAAAATGTTTTTATAAATCAGTTTTGTTATAATTATTTAACATTTTTAATATGAATAATTTTATTTAAAATGATAAATATAATTTAGTACTATTTTAATATTTTTTTAAATTATGAATAAATTCAGTTTGTCATAATATATTTATTGGCGACCTTTTATTTATAATTAATAAAAATATTTATTAAGCTCTTATCAATATTTGTTTTAATAAAATTTATTGTTAATTAATTTTTAATATATTTATTAATATCATTTTTAAAATTTATTTCAAATTATGAATACATTTTAATTTAGCAAAATATGAAAATTTATAAAGAAAAAATATATTTATTGGCGACCTTTCATTTTTATTTAATAAATATATATTAAACTATTGTCACTGTTTATTTTAATGACCATTATAATTATTTAATATAATTTTTATATTTTATATAAAATTATTAATAATTTCTATTTTTATTAAAATAGGAAAATTCATAAAAAATTATGACTATGGGCGACTTTTCATTTCTTATGCATAAAACAACATAAAACAAATTTTTTTTTTATATTTTGTAAAATATTATGAAAAATTTAAATTTAAAAATAATATGAAAATTCATAAAAATTTACGTTTATTTTCGACCTTTTATTTAGAATCAATTTATACATATTAAACCATATATTCATTTATTTTTTCTGCCTGTTATTTTCTATAAATCCGATGCATAATTTATGGATAATTTATGAAATTTTGGTCCAATCAATAAGATGCTTGAGTAATGAGTTGCTTTAGCGACTCTCATGAAGCTTGGCAAACTTTTTCAGGAACATATACATATAATAGGAATATTATTTGGAAGGAGCCTTCGCAATGCTGTGGCAAAAGTCATGAAATAGTAAAAATAGTAGCTTTAATGTTATGAAAGGTAATGGAATGAAAGCAATACGATGACTTCTAACAAGGCGAAAAAAAAACAATTTCAATTTGATCTACATTTATGAAATGCGCTGACTCTGAAAATCCCCCAAACCAAATCATTGCGGTACCTAGTGGGACCATATTTTATGTGCGTCCTAGCCATAAAACCGTACAACTTGTAACTAACATGTCTTCGATGCCAGTTGCAGTTGCCACCAAGGTGCCATATATTTAAGCTATCCCATAGCAAATCATTGGGGAATTTAGAGCACACGTGGCGTAAGCTCTGTTTGTGTGTGTGTGTGTGTGTGGGGGGGGGGGGGTTTGGTGTCAGCATTCAGGTTGTGTGTGTGTGTGTGCGTGTTTGCTTCGATTTCTTTTGCATATTTTAATGGCATATACGAGTGTGTGTACATTGTGTGTGTGTGTGTTGACTTTGTAACTGAAAATGTTGACTGGCTAAACAGATAAAAGCTCATAAGGCGAAATATGGTTAAAGGTCAGAGCTCTGCGGATAGTTTATAAGAATATCAATTGAGCTGAAGTCAAACTGGATTTCAAATATTATAAAAATCTTGAATAAACTGCAAATAGGAAAATATTTCTGTGAGCATTTAAAGGCCAACTACAGCGCGATACAACGGAAAGTTTAAGAACAGAAATCAATTTCTGTTAAACATAGTTTTAATTACATTTTTCGCGTTGAAAGTTGCAGCCAAATGAACCGCATCGACTTGGATAAACAACTCAATCATTGAGCAACTATATACAATAATTATCGAGTAACCTTGAGTGCCAGATAATTGTCAACAACTGCCACAATGACAAAGTTTTGGCTTCAGCGGAAACCCATTGACACAAATATATAAAAGAAACAGCTAAAATTGAAATTGAAAACTATTTCTTTTAATTTATAATGAGACGTATCGACGACAGCTCTGTAAACAATACACATAGTAGTTTTTTTTGTTACTGAAGAAATAATGTCGCGCAATGCAATCATGTAAGAAACAACAAACTGAAAGTCAATATAAGGTACTTACATAAAAGCCAATTTCCTTGGCTAGCTGGTAAATTTTTTATGTGCTTATGTCACGGCGCAATTGTGAGTTACCCTACCCTCAGCTAACAGCTCCCGTCTTTCACCTAGCCACATAAACCAGTTCCGCACCGTTTCCAGTCCGGTGAAAAAAAGAAGAAAAATAAAAATACAAATATATAGAGGGAAAAAAAACTACTTTCATTTTCAGTCTGTGCTTGGGTTTCTGAGCTGGGCTCAGCTCACATCGTCGACGATGTCTGAAACAAAAAGGGAGATCCGCGAAAAGAAAGAGTCATTGCGCATGCGCAACGATGCTTCCAGTATTTCTATGCAAATCCCCACCTACCATACGACGCTATAAAACGTGACAGACATATTTGATTCGATTAAAATATATATAGAAAAAATTTAGCAAAAAGCACATTAAATTTCAGACTGGAATTCGATTGTTTTGGGCGGGCTTAGAAGATGGGCAGCTATGAAAGCCAGAAGTCTGTTGGCGTCTTTAATTGTTCAATTGGCACAAATTACTGAAGAATAAACTAATATATAATATATACAGGAAGCGATCGACACATAAACGGGTTAAATAATAATAAATAATTAAAAAATCGAAAATATATTTAATAATAATCGTTTAATCCCAGGCTAGATGAGATATCGAAAACTTTTTTGATATTCAGAACCAAAGTTTTAAGTTAAATGCATTTAAATATCGCATAAAAAAGAGTATAGATCTTACGAAAGTAAAGCTTTAAAGACCTCATCTAGTACCCTTCTTTTCATTAAGTCAAATACAATTTAATAACGCATAAAGCAGAGTGCAATCTCTGCTAAAGATCTCATCTAATACCCTACTTTTCCTTGAGTCAAAATCAAATAACTATACCATACAAAAGAGTATAGACTCTGCTTAAGTTAAGCTATGGAGACCTCATCTAATACCCTACTTTTATTTAAGTCAAACACAATCAAATATCGCATAAAGAAGAGTATAGACTCTGTCAATGTTAGGCTATAAAGACCTCAGCTAATACCCTACTCTTCTTTATGTTAAATACATTTAATCAGCGTATATGCAAGAGTATAGACTCTGCCAAGTTTAAAACCTCATCTAATACCCTACTTTCCCCCACAGAACCTGGTCAACTCGAAGGAGAAGAAACGCCGAGTGCGCATAATACTATGCATCGTTGGAGCAATCATTGCCGCAGCCCTGGTGGCTACGCTGATTGTGCTGCTGGTTGGCTCTGGTGATGGCAGTGGGGACGATGGACCAAAAGATAACGCTATCGATCTGGAGGATGTGCTGAGTGGTCAATTATATGCCAAGCGATTCAATGGCAGCTGGAGCAATGGCCACAACATGATATACAAACAGCATGCGGTGAGTGAAAAACATCAATTTTATATTTTTATCCAGGCTACAGCGAATCCTGTGTATCCCTACAGGATATTGTGGAGCTGGACACGAAGACGCAGGCGCTGACAAAGCTGCTGAGCAATGCGTCGCACTACGTGCTCTACGAGAAATCTGCCGATGGTCAATTCTTGCTGCTGGCCAAAAACTATAAGAAGAACTTCCGCTACAGCTTCCTGGCCCAATACGACATCTACAACATCAGCTCGAATACGACAACTCCATTGACCATAAAGAACGAGCAGGTATACTTGAGCATGGTGCAGTGGTCTCCGGTGGGCAATGCGCTGATCATAAACTTTGAGCGCAATTTGTACTATAAGAAGGGTGCTCTGGAGACAGAGATACCCATCACTGACGATGAGAACGGCATCTTTCTGCATGGAATACCCGATTGGGTGTACGAGGAGGAGGTATTCAGCTCGAACGTTGCCACCTGGTTCAATCCATCGGGCACTCAGATAGCCTTCATTCAGTTCGATGACTCACCGACGCATGTCATCAATTTTCCGTACTACGGCGAAGCTGGCGATCAGCGTTTTCAGTATCCACTGCATCAGGAGATACCCTATCCAAAGGCAGGTTCATCGAATCCACGTGTCGTACTCTTTATTGCCGATCTTGAGCGTGCTGTGGCCGGAAGTGAGTGCCTAACTGAGATGCCAGTGCCAAGTTCCCTGAACACCGAATCCGATTACATTGTCACCGTTGTCAGCTGGTTGGATAATAATAATGTTCTATCCATATGGATGAATCGCATACAGAACTCTGCCGTTGTTGTTAGCTTCGATGGACGTGGCCGTAAAGTGGTAAGTACGGATCGGAAGTGGAGCTACCTCACACCTCACTTTATATTCTTTCCACGACAGCTTTATATTACGGAATCCAAGACTGGCTGGGTGGATCTCTATACAGCTCCCTTCAAGAACCGCAATGGATCCAAGCTGGCCTTTGTTTTGCCCCATGAAAACTACAAGCAACTGCAGCTGCTGCCGACGGACGTTATTAATGCACAATTGGAACCGCTGACCACTGGGAAATATGTTGTGGACAGTATTCTCCACTGGGATGCCACGCATGACGTCATCTTCTATACGGCCAACAGTGAGGAGCATCCCGAGCAGCTGCATCTGTATGCAATACGCGCTATCACGAGTCGCAAACAGACACCCGATTGTCTAACATGCAAACTGGTGACTTCCGGGGATGTGGAGCAGAGCTACTTCTCGGCAATTTTCAATGATAAAAATGAAATTGTGATTTCCTCGCTGGGACCGGGCATACCCACAACAGGCATCTACGAGTGGACTTATGCCAACTGTAAGTTAGCCTCCAGTTTCTTTTGCTCTCATGCTCTCATTTCTTTGTACGCTTTATAGCTAAGGTCACGGTGAAGAAGTTGCTGGATTGGGAGAACAATGAGGCACTGCGTGCTAAGTTACATGGCGTGGCACTGCCCACACAGAAGATACTGACAGTCAACATTGACGGTGGCTTCCAGGCCAAGGTCCTCCTCCAGCTGCCCCCCAAGCTAGATACCAGCGGCAAAACAAAATATTCCATGCTTGTCGATGTCTACGGTGGACCTGATTCCTACTCCGTATGCAAATGCTCAGTAGATCCCTAAAGCAATGATTTAATATACTCTCTATATACGCCACCAGGTGACCAACAAATGGATCATGGACTGGGGCACGTACCTGTCCTCAAATCAATCCGTTATCTACGCCAAGATCGATGGACGCGGTTCAGGTCTACGCGGTGAGAATCTGCTGCATGCCATATATCTGCAGCTCGGCACACTCGAGATTACCGATCAGATCAGGGTTACACAGTATGTATCCATATATCCATATATATATATATATATAATCTGATTGAATCTGATTGAATCTCTTAAAGCAACCTGACGAAAATGTTTGACTACATCGATGCTGAGCGCATCGGCATCTGGGGCTGGAGCTATGGTGGCTATGCGGCTGCCATGGCGCTGGCTAATGATGACCATAACGTTTTTAGGTGTGCCGCATCCATAGCACCTGTCACCGATTGGACCTACTATGGTAGGCTTTTAAGGCTTTCTTCAGTCAGCAGTAGCTGTTACCCTTACTTTCATTCCAGATTCGATCTATACGGAACGTTATATGGGCCTGCCGGACATCAACGAGGTGGGCTATGCCAACTCCAGGCTGAGCACACGCGCCCAGAAGCTAAGAGGCAAGAAATACTTACTTGTCCATGGCACATCCGATGACAATGTGCACTACCAACAAGCCATGATACTGGCCAAGAACTTAGAAAGACATGATATTCTATTCAAGCAAATCGTACGTTTAATCTGAACTCGTTTCATTTTCTTTCCAAAAATTCTTATATACTATTTTGATTTTATTACAGAGTTATGCCGATGAGGATCACGGCCTGATTAATGTGCGTCCGCATTTATATCACTCGCTGGATCGCTTCTTTGGCGAATGCTTCTCCAGCAACCGGCTGATGAAGAGCGCCTAGTAGGGCGACTAACTAAATACAACTTAAATTATAGATATTAAATTAAAAATATAAAAACCGAAAAGCTTGCACAAAAAACTAAAGAGGGAAAACCAGATGACCAGATAACCAGATAACCAATTGGTACTTAAAACAAAAGTAATAATCAATTTAAAAAAAAAAATAAGTGTTGCATTTCAAATTTAAAACTCTTACGATAAATCCATATTAACCAATCAGTAGTTAAAAGAAAAACAAAAATGAAAAAACGCTTCTGAACACAAACCCCCAACTAATGCAGGTCCAAAAATTGTTATATGATAACTTTGAACAATAATCTTTGAAAATGCATTTTAAGACATTTTAAGCATTCAATTCAATGCATATTGAAAACATATTTATATAAATTATAAATTATAAACTAAAAACTAAAAACTTAAACTAGCTGCAGACCTTGTCTAACATTCTAAATATACATATATGTAGTTAGCGCCTGTTATATTAGAAATTCCAAAATTAAAAAAAAAAGAAAACAAAACAATTATGAAAACTATTTCTCAAATAGTTCCCTGTAGATACATTTTAGAAATCAATAAAAAAAAAAAATAAAAAAAAATTTGCGGGCGCTCAAGTTCAATGCTAGTGAATAAAAAAAAAAATATGCTTAAATTTTTGTGCAATTGCAAAATTTTTGTAAAACAAAAAGAAAAGCAAAACAAAAAACAAAAAACAAAACAAGAAAAACATTTCTGTACATTTCGTCAGCTGAAATAGTATGTAGCTTGTATTTAGTAGAACATTTTTTTTTCAGTGTAAAAACAAAAATAACCCCCAATTTGTAAATAGTGTTTAACTGGCTTGTGTAAATTAGATGGAATTTGTGTATAGGCAACAGTTAAAAAAGCAAACAAAAAACAAAAACAAATAAATATATTCAAATAAAAATTAAAAAAAAAAAAAAACAAATAAAAAATTAAAGTTTCATTGCAAATCAAAATTTTCTATATTCCTTTTTGGTTTCAGTACACAAATCGGCTAGCTTTATTTGCCTTGGCCCCAGACTGGGTAACATACTATATAGTATATAATCATAATCATCATACATATCGTCTTTATATATGCATACGGGTATGTAGCCTATGGGCGCATTTACTTTGATTTCTTCAACAGATTTTCTTCATTTTGTATTCCAATTTTTCTTTTAAAATGTTTTGTATATTTTTGATTTGAATTATTAAATATATATGTATCTGTGTGTATTTACGTATTTTTAAATTGCGGTTTCTATATATATTTTGAGAATCTGTATATTACATTCGATATTGATTAGAATTTGAACTGGCAATAAGTAATTTACTTGTTATTTCATAAATGAAATATTTTGAAATATTTTTGTATGTGTATTTTGTATTTTGTATTTTGTATTTGTATTTTTAAAAATTCGGAGCAATATTTGTATGGTACAAAAATATCTTTTCTCTTAATTTATCTCATATTATTACGTTTCTAGTATATATATATATATATATGCAAATTCATTCAAACGATCTAAAAATACTTTTCCATATGTGAATATAATTTCTTAGAATAATCTTTTAACTGTAACTTTATACATATGCCTGTTTTATCAATGCTCGTATATAATATAAAATACAATATTTAAATATATATATATATATATTTACTTAGTATCAAATTATCTGTTATCTTTCTCATATTTTATATCTAAGTATGTACAATACAATCTGGACTTGAAGGAATTATATATACATACAGAAGTATACGGATTAATCGGAAGAGGTTTTCAGGAAAAAAAAACAAAAAAAATCCAAAAAACAAATGAAACCAACGACTTTGTCTTCTACTAAAACTAATTCTGTGTTTTTCATAATACTTGCGTGTATTGGTAAATTGTACATGTATTAGTAAACAACAACAAGAAGCTCTAAGGCGCTGTGGTTAAAGCGGAAGAGTTTGTTTGTGTGCGTCTACGTGGGATACGAGTTAAACTTGAACAGGACATTGGAGGAGTTCAGAAGTGGAAGTTTTCTTAAAAATAATAAACAATTTTCTTTTTTGATCTGGAGTTTCTATATACCCGTGTATGTATTATGTACCCATTGAATAGGTCCTGTTTGTTGGCAACTATATACAACTATATATGGTGTATATAATAAATATTGTATATATATAATATATAATCGATATTCGAATTGAATCTCTAAAACTTAGACAGAACTAACAGCTATATATGTATGTACTATATATATTATTTGTAAGCAATATGATTCGATATATATATATAACACGTTTTTTACTGGAGATACACCTCCTGCACCACATCATGCTCATGCTGATGATGATGATGATGGTGCTCATGATCGTGCAGCTCCTCCTGCAGTTCCAGCTGATGATGCTGGTGATGCAGATGGTGGTGGTGCTGTTGGTGATGATGATGATGGTGCTCCTCGATGATGACACCTTCGCTACCATCGTACTCGATCAATTGATCATCCGATTCCACTTGCTGATGATGATCAATGATGATGTGCTCCTGCTCCACCAAATGCTGCTCATGCTGATGATATTCATGCTCGTCCTGCTGCTGCCAGCGTAGTGGCGGCGGCGTTGTTGGTGTCGCTATATGTTGCACTGGTTCATGTATCGTAGTCGTAGTATTTGATCCGGGCGTAGTTGAAGTCGTTGTCTGATAGATTGCTTGTTGGTTCCGAACAATATGACCGGCGGCAGTGACATTTGTTACGCTTCCGCGCTGATTGGTGCGCGTCAAGGTAACTGTCACCTCAGAGCCGAGGCCAGCAAAAGAGACAGAGGACGGTGCTGCGACCGTTGCTGTTGCTACTCCTGCTGCTGCAGATCCAGATTGTACTGATGCTGCTGCCGTGGCTCTGGCCTGGAGAATCTTGCGTGTGGGCATCTGTGAAGTGCTGATCGTGGAAGTTGTTGTTGTTGCTGTTGCTGTTGCTCCCGCTTGTGGCACATAATTAATGAGCAACACTCGCTCGCCACTGGTGGTCTGTGCCGCATGGCCGCGTAAGATGCGACGATGCAGTGGTCCACCAGGTGCGAGGGTTGTGGATGTTCCAACCGATTGTGTGTTGCTGCTGTTCACAGTTGATGTTGCGCTGCTGCTGCTGTTGCCATTGCCGTTGTTGTTACCGCTACCGCTCTTATTACTAAGCTGCTGCTGCGATTGTAGTTGTAGTTGTGGCTGTGGCTGTGGCTGCTGCTGATGTTGGTGCTGCTGCTGCTGATGATGTTGTTGTTGCGCAATATGCCCACCGCCCCCGGATCCTCCACCTCCTCCAGGGCCGCTGGTCATATCGTTGGCTCATCATTACGTATTACTACCGCCTTTCAAAATGAAAACTTTCTTTACCAAAATGTTCTTGTTGGTACCCTAAATTCATAATTGGTTCATGGTTCATGAATGATTCGATTATTTGAATGTTTAATTTGTTGTTTTTTTTTTTGATTGTTTCGATTGGTTTTTGTTTTCGATTGATGCATGAAATGCGATATTTGAAAATATTTTCATTTCAATTAATTTGAGGTTAGAGTTGGTCAGTTAACAACGAGGCAGCGGAAAGAGAGAAGAAGACAAGATAAAAAACGATTCGTTAATGATTTTGTTAAGTGTTCCACGTGAGTTTGTGTGTATGAACAATAAGAATAGAATATAGTAGTGTGCCACATGAAACAGTCCAAAAAAACTATATATTAGATAACAATTTAAAGCAAAGTGTTCTCCAGTGTACTTTAAATTAATATTTTCAACTATTTTTATAACCTACAAAAAGTTTTGGCCTCATTGGCTCAGGCATCCAGCGAGGAGGTAAGTTCTTTCCTTATTATAAAATGATTTAATATATTATTTTTTTATGCATGTCAATACGTCATATATCACATATATATCTAAAATTTTATATATATACTTTATATCATATATATACATATTTTTATATACATTTATATATCACATTGTGTATCACTTTAAGTTTTTAAACTCTTTTCTTTCCAACTTTTTTTAAGTTTCATTTTCCTTTCCTTAGGGAATTTTTCTTCTCTTTTTTGGACATATTTCATGAAGCTTTATGTGACTGTGTGTGTTTGTGTCGATTTGTATGTGTGTGTGTGTGTGCGATATTTATGTTAATGCTTTGCATGCATAAAAAGGTTTAGGTTTAGGTTTATATGTGGGGAATGTTGAAGATTATTATGTTTTAGGGTAGTAGCTAAAAAAAAATATATATTAAATGATTGAATATGGTAAATAAAACTGTAAATAAGAAAAAGTTAGCATAGATAGGATTAAAGATAAAGATTTAGGGTTAGGAGAAATATATATGTATAACAGTTATTAGTACAGTTCCGTTCAAAACAGGCAGTAGTACAAAAGTTTCCTAAAAAGTCTAAAGTAGTTCATATTTTATGCCTATTAAAAAATATTTATATAAATATAATAAAAAACTGAAAAATGGAACCAATTAACCGAATTATTAAAAATATATTTAAAAAATGTAAGAAAAACCAACACCAAATATTAAACAAAAAAAGAACTAAAGAATTTTTTGAAACATATTTTTGTTTATTTATTTTCTTTTTTTTTTTATTAAATAAAATTAAATTTTATTTAAGTAATAAAAGTTAAGGTATTTTTAGACAGGCCAAAATGTTGCTATATTTATATTTATAGCTAGCAAATTATAAGTCACATAATCGTTTTTTTTATTATTTTTTTTTGGTAGTTTCAAACTAGCAAATGTGACGAATATGGGACCTATTTATAAAATTTAAAAAAAAGGGAACTTATTTAAAAAAAATTGCAACTATTAAAATTAAGAAATAATTATGTAAATATAAAGAATTGTTTTTAAAATTAGCTGTGTAAATTAAATTTAGAGCGCATAGTTCTTGTGGGCTAAAGATTTTTGTACAGTGCAGCGCTTTAGACGATCTGGACAAAAAATAGGCAACTTAAGCTTATATATAGATATCTGTGGCTTGATTAAGATCCGTGTGAGTTTCGGAAGCTAAGTACCAATGATGGATATATTTATCTAGTTTAGAAAGAATTTAAGGATTCTAGATAATTTTTTTTTTTAGAGAAAATTAAAGATTTAAAACATATTCTAAGAATTCACAATAGGCATTATATAAACCCAACAAATTCTATAAGACTTCATCGATCCGCTTCTTAAGTTTGACTAGACAGCCTAGTCCGTTCATAATAAAAACTAGATCATACACATAACAAAGGTATAGGGGGATATATGGGGTGGAGGACGCGTCAAACTACGGCACATTACATAGTCCAATAACCATAGCGCGCACTTAAACATTAAATTATAGCAAAAACAAATTAAACATAGCGAAATCAACATTTAAAATTAAGAGAATTTTACAACAAAATTGAATGTAAAAACTAACAAAAAAGAACATTGCGTTTCTTCGGCTAGCCGAAAATTGATATACCCTTGCTGATATTTCCTATACAAAACTGGTTTTATTTTGGCCCCAAAAATTTTACATGTTGAACGGACTGTTCCTATGATATAGCTATAGATATAGTTGTCCGATTTTGATAAAACAGAATTACTCAAAAATTGTACAAAGAAACTTGCGTTGAATTTTCAACCAGTTTTTCCAATCAGAGTTATATGGCATAAAGATCAGCACAATAATAATAATAATGATAGGTATCCCAAAGGAAGATATATATATATATATATAGGTATTCTCTCTTGGATTAAACAGTTTGTGACATAATTATATTGGATATCATCAGCAAGGGTTATAAAAAGACTTGTGAATTGCGTATCAAACTAGTGACTAAATGACACGTGCCTAAAATCCCAATTAAACATGAGATTAATCTGAAATAAAAATTGTCTTAACAAATTTTAAATTGACTTTAAAACTGAAGAGCTCACCACTAATCAGATGCTTCTATTGCAGCATTTTCCCTAGGATTAATCTTATGTTTTGGCTTAAAGCTTTAAGCACGTGTCATTAGCGTTAAACTGTGGTCAAATTAAGGCAATTGCTGCTTAGACATAAGCACAGCGAGCTAGTTTGATCCTCAGAGCCAAGTTTTGTTTTGAAAAAAAAATTTGACTACACGCATACCGGAAGGAGTAAAGCGCATTGGATAACCATGTCAAGGATCTAGGGGGTACTTTTTTGTTTATAAAATATTAAGGCTACGATTCGGTCCGATTCGTCAAACTATTGCTTGCTACTCAGAGCGTCTGTTGTGGTTGTGTTTGTTGTTGTTGTTGCTGCTGCTGTTGTTGTTGAAAATCAGTCATATTCACCTGATTTAAATTGCCAATTATCTGGTGACCCTGCAGGGTCTGCACCTGGGCAATTGACATCGGGGTACCACTCTCACTGCCATCGGACTGCGCCACCAACTGCTGCTGGTTAGCCTGTTGCTGGGCAGCCGCTTGGGCGCTGGTTGTCGGTGTTGTCATGCCCGACGAATCCATGATCTGATGATGCTGCAATGGCTGTTGTTGTACTTGAACCTGCTGCTGCTGCACCTGGCCGCTAGCTGTGGTTGTCGTAACTGTCATTGTTTGTGGCTGTTGTTGCTGCTGCTGCTGTTGTTGCTGCTGTTGCTGTTGTTGCTGCTGCTGCTGTTGCTGCTGCTGTTGTTGTTGTTGCTGCTGCTGTTGTGCATCGGGATCCTTCTTGACTTGCACACCCTGCAGCGGGTGTAACGATTGCACTGTCTGCACTTGGGGCACACCTCCGCTAGCGCTTAGTGCACCACTACCGCCCGACTGAGATCCGGGTGTGCTGCTGCCCGGCTTCTTTCCGCTGGGTGCTGCAAAGTATGGAAAAAGAAACAAATACCGTATATAAGATATATGGTCAAGGAACGTTTTAAGACAAGGGGGGGTAACAACTACGCTAGGGCGACACCAACTGGGCCAGAAGTCAAAACAGCCGAAACAACAACCTGACTACGAACAACGACTGCAGGAACCGGAGCAACTACAAAGATATATATGAAAGATTTGATTTGATTTGATTTGATTTAGTTGTGTATGGTTTGGAATTTGTGTCTGTGTGTGTGTAAGGTGTGAGGTGGGTTATGGACTTTGGTGAAGAGGTGTACGAGTTTAAACAAAGTGTATGAGATGAAAAGTACAGAAAAAAAAGGACTACAAGTTGTAGGACAAAAACAATTAGTATGCAAGACAAACAGCAAAGACAGAAAATATAATTAAAAAAAAAAAACAGTTTTAAAAACAAAACAAAGTTTATAACAAAAATTTTGTTAAGTTAATTTTAATTAAAAGTTAAATTTTTTTAAATTAAACGGGATGCATACAGTATTTTCTTGCAGTGTTCAAAAACTCTAATAAAAACAAAGCGCACACAAAACGAGAGCCAATTAAAATAATAAATAAATAAATAAATATATTAACAACAAATTAATGCCGAGGCATTGAAATTAATTGTAAAAAAAAATTTGGTTATATAAAAATGATATACGTATATATTTATTAAACAATTTGTAATATATAAAAAATATATATTATTTAAAGAAACCACAAAAAAAGCTTACAATTTAAAATATTCTGTAAAGATTTAGTTTTTGTTCACGTAATTGATTGTTTGTTTTTTACAGCTTACAAATATTAAGCGACATTATTGATTTATATAAGTAAAATTGTTGAGAGTATTATTAAGCGTTATATGCAAGAAAATACTGCATAGATTAATTAGATTATATTATTATTGTTTTTAAAAAAAAAACTTTAAGCGAAATTATGAAACTTACAACAAAAATGATACAAAATGAAAGAAAACATTCATTTGCTGATGGATCATTTTTTTTTTTTTTTGTTATTTACAATCATTGTATGTGTGTGTATGTGTGTGTATGTGTGTGTATGTGTGTTTGTGTGTGTGATCGACTGTTGTGAGTGTATGTGTGAGTGTGTGTGTGTGTGTGTTGAAGTGGAATGATTTGGCGGGCGGCATTTGGCAGCGGCGGCGCTTCTATTGAGGCTGCTGCTGCTGCTGTTGCGGTAGAAATACTTGATCGCCCACAATGTGTATGACATTTTGCATGCCCTGTTGCTGTTGTTGTTGCTGCTGCTGCTGTTGTTGTTGTTGTTGCGCGGACGCACCGCTGCTTGCACCACCGCCGGCACCACCCTCATGTTTGATACTGACGCCCATGAGATGCGTTTGACCGCCACCCGCTGCACTAAGTGTTGATGTAGTCAAGTGTTGTTGCTGTTGCTGCTGCAGTTGCTGCTGTGGCAGGACAGTGCTGGCCATAATTGTGTTACTGCTAGAAGTGGTTGTCGCTAAAACCCGTGGGTTTGGCGTACCACCACACCTGACTGGCGTCGCTGATGCTGATGCTGTTCCCGTTGCAATGCTAGTGTCGCCCTCCGTTGTTGTGTTGATCTCAGCGCTGGTGTCTAGTGTGCTATCATTACCGGACTTACTTTTCTTCTCCTTTTTGATGCCGGGCTTGGCGAAGTGCCGCAGCTCAAGATGGCGACGCAGATTGCGTGATTGACGTATGACGGCATAGCAAATTGGGCAAGTAGCGGGTTGTTCCGATTGAGAGCGTGATCGTGGTTCTATAGGAAAGTAAAATACAGAAATAACAATTGGAATTAGATTGAAATTTCTTTTAAGGGATTCGATTAGGACGCTTACTTTCTGTTCCAGGCGGATGTTTGGTACGTTTTGTCTTGGGCGTGGCGGTGCTGCCGCTGGCGCTAGTCGGGACCGGTGTTCCAGCTGCAGTTGTTATTTCACCAGTTGCCGCATTGGCAGACGTAACGGGTATCATGTTATTGGGGTCCATGGTCACAATTGTCTCAACCTTTTGTACTTCGCTCTTAATGATCGGAGTGCTTGTCATCATTTGCGTTTCAGAGCCATTCTCGTCCATCACCTGCTGCTGTTGTACCACTTGCTGCTGTTGTTGCTGTGCGGCGGCTGCGTGAGAGGAAGTCGGTGTGCCCATTATCTGATCCATGCCTTCAATTTTGCAAATCTTAGGCGCCGTTGCTGTAAAGGATCAAAATCAAAATGATTAAAATAAAAAACTATATTCGAGTGGTGCTCCAGAAAAGGATGAAGAGATCAGTAGAATTTGGTTGAAAGTTGTATAGGTTTCCATGACGCCGCTAAGTTTGGTACTTACGTGACATTTTCTTGACGCGAGGCTTGCGCTTGCGTGCGGGTAAGAAACTCTGTATCACTGCCTGGTCATGTTTGGAGGCATCTGTCGTCACAATAGCTTGTTGGTGTCCGGCGGAATTTGTCTGTGTGGCGGCCTGAAGAATTTGTCCCTGATGGTGTATATCCTCGACAACCTGTGCGTGCACAGTTTGCTGAGGTGCCGTTGCAATTGTCGCTATCAGTTGATCCTGGTCATGGTGCTGTGGTATCATATGCTGGAGTTGTATCGAGTGCGTTGTGTAATCATCTTTGGTCACTGTTTGCGGTGCGAGTCCTTGAATATTGAGGCATTGCGCCGCCTGCAGCAGCGATGGCAGCTGCGCATGATCGACGCTCACTTCGCCCCGATAGACAAACTCTAGCAGTGCCTCCAAATCGTTGGCATTGACGCCGGCCAACATCACCACTGGATGTTTGCATGGCGTGTTCTGTAAAAACAAAAACAAAAAACAAATTAAACAACTGGCAAAAACAACAACTTTTTTCAAATAGTTTCTTCTTTATTTGCAATCTATCTGAGAGATATAAAGCTATTCATTAATTTTCATAACATTTTTCATTATATAAATAAATAATGAAATATCATTCCAAATATATTAATATATCTATTATATTTATTGATATATAATATACATATTAGGCATTAACCGGCAAGTTGTGATTTATTGCACTTCGATAGAGAAGAGTAGGGAGAACGAAAGCTTGCTTCCGCATGTATGTTGGTTGCCATAACTACCATAGCATAGTACCGTTGTTTTTGGCGCTCCAAATTCACTTGCCGGCTACTAAGCGCTCTCGCTCAGTAAATGCTTTACCGCTGCCGCCGCCGCTGCTGCCGCTGCTGCGTGCGCTAATTCAAAACAGAGACAAAAGAATTGGCCATCAACAGAGACCAGTGACGAGCACAACAAACGGGGGAAAACAAAAGCAGTCGACAAATTTACACTCACACAAACACATGGATACGCACATGCACATGCATAATATAATATATAGAGACACGCACACGCACATGCACATGCACATACACACACATAAATAAATAGAGGCAGAGGCAGAGATAGAGGCATACTCTCATCAGAATAAACCTGCTTTCAGTTGTGCGCGCTCTGCATTCTGCAGCAGGATTGGAGATGCTAACAGAGCCCATAACAACCGTTGCGATGCTCAAGAAAGAGCATCTCATCCGCTCATACACATACACTCACTTCGCTCCACACAGATTTAATTAGCTAGCGGCGGCCGGCAGCAGCAGCAAGTACAATTTCTGTGGCATTCAGAGGCGCGCTTAAAACGCTGAGCGACAACTCACCCTCTGCCGTTGCCCGCCGTTGCGCTGCCTACGCCTCTCACCCAATCTCTTTAAATGTCATGCAGCGCTTGCCGCGCTCCGTCGCACTCAAACCAGCAGCAAGGCCGCGTACCGCACGCTCTTTGAACTCTACACTCCCTTTTACCTAACTACCTCACTGCCGGTCTCCCTGGCTGGCTGGCTGGCTCACTGGCTCGTTGGCTGCCTGCCGGCCAGACGCCTGCTTGACTGTCGTCTCCCTGCCGGGTCTGTTGCTGAACGACGCTGTCGCTGTCGCTGTTGCTGACGCTCATCGATTTTATTTTTTTTCAGAGTGGTTGCTTTTCGTCGCTGGTTGCATTTTGTGAGGGAGCGGGAGCAACAAAGAGCATTGTCTACGTATTTAGCGTGTTTGTGTGAGTGTAACGAGATCAGTTTTACTCGTTCGTATATGTACATCTTATGGCTGGCTGCGACTCTTGCAGAGTTCACATAAAACCAATTTTTGACATTTCCCGCGACCGACTCTGAGCGACGTTTAAAAAAAAAATTACGCTCTGTTTACTTTTTGAACGGGGAGCGAGCGTAAAGCCGACGGCACCGTCAGGTGTTCTACGCTCTGCTCTGCTCTCTGTTTTGGTCATTTTGACATGTGGACGACGACAACAACGCCGCAACAACAAAAACAATAACAGTAAACAGTGAATATCTGATTGCTGATGATCTACAGTGCAAATAATTATTGCAAATAAATTTATAAGGAAAAACAAAATAAATAAAAAAAATAATAAAACAACCAACAAAAACGAATATCGCAAAGTGAAGGCAACATAGCGGTAAACAAAAAAGGTACAGTACAGCACACATGAAATTTAAAATGTTAAAATGTAGCAGCAACAGGAACTTAAACCAAAGCAAAAGCCAAATAATGTACATAAAAAGCTATATATACATATATGTATATAATACATGTATTTACAGCCAATCGCATGTATACATACGTATGAATATATATATTTTTGATATGAGCTGTGTACATTGCACAGTGGAAACTGACTATGACCAATACATAAATACAATATATTAACATCTATACATAAGGTAGATACGTTATTTGAACTGAAATATATTTCAAACATATGTAAATTCTGAAGTCATTTTTATCAGCACTTTTGTTAGACTGCTCCCCTTTTATTCATATCCCCATAGCCAATATCAACTGTACATTCACACATTCATACCGAGACACACACATATATGTATATATATATACATATTCACTCACATAAGCAAAAGAGGTCGCACTCGTGTGCACCCAACAACAGCTACAACAGCAGCAAGCAAGAGCCAGTCAGGCAGCCCCGTCGCTTGGCGCTCTCGTTTGCGCTCGCTCTAACACGTTTGAACTGAAAGTTGGCGCAACTTTTGCTCCCTATCCCCCAATCGCCACTTTATGACTGACTGACCAACCCGTTCACTCAATCCCTCTCTCTCTCTGTCTCTTTCTCTTTCTCGCTCTTTAGCACTCATAAAAGCTTATGAATTTGTATAACAAACGAGTTGATAAGCAACATGGGGAACGGGGGGGTAAGCGCTAACAACAGTGACAACGTCAGCGTTAGCGTACAAAGAGTGTGCAACTCATTCAACTCAATTGACAATTGAAAACTTACACGAAAATCTCTAGTAAACTAGAAAAATATCGAGAAAGTAGGAGACAATTTCAATGTTTCATTCTGCTGCTGAGCGTAGGCCCAGAGCGCCAAGCGTATTCAAGCCAGGAGCAGAGCGCGAGTGCACACGTCTTCAACTCACACACAGACAGTTACACGTACACAAATACACTCGCAGCTTTGTGCATATGGGAGCCAAAGGTGCTCCACAAGAACACATACACAATCACACACACACACACAGATATACACATAAGCACAAACACATACATGTACGTAGAAACTCATATTAACCTATTTGGCAAGACAGACAACGACGTCGGTTTCTCTGTTTACAAACTGTACGCGCAGCAGCACATGCCAATGCCAGAAAATAAACGTTGAGGTTATGTTTTGAAAGAAAGCTCTCGCCGCGTACTCACCTTTAGCAAATCCAGCAGAAATGGAGAGGCGGCACATAAGACAATCTTGTGGGCCGGAAAACTGCGTCCGCCGGCTGCCAGTGTACAATCGACGAGGTCGCCATGGCAGCGCAACAATTGTATGGCTGATACCAGAGATGTGCCATAATCACCCCAGGTGAGCGAGTACAGTGAATTCATTGGCAACGACATTAGGGCTGTCGTGTCCAAATCCAACAGTTGTTCTCCAGCGTTATAATTATATTGATTGCTGTTTGTGGCCAACACGACGAGGCTGTTATTTATCCAACGTGCCAAAAAGAAATTTTAAATAAAAAGGCAGCTTAATATGCTGCTGATACGCGGCTCCACACTCCACTATAGCTCTACGTTCACGAGCTTTTACGACGACTGAATGGCGCGCTGCTTCTTATCGTTGTCTCCTGAAAAAAGAGTAAAGAGCATGAGCAGATGGCAAGCAAACAACACACAACTCATGTGCTCTCGCTCTCGCGAGAAAAAGTTTTCTTATATATATATATCTATATACATATACGTGTGTATGTGGCGGTGTGTGTGTATGTGTGCACATATATATATATACATATATATAATGGGAGGAAGGGAGGCTGACTGGCGCATGAGCTCCACGCGCGCCCCTCACTACTGCCATACAACTTTCTGCTGTGAGCGCGCGGGAGCGAGACAACAAGAGAGCAAGTTTTACTGCTCGTATATGAAATGTGGGCCGCCCGCCCGCCCGAACCTCACAGACCGATAGTCCAACGTATGGAAATGCATGACTTTAGTTTTGGAAAAAATAACACAATTTTAACGTACTGGCAACAAATAAAATTTGTTCTTTGAATATCAAATATAAATAGCGCACCTACGGCACACACTAACACACACAAATTTACACGTATACAAAGCAATATGCATATTTTGTTCGGGTTTTCCCATTCTTCTTTTTTTTTTTTTTTTCTTTCTGCCTTTACTTTTGTACAGTTAACGCCACGCATTTCGGTTTTGGCTTCGCATTTGTTTTATAACTACAATTTCATTCACTATTGTGTTGTTATTCTGTTTGTTTACACGCCGTTGCTCCCGGAGCGAACAATTTTATACATGTTGAAATTATCTTCTCACCGGAGCGCAAAGAAAAATCTGCTGGCTGCTATTTTATACTCGGTTTGGCTTTCCCTTCTTGGCTGGCCGCTCACGGCTGGTGGCTCTGGCTCTTGGTTTTCTTTTTGCTGCTGCTGCTCGCCAACGTTGAATAACTCGAACTGAGCTCTGAGTATTCGATCGAATTACGTTCTGCCAGCGCGGCGCGGCGCGGTCGCGTCGTATGACGAGTTTTAGTCTCTATACGGAGAAAATTTCTGATCATGCGCGCAGAACCGCTTTTTAGTGGTGGTTTCACGTTCGTTTGTGTGTATGTGTGCGAACGTATGCATGTGTATGTGTGGGTGACACTGTTGCTGCGGTGAGCGCATGAGAGTGAGAGAGATGGCTGGCAGTGCGCGCTCTTGAAAGTACAGTCGACTAACAGCGTTACCAGATATAAATAAATTTAAGTGAAATACGAATGCGAAGAGCATTTAAGCAAGGCAAACAAAATATTACAAAAAAATAAATAAATATTTTAAAAGTTTCGAATATTTGTTAATAGTTTCGGGTTGAGATTCTTTTGCTTCCATTTTATATTTTTCTTAATATATATTTTTTTATTTTTATTTTTCCCTTTAACGTCGTTTTAATAAGTTTTTTGTACTTAAAATATATTAAAATATCTTCAGTAGCAAATAAAAGTATTCCCAATACTGTTTACTGTTAACATTAAGAGCTGAAGTTTTGTTTATCCTGGACTCTTCACGTTCTTAGATGGTAGTTTCTTATCAGTTATCAGGAGATCCTGCAAAAAGCCGGCTCGCTCTTACAAATTCTTCACCCGCTATTCATTGAGTGTGCTCTTTGAGCACCGTTTTCAGGCAATCACCTGTTACTTTTGACATGCATCCCAGAGACAGCTCGACCCTATTTTTATGCAGATCAAGTCCCGCTTAAGAGCAGAGACACAAGCAACGTGGTTTGGATTCGCTGCCAGCGGGGAGAGTAATAATACCAGGGAGAGTTCTATCCATAACACGGCAAACACTCTGAGAAGTAGTAAACCGTAGTGAGTAGTAGTGAGCGGCGTGTGGAGTAGAGTAGAGCCGAAAAAAAAAATAACAACGCAAAGATTACAATTTTCTCTGTTTTGATTTTGATGCTGCTGGTGCTGGACACGAGAAATGTTAATGCTGCTTTAAAAGTCCAATCAGCATTAAAGCAGTGAGCGTATTTCATAGCTGGCAATGCTCAGCGAGAGGCGATAGGTTGCTCTAGGGTGGTGAGAGGCAAGGGGACCAACAGCGTGACTATTTTGAACACAGCGCACAGTGGATTGCAATGCATTCTTCACAAATATTGACATAAACATATATAAAAATGTCAGCAATCAAATCACACTTAGACCACAGTGCGATTGGATGGCTCTGGCTAAAATTCGAACGGCACGACATTGCTTGGCCTCGCGGCCACCGCCGCCCTGTGGTACCACTCCCCTGGCTAGAAACCTTATCACCGATTTTGTTCTTGTTTCTGTTGTAGAAGTCTATTTAAAAAGCGAAATGCTAGAAACACAGTACAAAACATGCTAAAATTTGTTCAAAACGAATACACAAACAGATATGTACATACATACAGAGACATATATATACTTATAAGTATGTTCGTCGTGTGTATAGACTTATTTTCCTTACATATTTAAGTACATATATACGTCTGTATATATATGTATATATTTATATGCTTGTTTGCCTGTTTACACGTTTGAATTTGTGTTGCATTCATTTTTGCCTTTTGGGGGCCATTTAAATTATGGCCCCATTTTCTGGCAAATAATATGCACTTATTTATTTTGTTTCATAAAAAAAACTTTTCCGAGACGGAACAAAGCATCTCCACGTTTTGAATGTCGTCGCAATAATAAACTCATTTTTACATACAAATTTTAACCTGTGACTGCTGCCGAGTGGTGGCAGCAGTTTCCCTCTCCTGTTGCTGCTGCTGAGATACAAACGGAGAGGTTTTGACACAGTTGAGAGGAGAGGCTAGCGCCGGGCGCGCGTACTCCAAGAAATTTCAAAAAGCGGACCAAACACTGTCCAAGAGTCTTTTTATTTTTTTTTTGTATTTTGTTTTCCACAATCCCATTGTCTCTGTTTTTGTTGTGAGTTTGAATGTGTGTGTGAGTGCGCACTCACACACAGTTGCATAGTACTCACAGAGCCACGTATAGAGAGCCGGGTAAGAGTTCAAAGTCACGCAACGCTCTGTTATTGTATCCAATTTCCACCAAATGAAATCTTCTAAAATTGCAACCACTACTATAAGAGATCTCTTCCGCTCAGCTGTGACAGAGAAAGAGTGAGAAGTATGCCCAAGCAGACTGAATCGAACAGAAAATGGAAATGAAGTGATCCAGTCGAGAGTGCACGGCGGCAAGGAGATACCACATTCCCACGGTACTAAAAACGTGCCTCGTCGTCAGCGCATGAAATACGAGAAAGCCTTTGAAATCGAAGCTTTTATATATAAACAGACATGGTTAGAATCCTAAAGCCGTTGGTGCTGATTATGTGTATATATACCTGATGGAACTGGAAAATAAATGCATTCTGACTACCTTATAAAACCCTATTTAAGCCATGTCAAGAAAAGCAATAAAAAGAAGTGTCTAAAAAAAAAACGAGTGGCCAGATCTAACTCAAAAATGTATATTATTTAAAAGAAAATATCTAGTCTTATACTTGTATAAATAAATAGTGATAATGAATGATTGATTCCGGGCTTAAAAAAAAATTAACATTAATTTACAACTGAATAAAGTTTTATAAATTTGTAAATAGACAGAATAACAGCTGCGTCAGTTTAACTAGTCGATCAGGTCTAGAACATTCTCCCATGGGTAGATAAACATATGTGAATAAAGTTACTTGAGGCCAAGCAAAACAAGAGATAAAAACGCTTGGAAAAGGCTAATTAACTAATTCATTAGCTTATTTGAATGTATAATTAGCTAAAGTGTTAGTTTAGTACTTAATATAAATGTGTAGTTTTATAATAAATATCCAACTAAATGATAGAAATTCTGGTTTGACTCTTCGGTAGATCAATCGGGATGATCTACACTCACCTGCTATGGCTTGTTGGGATTGCACCAGGCAATCGTCTGGTAAACGATTCTGTTGCTCTTAGTATCCTCATATGCAAATAAGCAGCTCTTGTTGACAGTAACCGCCAAGCGGACTTTAGAAATCAGGTCCAAGGGACGTATTGAAGGCGTTGGTTGTAAAATAAGAAGATGTGACGCATGATAGATCATTGGATCCCCTGGATACACCAGAAAATCCGCTCCAAATGCATCACCAGAGGTCACGTACTTGCCCCTTTTCCAAAGATCATGAAAAACACGATATCTAAGCGTGCTAGTGTCACAAATAGTATCAGTCCGGAGTTCAGCATCTGCAAATTAGAAAGTAAGTTAATTAAAGATGTTTATAGAAATTCATGCTTCAACCTACTATGTTGTTCCATATGTTCGCACGGCAGCTCGACGAGAGCATTTTGACGATCAAAAACGAAACTTCCTTCAATTTCATGAAGCACATCATCAGCTGTGAGAGCAGCAGCTGTTAAGAAAAATATAAAGATAATGAATTATATATTTATTATACATGTTCATATATACTAACAAGTAAATTTGATTCTCACATTGCGCACCCACCTTCTTCGTGTTTTCCATTTTTCAGCAACTTGTTGCGTTTCCCGTTT
Source organism: Hirtodrosophila trivittata (assembly GCA_035045065.1). NCBI lineage: Eukaryota > Metazoa > Arthropoda > Insecta > Diptera > Drosophilidae > Hirtodrosophila > Hirtodrosophila trivittata. The sequence goes on along the minus strand of JAWNNK010000066.1, from coordinate 7,062,146 downwards.
AATATTTTATCCATATGGCGTTCAGTTTCGCGTAACTTTTCCATTTTTAAGGCGTCCCCCTGTGCATGCAAACGTGATTCAAAATCGGTTTTATAAGCCTGTGACGTCTCCTGTGTTGGAGGTGCTTCTAAAGCTGCAGTTTTGCTGACCAGAACGGCTATGCCTTCATCAATGACCAACTGCGTCTCGCATTTCGTCAGCTCCACAGGAAGAACTGTTAAGGGCGTAACACAATAAACAACATCAAGTTGCGATTGGAAGTACTCAATATGTTACCTGCTTCACTAAAGCTCCAGCCTTTGCTATTTGATGTACCCACAAGAGCACCCATTATACGGTATTTTGTGCGCAGCTCCATGTAGTCTATAAGAGTCGGAACTTGTAGTGTTTCTTCAGGCAGTTATTAAACAAGCTTACCATCCGCATTGAAAACGTAGCCACGCCCATTTAACAAGGTTAAAAACATTTTCTTTTATTTATAGTTATTTGTAAATATATATATATTAATATTTTCTTGATATCTTTTAGCAAACAAAAAACAAGAACCACATGTTAAGGCATCCAAAAACTTTACATTTTGCCGAACTGTTATTAACAGAGAACAATAATTTATTTCTGCAATGTTTCCATTTCTTAGTTTTTAAATGTCAATAAAATTAAAATATCAAATTGATTTGTCGTTGCAACTTTAAGGTAAGCAAACGGAAATAAAAAAAATTGCTCTATCCTGCGAATTATTTAGAATAAATTGGGAAATGAGGCTCGAATTTGAATGTATACGAAGATAACCAACAGAGCTATAACGGAATCAATACAGTGATTATCGATTATTAATTAATATATCGACTCCGGTGAGATCGGCTGCAATCCTTATGCGCAGCTATCGATAGGTTTTTATAAAACTTCATTGTGACTTCTAGGCGTTTAAAGATATTCAAAAAATGTAATAGATCAACGTATTTTTTTACGTTTAATATTATTGTGTATGGCTGTTCTATTGAAAAGCATAAATCGAGAGTCAGCTTAAGCAACTCTGCATGGCTTAACAGCACTGCTTGCTTAAGTTGTACGTTTTCCAACACTTGATGGGATGTTGCTTTATTGTTGTTATTGTCGCTCTCGCAGGCGCTTGTATTAAATTTTCCAACTTTTGTATAAAAGTAACGCGAGTGTTGCAATAATTCCCAATCGCATTGACACAACAAATTTTTAAACTTCAACGAAAATGTAGCGAATTGTTCATCGAGTGCAGGAGAAATCGCGAAGCATATGGCAAAAATTGGCGAATGACGAAGACACCACCCACAAAACACACAAATTCAAATTTGCGTTTTGTTTCTTCACTTCATCAGTTCCTATTACCGCAATTAGCGGCTCGTTTAACAAAAGTTGCGTAAATTGCGCACAGATTATGTGCTATTTGTGGAGTCGCAATTAACTGTACACTACGACGGGCAGTAAGTAATACAATAAGTGTTAAGGGTGCGCTTGTGGGTGTGAACATTTACATTCCCATATGTGCGTGGGTGTCTGGTTCCCACTGGGTGCTGTTGCTAATGTCGTTTATTTATTTATGTTTGTTTGCTTATCCCAGCAATGTTCGTGCTTTGTTGTTTTTTATTCATTGTTTATATCTCAAATATGTGTTGGAACTGTTAATGTTCACACATACGTGTGCGCGATTCAGATAATATATAAATTGTTTATAAATAAGTAATTAGACTACCTAGCCCGGCGTGATTTTTAGCCCCATCTTTGCCTTGGACTGTATTTCACAAACATTTAAATGTGTTTTACGCAATTAACCCTAATGCAATAAGAAAATATTTTGACATATCTTTAAAGAAGTTGTGAACTATAAATTTTGTACTTGAACCAGTTTCGAACTGACTCCAATATATATTGAGTCTGACTTGAATCATAAAATCAGTCATTTCTCAGCCAAAAGACCATAAAAACTTACATACAAACTTGCACCAGGTTTGGAATCTGTTTTGAACCAGTTTTGAATGGAATTCAGTTGGTTTCGAATCTGGCTTGAACCAAGCGTTAGCCAATTCTCCTCCTTTAACCAATATATAAGTAACAACAGTTATTAAAAAGGCCTAAATATTTTATAGGCCTGTGTTCACTATATACGTTGATATTTACCTATATTTTTATAGGGATGGTCAGAATGAAAAAGCTAACTATAATTTATGTACTGTATTAATTCAATTTACAACGCAAATTTGAGTAGAATTCCGTAAGCGTTCAGTCTGCGGCATATTAGATGACAGAATACACATTTAAATTTGTGTGTACAAAGGGGCTTTAGCTCATTAACGAGAATTAGCTCATTTATTTACATGTCTTTCCTCTTTCTGGTTGTTGTTATATTATTTTCTCTTTTTTTTTAGCGCTCGCACAACCCACCGACGATCGAACGGGCGACCCGACGACAATACCAGGAACAGCAAACATAGCGAGCACAATAACAACAAAAGGAACAAACACAAAGCATTTTGGCGCTTGGCCATGTAAATAGATTTGTTGTTGTTTTTTGTTATTTTCTTTTTCGCACACACTGAGAAATTTGCAATGTATATATTATACAACTATTGTTGCTTTGCAGGTCATATGGCGAGAATTGCGACAGCTGCCACACAAAAGACGTTAACAACGGACGTTCACGGCTGAGGGTAAGCCGCCAACAAGAACAACAATAGCTGCAACAACAGAAACAACAACAACAATAAATTGCTAGACTTGTTAAACGTTTTGACCTTCGGCACCCAACCGGCCAAAATGGGTGGGCAACCCACTTATATTGTCGCCTGCATTAGTCATAGGAACATGCAGTAAAAAAACAATATGCGAAATGCTGAGGCGACAGCCACCAGTTCAATGAGGCAGCTATGAGACGACAAATTGCACAACGAAGCCGCCGTATAATCATATTCTCACTGGTAAATACGAAAAACTAAATTAAATCACGCTAAATTCGATTTTAATTTATTAAATTTACACTCGAAAATCCTTTTTCTTCTAAGATTTATATTGGTTTTTCGCGACAGTTGTTTTCAAGGGTTTTCTAGAAGGTTGAACTACTTATCTAGGTAAATCAGTAAATAAATATTTAGTTAGACTACAAGACGATGAGTTCATTGATTCAACAACATATGTCCCAGATTTTACATAATCTTTGTAAATAAACCAATTGGAAACATATGGCAAAAAATCAGATAATCAGTGTTAGATTTAGTCACAAACAAATAACAGAAAGATTTATCATAGATTTAGCCGTTATAAATAGATTAATTAGACAATCATTCAGCTGTACTCACAATCTCTGAGTATAGACCATTAGCCTGACCTATTTGTCTTATTATATGCAACAAATCAAAGTTATAGCTAACCTTACCTAAAAATCATTTATTATTACACTCGGAACCTTTAATTCAGCTTGAAAATATTACATATAAAAACTATATTGATTTCTGATAAACTAATATGATTATTAAGTTTCATTTTATAATATCCTTTTCTAAGACTCTTTATAAATCGTTATATAAACTGCGTTGTAACTGTCTAACAGTGGAGAGCGACATCTCTGCGAGTATTCCTCATCAATACGAAAATTTAATATATTAGATGTTTCTTATCAAATATTTTATCAGGTGTTCAACTTCTCACAGATACCTTTTTATTGCAGACAACATAAAGATCGGCACTGGAGGCTACCTAAACGATTCAGATGCGTGTTGCCTCTATATCTAAAAAGGTTTTTTGGTAGAGGCAATAATGATAATTGGTATGTATAACCCTCTTTCTACCTTCCAAATAAGATTGTATTTTAATTGTTTTTTTCGCTTTCATTCTATTTTAGGGTCTAATTAAACGTTTAACAGTAGAAGGTGAAGATCAGGGCAAGGAAGAAGACATCAATATGTTTAAAATACGTCAACGTAATTGCATGTTGATTGCCACGGTGCTCATATTGGCACCCTGTATTGTTGTGTTAATGGTATTGGGTCCAGAACTATCCACCGAACAGTCACTGACGCAACGCCTGGCCGAGTGTCATATGCGGCTGCAGTACCTCGAGTCCATGTACCGTGCACGCCAGGAGGATGTCTCACTACTCTCACAGTATTTGGGCCAGCTGCAGTACAACAATGGCAGCAATGTGACCAATGTTAGTCCACCTCCGCAGCCAGTGGCCAATTTGCTGGATGCACTCAGTCCTGAGGCACGTCAGCTGCTACGCAATGCATCACATGTCTCAAAAACAGGTGGACCTGGATCAGGACGCGGCTATGTACCCGTGCAAAATATACGACTGCCAAACGCCTATCACTTCCTGCCGCATCTCTTAGACGATGCGGGCTCCTTGCGTCCTGCATATCTACAAAGCAAGGGACGGACAGACGTTAGCATTGTGCTGGGTGTTCCGACAGTTCGACGCGAGAAGCAATCCTATCTGCTTGGCACGCTGCATAATCTCATTGAAAACATGAACGAAGAGGAGCAGAACGAGACCCTTATTATTGTATATATTGGCGAAACGGATTTGGATTCTGTGCAGCTTATAGCCAAGCAAATTGAAACTAGCTTCGAGAATCATGTCGAAAGCGGACTAATAGATATCATCGCACCAGCGCCTAGTTACTATCCGAATTTTGAGCGATTACGCATCACATTGAACGATCCCTTGGAGCGGGTTAAGTGGCGGAGCAAGCAAAATCTCGATTTTGCCTATCTTATGGCATACGCTCACTCGAAAGGCACCTTTTACGTGCAGCTCGAGGATGACATATTGACTAAGCGACAATTTATAACCACCATGAAGAAATTCGCACTCATCAAAAGCGCCTTGACCAAGCCAGATCAGCCGGCCTGGTTTGTTTTGGACTTTTGTCAGCTTGGCTTTATTGGCAAAATGTTCAAGAGTGCTGAGTTACCCTATTTAATCACCTACTTTCAAATGTTTTACAATGATAAGCCCGTTGACTGGCTGCTGACGTATTTTATTGAATCAAAAGTGTGCCGGACGGACAAGGATCAGAAGCATTGCAACCAGGAAAAAGCGAAGTATTGGCAGCATTTCCGCAAATCACTATTTCAGCACATTGGCACCAGCTCCTCGCTCAAGGGCAAAGTGCAAAAGCTAAAGGACAAACAATTTGGTAACAAGGTGCCAACATACTATGCACATACGCACAATCCTCCTGCACTGGTTAAATCCAACATTGCACCATATAAGAACTTTTTATTGAAGCGAGCCTATCGCGGTGAATCATATTTCTGGGGTCTACTGCCCCAGCCAGGTGACTTGGTTCAGTTCATCTTTGACCAACCAACGCTGTTGCGTCGCTACTTGTTTCGAAGTGGCAACTCGGAGCATCCATCGGATCGTTTCTACAATACTACTGTGGAGTTACTGCCCGCCGATAGCCTCAGCGAGAACTCGTCCGTCTGGAGCACATACAATACCACAACGGATGGATATCTTGTGGTAGGAGCATTTGATGGGCTCGGCGTTGCCGAGGGACTGCTGGATCCAAAGATTGGTGCCATCAAGGAGTTGCGACTGCACGTGCATAGCGACAGCGAGAACTGGGCGCTCCTTAGCGAGATTGAGCTGCAGGAGCTGGGCAACAATGCCAGCAATTCGGAGGCGAATGCGGCAAAGCCGCGCTTTGCTGCAGGCAGCTGATTGCTGCATCGCCATCGGCAGAAGGTGGATGATTAGTTTGAAAATGTTCCAATATATTGATGTTATCCTAATCTATATTCTGTAAATCTATTTGTGTATGCGTCTACTTCTGTATGTATGTATCTGTGTATGTTTGTATATGAGTGTATATTTTTTGAGCGCTAATTTTAATGCCTACCATCTAAATGTGTAAATAACCAAAACCCCCAGGTATTATTATAATGACTTAACTGTAAACTATATACATAGTATGTATAACTGTAAGGCAGCTATTGTACGTGTTAGAGATGTTTCCAAAAATTATTTGTACAGTATTTAAAACGTGTACATTTTAGATACTTTAGAATCTAAAAATTAGATGGAAGAAATCAATTTTTTTTAGATATTTGGTTGGTGCGAATTTAACTGAACCTTAACACAGACTGTTTGCACAGATCAGATATCTGAGGAGTATAAAAAATGTTAATATGGTCTTCAAAAATATGTCCTCAAATTGATGTTTATTTATATATGTATCTATATATGTGTAAGAGAATATGCAACGATTTTGAAAAACTAATTAGATATTTTGCCAATATCTGTCACGTGTATGAATCGAATTGTAACTTTTACTGCGTTTATGCGTGGACGCTTATCGTGAAACCCATTGTTTAATGTTAATGTGAATTGAATCGAATTGAATTGAATTGAAATGTTATTGAACGATAATACTGATATGACAGTTTATCTGTACCCACTTAACTGTCATGTAAAAATGCCTTTTATATTGCTAAGTTTATTCTTAGCGCCAAAATCCCTAAATTTTAAGCAATGAGCAATTGAAACTCAACCTTACAACGATACATATTGTTAACTTGGTACAATACACAAATCTCGAGCACGAATTCTCATTCAATTCCTGCATATATAGACATACGTTTGTTACATGTTCAATGTGTCCCCCGTTTTCATAATGTTTACATACATTTCATACACACACTTAACATAAGTTTATGGATCGTTGTGCTACGTAACTGGGCGTTCTTAATCCTTACTTCATGTACGACTATTGTTTTCATTTACATTTTTATGTTTAAAGCATTTTTTTGAGTGTTTTTTTAAGTGTTATTTGCAACTATTTTATATCAACACATTCCAAAAATGAAACGGTTTCCTTAACTAATTAATTTCTGTTGCTGAATTTTTAAAAAATTTATTATCTATTATATATTTATAGGAATCTCAAACAATCTTGTTATCCTTCTATGGGTTTTCCCCTATATTACACTTATTATTATTATTATTATCTTATTTTTTTTCTTCTATTTGTTATTTTAGCTACAGTTACTTATGTATCACGAAAGCCATAACCGTCGAATAATAACGAATATGTAATAAATAATAATCATACGGTATATAAAAATGAAAGGAATTAATAACGCATAATGACCATTTTTAGCATTGTTGCTTTTTACTGTGATTTGTTAATAATTTTTGCATAAGCCATGAAAAACAACTAAAAAGAAAAAAAAAACATTAATTATTTAATGTGCGTTTGATATAAATATCGAATAATAAACTAGAACGAAAAATTGCTGATTAGTAGTTTAAACTAAATTCCAAATTGAAATGAAAAAGAAAAACAAGACAAGACAATTTTACAATATAAGATGGAAAAATCAGGAAATTGAAATTATTTCGAACAAAAAAAAACAATTGGAAATGCCAAATTTATTATTATAGAGTTTAAAAAAAAGAACGATAAATGTTTACACTTGGTTCCTGTTGAGTAAAGGATATTGTTATTATTATAGTGGCATATTTTTTTATTATAAATTTTTAATTTAAATTCTATTCGTTAGGGTGCGTCAAGAGAAAAAGAAATTCAAATCAAACTTCTCAAATTATTCCATGCCAACTCAAAATGTGCTGCTATATGTATAAACGAACAAATATTGTAGACTGCTTTGGTATAATGTAAAATGTTATATGTATTAACTGATGTCACGTTAATATTTTGCTTGCTTAATTTTGAATATATTATACATATGGTATATATTGTACACATACATATATTTTTATATATACATGTCCAACGAACGTACTTCAAAAGCCACAATAACTTTGCACAGCTCATTTACATTTACACTTACATTTAAATTTTTACAAGAATTATTGATATTGATTGGAGGAACATTTCTTGTTTTAATCAAATAAAATCCCCAATTGTAATAGACTTAAATCTTGAGAAACAATGCATATACATATATATATATACATATTATATATATATAAATGTACACAATGCGTTTCCTGCACACAACCAAGGTAGCTGAAGTATTTACTTATTGACAGTTTTGTTTTTGTCTTTTACAAAATTCTCTTAAGCCAATTTAAAAAAATCAAATGGATCAGCACACTTGTTAAATGTATTTGAAACTTGCGTGCTTAGCTTAAGCTTAAATAAATCATTTGAAAAACTTTCAAGAACATTGTAAAATCGGTCGAATGTGTTTTATTTACCAACGTATTGAGGTACCCTAATGCTGTCCCTAAGTTAGTTTCTTTCTGGTGCGGTCAGTTGTATTAGCATCTATATTTTTTGTAAATATTCGTTTAAAAGTTATAAACTATTAACTATATAAGTGTTTTTTCTTTTTTCAATTGATATAGTATTTTTATTTTATCATTTATTATTTTTTTCTTATAATATATTTTTATTTTAATTAATTATAAATAACTTTCTATGCAATGTAAATTTTGATATATTATTTTATTTTTATTTTTTTCTTATGTTGTATATTATCAACATTTTTTTATTTATATAATTATTTTTTTCTTATAATATATTTTTATTTTAATTAATTATAAATAACTTTCTATGCAATGTAAATTTTGATAGATTATTTTATTTGTTTTTTATGTTATTATATATTATTTTATCAAAATTTATATTTATATTATATTTTTTATATAATTTTTTTCTTATATATATATATAATTTTTTATTTTATTTTTACATTTTTTTATAAATTTTTTTCTTATTATATATTATTTTTTTATCTTAATTTAAATAACTCCCTATACAATGTAAAATTTGTGGTTTTTACCAGAAGCTTTCGACTAAGCCAATCACATTATCCAAACCGTACTACTCTTCGACGGGATCAATTCATTTATCGGGGTGGAATCTATAACTATATATGTTCGATATATTTAACGAAATACATTGCGAGACAAACATGAAAGGGCGTGGCTAATCAATTTGTGTTACAGATTTGCATCAGTCATAGATGATATCCCATCTAAATATGAAAAACAAATAGGTTAAACGAAGCCAAAAGAATGTTTTGCGGATTCCAATCAAAGTCTACATTATTTTGTTAACTTAATGATCAGATGCTGACAATCGGATATCTATTCTATAGCTTATTAGAAATATAAATAAAATATTGAAAAAATATTTCCAAATTTTGTGTATGAAAAGACATAAAAACCTCGAAGTTCTTAAATGTTTACAGAAATTATATTTCTTTCAATATGTCGCTAAAACTATGTATGATAATTTTCCATTAACTTAAGTTTTAGTTCAGATAATTTAAGTTCCGATGCTTGGTTTCGATATCGTAGGATCGATAGGAATTATCTTCATTTGAAACAGGTAAGTTTTGATACACATATTAATAGAAGCTAATTATATCTATTTCTTTTTAACCTTTAGAAGCTTCAGGCTCAGAAGAGGACAACGATATGTTCAAGATTCGCTATTGCTATTACACGTTGATAGGCGTTATCCTGCTGCTGGTACCCTGCATTCTTATCCTGGTCGTGTTGGGTCCAAGGCTAATTGTTGAAAGGTACCTGAACCAAGGCCTGGATGCGTGTCTCGAGCGGCTGCAGTACCTCGAGTCCATGTACCGTGCACGCCACGCGGATGTCATACTACTCTCAGAGTTTTTGGATCAGGAGAAAGATAACAATGGGAGCAATGGGCATGCAATGTCCAGGTTAATGGATGCACTCAGTCCTGAGGCACGTCAGGTGCTGCGCAATGCATCGCATGTATTGAAAAATGGTGCGTCGCGACGAGCACCAGAGCCCGTGTTGCCAAGTGCGTTTCGCTTCCAGCCGCATTTGTTAGATGATTGGGCCTCCTTGAGTCCTATATATCTAAAGAGCCAAAACCGTACAGATGTCAGCGTTGTACTGGGGGTGTCTACAGTACTACGCAAGAAGCAATCATATCTGCGAGGAACGCTATTCAATCTCATTGAGAACATGGACGAGGAGGAGCAGAAGGACACCCTCATCGTTGTGTGTATTGGAGAGTCGGATTTCGAGGATGTTGAGATGATAGCAGAGCAGATTGAGAAGAGCTTTGAGGTGCATATGGAGAGCGGACTGATAGATGTAATCGCGCCACCGCCCAGTTACTATCCCGATTTGGATGAATTGGTCATACCCGAAAATGATCCTTTGGAGCAGGTTAAGTGGCGGAGTAAGCAAAATCTGGATATTGCCTATCTTATGGCATATGGTCACTCCAGGGGCACCTTTTACGTGCAGCTGGAGGATGATATATCAGCCCAGAGGCAATTTGTACGCACCATGAAGAGGTTTGCGCTAATTAAAAGCGCTTTAGGTAATCCGGCGAAGCCCACCTGGTATGTCTTAGACTTCTGTAAGCATGGCTTAGTTGGAAAGTTATTTAAGAGTGCTGAGATACCATTCTTTATTACCTATCTGCAAATGTTTTACAATGATATGTCCGTGCAGGAGCTGCTCTCGTACTTTATAGAGACCAAAGTGTGTCGCTTGGACAGGGATCAGAAGTTCTGCAACGAGCAGATAGCCCAATATTGGCAATACTTTGGGAAGCCCCTGTTTGAGCACATTGGCAGCTCCTCACTCAAGGGTAAGGTGCAAACGTTAAAGGAAAAAATGCTAATGCGCAACACTCTGCCCACCCATAATCCGTAAAACTCTATGGAAACCACACTGGATACTTAGAGAACAACAGCTGAGGCGCCTTTCCACTTTTCCTTTAAACACTTCCTGAAAGATTTACTGAAATAACATTAAATCGGATTACTTAGGGTGCTCCTTTGTATTTGATGTACACACATACTTACACACACGTGCATACAAGAGAATCGATTTATTCTGTCCTACATTCAAAAACAGCTGATTTTTATTTTCTGTCCTGCTCTATTGTGTGCGAGCCACCTCTTTCCATTCCGTTTCCGTTCACTCCAATGCAACGGATACTAAGAGAAAGTTTGTTGGACCTCTGCTGCCTAATTGAAAATAATAATCGATTTGATTTTGAAATTGTTTATGTATATTTAATTATCAAAATAAATTTTAAAATATACAAAATGTGTCCCAGAGTTACCAGAAATATTTAAAAATATTTATTTCTTTTAATTATATTTATTTAATATTTAATAAAAATGTTGATAATTATTTTAAAAATTTACGTTCTATTTTTTAGCTCCTCGATAAGCATGTTTTCATTCATTGTTCTGTTATTGCTATAATTATTATTACTATTATTATCATTGCTAGTATTATTATTAGCATTAATATTAATTTCCTTATTATTGTTATTTTTTTTTTAAGTCTTTTTTGTTTATAATAATTAATTCTCTTAAAGTAATTTTAAGTAAGCTTCACTTGTCTCTCTCTCTCTCTCTTCTCTCTCTCTCTCTCTCTATATATATATATCTCACTCCCTCTCACATTCACCTATACTGTTGCAATCAATATTTTTAAGTTTAACTCAAAGTGACTGACTCCGCAAAAAAATAAATTCCCTCACCGTAAAACAAAAAGGAGTGCGATGACCTTATCCTTCTTTCACTTCCTTATCACTTCCCTTACGAAAACAGATTTCAGTAAAATGTAAAATCCTTTTATTAGAACCATTATTTAAGGTTAATGATTTGGGTTTTCTTTTTGACCCCAAACTCAACTTTGACTAATTTTAATTTTATATTATTATCCTATATTATCCTTTTCACTTTACTTTTAAAATATTTTATTTTATTTTTAAATTTTAATTAAAATAATAATAGATGAAACACATTTTAATTTAAAAAAATTTAAATTTAAGAATTTTATATAAAAATATCGGAACAGTTGCGAACAATGTATCATATTCTGTGAATTCATTCTTGCATTCATTGTGTGTAAAAATTGAATATGACGATGATGATGTGTAAAGATCTCAATTCCTTTGTTTTTCGCATATTGCGATCATAAAATTGTTAATAATAGATTATTTATTACATTTATTATTCATACACATTTATTCTTGTGTAAAGCGATGACTATATAGAATCAACACAGAGGTTACAGTGAGCTTACACAGAGTATATAGGAGTATATAGGAGGGAGCGCATTTTATCAAAACGAAGAAGCTAGTCGATCTAGGACATTTTCTAGGTCGTTTTCTATATCTATACAGGTCAGATCTGGGCTAAGGGTATCACGTAGTCGTTCAGAGCGTTACGAGTAAATGTATTATAAAATAATCTTAATCTTAAGATAGTTTTGGAATAGAAATATAATTCACCACACTCCACGCACATAAATTATTATCTCGCATGATTAAACCCTAATCCATAATCCCTGATATGCTTCTGGCTGGAAACGAATTGTATAAAAGGGAACGACATTGCAAGTTAAGTTTAATCTGAGTTCAAGATGAGAGTAATAATTATATCTCTGGCTCTGGTTGGGTTGCTCCAGGCGCAAGCCTTATCCTATGAGGACGTTTTGGAAGCGGAGTGGAAAAGTTATAAAGAAAATTTCGATAAATTCTACGAGGACTTCGATGAGGCGCAACTGAGACAGCAAATCTTCCAGGACAACAAGGAGACAATAGACAAACACAATGAACGATATGCTGCGGGCGAAGAGACCTTCGAGATGGGTGTCAACCAGTTCACGGATCTTCTTCCACACGAATTCGAGTCTCTTATGCTGTCAAGTTCCAAAACGAGCGATGATGATTATGAAAGCGATGGAGACTTCCTTTACAATCCTCCCGCAAACACTAAGATTCCGAGATCTGTGGATTGGCGTGCACAGGGTGCTGTTACCAGAGTTAAGGATCAAGGAAGATGTAAATGTTGCTGGGCCTTTGCCGCAGTTGGGACTCTGGAGGGAGCGCATTTTATCAAAACGAAGAAGCTCGTCGAGCTCTCTGAGCAGAACATGGTTGACTGCTCCAGTAAACGACCCTATAGGAACAATGGCTGCAATGGTGGATTGGCAGGAGAGGCTCTGAGATACGTAAAGAATAACCATGGTATCGATACTTATAGTACGTATCCCTACGTGGCTGAACAGCAGGATTGTCGATATCGTAAGAAAAATGTAGGCGCTACAATAAGGGATATTGTACACGTTAAGCAAAACAGCGAACGGGATCTGGCAATAGCCGTTGCCAAGAAGGGACCAGTTGCTGTTTCCATTGAAGCAACACACTTGCATCATTACCGAAAGGGAGTCTAGAATAAGCCCTGCCATAAGCATACGAACCATGGAGTCGTTGTGGTTGGTTATGGCCACGATAGCCAAGGCGGAGATTATTGGTTGGTCAAGAACTCTTGGGGTGAAGGATATGGCGAAAAGGGTTATGTGCGAATGGCTCGGAACCAGGACAATATGTGCTTCATAGCGAAAAGAGCGATATTCCCGTTGGTTTAGAGTTAGCCTCTTTTCCACTTAAAACTTTAATATTCTAAATAATAATAATAATTTTGTTGATTAACAATATTAATGTAAAAAAATATTTATAATAAAACCTATATAAACCTGAACATATGTATTGTAGTATAAATAAGGAAGTTTTACTTTTCGCTAGAAGATCTTATATACATATACGATATATAATGTAACTGGCGATTAATATGCGATATAAATGGATAATGGATAATGGATAATGTATAATAGATAGAGAAAGTCACTTCAAAAGAGAGGAATCTTTTGTGCTAACTAAGCAGGAAGGTCATGTCTCATGCTAATATATCTATTTTTTATAAAAATATAAAGACAATTCCTTGAGATATAATGTTAATTTTTTTCCAGTGTATCCATTAACTTAACTACAATTTGTGCCGATCATAGGATCATAACGATTGTTCTTAGTTTTTCCTTCGCAAATTTTATACAAGCAGTGTACTGTTTGTAACGCATGCAACGCATAAAAATGCGAATATAAGTAATGCTGTTATCAGCTGGACTCTTTGTTGCGATTTTACAGACTTTATTAACTGTAAGTTTTATATAAATAAGTGTAAAATGGATATAAATAGCTTTAGAATGGATATTTTATTTATCACACTCGCACATGAAATATTATCCCGAATTTTTCCTGCTTTCACCCCAGTCATGACTGTACCTAACCAAGAAAAGGGAAACAAACTATGTATACAAAATAATGCGAATGCTGAGATTGAGATTAGTCTGCCTTTAATATGAGAGTAATAATAATAATAGCTGGGTTGCTCCAGGCACAGGCCATATCCTATGAGGAAGCGGAGTGGAATAGCTTTAAAGTGAATTTCGATAGAGTTTACGACGATTTCGATGAGGAGCAACTGAAACAGCACATCATGGCTTAGGTGGAAAGTTATTTAAAAGTGTTGAGATACCAATCTTTATTACCTATCTGCAAATGTTTTACGATGATATGTCCGTGCAGGAGCTGCTCTCGTACTTTATAGAGACCAAAGTGAAGAAGTATAATCCTCTGCTTTTATTGGAACCATTATCTAAAGTGTAACACTTGGTTGTTTCGACCCCACACTCAGCATTAACTTACATTTTCCATCTATTGTAAATTTTAGATCATTTTAATTTAAAATTAATAATAATATTTCGTTATACCCTCAGATGTTTTTCTTTTCAAATATTTCATTTTTTTTTATATTAAAATGTTTTAGTTAATTTTTTTTTTTTTTTTTTTTATTTATTTAATGTCAACTATTAACAGTCGACCCGAAAATTACAATTTTTAATATAAATTAAAACTTAAAAAATATATTTTAAATTTAAAATGAAATATTAAGTAAAAAATTTAATTTAATATCTGGGGTGTTCAAAATATGAGTATTAAATGATCCAACATTTGTTGCGAGGATTGGGAAAAACCCAGAAAAACCCAATCAGATCACTGTTATTAGTAATGAAAATTAGTGCAAGTTACTACGTGCTAAAAAGTTAAGGATATGGTTCTTAATCGTATCAAAAGAGGACTCTGAGTTGAAGACTCGGAAAAGTCTGTTATAGTCAACACAGAGAACTCGAAAAGGTTCATGCAGAGAATAGTTAGTATTACAAGTATTTAGAGAAATCGGTGTAAAGTTACGAGTACGTCTCAAAGGTACAGAAAAGTTAATTTGGCTCAATAGTAGAGATGAGTCAATTTTGCCAATTATTAATTTATGTAAAAATAGAACTCCCAGCATCATGCGACGGTTATGAGATATATTTTAATTTAAAAAATTGAGTTTTAATAAAAATTACATTAAAATAAAATAAAATTACAATTAAAAATGTTGACACAGTTGAAAGCAATTAATCATATTCTGTGGAACATTCATTTTTATCACAATCATTGTGTGTAAAAATTGAATATGACGATGATGATGTGTAAAGATCTCAATTCCTTTGTTCTTCGCATATTGCGATCATAAAATTGTTAATAATAGATTTTTTATTAAATTGATTATTCAAACACATTTATTCTTGTGTAAAGCGATGACTATATAGAATCAACACAGAGGTTACAGTGACATAGAGTATAAATGGGTCGGAGGTTAGAAGATTTGTTTAGTCTGAGTTCAAGATGAAAGTAATAATTATATCTCTGGCTCTAGTTGGGTTACTCCAGGCGCAGGCCTTATCCTATGAGGACGTTTTGGAAGCGGAGTGGAAAAGTTATAAAGAAAATTTCGATAAATTCTACGAGGACTTCGATGAGGCGCAACTGAGACAGCAAATCTTCCAGGACAACAAGGAGACAATAGACAAACACAATGAACGATATGCTGCGGGCGAAGAGACCTTCGAGATGGGTGTCAACCAGTTCACGGATCTTCTACCACACGAATTCGAGTCCCTTATGCTGTCAAGCTTCAACATGACTGAAGATGATTATGAAAGCGATGAAGATTTAGATTATTCTCCTCCGGCTGATTTCGCGATTCCGAGATCTGTGGATTGGCGTGCTCAGGGTGCTGTTACCAGAGTTAAGGATCAAGGAAGATGTGGATCTTGCTGGGCCTTTGCCGCAGTTGGGACTTTGGAGGGAGCGCATTTTATCAAAACGAAGAAGCTCGTCGAGCTCTCTGAGCAGCAATTACTGGACTGCTCCAGTCGCCGTCCATATCGGAACGAGGGCTGCAGTGGCGGATGGGCAGAAGAAGCTCTCAGATATGTTAAGAATAGCCGTGGTATCGCAAAGAGTAGTAACTATCGCTACAAAGGTCGCCGGGGTCATTGTAAATCTAATAGCAAGCATGTCGGCGCAACAGTAAAGGACGTTGTCCACAGAGGACGCGGAAGCGAAAACGCTCTGGCAGTAGCCGTTGCCACGAAGGGACCAATGGCAGTTGCCGTCGAAGGCACACATCTTCACCACTATCGCCGTGGGGTGTTTAAAGCTCATTGCCACAGGCGCGCGAATCATGCAGTCCTTGTAGTGGGTTATGGTCACGATAGCCGAGGCGGAGACTATTGGTTGGTCAAGAACTCCTGGGGTGAAAGATATGGTGAAAAGGGTTACGTTCGAATGGCTCGCAATCGGAACAATATGTGCTTCATTGCCAGCGATGTCGTATATCCTGTGGTCTAGGAGAAAACAAATAGTTAATTCCTATAAAACCAAAAAAACTTCTTAAACTATAATTTTTGTTTATGTAAATTTCGTGCTTTAATAAAATAAATATATAAAATAAATATATAAAGTAAATAAAAATCATTTTTTATTATATACGAGTAGTTTCTGATATGATTAATACATATAAAGAATATATATAAAGATTTTTCTATTTCTTCTTTAAAATCTTCTCTTTTCCTAGATATTAGTAGGAATAATTAATCTCCTTTCTAGCTTTCTAGATAGTGTATCTTTTTATCCTTCACTTTCTATTCCACCTTTGCTATTCTCCACACTTTATACATCCTACTTGTCTCTTTCTTTATATCCTCTGCTTTTTAACCATTATATTATTGATCTGATTTGGGCTTTCGGGGTTTTCCCCAATCCATGCAACAAATATTGGATCAGTTTTAATTAATTTTTTATTTTAGATATTTTTAATAATTTTTAATAATAGATATTTTATTTTGTTAATTTTTTTATTTTTATTATTTATTTATTTTATATATATTTATTATTTTAATTTTGTAAATAATTTTTCATTTTTATTTTTAATTTTTTATGTAGTCGAATGCTAATAGTTGACTCTGAACAAATAAATAAATAAATAAAAAAAAATTAAATAAATTTAATCATAATAAATAAATAAATACATTTTTGTTTTATTTTTTAATTTTATCTTTATTTGTTATTTATCTATAAAGATATTAAGCAAATGTTATTAAATAAATGAATAAGATCAAAATAAATTTACCACCAACTTAAGAAGTTGTCCATATTTATAGTTTAAATTATAAGCATACGTAGAATAACTATTTATATATATATAAATATAGTATATATATGCCTTATATACGGGGTATAAGATCAAAGTACCGTTAACGTAGATCAAATCCTATATTATAAGACCGTAAAAACGTAGACTCTACGGGCTTGGGATCTTTGAACGAACTTGTTGTTTGTTTTGATACCCTAAGAAAAAAAGGTTATATCAGACTTGTGTAAATGTATATAACATATGAACGGACTTTATATATTCCTGATCAGTTTCAACATAAGCATCAATGTATCTGTTTCAGTGGATAAAAATGTCGATCTTAAAGATTTTTAGATACACACAAAGAACATTGTCTATGTCGTTGTATTAATATGTCTATATCTATGGTATACTATATGTATTATTAACACTGAAGATACAGGTCAGACCTGGGCTAAGGGTATCACGTAGTCGTTCAGAGCGTTTCGAGTAAATGTATTATAAAAAAATCTTAATCTTAAATTAGTTTTGGAATAGAAATATAATTCACCACACTCCACGTACATAAATTTTTATCCCGCATGATTAAACCCTTATTCATAATCCCTGATATTCTTCTGGCTGGAAACGAATTGTATAAAAGGGAACGACATTGCAAGTTAAGTTTAGTCTGGCTTCAAGATGAGAGTAATAATTATATCTCTGGCTCTAGTTGGGTTGCTCCAGGCGGAGGCCTTATCCTATGAGGACGTTTTGGAAGCGGAGTGGAAAAGTTATAAAGAAAATTTCGATAAATTCTACGACGATATCGATGAGGAGCAACTGAGACAGCAAATCTTCCAGGACAACAAGGAGACAATAGACAAACACAATGAACGATATGCTGCGGGCGAAGAGACCTTCGAGATGGGTGTCAACCAGTTCACGGATCTTCTTCCACACGAATTCGAGTCTCTTATGCTGTCAAGTTCCAAAACGAGCGATGATGATTATGAAAGCGATGGAGACTTCCTTTACAATCCTCCCGCAAACACTAAGATTCCGAGATCTGTGGATTGGCGTGCACAGGGTGCTGTTACCAGAGTTAAGAATCAAGGAAGATGTGGATCTTGCTGGGCCTTTGCCGCAGTTGGGACTCTGGAGGGAGCGCATTTTATCAAAACGAAGAAGCTCGTCGAGCTCTCTGAGCAGAACTTGGTTGACTGCTCCAGTAAACGACCCTATAGGAACAAGGGCTGCAATGGCGGAAGGGCAGGAGAGGCTCTGAGATACGTAAAGAAGAACCGTGGTATCGATACTTATAGTACGTATCCCTATGTGGCTGAACAGCAGGATTGTCGATATCGTAAGAAAAATGTAGGCGCTACAATAAGGGATATTGTACACGTTAAGCAAAACAGCGAACGGGATCTGGCAATAGCCGTTGCCAAGAAGGGACCAATTGCTGTTTCCATTGAAGCAACACACTTGCATCATTACCGAAAGGGAGTCTTGAATAAGCCCTGCCATAAGCATACGAACCATGGAGTCGTTGTGGTTGGTTATGGCCACGATAGCCAAGGCGGAGATTATTGGTTGCTCAAGAACTCCTGGGGTGAAAAACATGGCGAAAAGGGTTATGTGCGAATGGCTCGGAACCAGGACAATATGTGCTTCATAGCGAAAAGAGCGATATTCCCGTTGGTTTAGAGTTAGCCTCTTTTCCACTTAAAACTTTAATATTCTAAATAATAATAATAATTTTGTTGATTAACAATATTAATGTAAAAAAATATTTATAATAAAACCTATATAAACCTGAACATATGTATTGTAGTATAAATAAGGAAGTTTTACTTTTCGCTAGAAGATCTTATATACATATACGATATATAATGTAACTGGCGATTAATATGCGATATAAATGGATAATGGATAATGGATAATGGATAATGTATAATAGATAGAGAAAGTCACTTCAAAAGAGAGGAATCTTTATCTAATATATCTATTTTCCATAAAATTATAAAGACAATTCCTTGAGATGTAATGTTAATTTTTTTCCAGTGTATCCATTAACTTAACTACAATTTGTGCCGATCATAGGATCATAACGATTGTTCTTAGTTTTTCCTTCGCAAATTGTATACAAGCAGTGTACTGTTTGTAACGCATGCAACGCATAAAAGTGCGAATATAAGTAATGCTGTTATCAGCTGGACTCTTTGTTGCGATTTTACAGACTTTATTAACTGTAAGTTTTATATAAATAAGTGTAAAATGCATATAAATAGCTTTAGAATGGATATTTTGTTTATCACACTCGCACATGAAATATTATCCCGAATTTTTCCTGCTTTCACCCCAGTCATGACTGTACATAACCAAGAAAAGGGAAACAAACTATGTATACAAAATAATGCGAATGCTGAGATTGAGATTAGTCTGCCTTTAATATGAGAGTAATAATAATAATAGCTGGGTTGCTCCAGGCACAGGCCATATCCTATGAGGCAGCGGAGTGGAATAGCTTTAAAGTGAATTTGGATAGAGTTTACGACGATTTCGGTGATGAGAAACTGAGACAACAGATCTTCCAGGACAACAAGGAGACAATAGACAAACACAATGAACGATATGCTGCGGGTGACTTGACCTTTGAGATGGGTGTCAACCAGTTCACAGATCTCCTACCAGACGAATTCCAGTCTCTTATGCTGACCAGTTTCAACATGACTGGAAAAGAATATGTAAACGATGGAGACTTAATATACTCTCTTAATAGACTTAATATACTTAATATACTAAGTGTTGCTGGGCCTTTGCTGCAGTGGCCGCTCTCGAGGGACATAATTTAATGAAAACGAAGAAGCTAGTCGAGCTCTCTTAACAAAACTTGATTGACTGCTCCAATCGCAGTCCCTATGTCAACAAAGGTACAGGTGCAGGATGGGCAAGAGAAGCGCTGAGAAACGTAAAGGAGAACCATGGTATCAATACTTAAAGTACGTAACCCTACGTGGCTATACAGCAGAAATGTTAAGATTTGTTAAGGATCATATAGGCGCTACAGTAAAAGATATTGTACACATTAAGGAAGGCAGCGAACGTGATCTGGCAATAGCCGTTGCTAAGAAGTACTGGTTGATAAAGAACTCCTGGGCTCCAAAATCCGGAGAAGATGATTACTTTCGGCTGGCCCGCAATCGGAATAATTTGTGCTTCATTGCGAGCCTAGCTTTGTATCCGTTGGATTGAGCATAGAACAATATTTTTTCATTTAATTAACAAAAATTATTCAACATTGATCATAAACATATCTATTTCATTAATAAAAGACAGTTAGTTTTAAATTCAATCAAAAATGTACCAATATTTATTAGAGTTTGAGAGTATATATGCAACATCACTGCAGATCGAGCGAGAGTAGAGTTTTATAAACGATTTATTGATATTTTGATATATAGTTACATAGATGTATACTCAGCATCAATAAACATCACCATAGTTTGAAATACATTTCATATAACAGTTAATAGAAAGACAAATACAATTAAAATGTTTTGATAGTCGCAATACTTTTTCCCCTTTTCTCCAAAATTGTTTGCAACAATGTCAGATCTGTGTATAAATATGTGTATGTATGTGTATAAGCAGTTATAATAGTTATAGTAATTGATTGTATAAATATTATCAATTATATCATTTTGATTAAGAAGTTCCCTTATAAAGTATTATAATTTTGCGATGCACTTGTTCAGTCAATATTATTTCAATTTCCACAACGCATCCAGCTCGTTCAATGGGTCCTTTGACTCCTGTTGCTCTTTCGCGTTGTTTTGCGGTGCCATCTTCATTTGATATGAGGTCATGATACCACCTTAAAAATAAAAAAGATACTTGTTAAAGGTCTGCATATAATTCGGAGTGTGTAGCACAGTTCTTACGCTTGTTAAGGACATCATGAGCATGGGTCAAGGCAATAAGCATGGACTGCTCCAGAATAACCGCCTCGCGTAGAGAATTTTGACGCTGCATACAAATACGAGACCAAACATCGACCACATCTGTCATAGGATCAATTAAGTGAATAAAATATGTTAAATATTAAGTAATTAGAATACAATGCTTACTTATTAATATGGGTCGCTTGGTTTGGGTGCCCATCAACGCACAGATTCCTACAGTCAAAAACTCTGACCGCTCGGAACCCGTCAAACAGCTCAGAATGAGCGGTGATGCAGGCGCGTTCGCGGCCAGACAACGCTGCTGATGCGTAGCCAGTGCATTCTGCGCTACGCCAAGCAATTGAGTGGGTTTGCTATATAGGAATAGTACCAGTATAAGGAGAATAGTATAAGGATCAAAAGGAAACAGATTTTATATAATTACCCCTTAGTCCATTGCTTGATCTGCAGCAGCGATAAATCCAGAATAGCATCGGCGCCATGCAGTGACAATTTCAATTGATATTCCGTAGAATGGCTCAGCGTTTGCACCTTCAAACACTCCACGGTGTAATCATCGTAGTGTGTGGGCTTATTGAGCGCCTGCGGCCAAAAAGGATCAAACAACTGGCAAAAGAAGAGACTCTTATTGGTTGGAGAACATTTTAAGGCAATAGTTAATGAACTCACCTCGTTGGGGGTGTGCAGACAAACCACCGTGCGTGATTTTTCTGACCAGATCATGGACCAGAAATCGTTGATTGTATTCGCTTGCGGAGTTTGGGCTATAATGAAATTGGGACAACCGGCGCTGAGGATCTGTGGAAAATGGCAAAAATCGGAAAACGGAAACATTTTAGTTTATAATCTTAAACTTAACCTTATTTAAAAATAATCTTCAGGTTTCTTTCTCCTCTTTTCTAACCTTCATGTACGCCGCGTTTATATAGTCATCCGTCTGTTTGTCCAGCTTGACGCGTGCATGATCGTAGGGCAGACAGTCCAGAGAGCGATTCTTCTCTGGAAACAGCTTGGCTATGGTTGTGGTACGCTTCACGTTGGAGTCCTTATCCAGTTTCTGCTGAAGCTCCAGCCACTTGGTGCCAAGTTGAGTGTTGCCGTTTAGCATTTTAACGTGTAAATTCTCAACTAGCTTTTCAAAGGTCTCCACCTCCTTATGGAAATATTTAAGCATCTGATCATCATTGAAAGGATCGTGCGAGCGCATTTGGAATGTGGTCAATGGATGTCCGTTTGTTGCCTTTTCGCTGGCGGAATGTGTTAATGAAACTGAGTCCCAGTCAAAGTTATCCAATGAACTTAAATCTGAGCAATTTGATAGATTGTCTAGGCTGTTCTTACGCAGCGATGAAACCGCTGGCGGAGGTGAAACCATCGGCGATACCGAAGTATCTGCTTGCGAGGTGGGAGCGGCAGTTGCCGGTTCACACTCGCTAGTAGCTACTTGACTGGCCGGCGGAGAAGTCGTAGCCACAATCTGAGGCTGCAACAACGGGGGCAGCACAGCACCAGCACAATCCAAGTTCAAATCACTCAGTAGATCCACATTGCTGGGATCCGAATTGGTTGGATTCGTTTCGCTCTGCAGAGCGGATGAGGCATAGGGAGCACTACTAGTGGTTGTCTGGGTGTTGGCAATGCTGCTGCAGCCGCTTTGTATATAAATTGATTGCTTTTGATTATCGGGCGCGGCTGCAGCAACTGCCGGTGTCGCTGTTTCCTCCTGCAGTTGTTGTTGTTGTTGCTGTTGCTGCTGCTGCTGTAGTTGTTGCTGTTGTTGTTGTTGTTGTGGTATGAGCGTCTCCCCGCCAGAATGATAGCCATATGGTGGAGTATAATAGTTAGACATAATATCCTGATTTTGATTTTGATTTTGAACTGTTGCCTCCAACTTTGGAGTTGGAGTACTGCCGCTTGGTCCCTTCGTATGTGAAACTATGGGGGACTGCTTAAAGGATAATCAATCAGAATCCAGGAATAACTAATTATATATGGGATTACTCACATCAAAGCCGGTAGCCGGATTACTTCGGCTAGCTGATTCCGAGTCTGTGGTGCCCACAACGGCAGCCTGCTGCTGTCCACTCTGTGTAAATTGGCCAAAAACATTTGAAACATTTGGAGTGAGACCGCTGCCTTGCTGGTAGCCACTGCTGTATTCATATTTGCCAGTCTGTGGATTGTAGCTGTAGCCTGGATGATTGGGGTAACTGAGAAAGCTGGAATCAGCACTTGGCGCAGCCACGGACAAAGGAGGAGCATTGGAAGCGGCCACTGGGTATTGCAGAGACGGTTGCGGTATTGCTGGGGATGATACACTAGCTTGTAAAGGTGCCGTTGCTTGTGGCTGGGCCTGAGGCTGAGCTGGTACAACTTGGTTTGGATATAATGCTGGCTGTGGTGGAGGGATTTGCGGCTGCGGCTGCGGCACTACTGCGGCTTGCGGAGGTGTTTGCTGGTGAGCATAAGTAACAGTTGCATTGGGAGGCTGAGGAGTCGGGGCTTGGGGATTAGCTACAGGTTGCTGCGGAGCCTGGGCAGGGGGATAAGTAGTTGGTTGCTGCGGCGCCTGAGATTGGGGATAGCTTGGTAATTGTGGCACCGGCTGCTGCTGAGCATATGCCGCAGCTTGCTGTGGATACATGGCAATCTGCTGTTGCTGCAATGGTAGCTGCGCCTGGTTGAAGTTTGAAGCCTGCTGAGGCGCAGCTGGAGCTTGTGGATAAGCCGCAGCATTTGGTTGTTGATAGGCCAAAGGCGCCTGTGGATTTGGTTGCTGTACATATCCGGCCTGCTGCTGGTTCATTTGCTGTTGTGGATAATTTAAGGATTCTGGATTGGTTTGCGCTGTGGCCACATAGAGAGGCTGTTGGTAGTTGAAGTTCTGAGCAGGCGAAGAAGATGGTGCTGGATAGTTCAGCGGATAATTGTAGTTATACTGCAACTGCTGGCCATAAGCTGATGAAGCCTCAGCTTGCGCCTGCTGCATGCTGAGCTGGGACATTGCGCCGTGCAGCGTTTGAGAGTTGGGCGATGCCTGAGCCTTATAGGCGGGTGGTGCAATGTTCTGTTGCAGTTGTTGGTATATGGGATTGGTATATCCTGCGGCACTGGGATCATAATATTGCTGTTGCTGTAAGCTGTATGGCGGCGGCGGTTCATTAGGTGGTGGCGCTGTGGCAAAGGCGGAACAAGCGGCCTGCGTAGGATTCTCGGAGCCCACTGGCACTGGTCGCACTGTGGGTAGATAGGCTGTGGCATCCATTGGTGTGGTCATACCGCTATTTTTAGCATTTAGATAATCCCGTAGCTTCGGAACACCGCCAGTCGCAATCGTGGGCATTTCCTGTTTGCTCAACGGAGGTGCTGGTGCAGGTGGAGCCGTCTTTACGCTGAGCAAACGCTGCTGTCGCTCCTCCGACTGCACATCACGCGCTGACTTAAAGCGGGTCAAGAGCTTTTGCACATTGCCCGCCAGTTTCTTATAGAACTCTAGACCCTTGGCCGACTTCGCCAGCAAATCCTCATACACATCATATGAGGCCGCCAGTGAGCTGTAGAAATGCTCGCGTTTCTGTTTCACATCCTGCAGCGTTTTTAGCACAGGAGCTGCGCGAGCATAGGCCTCGGTTAGAGCCTGCAATATATTTTGTTGTGCCAGCATATTTTGATCAAGGAGCTGCGTTAGGCGCTCATGTTTGGCCAGTTCGGTGGCAAAAAGGGCCTGGAGACCCTCCTGCGCGCCGTGAGCAATTACCTTGGCCGTGATATCATCTTCATTAATGGCAATACGCAAATCAGCATGGAACTGTGCCCGCTGCGCCTTCATCTCATTTACTTTGTTCACAATTAATTTGACATCCTTGAAAATTTCCGTCGTGTTGAGCTCGGAGCTAAGCTTAGGCATCAGCTGCTGTATCTCTTGCAGTGGACGTGCCAGAATCTTCAGGTTATTCACATGCAAGCTCATCGCCTTGCGTAGCGTATTATTTGATTCACCTGCTCTAGTATGAGCTTCGCTATACTTCTGGAATTCCCGCGTTAGCTCCGTGATGTGAGCATTTGGCGTGCGCTGTACTCCGCTGGCCGCTTGAAACTCACGTTCAGCCTGGCCCTCAGCCTCCAACATGTGTGTCAGCTCGCTAAGATTTGTCTCAACATCAGCTGTCATTTCGGCTAGCTGTGACATGGCCTCGATGAGATCGCTTATAGCCGATTTATTGGCATGCAGCGACGCACATCGATCGACAATGCCTTGGGGCAACTTGTTGGCATGCTCCTCGTTTATGTTAAGATTTTCCAACGTTAGCGAACTCATGTAGCTATCCAGTTGCAAGTCCTTCTCTTCCAGAATTGCACCATATTTGCGCAGTATCTTCGCCTTCTCCTCGCTGTACATGGAGCTAGCCTCGTGCGCCTTCATTGGCACCAGACGCGCAAATATGTCATTCCCAGCAAACTCCTCATCTGTTATAGAGAAGCCAATACCATTCACCAGGTTCGCCCCTTGGACGGCGGCAATCGTACTCAACTCAGGCACAGCTTCGTGATAAATGAATTCATTCTCGTTTTTGGCATTCTTTCGCTTGGCCTCCACTACATCAGCGGTGAAGCTAAGCGACTCATTGATTTCCTTTTGATCGGGCAGACCCTTCGACTCCTTGCGTGCCTCCTCCAATTTATCCCAGGCGGCCTACAAATTGAATTTATTCTTAATATATTGTTCTTTTGTCTTAACAAAGATTTATAGCTTTACCTGGTAGAGCGTCACTCGTTCTCCCATTTTTCGTTGCTCCTCCGCATGCTGGCCCTGATATAAGTACAATATGCAGTTGAGATAGTTTATCTTGAATCTGACATATTTCTTCCACAGCTTGAAGACGGAGCCATCGATGACCTGAGAGACTGGTCCATCCTCGCCACCAGTGAGTAGCGCTGCTAATGCTGCGCCATAGTAAACAACAATCTGGGCCGTTACCTTGGCTACAATGTGCGGCTTGCGATTGTCAATTAATGACTTTTCCAGTATGCATTCCTGTGCTTGGGCCAGGCATACCTGCTGCTGGAAGAGTAACAGCTCGGTAGTCATAAAATCACCTCCACTGTTTACACTGGCATATCGTTCCCTTAGTTCGTTGTACACCCAAGCAGCTGCCTGAAATTAGGGATAGCAATTAGGTATTCTTTCTAAAAGAATCTCTGATTGATATGACAGAGTTACAAGATAAATACAAAAGGCTCTACAAACCTGGAAATGAGTACAGGCCATTTTCATACCATCTACATCCCCACGAGTCACCGAAGCGCCGGACTGTGTATGGGATGCGGCAATGTTGAACAGGACAGCGGCGCGTTCGAAGCGTATATCGTGTACTTCATGCACTGCACTATGATAGAGATCCTTCCAGGTGAACGTAAATATGTTACGCTCAGTCAGCTGTGGGAAGCGATTCTGTAGCGCATGCAATTGGCAATAGTAACGCTTCATTATCGGAGCACCATCTTTGGTAGTGCGCATCGCCTGATTACGAAGCGTTTCCAATGCGTGCACCTCTTTCGAATAAGCCTCAGCATCCTCGTGATAAAATTCAGCTATGTGCTGCAAGTAAAATGGGGTAAGAGTGTGTGAGAGCGAGCGATAGCGAAAGTTCGTTGATTATTTCGTATTTTTTTCATTGCTATTTGTGGGGCCTAATCAGACAACGACTGCGACAGTAATTACGATGACTCAGCCGCAGTCAACAACGGTACCAGCCCCGTGGGAGGTTCACACAATGAAAACAATGGGGAAAGGCAACGGGGGTAGACAAAGCAAAACATTTTTGTGGATCAGCTTTCGTCTGTGGGGCTGACTTGACTCTCCACCTCCTGCTACTGCTATACGTTAATTGGGTAGTTCGTCGACCGTCGCTTTGCCTCTGTCTCAGAGTCAATGTCTCAGCCGTTTTTTAATTGACCCACCTTTTTAAGCGCCGCAAAGGATGTGCTCTCGGGACTGGACTTCAGGGCAAACCACAGCATGTGCAGACGCGGCACGGCCTCCATTGTGTCTTGTTATGCGGCCTTTTCAGTTTATATGTAATTTGGGAATCGGGTTTAAAAGAACGTATAAAGGAAAAATTGCACTGCTATAGCAGTGTTACCGTGAGCAATAAGCTAACAAAATACCAAATAAGCAATGACAATATACCGAACTCTCTTCTTACAACGACATAAATATGAAAATTTGCCCCTTTCAGCGGGTCATCCAACAGCGAGCTAACATGTTAAATCTGTTCGCTTCAACGAAATGTTCGAAGCGTGACTTTGTGTGACGATTAAATTTGGGGGTCTACTTTTCGGTTCGCCAAAAATATAAAAACATTTCAATATAATTTTTAATTTGAAATCTTATAAAAAATTATATTAAAACTTATAAAAACACAAGTATAACAGTGCGCGCTGTTAGCAACAGCACATATTTCGGCTAATGTTAAGAAGAATGAACTAGGTGAACGAAAATCGGAGTCACAGTTCGCTCGTTCCGATAAGTGTGTCGCTCATTCGAACTTGTTCTGAACGATTCGATATAACTCTGCTTGGCAATATGACGCACTCACGCACAACGAATTGTTGAAATTTTCGCGAAAACAACTGTCGAAGTGCTAATAAAACTATGAATTTGACGTATATACGTTCAAAACAAATTGGACATTAACAACGCGAGTCGTTTTCAAAGTAATTTTGCAGATCGTGCATTATAACATTTCGACAGTCAGCAAAAAACATGGCGCCTACTCCACTGCCACTGGAGCAAATGCCCGGCGCAAGTGCAGGCTATCTGCCAGCCGGGCAGGAGGGCGGTCCACGTATTAATACCATGTCCATGTCGGTTCTGATCGATTTCATTATTCAGCGAACCTACCATGAGCTGATGGTTTTGGCGGAATTGTGAGTAAACAATGCTAAATGCTGAAGACCGACTATTGAAATTTCTTTGCGATTTATAGATTGCCACGCAAGACAGATATGGAGCGCAAAGTGGAGATCTACGCTTATGCGGCGCGCACACGACATCTGTTTACGCGCCTAAATGCTCTGGTTAAGTGGGGAAATTCTGTGTCCAAGGTGGACAAGAGTTCACAGATCATGAGCTTCTTGGACAAACAGAACATGTTGTTTGTGGAAACGGCCGACATGTTGGCACGCATGTCCCGGGAGACGCTAGTGCGGGCACGTCTGCCCAACTTTCACATTCCCGCTGCCGTCGAGGTATTGACCACCGGCACCTACAACCGTTTACCAACGTGCATACGTGAGCGCATTGTACCACCGGATGCCATAACGCCTGCGGAAAAGAAACAGACACTCTTGCGCCTCAACCAGGTCATACAGCATCGCCTTGTCACTGGGAAATTGTTACCACAGATGCGCGAGTTTCGCATACGTAATGGACGCGTCATATTCGAGGTAAAGCACGAGTTCAGCGTGGCTCTAACTGTTATGGGCGACAGCCCAAATGTGCCTTGGCGTTTGCTGGACATCGATGTGCTTGTTGAGGACAAGGAAACAGGTGAGAATTGAGTACAATTGCTCCTATGATAACATTTAAAAATAATCTAAAATCCTTATCTTCTGATAGATGGCAAGTCGTTGGTACATCCGTTGCAGGTCAACTACATACACCAACTGATCCAGGCACGTCTCGTGGAGAATCCTAATGCCTTGAGTGAGGTGTACAATTGCCTGCACTATTTCTGTCAGTCGCTACAGCTTGAGGTACTCTATACACAGACACTACGTCTTAACTATGAGCGTCTGGACGACAACAATATCACTGTGGAGGAGTATGTGCCGGGCGTCAAACTAACCGTCTCCTACTGGCGTGATCTCAAGTCGGAGCTGGGTTATCGGCTCACTGTTCAGTCAGATCCAAACGAAGTCGGCCGTCCTCTGGCCGTAGTTCATGTGCCTTCCCTTGGCGCCAAAGAGTCAGCTGAGGTAGCCGATCGGGCCGTACGCTCTGAGCATCTATCCATGGAACGCTTGATTGTGCACACAGTTTATATACGATCTGTGTCGCGATTGAGTGATCTCAAGATTGAGTTCCAGGCCTTTCTCAAGGACGTTGATTGTGAGTACAAAAGTTGTTATCACCTAAACCAGGATAGAAGTTAATAAGATTACTGATCTGTAAATTACTTTTAGTCAATCTACAGGGTACACCAGCTATTCTGACAGTTCCCGTGCTTTCGCCGTGCCTGCGCGCGGAGCAGATTCACATAACCATCGACACACACACCGGCATGTTCCGCTGCCATGTGCCTAAGCATCTGGACTGTCCCATTACTGATGAAATGCAGGATTGTCTGAATGGTGATCGGAGCAAGCTGCCGTCTTTACTATCGGAGTTACGGTACTGGATCACTCATCGGCGGTGCGAGAAAACGCTTCAGCATCTACCTGCTACGGCAACGGAGACGTTGCCTTTTCTCTCGTTGCCTGACCAGGAGCTATTGCAGGCTGGTCGTCACAAGATTTACGTCAAGCTGCATCGCCATCCAAACATTATTTTGGTAGGCTAAGAAGATAATAATAATAATAATATAAGGTTAACTTAGCTCCGCTAATGATTTTTCTTATAATTTGTAGGTGGTTCAGCTGAAGGAGAAGACCGCGATGCCTAATGAAATGGAGTACACCTTTCATCTGGGCTTTGTTGTATTTCAAAAGGATGATACCGATGTTGTGGATGACTCTGCCAAGCAGCTAGTGTCTATTGTGACACAACCACCATCGGATATTCCTAAATTTTACACGCATCTAGTTCGGCTCGTTGAGTTTGATACATTTGTGGCTACACATGGACCCGGCACTGAAGTGGATGGTGAGTCCGCTTACCTTTTATCACAAACCGGTTATAAACTTTTTCGCTTCCAGCAGAAATATCACCACATAAGCGCAAATCCAATGGCGACATTCTGGCACCTCCCGCCAAGCAACAAAAGACAATTTTCCCCGCATATTTTATACCAGAGCTGGCGCACGTTGTGGCCATGTGCGACGAGAAGATACCGTTCCTCAATTTGGCACAGACTCTCTCCAAGTATCGCATTCCGCACAGCGGCCTGCAAGTGGAGGCGAATGCCACTTCGTTGGTGCTAAAGATTCTGTCATTGCCCCAGCCGGGTGTCACGACAACTCCGATGGCCACTGGCGAACCCAAGCCAGCGCCTGCTGCAAACACATCAATGTCAATACCCAAGGTCGAACCACATGTTTGGAAAGATCTTATGCGACGTGTTCTCTCCATCTCAGTGCGCTCGCAGACCAACAAGAACAGCCAGGTGCGCATCTGGGTGGTGGAGTTTGTGTTCTACAGTACGCCTCTGCAGAGTACACACCAGAAGGAGCAGGGTAACCGTCGCACTGTCTATCTCACCTATGAGCAAGCCAATCATGACTTTTCCAAGACGGTCGAGGATCTGCTCAACGACTGGTCTAAAATTGTCTACCTTTACACACTCGTCTACAACTTTTCCGAGCAACTACGCAACAGTAAGTCCGATCCTAGAGTTCAGCTTAAATGATATATATATGTTCTATATATACTTTCTAATCCACAGAGCGTCTCACCCTGTGCGATATGTTGGTGGTGAAGTCGTACAGCTATGTTAATCTATTGTTGGGCTATGGACCCAAAAAGGAGGTCACCTGCAACATCTACTGGTCGGTGCAGTCTCATGGTTTCCGGTTAACCTTTGTAGGTGGCATATCTGCGGTTAATGCGCACTCCATGATGCGAGATCAGCTGGCGCAGCATCTAAATCAACAGCACAGCCTGACGACTGTCGCTCACATATTGCATGAAACCTACAATCCCATGAGCTCCATTGCCAAGTTACCTGTGCTCCCACTGCTAGGCATTCCGGTAAGTTTTAAACGCAGTTGTCCTTAAGATCCTTTATTTCATATCAATTTGCTTTCAGCGTCCCCAGGTGCCCGTTCTATCGTTCTGCATGTTGCCACAGTCACCCTGCCTGATGCGATTAACCTATCAGGCGGTCTACTGTCTGGAGCTGCGTTTCCGCGCCAATCGACTTGTATCTGTACGCGATGGCGCCAGCAGCCGCTTTGAGCGAAATGTTATCGAAGAGTTTACGCCCATACAGGGCTTGAAGGCCTTTTTGTCCAAATATGTGGACGAGTCAGCTGTGTATAGAGGACGAGCGCCGCATGAGGATGACAATCCGTTGTCACCCATGGGTCTTGAGGATACCTTTGGTGGTCCGGGAAGCGTGGCAGGTGTAAGCGCAGGCGGCTCTTCACCATTTTTGGGAGCCGGCATGCGTGGTCCACAGTCGCCACGAGATAGTGGCTTACGGTTTCCAGCACCACACACGCCGCCTTCCAGCTCAAATCCTCACACACCAGCCAGCCCGCATCCCAGCGCTGGCGGTGCCGGCGGAGGTGCCCAGTGCCATGGCAACTTTAATTTGACATCTCCACCAGCACCGCATATGCCGCATCCGTCCCCCGGTGGACTGATGCCATCATCTCCGCTTAATCCACAGCCGAGTCCACACATGGTGCACAGTCCAGGACCAAACACGCTTTACATGCCAAGTCACCAAGATTCGCCTTTTACGGCCATGTCGCCGGCAAATAACAATTGGCCAGGATCTCCCAGCATGCCACGCCCTTCGCCTAGGCCCGGCCAGAGTCCAGAACACAAGAGTACGGGTGGAGGAGGACCTGGTATGGGTATGGGTATGGGTGCCACTGATCGGAGTGGCAATCGTGGCACTCTAAATCGGCCTTGGGCTGGCGCTGTACCCACATTACTATCACACGAGGCACTTGAGACCTTGTGCCGTCCCAGCCCGCATCCCAATAAGGACATCAATGTAGCAGACATGAGTCCGCTGGAACGGTTCTTGGGATGCGTCTATATGCGCCGCCAGTTGCATCGAAACATCCAGAGCGAGGAGACACTGACAGCGCTCAACTCAACAGAGCCAGGCGTAGTACTATTCAAAGTGGATGGTCTCCAGTGCCAGGTGATGCTCAATCAGATGCATATGCAATCCCTGCACCTGAAGGTTACTCAACTCCCACCCACGCCCGACAAACCGACTTTCCAACTGAGTCCCGATGATCTGCTCGTCATTGAACAGTACTTCGATACCCGAGTTGCAGCCCCGCCTTATCGTCCCAATGCCCTGCACAGCATATGCCGCCTGCTGAATCTGCCTGGACATGTGCTCAAGGATTTCGTACAGATTATGCGACTGGAGCTGAAACCCGAACTTGGCGGCGATCAACTCAAGTGGACAGTACAAATGTGCATGCGGATGCCGCCCTCGGCTCTGCCCATTGTTCCCATTGGCAATGCCTGCGTGGTTTTGGGTCGCATGAAGATTCTCTTTTTCCTGCACATCACTCGCATACCCTATAACGGCAAGGACTGGAAGGACATTCCCTCACTGGTGCTGCCCATTGTCCATGATATCGCCACAAATCTCACCCAGGTGGCAGAGAGGCGCGAACAGGTCCAATCACATATGATGGCTGCTGCCAGTTCGCTGCTGCGTCGCTTTGCCGACTTTGGTGTACAGCAGAATCAGTGCTCGCTCTTTCCGGCCATTACGGATCTGCTGACCAATTTGCCGCTCACCACGGATCTGCCACCGCCGCCCTCCAATCAGCCAATCGGTCCGCCCGTTGGTGTTAACCTGGGACCGCAGGGAGTTAATGTTGGCGTTGGTGTTGGAGTTGGTGTAGGCGTTGGTGTGGGTGTTGGTGTTGTGGGTTCTAGCCCGAATACGATGATGCCCATGCAACAGATGCAGCCACAGGTTGGACATGGTCCGCAGCTTGGCCCAAACCCCGGAGTTCCACAGTGATGAAGGCGCAAGCGCCGCACCTCCTCACAGCATCAGTGAGCCGGCGTGTCTAGGCGCAATTGCGATCGATCAACAGACGTATTCCCAATCCTCATCCCCATCGTCATCCATGTATTTATTGATTAATGCCAGACAAGCTTTTACATTCTCTTACGACGCGACAACAACACAAAGGGACTCCAAAGTCAAGGTCTAGATCAAGATTAAGATCAATTTATCCATATATCCAATATCCACAATTCATAAACAAGAATCAAGAATCCCCCGATTCCATCATCCAGAATCCACCACACAAATTATAACAAAGAAAATATTATAAAAAAATGATTATAATTGTACAAATGTGCGCACTAAACAAATTGCACATAATAAAGCGCTAACTAACTGTAAAGGTAACTGTAACTAGTGTAAACGTAAGAGCTCTTTCCTTATTTATCACATGGTTTTCTAGCATCGCCGCCTGCCCCACTCGCCCAGCCACTGTCTGGAGCCCTCTAGGCGATTCTTGTGACTACTTGCACCGAGGTTAGTACATATGGTTGTTCGTTTATGGTTATGGTTTATACCCTTGCTGTACGCGATCTGGTGAGTACTCGCACAATTGCATATAGTATATAGTTAAATATATGTAATACGATAATTATCGATAAGTTTGGAACACCACAAAATTTAATAGTAAGGAAAATATTTGCAAACAATGTAATAGGGAATATAAATAGTTTTCAATTTGAAATTGGGAATAACCCAGAAAGGGTAACATAGTGCTAAATTAGTGGTCCGATAATTATCGATACGTTCGATAGTGAGTGATTTTGAAAGCCACAAAATCTAAAAGACAAACGGAAATAGTTTCTAAAAATAGAAATAGAGATTATCTGAAATGATATATACCATCGTGGTAATTAAGTTTTCCGATAATTATCGATAGGTTCGATAGCTAGTGATTTTAAAAACCACAAAATCTAAGAGACAAACGGAAATAGTTTCCAAAAATATAAATAAAGTGCCCAAAATGATATATATCATAGTGCTAATTAAGTTATCGATAATTCTCGATAGGTTCGATAGTAAGTGATTTTGAAAACCACAAAATTAAAAGGAAAAAATCAAATAGCTTCCAAAAATAGAAAAAGATAGTATCTGATATACATATATCATAATGGTAAATGAATAATACGATAATTATCGATAGGTTCGATAGGTGGCCTAGAATTCTACAATATTTTAAAGGGAATAAGAGATAATTTTTAGAAGATACTTATTAAAAGGGAGCTTAAGTAGATGTATTTCCATTTACAGTGCGTGAAGCACATAAATTAGAAAGAGATAGCACTATTGAAATACACAGCAATTCTTCGGATGCACATTGCATCAACTTGCTGCTTTGCTTTGTGTACAGGAATGTATCTGAGCTGAATATAAAAGTAATTTTTATATAATATATATAGTATATAGATATAAGATAACTAGTCGTATATGCAAGGGTATAAATATTTCGGCTAAGCCGAATATTATTCACTCTTTTTGATTTTTTTGCTATTTTTTGTTGTTTTTTTTTGGCTTAGTTTGTATTGCATTTTCCAATTGTTTTTCTTCTGCTTTATATCACTGCTTTGGGGCAATCTTCGTGTTGTCCATTTGAGTGGTCAACTCGCTGATGCCCTCCTCCTCCTCCTCGGAGATGAGATCGACCCAGTAGCGTAGCTTCTTGCTGCGCAAATAGCTGGCAGAGTTGTCAAAGACAACGGTGTCTGTGAGAAAGAGAATTGATATAATGTATCGTAAGGATTTGCGTGCAGTTTACTCACAGGTTGTGTTGGGTCGCGTTGAGATGAAGCCAGCCTCGTCCATTTCGTTGGAATAGACAGTGCCCAGAGGCACCTCGCTGCGCTTCTCGCCCGTCTTCTCGTCCACGCTGTAAATGCCGAACTTGATGTCATAGTCAAAGGTGCGGAAGTTCCAAGAGAGCAGCTGCTGCTGTGACTCCTCATCCCGATCCGCGGCTTTGGCCACCTTGAAGTCCAGTTTTAGCTTGTCACCCTTGGCAATCTGGGTCTCAACGTAGTTCTTGTCGATTTGTTGGCTGCTCTGATCCACAAAGAGTTCCTCGGGTAGCTTGCCACCCCACACCATCAAGGACTTGCACTGTGGATCACCAAGCTTGTCCACCAGCTCTCCTCCCCAGCACTTGGGAAAGTTTTTAGGATCGACGTGCCCGAACAGCGTTTGCTGCCACTTATCCACACCAGACTTGTAAATGTGAATCTTGCTGGTCGTGTTCTCATCCAAGAACTTTTTGACTATATTGAATGCCACCGAGAACAACTTTGGCGCATTGATGATGTAGCACATCTTTAGCAGCTCCGGAAAGTTGGCCTCGTACTGTTTCACCGACGAGATTATACACTCAGCCGCTGGCCTCCAGGCGTACTGCTTCAGGTTCATCGATTCACAATCAAAAAACACCACCAGCTGACGTGCCTTCCAGCCATGCTGGAGGCTCTGTTGATAGGCGGTCTTCATGAAGCGCTCCAGCAACAGCACCAGATACTTCTGGAACTCAAAGCGTGTCACGCAGTGCATCATGCCCCATATGTCGAAGTTATAGAATGGACAAACAATCACTGCAATAGAAGAGTGGTAGATGAATCAGTTTCTGTTGAAGACTGATAGATTCTTTACCCACCTGGTGAACCATCATTGTCATAGCCCATGAGCCCATAAGGCAGGTACTCCTGCAGTGCTCTGGGTGCTTCCCACTTCTCAATGTTGTCCACGTTCCACATGGCGCGTGTCTTCAGACTCTGCAAAAGGGAGGGCATAGAGTAGAGTTAAGAGAAGTACTTTGAGATATATATTATATATATTAACCAGATCTGTCTATATCTATTCGAGCTGTGTAAAATAGTCCTTGGGCTTAAAATATTTGTACAAACTTCACTTTATTGAACACAATGCACATGTCGGAAAGAGCTGGTTCGGATTACTATATAATATAGCTATGCTTCTGAACTATTGCTCGATTATTAAGTATAGTATGGATATATCTTATAGGATTTTATCTTAAGCCATCAATAGGAACAATCGGATAAGACCTGTACCTTTCTTTAGTTCCCTACACCAAATTCTTTTGCGCTTTTTACATTTTTACTAGCCAGAGGTGTAGTTTGTTTCTTATAATAGGGGGATGGATATGATATAGTATTGAATCACATAAACTTATATTTTTCAACTAGAACTTCTGGTATTCAATTTAATTTCCTTTTATACAGTTCAAAGACAAGTGGGAAAATTTGTTGTAGTTTCACATAAATTAATTTTATTGTTGCTTTGACTTTACCAATGAGAACTTTTGTCGACTTATGGAGAAGGTTACGTTCGGGTCCCATAGCACTATAACTTTTCTACATTCTCTTTATTCTTTCTATAGTTAGAATTATATTTTAATAATATTAATTTTTAAAGCATTCAAAGGATTTTCAGCAATCCTTAGACAAATCTCTCTTATTAGTTGTATCTTTACTTACAGCTTTAAGCATTTTCTCAGCCGCATCCACGTTCCATTTGCGCGCTATGGAAAATAAGAATAATTGATCAATTGAAAAGGGCTTTTAGCTTCCTTATAGATAGTGCAACTCACCACGTAGCCAGCGTAGCAGGAAGTAGTCATCATGGGTGTCATTGAGCTCATCGCTCATCAGTTTGCGGAACTGAAAATGCAATTGAAAGAAGCAAATTTGGTTTGATTAGAATGAATCGTTGTTATGGTAATCTAATCGTTATAATCTTTCAAACGGTTTAATTCGTTGCTATGACAACTGACACCCCCTAATCGGGCTGTAAACACAATAATCTTGGCTAATATTGGCAGATTTGCGTACCTGGCAATCATTCAATTGAGGCTGAGGCTGAGGCTGAGGCCGGGGCTAGTGCAATTCAACACAAAGCAAAACGCTTTTGTGCACGTATCGTCAATCAAACAATCTATCAATCTATTGGCAATCAAAGTCTTAACTTGTTTTATAGACTCAAAGTTGTTTGCCTTAATAACTGTTAATTTAGCCTTGTTTCAATGCCAATTTGTATACCCTACAAGCACTCTGACTGGGCTAACGGGTATATTGAATGCGTTTTTTTACTTTATCGAATCTTAATTTAAACTCAAAGGTGTTTTTATGTCTGCTTATTTACAGGGTATCTAAAAGTCTTCTTTGGTAAAGTTTATCTTATAGTTTTTATTCGCGAATCGATATCCAGTTTGTGATATATATGAAGGTTTTTCTTGTATTCAGAGACTGTGACTCAGCAAGTTTGAGTTTTTGTCACATTCGACTTGAATTGAGGAATTTAATTGCGCTGGAAGCAATTAAGATGCACTTTTAATCATATTTCATTAACCTTTTGATTGACTGATTAATTAGTTAGTCACTTGATTAATATGAGTACTTAAAAGATACTCTATAGACTGATATACATCAATGTCTGTACAGTCTTTCTTTCCTTTACATGCACGTTTTGATTGCTCAATTGTACACACACTTTACACACACTGAAAGTTAAGGTTGATTCATGCCAGCCAAATACTTGGCTTAAATCAACTCAGCTCTGTTTAGACCACACAAAGTACTTGAAATTCAATAACGAGGCTAACACCAGTTGCCAGTTGCCACTCACCAGTTGTTTTTTTTTATTTTTCTCTCGCCTCAACTGCAGGCCAAGACGCTTGGCTAAAAAACTTGGTCGTTTAATTTTTATTATTGAGCAAATTGGCCAGTAGATTGGATTTGGCTAAGAGGAAGGGTTTGGGGGGTCCGTCTAAAAGCTGTGTGTTGTTCATTATCGCGAAAACCTTTTTTGGTTAACTTCCTCATAGCTTTGCCAAGTTGGCTGCGTTCTTTGTTTCGAATTTGCGACTTGACCAAGTTTTTAATTAGCTCGCAAGGCAAAAGTATGTTTTTAAGCCAAGACTCTCAGAGTTATATAATTTATATAGAAGGCTGAGAGTTCATTTTTATAATGCGACGCGTGGGGTAACTTCAAGACTCATATTCATATGTAATTGAAATGCTTAATGGGCACAAATATCTGCGATTACTTTTGGCTGTATTCCCTCGTGTGGCCATAAAGCGAGTAAATAAAAGACAGAGAGAGAGAAGGAGAGGGATAAGAGAGAGCGAGAGTCTTAGATCCTATAAATTATATAGTTTATTATTCAGCATTTATAGCTGAGACATTGAGGCAGTTTGTCAAGCTCAGAGACAAGTCTCTTGGAGCTAAGAAAAATAAAGTTGGTTTGTGGTATCAAATCGATATATGGTCTAAATATATAGATTTGAAATCTAGTAAAAATATATCTCAGCTATCTATATCTAGAATATAATATTATACAAATTTCTAATTAAATGTAATAATAAAAGTGTTAAAGAATACTTCAAATCTGGAACACATATATGTTCTATAGTATATCTGTAATATTATGCAAATTTCTTATTAATAAAAAAAGGTGAATATATTATACCATATATAGTGCATGAACCTTATATATATTATATATTATAATTATTATATTTATTAAAATTATTCCGAAACGGGTTATAGAAAGCCCTTGGCTTGGCTTAATCAAATATATAAAAAGTTCTCCTATAGATTATTCGTATTCTCTTGGGGCTTTGTCCATGGCCAGAAACCAGTTTCGGTTTTATAAAGCAAAACAACAGAACGTATTAGCATTTTTATAGACTCAACTTATACACATATATATATATATATATATATATATTTAATATGATTCAGTTGTCATCACTTTTGATCTGAGGAGTATCTTGGTCAAAGGGTCGCTTGGAAAGATCACTTTTAGTCAGCATTTACGATAAGTTAATGGATTTTTGGTAATTGCGTTTGCTCTGGCATGAAATGGCATTTTTAATGGTTGTTGAAAGGCTAAAAGCGTTTTGAATAATTTCTAGTGAAGATCTTATCCCAAACAGCCAGCAAAAGTGTGTCACATTTTGGACTTCAACCGGTTCGGTTTCAATTTCAATCTCAATCTCAGTTTTAGTTTCGATTTTCGATTTCCAGTTAGTTGGCCATTTGATTTATTTATTTTGTGGCCACTTTGTAGGTCGTTGGCACTGCTTTTGAATATATGGGCGTGGCAGTGGTGGACTAAACGCAATGCAGATTTTGCTGGACTTGGCAAATAATTTTGAAAAACGCTTTTCGCTTTCCGCTTTTCCGTTGCTTCCAAATGCGAAAAACCTGAGAATAACGTCAACAATGCGCCACAGCTGCACGAGCACGAAGAGCAACGGCCAGAACAAGTTGTTGACGTTTGTTTTTTTATGGCTTTTAATTTTTTAGTATTTACCAAAGCTTCTGGCCGAAATGCTTGCACGGCACAGTGCGACAGTTGCATGCAAATGCCAATGCAAACTGCGGCATGCAACGTCCCAGCGTCACAACAACCAATTTCCCAGTTCCAGTTGCAACGCTTCAATAATCTCACGTCGCCGTCGATCAACGTTGTTTACTCAACTTTTAATGCGCAATTAATCATATTTTTTTCCACTTCTTTTTTAAATTTTGTATTTTTTCCTCTTTTTTTCAATTTTTTATCACAAGGCCAAAGAAACCAATGCAACGTTTCTTTTTATATACAAGATATCGATGTCTGTATGGTAATGAAC
Organism: Hirtodrosophila trivittata; assembly: GCA_035045065.1. Lineage (NCBI taxonomy): Eukaryota > Metazoa > Arthropoda > Insecta > Diptera > Drosophilidae > Hirtodrosophila > Hirtodrosophila trivittata. Next base: position 7,022,300 of record JAWNNK010000066.1, on the reverse strand, counting down.
AGAAACGTTGCTTTACTTATGTGTAACAAATGGAAAACACTCATAAACAGGTAGATATATATGGATATAGATTTCATTATTATGACTTATATAATCATGATTCAACTGATAATATCGAGAAATTCTATAAAGCTGGTAAATAGATTAATTGCCATGATTCAGGCTCTACGTATTTATATATAGATCACTAGCAATCAATATACAAAATATGAGTATTGTGATAAGTGATTCATATATATATATATATATATATGGTATCTATGGTATATATATAGCTATTCCAATGATCGATTTTCTATATACTCTTATTCATCCAAATATAATGACACCGATATAAAGTGAATATAAATTGTTCTGTGTCACAGTTTGTATATATCTCATTTCTATAGAAATTACATGTAATATCAGTGCGTGCCATCTATATATATATATATATGTACTCCCTCCTGATTATTCAGTTATTTAACTACCATTAACTATAATCAGTGCTGTTACATAGCTAAGTATAGCCTAATTATTACATGTTAACGCCCACACACATTTCGTGTCATTTGCACCAGTGTGCAATATGGCACTTTACAGACCAAGAGAGAGATAGAGAGAGACAGAGAGAGAGAGAGAGAGAATGAGGGTGGGGGGTGACAGGGGAATGTACACAAGAGCTCTAAGAGAAGCTCTTCTCAGACTGGGCAAACGCCAGCTTCTGCTTACCTGTTTCAATGTGCTCAGCTGCTCGGCGCTGATTTCGGGCAGTGGACCAGACATATTTCAATTTATTTATTTACGAAAAGTTGTTAAAAATGTTGCCAATTTGGTATGTTATGCATACACACACACACACATGCATATATGTATATATAATATATACACAAACACTCAAGCACTCAAAAAAATAACGCTTAACCACTTGAATTTCTATTTCGTCGACGCAAAGTAAATTTTGTGGATGCTTCAACTTTTGGCTTTGACTTTGGCGTTTGTTGTTGGTTTTATGCGGCAAATGTGGGTTAAGCCGGGGGTAGCGGGGGGAAAGGGACGCGTATTAAATATAATAACAATAAAAACTTTCTACAGTTGCGTAGCCGTTGCTATTGCTTTTGTTATTGTTGTTGCTGTTGATTTGGCCAGTCTGTTGCATATTTTAAGCGTAATTATTTATGAAATTTTTTGAAGATTTTATCATCTCGCAATGACAATAATTACACAGAAAGGCAAAACGTAAACAACGGCAATTTGTAGTCCCAATCTTTGTTTGTATACTTTTTTTATTATTATTTCTTTGGTTTTTATTTTTATTTCTGTAAACACGTCAGAATGTTTTTTATTTTGATAAACTGGCGCCGGGAATTAAAGCGAGGGAAATGCGGGGAACTCCTCAGATGCGTTGCGTTTGCCGAACGTCGACGAACTGAGCTCCAAGTGGTCGATGCGTCGCTACTTTAAATGCGTCTGCTAATGCTCTCAGCGCGCAGCGCACAATGGGACAAATCGCTTGATTCTATGCCACAAAAGAATAACTTTCAATCGAACCAAAATTTTATATTATCAAAAGCGAAGATTTTAATTTAATCAATGCTAAATTAATTATTAAAGGAAATGACAGATTCTAAAACGATTACTGCGCTGCTTTCCTCTGCTTTAGCTTTGATTTATTATTAATTTTATTTACTGATATATTTCTACAAGCGCATAAGTTAATTATTAAAGCTGCTTTTAATTAAGTACCTACTGAATATGTTTATATATTTGGTATTTATTTATAAACAAAAACCCTGAAAAAATCGAAATGTTCAGATATTGAAATATTAATTTTGTGTTTTAATGCATTAAATTACATTAAATGCTTTAAAATTAGATCTTAAGGTTCTCATTACTATATAATATATAAATGATAATATTTAATAATAGAATTTGTTTGGAAACTTGTTTGGGTAAAGGATATTTCCTCATTTTTCTACTGTTAAAAGTGTTAGTGAAAACTGAACAACTCGAAAATTAAAATTACCCGTGGAAGATTTTTTTTCTATAGAAAATGTTGATTTCACCCACTGTGCAGCGCAGCAACGCTTGGAGCGGCGAGAGAGAACAACGTTCTTGCTCTCTGCCAGTGCATTTGGAAGTGGCTCCCGTTCCCAGTGGAAATGACTGCGCCACTTAAAATCCATATGAAATAAAACGAATTCTCGATAAAGATTGTTCAAATTTAACCAGAATGGGACCATTTTAACTATTCAAAAATTCTTTTGAAAAAAACTTTGGCTATGCAGATTTTGATTGAACTTAATGAACTGTATATCTGTATACTTCAGATGCTATATTCTATCCGATATTCCCCCTAGTTGGCTTTACATGTGCGAATGATTCACGATGAATCTTACAATGTTTACAATGCAACTATCCAATATTTTCTGCGATTATAGACTTGATTCACATAATCCGTTCTCCAGAGTGGAATTTTTATAACCTCGAATTCTCTGTTTATGTTTGAAATTATATACCCGTATATGGGTTGGATCTGGTCTGTTATCAGCGATGTTTGCAGTTTATTGGCGAAGCGGGTAAAATCTAAATAATCTGTAGATATTTTTTGCAAAATAAAGTAGAGTGGCCTATTTATACTAGGGTATTGCTCTTTTCTTTATGTTTGCAAAGTGTTTTGGCTATAAACATTGATTGGATTAACTGATAAGATAATTATAAAAATTAAACACGGGCCTTATTATCTTTGATTCTTCTAATCGCACTGCAGTTTTTGTTGGCAACTGATAATTTCTTTTTAATTATAAATATAAATTTTTTTGCATTTTTCTTTTGTTTGATTGTCGTCGTATCTTGTAATTGAATTCTTTTGTTTTAATTCATTTATCATTATTTATTTTCTTTTGTTTCTTTTCAGGTTTTGTATCAACGGATTAACATGTTCTGTCTCGGACGAGGACAAGGATAAATCGATTGCCATTCAACGCGAGGAAGCGACTTGGCAGCGGGTACCGCAATATTTCCAGACTATTCTCAGAAGTTGGGATAAAATAAAATATTAATATAATATAATATAATATAATATAATATAATATAATATAATATAATATAATATAATATTAATTAAGTATTAATACAATAATTAAATAAGAAATAATATAATAAATTAATATAATATAAAATTAAATAAATTATAAGTTCTGTTGCTGTTTAAAATTTGAATAAAGAACTGAAAATACGAAATATATTTGGTTTTTTTTTGGGACAGGACTTGGCAAGGACCGAAGGATCTTCGTCCTTTTGGCGGTATTAAGGAAGGTATGCAAAATTACATCCAAAATTAACTTCAAGTGGCTGACTTATAGACGATTTTATTTTTGGGGAATCTTACTCTGAGCAAAAATTTAACGGAAACTTTTAAATTTTTGTTCTGTTTGTTCATATTTGTTGCATACTTTCAGGGGCAACGTATTATCACATAAATAGCTCCAATACGGCGATATCCCGGATATAGTTGCAAGGACTTGGTGCGTTACGATCGCAAGGACCTCCTCTATCGATCGGCATTCAAGGATAATGGGGTCAAAATTTCAGTCGCAGGGCGAAAAAAGATCGTATCGAAAATACAAAATTCTTTTTAACTCAAAAACTAAAAGGACGATAATGATGTCCTTTGGTCAAATGATAGTCCTTATTGAGCAGCGTCGTTTGACACCGGACTCGACAGGATCTGCAAGGACACAGCTGAGATATCGCTATTTTTCAGTATAGAAAAAAGTCCTTATAAGTCGGCTGTTTAAAGGACTTTCGTCCTTTGAAAAGTTTTATCGGATGTGAATTAAAAAATACTATTTCTATGCCAAAGGGCATCTCTGTAGTCCTTGAAATGGGCGAGTTGCGACAGATTTTATGATTTTTTTACATATTTTCCATGCAACCCCCTTCAAAAAATTTCGATCATTTTTTTTTTGGATATTTTGAAAATGTTTGAGTGCCAATCGATACTTCTGCTTCCTGTGAGTATAAAAATATGACTCCTTTCGAAATCCTTTAATAACCAGCAGAGTTATAGCAACGAAGCTGATGTCCTTTTGCTTAAATTTGCTCTAACTCGGTCATATCCTTCCACATTTGCCTAGGCCATGATGCGTCAGAGCCGCAGAGACCGTCCCTATTGATTGGCATTCAAGGATAATGAGGTCATCTAAGGACAATCAATTTAGCATATGTGACTTGCACTTCAGATGCACCTAAAAGTATGCTATACTATATAAATCTTTGACCTGGAACTGTTGTGGCAGAAACTTCAGCCTTGACCTTCTGCTTATTCTGTTCGCCTGGTGCTTGGCACTCGTTTGCGTTCATTTTCCAATGAAAAATTGAAGCCATTTAAAGGGCAATGCTGCATTAATAAAGTACACAGTAAGAAATTTTAAATATTGCAAAGTTTATTTATAATTTTTTTTTTGTCTTGTTTCTTAAGACTACAATTAGTTAATTTTTTTTTTTATTTAAATATGTGTTCCTTTATTTATTTATATATATACATTTAAAAATGTTTGTTTTTACTAAATTATAATATTAATTTAAGCAAATGAATGAGAAAATGTATCTTATTATTCTTATATGTACATATGTTTTAAATACAACAATGTTGGTTGGAGATTCTGGTGTTTATGGGTCGTTGTTCAATAAAACGTCACAGATGATATCCTTTAGTCTCCGTAGAAGCGCTTATCCTTTTAGGGTTGGGTTTTGGTTGGATTGCAATCCTGTCGTTGTTGAGCTGTGGGCAATAATTAATTAATATAGACAAAAATATATATACAAAGATATAATATATATAATATTGTATAATATATAAAATTTAATACAAAAATATATAATATATATTTATAATTTGTATATTTGTTGCGTGAAACTACATTCCACTGTTTAAAGTATATTTAATAAAGATTTATCAATTCTTACCAATTATGATTTATGAACCATAGATGGCGCCACTTAGCTGTAAACTGAGATGTGCAAAAGATGCAAAAGCAGCGCTAGATGCCGCTGCTACTAATTGGCTGAAGTTTGATTGTAGTTTTGCAAACGCTAGATGGCGCTAAATTGTAAAATGAAAGGTGAACGACAGATGGCGCAACAATATTAAGCAAAGCCTAAGAGATGCAATATTTATTATATTTGGAATGCGTTGCAGACATTAAACGATGCTTGCAACGAAATGCATTATATACAGTAGACGTGCGGTTTAACGTACTCTCGGTTTAACGAATTCGCGAATTAATCAAATTTTTATATTGAGTACCTTATATAACGAACTCTTATACTCAATTTAACGAACGAAAAGGGAAATGTATGTGAACATAACATAAACTCAACGCAAAAAATTAAAGAAACAATGCAATGATAGAATTTAAAAATGTATTAGTATAAAACACGATCTTAACATTTTGACATTTCACTCTGTTAGTTGCCTTTTTGAATCGAAATGCTATTAACTGTTTTGAAAAATATATTGAATGTGTTTAGTTTTTAAAGAATTGCTTGGCTGCCTCAATTTAAACAAGAATGTGTTCTATACTGCGTTGAAGTGAAGTCTTACTTCACTTTAAACTTGTTAAGTGTACATTAAATATATATACATACAATATAGTTGCAATATATTATTTACGATTATGCGACTAAAACTGATTGCCGGAAAACACTTAACTGAAGTCTGTTTTATATCAATATTGACCTGCTTGTTTTTGCGTTTGGTTGATTAATTTGTTTGTGGTCTGAAGACGCGTACAACATATATCCTGTGGTTAGTTTAACGACCGTCTGCTGGAAATAGCTATTTTTATAGTACAAGTATTTTAATAATCATAAATCGAGGTGCGAAAATTTGTTTGCCAATTTCTGCATTTGATTTGTGCTCTCGCCATTGGAATTAAATATATACCCAGTAGTCGTATATTGTATACGGCTAGGCACCCCTCCTAGTGATACTCGCATTGAACTAAACTACCACCTCTGACGTCGACGAAAAGTCAGCTGATGGGAGCTCCCATCACATATCTATAAAGATTACCCTGAATCGAGCAACTTAAGTTACGAATAGGTTTTTGCCAATCGGAGGGAGCAGCGGCTGTTGTGTTGCATATGGAAACATTTATTCGCACTTCAAGCTGAGAATTTATAACTTTTGCGTCACAGAAATGCCAAAACCTAATAATTCATATAAGTACATATTGAATAATATGTTTATAAAAACAAACAATGATCGCACAGACAGCAGACAGACAGACAGACAGACAGACAGACAGACAGACAGACAGAGGGATGCCAACACATGATAGGTGTAAAATTTTATGAATTTGTTGAAAGTCTCAACTGGCCAATTAACAGAGATTGCAAACACAAAGACAGAGACTCAAACTGAGACTGAGACTATGCTTTCTGCCAATAAAACAGATTAAAAGTGGATTTTGGATTAATTTACAATATATGCTTGTAATTTAATGAAACATAATCGAGAGGCTATGATAGATTCAATGCCAACATAATATCATATACATTTCGATAGCGGCTGCTCATAGACAGAAGAATGTTCTTTTTGATATTGAAAGCAAGAAATTAAACGTATATATATATATGTATATATATGTTTGGATAGATGTATGGGAAACATATCAATGTTTATATGCTGATGGGTCAGAGGTGAGTGCTAAAAAAGCGTTGATTCGCCATATCAACACGTGGACCGCATAGAAATCAAAGAATCGAATCGAAATACACTTTTTTTTTCCTCTAGATATTTTCGAGTATTTTCAATTGATTTCCAATTGCTTTTTTTATTGATTCAACATAAAGTACATTAACTGAATGGATCAAACGGCAGTTCGACATTGATTTACACGACGGGGATTTACCTTTGGCGATTTTCTTGAATTTTGTCAGTTTCGCAGTTTCTTAGTTATTCTCTCTCTATGTGTATGTGTATGTGTGTGTGTGTGTGTGTGGGTGGAAAAACAAGGCGCAATTCCTGTGGAATACATGGCAAATAAATAAGCTGCCAGACGAAGACATAAAGTTGCCGAAATGCTGCCTACCCAACCTACCACAGGCTTTCCCCCCAGCCAAGTCAATCAACTAACGGCAACGGCTGGCCAACAACAAACCAGTCAAAACAGCAGCTAATTTTCCCCCTACCCCCTACAACCGCCAGCCACAATGCACAACACACACCACCCCCTCGTAGAAAAGATGCTATAGATTCTTTCGCCACTTTTGCACTTGAAATTACCGATAAAAACTGTCGACCACCCGCAGACACATGAAAAACACAGGCAAAACGAGACGAGAGACAGAGAGAAAGAGAGGGCAAGAGATATATACTAAGAGATTGAGATAGGGTTCTACGTCATCTACTGATGATGCAGTTGGCCAAATTTAAGTCGTAAACGCAGCAGAACACGCAAAATTTTCATCCAAACAATGCTCGCCCCTGCCCCCCGTTCTGGTGGCAACAACACGTCAGCCTGTTGATGACGTTAGTGGCACCACCGCGTGGCACACGCCTACGATTACCTTAAGATCTTGTGAGGTCACACCTAAACCATCATCGATACTGACACCCTCCACCCCACCCCCCATTACCCTGTCTAAGATCTACCTTTAGTTCTTTGTGGTTTTCCAAATTATTTGCAACTTATGAGAAACTGGGTCTATTTTTGGGTGATTGCACGAATGGATTTCCACTTGGCGTGGGGCTAGGAGAGGGGGTTGGTCGAGCTGGATGTAAACAAATATATTATGCTCCACTCATTCACACAAATCACAACACAACAAACAGCACTACAGGTAAATAGAAGGTAACACAACGGAACTGTTCAGTTAATAATAAGCTATTAATGATGCCATGACGAGGGTCCTACGTATCAAGTCTATAAAAGATATACACGATATACTTGTATATATATAATTCCAGTTAAAACAAGGGTGAATAATGAAGGGGACTGAATGATATTCCTGCAATGCTGCGGGTTGTTCCCATGCGATAATGAATATTAATCATGTTCATTAGATGATTTGCACATTTTTTTAATTTTTATATTGTTTTTTTATCGTGAATAAATGAATGAATCGAGCTTCTGCCGAAAGATACAGTTATCTTATATATATATATATATATATATATATCTGCAATGTTTACGAGTTCATTAACTTAAAATTCTTAGAATCAGCTTAAAGTTCAAATTTGGAAAAGATGCAAGAAAAATGAATTCAATGAAATTTCGGGATTAGGTCATGTTCGCAGAACTAAGAGGAAAACAGATCTTTGGATTTACTTTTACCATATACCATATATATGCTGATTGACTTCCCTCTGATCCTTCAACTTGACCAAAATCCAATTGTTGTTTGCATTTAGCTGGAACTCGAAAGGTTTCCATTTGTCAAATCATGCTCGGATTCGGGTCATGAGTCACCCTTGTGAGGCGCGTTTGTTGGGCACAAAGATTCCTTTGGCTGCGTTTTCAATACAATTGAAGCCCTTCGGTCCAGGAGCAGCACGTGTCCTTGCATGCAAGTGCGGGATTTAACCATATGTTGTCTCCCACCTACTTGCACTTGGACACATTCCAATGATTCCTCTCCCCCATCTGCTGAGCTGTGCCCTGTTTCGTTTAAAAGTTGAACTTGCAACCTCATGATGTGCGTGCAGTTGCGCCTAATCCGCGTTTTAGTTGCCTTCGTCCGTCGCTTAATAGCCGTACATTATATCCTTGGGCGGACACAGAGCCAGTTCCAGACCCAGACCCATAGTTAAAGCCAGACGACGACACAGCCGGAAACTGTTGCTCTCTGTCTCGTCTTTGGTGAGAACGGAAGGGAGTGAGTATGTAAGGGAAGGGGAGGGGAGGGGGCGGGTGCGATTCCTATTAACATGGCAATGGCAATGATGGTCATGATGCGGCGGATTCCTGTTTCCTGCTTTTTGCTTTGACAAACAAATTAATAATGAAACAAGGGCTGGGCTGGGCTCGTCTATGCTGGGCTGGAGCTGGGGCTGACTTAAGCTGACTGAAAGAGAATGGCAATAGGATAGAGAGAAGGGAGAGGGCCAGAGGGGCAGAGGCAGGGCAACTCCTGTTGCCTGGTCATAATACGCGTAATTCTCCTTTGTTAACAAATGGAGGGCAAGCTGATTCCCAGTCAGTGGCAGGCAGCACGACAAGGACTCAGGACAAACGATTCAGCACCCTAACCCAAAGTCCGATGTGCGTTGTCCTTGATGCCAATGGTCGACATAATGACTTTTGATTACAGCGCCATTAAGCGCTGCCAAAGGACATGTTAGCTCCTTGTACATCTGTTTGATTTCCCTTCATCTTCTTCTTCTCCTCCTCCTCCTGCTCCTGCTCCTTCTCTCTTCTGTTGTTCTCCTGGCTTTGGAGCGCTCTGGACACCGCATGATGTCGCCGGCTCGTAAATATCACCCACTGTGCTATGGATAAGCCGCATTAGACGCAATCCAATTCAATCCATTCAAAATGGCAAATTGCCGACTCACCGAGTCGCACACACACACACACACACACACACACACACACACACGCAACATGTAAGCAAATGAATTAAAGCAAATAATGCGTTCACTTCAATTACCGTAATGTTACTCCCCCCTTAAATGATTGCCTCCCTCTTCTATCCCTCCTCTAATCCTGCCCCCCCTCGTTTAACTGAATTGCGTTTTAAGTGTCCTTCTTCATTCCCAGCTGAGTTTCGCCCTGCCTCTCTCTGAGTTCGCTTTCTCCTGCGTCGCAGTTCATTTTCCACGAATTGTTTATTGACATTTGTGGCGCATTCTTTGCACCAATTGATTGCCCTGTCATATGCAAGGATGCAAGGAGCACGCCTAGCACTCCTTAGACCAGCCCTCAGTAGGTGCCTGGCCAGAAGTCACCCGCTTGGTCCATAAATTCAGATCATTTTTAATAAACTGCACACGTTGTGCATACGCCGCGTTGTCGCTGTCGGACCCTTGGCCAATGCACGACCCAACCATCAATTTGCGGCCTCTGTCTGCTCGGATGACTGTCTAGTTGGATGACTGTCTTGAGCATATCCACATGCTGTCTGCCGCAGTCTGTCTGCCCTCTGCTTCCCTCTTCCCAGTCGTCTGTGGGCTGCGATGCCCATCAACATGGACATCAACATCAATTTTCAAAGTGCATTCGCTATGTTGCACAGGTCGCGACCACTTGGCACACTTACAGCTTGGATACCACTAGGTGTGTGTGTGTGTGTGGGTGTATGGGCGTGTGTGTGTGTGTGCAACCTTTTACTATCTGCGCTTTCTTCAATGCTTGCATAATTCCTCATGGGCTTCGGCTTCTACTTGCGGACGACTGGTAATGCGCATGTAATCTTCACAAAAGTTTTTCCGTTTTTCTGTGTCTTTCTGTGCCTCTTCTTCTTCTTTTCTTTGGGGTGTGTCTAACTGTCTAACAGCTACCCTCTAACCCCCCGTTTACCCACTCCTCTACCCTTCACCACGTGCCGCATATCTTACTCCAGCCATGACGTATGTCTCTTTGCAGCTCTATTTAAATTTGTTAGTTCCTTAGCTTTTCTATACCCTTTCTTTGAGGGGTACTCAAACTATCAAGATGTGTGTAATATTTCTATATATATATATATTCCTGATCTGGTTGATCTGAGTAAAGTTATTATACCATAGTTGAGTTTTTGTTTAAGAGTCTTTCTTCATTTTCTTTCGCAGTTTTCCTACCTAAGTTATACTTCAAGTTGACCTAATCAAAGAAGACTACGACAACTATATCCTATATCTTATATACAACTGATCCTTTATGCTATATATAATTGATATCTGATCAGTTTTCTTTATATATAGATCAAAGTTATCAAAACTGTAGTATTAATTTAAACAATTTTCATCGAATTTTTACTCCTAAATCATAAAACAATCAATCGAAAAGTTACTTTATATGTCTTATAGAGTATAGAATCTTCGGTTTATTTCGAGTTTTAAACTATTTAGTTATCTTTTTCTTAACTTTTAATTTTATATGTAGGAGTATTTACAGTGTCTTGTAATGAGTTCGTTGAAACAAAGTTTTGCCATTGCTCGGGAAGTTGGAAAAGTTTTCGCTCTGCTCGGAAAGTTTTAGGTGTCAAAATCAATTTTAGAGAATAAAACAAGAAAACACGAAAACAACAAAAGACTTACTTACGATAAGTACACCTGAGTGAATAATAAGAATGTTAATTACTGTCAAAGAAAATAAACTTCCTAATGGAAAGCAATTAGCAATTAACAATTCAACTTTCTATGTGCGAATTTCTTTCGCATAGGGTGAAAACTGAGAAATGGAAGTCAATGGAAAAGGCTGCTTAACTTCATTTGAATAAAGCTCAACTGGAGATATTGATTTAGTTTACAACTCAGAAAAGAATCAAGTAAAACCTTTAATAGGTAACATAAGAAAAGAGGGAATACCCTTTGTATGCTAGAAGGGAAGTATGTGTATGTATGGAATATAGGAATATATTTCAATAGTTTAACTAGTTTCTAACGATAATACTTACTTATATTTAGTTTCATCTATAGAGAAGGAAGAAAACATCGAGCTTTTCAGATATATATAAGTTAAAGCTATGAAAGTATAAACATTCGATCTTGTCAATCTGTTTTGTCTGCCTACCTGAATAGACATGTCCTGCTCAGAGATCAAAGTCAATGAGAAGCTAAAGGGTTTCTTGAGGCTTTAAATATGACATAAGTTATACATATTCTTGATCAGCATTGATAAAAGACTCGACTTCGTTGGCTATCTGTCGATATGATCTATGAATATCTTTCTATGAATATCAAAAGATAGATGCGAGTAGATAGAGATAGATTCTTATATGCCATGCGCAAATCTAAATATTATTCAAGTTTTTAAACTAAGGAAGTTTCAACTATAATTTAAGGTAGTTAAGACATTGACATTTCCCTCTCTAAAATAAACTAAATGTTTCCTAATTTAATTGATCGTCCATTTCAAGAGTATATCTTCTAGTTGTATGTAGAAAATACAGTTGATTTCGTAAATAATATCCTGACAGAGACGGGTATCCCTTCCATCTAGGACTGTCAGCTATCACTTTAATTACTTATAAAATCGTCGAGTAAATAGCCTAAATAAATCGAATTTTGTCTTAACATCGACTCCTCAAAGTATGCTGCAATTTCCTTAAAGGACCTGCTCATAATTTCGGTTTGGTCATGAGATACATGTATCTCATGTAATTTGATGAAATATCTCATTAGTAATGAAAACCTGAAAACATGAATTGCATTTATACCCTGTACCCAAAATGTGATACAAAAAAGGCTATGCTGAAACTGAATTTGAATTGATGAACATCAGTCGAGGAGTTCGTCCTTTATGTGTGAGGTATTTTTAATATCCTTTAAGCTTATCGATGAATGTATCTTTTATATCCAAAGAAAATACTATATACATATATTTATATGTAATATTATAAACAGAAAAGTTATTCAGGAAAACAAGTATAGAATGCGCTGCCTGCTGCACTGCTTGAAGCGTGTGTGTGTGTGTGTGTGATGTATAAGTGGTATTCAGACTAACAACAAGTAAAGGGTATTTAGCTGTCGAGCATCCGCTAGTTGAATTTGTTTTCATTTGCATTTTCAAATGTTTTACAGACGAGCAAATGGGGAATTTAATTACATTTATTAAGCTCAATCAACAGTCAATAAATCAGTTAGTCAATCAATCAATGCATCAATGTCAGTGCCAGTGTATCTGTATCAGTATCAGGAAATTATGGCAAGTATCTGTATTCATTAAATGCAAATAATTTGCATGTTGCAGTTGAATGTTAATTAAAATCCTTGCGGCCTTATTTCGATACAAATCAGAAACTTGAGCCTGATTTTGCTGCTTTTGGCTGGATGGAAACCACCTGCCTGCATTTGAGACCGTGTGGCAACAACAACAAAAATCACACCTTGCGTCCTGTTTTTCCCCTCTGCTGCCATGTGACGTTGTGGCAAGCAACATCTTCGTCTTCGTCTTCGTCTGCGTCAGCGTCAGCGTCAGCGTCAGCGTCTTTGTCGTCGACCCTTGCGACCTCAGGCGGCGGCTGCCATGTGTAGACAACTTGGCAAACAAAGTGTTTCTTGGTCCTTGCCACACAACACACACACACTCGTACACACTCGCATATACACATATGCTAAAGAGGACTGTGTTTCTCTATCAACTAAATCCCAATCCCAATCCCAATCGCAATCGCAATCGCAGTGCATCAGTATTCAGGATCTATTTTTCTGTTTGTGAACAACTCAAATTACCATTTCGATTCAGTTTTTAATGAGATTTGCTCGGTTTCATCTGCCACTGCAGCAGGAGCGTGCCTCTGTGCCTCTCGTATGTGTGAATGTGATGCCTGCTGCCTGATTCTTTGCTTTTTCCTCTACTGATTTTTCAGTCTGCCCCGGCACGAGTTATGTCCCGGTAAAATATCATTTTCCGCCTGTTAGTTTGTCTACGAGCGGCAGCTGCCGCAGGGAACACGCGGCATGGGGCATGGGGCAACGATGCACTGTCTGTTCTGTTGCGTGTTATCTGCAGCAGCGATTGCTCTTTGGCTACATATAACAAATGTGATTATTGACTCAATTGCAAGCTCGCTTCATTGCATCCATTTTTCCCCACATTTGCCCCATTTGCTGCATATTTCCATTTTCACTCGATTATCCTGCGTCTGTGGTCGACAGGTTAAACAGGAACAACACGTCCCTTTTGCGAGTCGTTGTTGCTGCTGCTGCTGCTGCTGGTGCCACCAGTTACCAGTTGGCCGTATAAAATCAGTGAAGCAATTAATGCCGTACAGCACCCAATGCCGCTGCGCGAAGCGGCAGGATGTCGAGCTCATTGTCCATTGTCCTGCCCGAGTTGAGCTCCTGTTCCAGTATCCACTGCCAGTGCCAGTGTCTATGCATGTTCTGGTTCCTGTTCCTGCGCGTGCCTGACCTGTTAATGCCTCCAAATGTTTTTTAAACTCATTTATCCATACAGTGGCAGGGGCAGGGGCAGAGTGGCAGGGGCAGAGTGGCAGTGGCAAAGTGGCAGTGGACGCTTCATTTGGCCTGTACAAACTGTGCATAATATGACAACAATATGAGTGCACGTGGTGGCTAAGGCCTCTGCTCTGCTCTGCTCTGGTTCTGTTGCTGCCCCTGCAGCTACCCTCCCTCCCACTCATGCCACGTCTGCCACTTGTTCCGGTGTCGAGTTGCACGCGGCCTCAATACCTCGCCTGCCCCTTGCCCTATGAACTCTGCGATTTCCTTCAGCTGCCCATGTGTCTGTGTGTGTGCGAGTGTGTGTGTTGGTTTATTGATTTGTAACTTAAAATTTAATTAAAAACCATTCTCGCCTAAAGATATCCTTTTCCCGGCTGGCCAGGATTTATGAGGCTCGCTTCTGGTGAGGCCTGTTCTGCGGCTGATAGCGTCCGGGCCAGGCTCATATTTTGCAGTTGCGCTAATTAGAAATCTTGTGGCCAGAAAAGAAAACTGTTTACCTGGCCAAGTTTGCCAGCAACAGCAGCGACCGCAGCAGCAGCCTCAGCCACAGCACTTGCAGGATGAGAGCAGGACTAAAAACTGCAGAGCTTCGCACTAAAATCTAATTAGCCGATGGAATGTGGATTTATCTTTAACTTAACAGTTCACTGGGTTCTCGTAAAGTTAAATGAGGTTATTATCCTTAAAGGTCCTGCCACTTGTCTAGTATGAAACATATAAAACAGCGATCGTATTCTACGTCCTAGTTCCATTTGGAACTAAACAATAAATCTCTGAATATGAACCCAAAAGCATTTCGAGGCATTTAACCTTAGCAAATGTCGCAGCCAAATGTGGAAGGAAAAGGTCGACCCGCTCCCCTCGTACAACATTGTGACCTGCGCCGTCGAGCGGCACTTCCGATTTGGCATCTTCTCTTCAAATTCTTCCTTTCTTCTGGGCTGCTGCGCACGCGCCTCTACCTCTGTGGCAGGAGCAAGGGCAGGAGCAGGATCAGGAGTCGGGGCCATTGAGCGGCTGTTTAATGAAGAAAACATCTGTCCCGGGCTGCGAGCGATTGCTCCTCAATCAGTGCGCTTCCTGCCAGGGCAACATGTGTGCACACACACACACAGAGAAAGAGAGAGGAGCAGACACAAGTCCTATTGTTTGTGTGTTTGCACAAAGGATGCGCGTGCTGCCACAGCAGATGCCCCGAACATTCCGATTCCTTTATAGGACTAAATATCTGCATGCACAGTTCTGCACCAGAAAAAAGGAATTCGGAATAGGACGATGGCAGTGGAAGTGGAAGTGGAAGGAGAAGGGGCAGGGGCAGGGGCAGGGGCTCGGAGTAGGATGGGGCAAGGACAATATGAAAATGATCAAATTTGCACGTGCATTTCGTATGTCAAAGTCATGAAAAGTAAAAGGATGAAGGACTGCAGAAAGAGTCAGAGAGAGAGAGAGAGAGAGTGAGAAAGAGATATAACATGGTAATTAAGATCCTTTGGGCAGCTGCCACGGCGTGTGTGGCCACCGCATCAACGGCTCTGTTGTGGTTAGTTGTGGGAGGTTAACTCGTGCCGCCGATGCCACACATTGTGGCACATTTAGTCATAAGCTGCTTACTGTCAAAGCTGCACTCAATCAGTATTAACACGCCCGCTGACAAAGTGCTCACGAGTAGCTTGAGATGTTGTACGTGCCACCAGGCGAGCCTGCAAGCTGCAACCTGCAACGCGCAACGCGCAACGTGCCTGCTAAGTGGTAAGTGGTAAGTGGTAAGTGGAAGCTGCAGCCATTAGCACAAGATACCAGATACAACTTAAAAGCAAAAGACAACGCGCTGAGACAACGCACTTGCGTTCGGCCCTAATACTGCCAAAAGTAATCCCAGCGTGGTTGCTTCATATCCTGCAAAGTGGAAAACATCCTCCCAGCCCAACCCGACCCGACCCTGCCCACTTCACAGCCTCAACCTTAACTCGTTATCGCATCGTATATCCCTTATTACCCACTTCTAAGCGCATCCTCCCATCCTCCTCTCTCTCTCTCTCTCTTGTCTTTGCTCCTTAGTGACAACACTTTCGCTGCTGCACTTGGTCTTGTCCCGGATATGGCTGGAGATGATGAGCTCCTTAGCGTTGCTTGCGCTTCCTATCAGATTCCAGCTGCACTTCTTCCTTTTGCTTTAATACGCTGCGTATTTCTTCCGGTCTTTGCACTGCTTTGTCTTTGTTTTCCTTTGCTATTGGTTTCAATTTCATCTGCTCCCCCTTCCACCTACCCATTGCCCCACATCCCACATCCCGCTTTCCCCTTTTCCATTTTAAGCACTATTCATTTTCGAATTTCGCATCGCTTTGGCACGAGCTGCTTTTGCTTTGCTTTTGCATCCCTTGTCGCTTAAAGACATCTCCTCAATGCCATTCAATCTCCATTAAATACTTAGTCCTGGCATTGACAGCACCATTTAGCTATTATCCTTTATATTGGGTACAAGTGCTGCTTTAAGCATAATCATTTCGAACCCCTCAAGGTTCTATCTTGAGTTTAACTAAAGCCGTATTTACAATGGATTTAATTAATTTCATCGTCCTGGTTTAGTCCTGGTTGAGACACTCATATTGTGAGATAATTAACACACCTCTTAGGTTCAGATGTCATAGCCTATGGACAGGTGGGAAAATGGGGTCATTGTATATGTTGACCTATTGATGCTTTAGTTTTTATATATATGAAATGATTTTAATATCAGAGTCTAATGGAAGTTATCAGTTTTATCTAAAGGAATATTAAATCTTAGTTCAGGAATATTATATTATATATATTTTCATAGGTTGGTAAACCTAAAGTTCCTTCGAGTCATGACGAATTATATAGAAATAAAACAAATGAAATAAAAAAATAAATAAAATAAATAGATTAAATTAAATAAAAAAGTAAGTAAAAAAAAATAAATAAACTAAAAAGCATTAATAAAATAAATAACTTAAGAATAATAAATAAAATAAATAAATAAAATAATAAAATAATATTAAATAAAATTAAATAAATAAAATGAATGAAATAAATGAAATAAATGAAATAAATGAAATAAATGAAATAAATAAAATAAATAAAATAAATAAAATAAATAAAATAAATAAAATAAATAAAATAAATAAAATAAATAAAATAAATAAAATAAATAAAATAAATAAAATAAATAAAATAAATAAAATAAATAAAATAAATAAAATAAATAAAATAAATAAAATAAATAAAATAAATAAAATAAATAAAATAAATAAAATAAATAAAATAAATAAAATAAATAAAATAAATAAAATAAATAAATTAAATAAATAAAATAAATAAAATAAATAAAATAAATAAAATAAAAAAATAATAATAAATAAATATTAAATAAATAAAATAAATAAAATAAATTAAAATAAATTTAAATAAATTAAAATAAATGAAATATATAAATTAGTTAAATAAAATAAAATAAAAATAAAAATTTGCTTAAAGCAACTTACACCTTTGCCCAGATTAAATTTCAGCATAGTTCTTAAGCTATTTCTATTCCCACTATTTAAGATCTAAAGAACTAACAAGGACCTGAAGGACATGCTCCTCGTTAGAGTCCGCGCACCATTAAATTTGATTTAATCTGGAAACCTCGTAGATAATAAAGTTTCACACTGAAAATGTTGGTTTGCTCGTAAACCAATCAGAAACTGAAGAAAAATATCCCTCGCGTGTTTTGGCAATAAAAAACGAGCTGCAAATTTGAAACAGGAATACCCCTATCCCAGCCCACTCTCCAAATCCCCAGCCCATTCCTCGCTTTTCCGCCAGACTAGTTCAGAGAACTAGACACGCTCAGGACCGGACATCCTTTCGCCATTTAATCACGCTAATGCATCATTTTCTTTTTGCACATTTGCATGTCTGGCATTAGTCAGTCGTTCATTCATTCATTTATTCAATCATTCGCTCATTCATTCATTCATTAACTCAGTCAAACTAACTGAACAATCAGACAAAGGAACTAAGCATATTGTGCAAAACTGGAGGGTGCTCTAGGGAAAAGGCAGCGACGAGGAGAGGGGCCATTGGGTGTGAATGGAAGCAGGAAGGAAGGGAAAGGGGATAGAGGGGGTGGGGGTTGATGGGGGGACTGCATTAATAGCGCATTTTGTTAAATGCCCTGGCAGAAGCCCCACACGGCAAATGGAGACAGACCCGATATTAAAATGATTCCCATGCTCAATTCCCTATATGTACTTACTCCTCCCCCGTCCCCCACCCCCTCTCAGTCTCCCTCAAGCCGGATCCGTCCCTGGCCACGATTTCTAGACAGTTTTCCCACCTTGTAGTTGTTGTTGCTGCCGATGTACTTTGCGTGTGTTGCAATGGACAACTAATCCAATTGAATTAAAGCGCTATTTGTGTGGGTGTTGAACCTAAGGGCATTAGGAGAAGGAGGGGGCTGGGCGGGGGAGGATGGGTATAGGTAGCAGGTGTTGTTTTGCACACTTCGATATTTAAATTTCAGACCCCTGCCCCAGCTCCTTTTATGCAGCTCTTTATCGCTGTCGTCTTTGCTCTGATTTTGCCTTGTCTCTGTTCAATTTGATTTGATTTGATTCGATTTCATTTTCTGTTTTCCTCTTTCCTCTTTCCTCTTTCCTATTTTCTATTTTCGTTATCGATTTCGATTTCATTTCACTGGAAAATCGGCATTAAACGGCTTTGTCTATTCGCATGGAAATCAAAAAGTTTTATTCAATAAACAAAAAAGCAGGTTGAACGGGAAATTGCAAGGATGTTAATTTAAAAAAATAAAAGGACATATATTTTGCTTGGACAAAATACCATGAGAGGTTCCAAAGGACATGGGATAACGGTAGTTGGCGATGCGTTCTATTGGCATGTCCTGTGCAATGGAATGTCAGAAGGCAGCCGGCTTAAGGACTGCTGACAGGGAAGCAGCAGGTTGCCAAGTGAAAGAGGAGAGACACTTGTCACATTCAACCAATGGAAGCGACATATTTCGACAGGACATAAAGGAAAAACCAGGGAAAATGTCGAGCATTTTCGATTTCACACTCAAATTGCCTTTAAGGCGAAAAGAGCCGAAAAATTTCCAATGTTTATTTACTCGTACAATTTGAAATTGAATTCATTCAAAATTTTTATTTCAGTCGAAACAAGTGCAGGTATCTAAGGTGTAGTACTATGTGTGTACGTGTGTGTGGGAGTGTGGGAGGTAAAAAAGGGGTAGGGTGGGGCAGGGGGAGCTGGCACAATGCGTATACGGCCCGTTGAACGCAAGTAAATCTGATTAATTGCATGCAATTAATATTGAGTAACGGCAAATGGCAGGTAATAAATTGCTCAACTACACTCACACACACACTTACACACACACACACAGACAGACAACACAAGTTTTGCAGGTCATGAATGAAAAGTGAAAAACGGAAAATACTTTTCTATAAAGAGCCTCCTCATCATGAAAATGATCCAACAGCAACATTTTGTTTATAAATTGATCAAAATTAGATGCACAGCAACTCGGGGCTGAGTCAATTAGACGACAGATTTGATGGCTTGGCAAGGCAATAGATGAGCTCTTTTACTCATAGATATATGCTCTATATATAGTACTCTCTGAATCATAGACTACTTTCAACAGATTATCAATTGTATGTGGTATAGACGAAACAAGAATAGAAATGTTTTATGCAGTTTTACCGCATCTCTTCAGGATCTCCCTCTCATATTCGCTCCTTGATCTTTTATCCTTTAGATATCACATTTTTGTTGTATCTTCTAGCTTTTAAGTTATACTCTCCCTTTTCCACATACTTATAGCTGGATCTATTTATGTACTTCAGCTTCAGAGCTATCCCAGAGACGAATCAAATATAGAAATGTCTTATGAAGTTTTTCCTTCTTCGCCCTGCAGGATCTCCCTCTCAAATTCTCTCCTTGATCTTTTATCCTTTAGATATAGAAACTTTATTGTATCCTTATAAGTTGAACTCTCACTCTTTTTATACTTACAACTAGCTCAATTTCTATACTTCAGCTTCAGAGCTGTCCTATAAACAAAACAAATATAGAAATGTTTTATGCAGTTTTTCCTGCTTTTTCCTTCAGAGTCTCCCTCCCAAATTCTCTCCTTGATCTTTTATCCTTTAGATACCAAATTGAGATTCTATCCTCTAGCTTATAAGAAGCACTCCCACTCTCCACATACTTAAAACTAGATCTATTTCTGTACTTTATATACAGAGCTGCTTTTAGGTTTCAATTAAAATGATAAACAGTCTTCATATGGCAAGATATATTTAAGGATTCCACTGTGGCAACTACTCAGAGCTATTGTTAGCTCCAAGGAGCCTCAGAGTCGAGACCCCAAATCGCTAACCCACAATTATAGCACTTAGGAGTTCATTTCCATAATAGATCATTTGGGGTGACCTTTCGCATTTCGCTCCAATTATGGCAACCGCTATGATTTATGGATCTCAACACGGACGAGCCACGCCCTAAGCATAATGTTAATAAAACCGAAGTAAGCGCCGCCAACGCCTCCTACTCCTTGAGTTGAACGAGCTGCTCCTGCTCCTGTCATGATCTATGGCTTAGACACATCGACGTTAGCTCCAACTTTGGGCATGTTAATGCTTCCTTTCCCGGTGGTAGTTCCGCTTCCACTTTATTTTCCGGCTGCGACTGCGCACTCTAATTTTTATTGTGGCATTCCTTTACCTGCCCCTTCCACTCATACTACAAATGCCTCTTGTGATCCCCCCAGGAAAAACACTCGACCTATTCCTAATGTATGTAAATTTTTATGAATTGCCTGCGACTGGAGTCGACATTGTTTTTTTTATATTTTGGTACGCGCCATTAGCATAAGTTGTTGTTGCCCCTTCGACAAGTGTTGCATGTTGCAACATGCAACATGGAGTACAGTTCAATAGTATTATTATTATTATTATGAACTGGCTCTGATTACGTTAAGTATGTTTTGAAAGTGAGTTGGACGGCAACTTTGAAGATTCGATTCTGGATTGTTCTTCCATTGATTTTTATTTTTATTGCTGTTTGCAGGTGCAATTGAAAAGTGGAAAACGCATTGGGGGAAAATTAAAATAAAATCGGCAATTTATGCGACTTTTTGCCCTGTGCCTGAAAGACCTGAAACAGAAGGTGCCTAACGATTGAAAACTGAAGCAGAATTCTAAAAGCCGCTTAGCTGTGATTGCCCTGCCACAAGCTATGGAATGGGGATTGGGATTGGGACTGGGTTTGGGTTTGGGCTTTGCGTGGGTGTTGGGTTAGGATTTGGGTGTAGAGGGGCAGGGGATAAGCCTAATGAATAGCCAGCTGTCTAGGTGAAAAACAAACACAATCAACTGTGGAAGTGACCCTTCTTTTTTCTATTGGACTGAAGAAATTCCCACAAATTAATCAGACTTGCGGCTGAGTTGCACACAGACAGTTGCGGCTCATTAGCGCGGCCGTGTTAACCATTAGGACAGCAGTAGCTAACCCCTGCACCCTTATCCTCAACTCTCTCACTCCCTCCCTCTCATCCCTGGTGATAGAAGTGTACCCTTTGGCCAAGTGTCCCTTATTAATGGTGTTGCGGTTGTGACTTAATGACCGCCGCTTCTGACTTTGAGCTCAACTTTAGGTGCAGCTACTCAGTGTGTTCTATCCATGCTCCTGCCTGTTGACTGTGGACTGTTGAGTCCCGACTAGCCAGAGTCCATGGCCGAGCAGGTAGCAGCTGGATTTGGCTCTTCCAATCACAGCTAAGCACAGTGAAAACCAGTCGGGACGAAGCCACTCAAAACGGGTTTCGTAACTTGACCCAAAGAGCGTTTGGTCAGTTGCTGCAGATGCCGCCGACGCCGCCATTGCATTGATCTTAGTCAGCCACGCCCACTCAATGTTAGGACCAACACCCTACGGCCAACACAGCATCATTTGTGCTATTCTCAATTTAATTTAAACTTGCCACAGATCTGAAAACACAATTCACTATGCAGAAATGGAAGAGGAATAGAGACAGAGGTCGGGTATGGCCCTCGCGATATTCAAATGAATTTCATTCCACAGTTGGCCAAAGCTATTGGCCATGTCAAACGCTTGGCTGCACTTGCCCCAAGCCATGTGGACGTGCCCCAAAGAAGACGCCTCGGACCGCCGACTGTTGCTCAGCCAATAACTCATACTGGTGGCGGTCAGGTGCGCATTATCAAGGTCTAAACAAATAACACTGGTGGTCCGCGTCAGCTTGAGGCTCATCTTGGAATGTTTTCCTCTGCTCCAGCTGCAGGCCCCACATCACATCACATCAAGAGAAGCGCAACCAAAGGACCAACTATTTTCATACAATTAGGCAGCAGGCCGAGAGGCAGCCAGGAGGAAGGAGGAGCACAACTCAAATATGAACTTCACTTCGCTCAAAAACTTGCCGAAAACTTTTGTCAGGGGGCAAAAAAGAGAAGGCAAATGAAAGCAAAGGATTGAGAAAGGGGTTGGGCATGGGGTAGCCTCTAGCTCTCAGCTATTTTGCCACATTTTCTATTTTAATACCCTGTAGCCACAAAAAGTGAATGAAAGGGGTAGATTCTATACAATCCATTCTATCAATCCTTATTCAATCAGCATCGATTGAAAGATATAAAAAGATATCTAAGTCCCAAAATAATCCCAATTAACCCAAATAAATTTGATACTTATTTGATAATTTTGGTACATTTATATATATAAAAGCATGTTTTATATATTAAGAGAAGTTATCTAATAAAATAAAGAGGGTATTCCTTAGTCAAATAGTTTCAACTGGAACATGCTCTGTGTGATATTTTGGCCTAGTTCGGCGGGGAGCTGAAAGAAGAGGAGATGCAGTTTGAATCTTATGCAAATATTTTTGGTTAAGCTTTTGGCAAAATGGCATTGGCTAAGCAAGAGTCAGTCTTGTGTGTATATAGCCAACTTGTGTGTTTGCGTGTGTATGTGTGTGTGTGTGTTTGCTGTGATGGTTTCAAATTGAGCCTAGGGCTACGGCCAATGCGTACGAAACGTTTTATGGCCAAAATATGAACTCTAATGGCTTTCATTTGAATGCCTTAGACTGAATTAATGTACAGAGAATTGTCATAGGACCCCCGATTGTTTGAACCCCCAGAACTTTGAATTGCTTTTGTGGCCAAATGAGCGAGAGGGGACTGAGGTAGAGTTGAGCATTTTGGTTGCCAGGTGGAAGCCAATGAAGCAAATAAAGTTCCAGCTTTCATTTGATTTGTGGTCGTAATGAAAGTAGGGGTATGCAACTTTGCGAAAATAAGGTTTGTTTTTTTTTTTTTATTTGTTATTTACAGTTATGGGATGGGGTGGACCTTCATGTGGCTGTGCGAGGCTCTTGAGGAATTGAGTGCGATCATGAAATTCCATCGAGCCGTTTTGTTGCGCTCTTCTACGCAACTTGTTCGCACGCGCGACTCTTCTACTTTTCGCGCTCTCTTATACTCGCATGCAACATGTTCGCCGTTCGTACAGCTGTTGTTGGCTCTTTGCTCAGCGGTTGCCTCGCGCGTATAAGAGCGCAATGCAATGGGCATCGAACATGTTCGAACAGATGTTACTCTGGCCAAGGCAATGGGCAAGAGAGTTTGTCAGTTTTGGCCAAGCGATTGACTCTTGTTGACCAAGTAGCAACAAATAAACAGGGCTAACAGAATCGGCCAATTTGTAGCTGCTGCAACTGTCGCGAGCTACGCTTCTTCTGCCATGGTATCCCACTGTGCTGTGGCAGGGCAGGCGGCACTCGCCTCCAGATGCCTTGGCGTATCTGGCAGATACTCGTATAACATTGGGGCAGATCGCATTGTTATGCGCCAGGCATCGCATTCCTTGGCCAGCCGACGCAGTACCTCCGTTCCCACGTCTTCACGTCTTTCCGTCTTGCCAACAACCAGGCTTATGCCATGGACTTCAGTTGCCGGTTTTGTGACTTTAACTGCTATTCCTTAGCGTCTTTCTCTCTGGATTTCTCAATAAATGTACTACGAGCACTTTCCGTTTTTCGTGTTTCTGCCACTGCCACTGTCTCTGTCACTATCACTGCCGCTGCCGCTGCCGCTGCCACTGCCACTGCCACTGCTTTGTATGCCCAACGTGCAGCGCGCAGTTAAACAGAGGCAGCGGCAACATGGGGCATGAAGCGCACATTGACATTGCCGATATTTGCAGCTGTGTCGTCCTGCGGCAGCGAGTGCCTGTTGTCGTGGTCGGGACTCTTTCTTTCTCTATCTTCCTCTCTCTCTCGCTCTTGCTCTTCCGCTGGCTATCTCCCTCTCTATCGCACATGCATTCTTTTTGAGCGGAAGCAGACAGAGTTGTGGCCAGAAGTAGGATGGGGGGTAGGAGGCATCATAATTGTTATAAGCAGGGCGCCCAAAAAAGGAAGCGTAATTTGAGTCATGCGGCATGTGGCAGGGGCACCAACAGCAACAGCAACAGCAACCAGCAGCAGCTCTGCCAAAACCAACAACATTCGGCAGGTGAACGAGCGCGTCGCACTTCTTGGCCAACCAGTTTTGGCAAAAGAAAAAAAATCCTTGCAACAATTCCCGTTCCCGCAGCAGGCACCTTTCCGCTTACGGAGGCTCCTCCAGGATATGCCGCAGTTTGGCACAGTTACTTTTCTGCCCGTATGTTGGCCGTGTGGCACGAGCACCAGCACCAGCACCAGCAGCAGCAGCAACAACAGCAATAGTAAAAGTATCTCGCAGCTCGTATCTCATTTCACGTCTCCTGTATCTTGTATCTTTGTTGCTGTTGTTTCTGTTGTTTCTGTTGTTGCCTTGTCGCACATCTGTTTCGATTTGCAGTCATCAGCCTGCCCCCTATAGCCCACCCCGCCCCTTCTCACTCACTTTACTTCGCTTCCAACACGTAATCCACTTTTATTGCTTCTTTCCATTGTGCGTCAAATCGCCTAATCGCCCCCATCCCGCCGCCTCTTCTCCTCTTCTCCTCCTCAACCCCCTCTCCCCCACCAAACGCAGAGTAAACGCATTTTGCATAAATCGCATTTACTTTTTCGGCTTGTTTGTTGTTCGGATACCCTGCACTCATTATTATTAATGTCTAAGTCGAAGGGTATATATTAAACCTCTTTATGATTGTCTATAGATATTCCAGACCAGCATCAACTGATAAGACAGATTAAAGTATTTACCTATAACTTTTCCTTGCAGTTCACTTATTGGAAATCAAATATAAAATTATTCACAACAATTATTACAATTATTATATGTTAATGTTTACTTATAATGGATATTGCTTTGATCTTTGGTATATATATATATATAATCTAGTATTTCATTCAACAAAACTGATCGTAGGGTATACCTCTTGATTTGATATCAGAATCGGTTCCAGGGTATCTTTTATTGGGGCATTCTTATTTCTTTCATCTATTGTTGTTGTCGATTCGTTTTTTCTCTCTTGGCTTTCTGATTTGAAATGTTTTGTTTGTTTTGAAGGCAATTAAAAGTAAGAGTCAGAGCCAAAATGTGGGAACTAGAGATTGATAATTGTCTTCCGTAGATTTGTTTTTATGGCCAACTGTTTGGTGACAAACTGAAGAATACTTTAAACGTACGTAAAATAACTCTCGGCATCAATGCGTATCTCTTTATTTTGTCATCTTCATTTGTGGCAAGTTAATGACAATTAACAGCTGTTTTTCTTCAACCTCGAAGTATTTTCTTTGTTTCAGATTTCCGATTTGGTGGCTCACAAATTAGATACTCATTTCGGAGATTTGCTGCAGTTCAGCGTAAAAATAAGTTGTAGAAACTTAAGATTTGCGATATCTGATAAGAGATATGATAATAAGTATCCGTTGGATGAGTTGTCCGATGAGTAATCGGGCATGTAAATCCCCTGCGGATCTGATGCAATGTTATCTAATCTTTTCTTTCAATATCTGTGTACAGTTACATATATATATCTGAGCTACTTGTTTGACCTTGTGACCTTGTGATTAGGCTGCTGTCAAAATGTATCTGATGGATTGCAACTACAGGCTGAGCTTGTTTTTTAGATGTTTTTTATGTGGATTATCAACTGGAAATCTGTCGACTTGTTAACATATCGAAACACAATTTGATATGTTTTGCCCTCTTCCCTTCCCCTTTCCCTATCCCTATCCCTATACCTATCCCTTTAACCTACCCACTGCGACCACAGGGCAAACAACAAACAGCAGCAAACACAATAACAATTGTCGAGTTGTGGCACATCAACTTCATCAAAGATGACGTTTCCCCCCTCCCCCACCCCGATACCCCTGCCTGCCTGTCGCTGACAGATGATGAGGGCCTTCAGGGGGCGCCCAACGACCAGGCAGCAGCGGGCAGCAGGCGGCAAGCGGCAGGCAGCAGTTGTTGCCTTTTGTTGTTGGCAACGCGAAAAACGCTTTCAATAGATTTGATTTCGAGAGTGCAGAATTAAGTGGCAACAAGCGGTAGCTGTAGGTTGCGAGTAGATTGAGTATATTGAATGAAGGAGGTGGAGGCAGCGAGAGAGAGGGAGGGAGAGGGGGATAGCGCTACAAAGCCCTTTATTAGCTCGTCGCGCTGGGATTGCTGAGGGTGCCTCTGGCCAGGGATTTCTCGTATCACAGTGCAAAACCGCATAATTGCTTGATAAATTGAATTGAAGGTTTTCCTTTTTATTTTTCATGGTGGCGCTTAGGAGATTCTCTTAGCCAGCTGCTAACGAGCCTGGGAAAGCGCGGCAGCCTTCAGTATTTTCTTTTATTTTCTTTTTAAATCCAATAATCATGTTGATCACGATGATCATAATGATGATTCGGATGCTGATTATTGTTATTAATCGTCAAATGAGTGGCAAGCGGCTGACCCCAATGCATGCCACCAGTCAAAGCAGACAGAGATCAGTTAAGAGGGGTGCCATCTAAGAGGGGTGTATTGGGGGGGGGGGGTAAGATTGGCAGGCGTCAGCTGCACGCCTCTGAGTAATGAGACTCGTTAATTGTTCTGCTTCTGCGGCTGCGGCTGCTGCTCATCATCAGCTCAGCTCATGCACAAAAGCTGGACACAGGTGCACCTGCCACCGAAACCGGCTTCTGGCTTCAGCGTCTCCTGACTGACCATATCTCTTTCTTTCTTCCTACCTATCGCCCTCTCTCTCTATCTTCTCTGCATTTACCGTTTTGTTTCGTGTGTGTCGTGTTAGCCAAAACAACAGAAAACTTGGCAACGTGCTTCAAACCTCTTCGAACAAGTTCGTCAGCAGGTGGACTCACCGCTGCCTCAGGGTAGCAGATGGATGGGCGGGTATAGGTAGGGGGTAGGTAACGGAAAAAGGGGTTTTTGGGTGGTTGCTGCCATTTGATGGCTAGCTAGCTAGCCGGCCGGCTAAAAGGGGTGCACACAACGTGGCAAGTGTTGCAAGTGTGGCAAGTGAACACGGCAACACAAAAACTACCAAAACACCGCCTACCCCTACCCGCTTAACTGCCTGCCACCCTGCTAACCCAAACGCAAACCTCTACACCCCCCCCCGTACCTCTTCTCTTCAGTACAGTTCCTCTCCCCGTCCTGGGGCCAGGCCTCGAGGCACATTGCGAATCTATAAAAGTATCGGAGCACATAAAAAACGAGCTCAGTAGTGAACGGCACTTTGCAACGGCAACGGCAACGGCAACGGTTAACGGTTAGCGGGCAACGGCCACCAACAACTAACGGCAAACGCGACGGCTAACGGTTAAGTTTGACAAACATAAAAAATAACCAAGAAGATATATATAGAAACAAGGACGAGCTGCAGGCTATACGCGTATATGAATGAGGACGAGTATCTGGAAGATACTTTGGGCTCAGTTGAAACGTGGCTCGTTTAGATCTGGCCATAAACTGCACTCTTTGTACTGCCAACTGCTGGCAGCAGCAGTCAGCAAAGAGCACTAACTTGTCATCATCATCATCATTGGTGAGTGGACACACACCAAACAAACACCCACCCACCCACACACACATATAGCTTAGTACACATAAATCTATCAGCAGCTTAAAGTTGACCAAATTTCCACGAGATGCTAAAGCTAACTCGTACACTGAAAAAAATAAAAGAATCAAGCAGAAATGCTCGATTAAATGATACCCTGTAGATAAGGAATAGATCCTCTGCAAAAGACCTGATGTAGTCAAACAGGAGTCTATATGAAATTTAGGTTATATCTTCCTATCTTCGTAGGGCCAAATCAGACGGATGGTTGGCTGCCAGATGACAAGCTTACCCCAGATATTGATACTGATCAAGAATAAATACACATATATATAAAGCTTATAGGGGTCACAGTTGTGACATTATATATTTTAGATTATTCTAATCAATGTATCTATATAAAATATATCTATAAACTATCTAGATATAAACCCATCCACAGCATTTTGTATCTAATAAAAGCCGAGTACATTAATATTCTTGATAAAAAGGACGAGCTGCGCCGATATTGGTATATATCAGATATGTCTGAGCAAATTAATGTCTTTGCTTGAAAATTAAGCTGTTAATTTGAATCCTTATTTTAAAAGATACAAAACAAACAATTGGTTGAGAATCAGATACTTTCCGAGCTGATAAAATGCAAGCTTTATGTTCTATTTTAAGCAGAATAATATAGTATTATAATATCCTTTAGCTAGGAACAATTGATACAAAATTGCTTGGTAATATTACTAAAGCAGCATCCCATCTTCAGTTTTTAGATATAGAATAAGAGCATATAAAATATATAAACATATAACGAACATCCGCTAGGGTAGATAACTGTTTCTTGTTGAAGATCTTTGAGACTGTTTTTGGGAGCGTAGAAAACATCTGGTGCATTGTCAACAATAGAGCAATTAGAGGGCATCCCCAAAATGACTGGTATCTTTATCTCGGTACGCACATCCTTTTGTGGCACATTGCGTATACGTAACGTAAATTGTGACGCCTGTTTTTGATATGTTTGCTGTGTGTATCTTTTTGGGCAGCTGGTGCTCTGCTCCCCTCGAAAAAACAAACGAGATAACAATAAAATAAAAGGCTCTTTTATGAATGGGAATGTCATGCAGCAGCGCTTGCCCCATCTTGGGGCAAGATAGTGGGGCAGCAACCCCTCGTTGCCGATTACGTGTACACGTAGTTTGCATTTTGTGTGTGGGGCATTTAAAGCTCGATACA
The DNA here is from genome assembly GCA_035045065.1 of Hirtodrosophila trivittata. NCBI lineage: Eukaryota > Metazoa > Arthropoda > Insecta > Diptera > Drosophilidae > Hirtodrosophila > Hirtodrosophila trivittata. The sequence continues at coordinate 6,992,938 of JAWNNK010000066.1, read as the reverse complement.
ATCTGCGATAGGAACACTGGAGATGGGAGCTCGAAGATTGGGACTTTACGAGCTGAATGTGGGTTGCTCCAATTTCGATTTAGTTCCAAGTAGATAATCAGTTTTGTATCTTTGTATCTTGTATCTGGGCATCCAAGTGCTACTTGCCAACTTCTGTCTCGAACCCAATTTGCTTTGTTTTCTTTTTTGTTATTTTTGCTTTGATTTTGCCTTTGTTTCTGTTTTGCTTTTGATTTGCTTTTGTTTTGATTCATTCAACCCGTTGGCAGCCTAAATTTGAATCCAAAAAAATAAAAGCTGTTAACCGCAGAAATATTTTCTGTGTAGGAAGGACCGACTGAGAGACCGAGCGACCGAATGGCGACGACTTTGACGGAGGCTGCCTCTGAATGGGGCTTTGAATACCAATTTCTCGAATTTCTTGAATTATCTGTGTGGGTTGCCGCACGCAGCGGTGTCCAAAATTTGTTGCAAGAGCTCGCAGATAAAATCGAAGCTAGACAAGATCCCTGACCAAACAGTCACACAATAATCATTCACACTCGATTCGACTTGAAGATCCTCAAGAACAATAGAAATACCAGAAAAATCAGCTGAAATTATAGACTGAAATCATAGGAAAAGGGATTTATATATTATTATAATTTCTACACTTCTCCCTCTCTGTTTTTTCAAGCTTTTATTTCTGTTTTTATAACTTGGCTTTCAGAATGTTGGCCTATATTTTTGAGATCCTAAACTAAAAACTAATTAAAAACAGTTTCTTAAAAGTAAAGATATTACTTTTATCTTTGTATGAACTCTCATTCCTAGAACAGTTTTCGCTTAGCAACTTTTATCCTCAATCAAAGAAATAAAACGCTTTTCGCAGCATATTTTTCATTTAAGATCTTCAACTTTTATAGTAAATATATGAAGGAAACATATTGTAACATACTAAATATTTCATAGACATATAATCATATGGTGCAGATGTGTCATTAAAGGGAACTCGTATATGTATATCTCCATCCAATTATCAGCTGTGCATGATTTTAATAATAATGATTGCCCAACAATAACTCAAAATTTAATTCAAATACAATACAATTTTTTTTGTTGCCTTTTTTGTGCTTTTGTTTTACTGTTTAATTTGTTTACATTTTTGTTTATTGATTTATTTATTCATTCACTAAAGTATTTTATTTACTCGCTGCCGTTTTACGTGTTTCATTAAATGCTGTTGTTGTAAGTATTTTATAATACCCTATTTGTTCTATTTAATAGGGTATCATGATGTTTTTGATGGAGTAAAAGGGAAAGATATCTGAGATTAGAAAGAAATAGGTATCAACATATATCTGCCATATGCTTTCCAAATGAACATAAAGATCTCAGATGGAAGTATCAACTTCTAGAAGTATCAAGTGAGAGGTAGAAATCTAATAGAACCACATCGATTATAATCGATAATAACTATCAATCAAATCGATAACTCACAAACTTTTAAACTGTTTCACTTCAGAGTTGCTTATAGGGTATTTGATAGTCGAGTACACTCTGGGGTCCAGAGCATTCTTCTATGTGTTTTATTAATCGCTCGTTCCATTCATTTGCAAGGTTTACTACCTTTTTGTGCACGTGGGCGTGGCCAGCGCCTGTGTTTCACTGGTTTAGCGGTTTTTTTTTAAATATTATTTGCCTTTTTTTATTGTTTTTTTTATACACATATATTTTATTTAGTTTTTTTTTCCTGTGTTTTGTCGGCTAAAACTGCATGCAAATTTTGCGTGCGACGGCAGCCGAAACAGCTACAACTACAATAAACCATATATCATGCTTATAAGCACCCATGACATCAGAAGCAGAAACAGACAGACAGACAGACAGACAGACAGACGCACAGATGGACAAATGGACAGATCTTTGGAGAGGGAAGGAGGTCGGTGGAGTGGGGGGAGCATTGAGACGCCACACGACGATGATCGACGCTTTGCCTTGAATTTCCACGGCCTCTCTACACTTGTTGTATGCTCACATAGGAAAGGGGAGGCGTGGCAGTGGCGGGGGCAGGGGGAAGAAAGAGCTGGGGTCGAGGAGTTTGTCTTTTTTGGCTGTTGCTTTTGTTGTGTCAAATGCAAAAAGAAACGAAACTGAAACAAAAAACCATAAAAATTATTGCGTTTGCGACTTTTTTAAAAAATTGTACGCAATGCACATTTTATTTATTTTTATACACGTTTAATTTGTGTAAATGTGTGTGTGTGTGTGTGTGTGTATATTGTTGTAATTATGTCAAGTTTGCTGTTTATAGAAAAGGCATAGATAATGTCTATGGAAACGAAACCGGAGCTAGAAAATATGAACAACTGGAAAATACACGGACAAATAACTGAATCTTTAATGGGTTTTGAACTATTATAGGGGCACATATATAATATACATATATGTATGTATGTTTGTATGTATGTTTGTATGTATTTACGTGCATTTTAAAGAGCCTTTGAAATAGTTGGGAATAGTTTTTAATCTAGCTAATTTGCATAGTTAGGCACTTTGACTTAAAGAGTTCTTATCAAGAGAAACATTCTTCAGACGTTTTTGTTCACTTTTTCCCAAAGTTAACCCCTGTTCCCCCCACTCTTCCCCCCCTCTATCGCTCTCTCTCTGAAGTTTGAGACGCAACTTCGTGGGTGTCGGTCGAGTGTTTAGAAAGAGTTTAGTTTCAGTCGTGTTCTCAACACGGCATCAAAGGCTAATAAATTATTGCACTTTATGCTTCAGAAATTTAATAAATTTTCCTCCCCTCCCGCCTCTCCCCTCTCTTTACCCAACCCAACGCATAAGGTCTTGCATAAGAGATTCCATTCGAAGGTAGAGTCGCCCCCAAGTCTCAGCAAGTCACTTCAAGTAACTAATGGAAAAACTAGTGGAAAACAAAAGGCGCGTTGCACAAAGCCAAATCAAAGCCGAAAACGACACGACTCGAGTCGAGGCGAGTGTGTAAACTGCTGGCGGGGTGGGGGGTTGGGGGTTGGGGGGAGTGGGAAAATGAAGACGCTGCGCAAAAAAAAGGGACGCAAAAAAAGAAGAAGAGAAATAACGAATGAATGAATGAAAAAGATAAAGAAGAAGCAGAAGCAGAAGCAGTAGAAGAGAAACGATGTGAAAAGTTGAATGCCTAACAAGTTGAAACACGTTGAAAATGCGAGAAAAGAGAAACAAAAGCGCGACAAGAAGAAGAAGCAGCACCAACAGCAGCAGCAGCAGCAGCAGCAGCTGAGCCCAACAACAATGGGCTTAAAAAATGTGGAAATGTCTTGGGAATCTTTTGAAATGGGTGCAAGCTGCTGTTGTTGTTGCAATTTGTTGTTGCTGCTGCTGCAGTTTCTTGAATTAGATAAAAGTTAAGGAAATGTTTATGCCAAAAGTAAAGCGCGAATAGTCGTACGACGGCGGGTAGAACCCAAAACGGTACCCAGCGACGGGTAACATTTTTTAAGGTGCTTATCGCAGGTGCGCGCTGCCGACAGGAGCACAGGTGGAGAGGGGGGTAGGGCGATCGGGGGGGAAGACGTCAACTGGCAACCGGCGGAAATGCAAGGAAAATAAATGTGGGTAAAAATGCCAAGCAGGAAAAGTGTATTTTTTTTCTTTACGCCAGTCGGGCAAATCTATCCGAAAGATACATACATAGATATAGACACGCACACACACACACACACACCAACACACACACACACACACATATGGTGTACTTAGGCTGCAATTCAAGACGCCGCCGTCTGCACGTGAATATTTCACACAAAGCACAAAGCGAGCGGCAAATTACGACACCAACGTTGCTGCGTCGACTGCAGCAGAGGCAGCGGCAGCGGCAGCGACTGCGACTGAGACGGCGGCAGCAAGAATGCCTAACCAGCGCAATTTGCAAATGCGAACCGCGAGTGCGAGCTGTGAATCACAAGAATCAACACACAGAGACAGAGCCAAGGGAACTCCGCACACTCATCGCTTATCGCAAAGTTCCCCCTCTCTTGCTTACCCCTCCTACCCGTACCCCACTATGCCCCTTTATACTCATCTTAAGCCAACGGCACATGCTGCACTGTTCATTCATCGATAGCAACCGTTGGATATTCCGTGCGTTTAACTAAAACAAAAGAGAAGCAAACGAGGTGAAACTGTCTCGAGATAAACGCACGTAGGTGGGGGTGGGTGGTGCCGAGAGGGGGGAAGGGGTTGCAGGTTTGCAATGCAAAAGATGCAGATACAAATTTGTCTATGTTCAAAGTGTGAATCGACATTAAACTGCATAGCTGAAATTTCAGAGGCCAACAAAACGGCAACAACTAAACAAACCTGTCGAAAAAAACACACACACAAAACACATTTTGAAAAGTGAAACGGAACCCAAGTCAGGGCCGTGACTATATGACTATACACGTATTTATATCTATGCAAACAAACAAACATATTTATATATATGAATATATATACAGATAGAGAACTGGAACGGGTGAGTCAGGCCCACGCAATGCGCCGTCGCAGCGGCCACCTGAAATCCGCATCCGACTTATCGATCCAAAGAAACGAGTTATTTCCCACGGCACAAGCGGCGCGTGGGCAAAACCCCCCTCAGATTGGATACATGGATACTACATACACTCACTCACCCGTCCACGCCACAGTCCAAGTCCAAGTCCAAATCTATATCCAAATCCATTTGACGTCACAAAACATTGCTCACAACTGTTGACAACCATTACGTACGCTTTGCGTATTGCCACCTTCTAATGGGTAAAGGGTCGCCGCACTGCCATAGGATATGATATGATATGGTACAATATATGACATGATATGGCAATGCAAAGTTGTTTATGGCATATGTATGTTGTCAAGTGTTGTCTCGTGAGCGGTTTCTATTCGTATTTGTTTATTTTTATCTAATTTCTTTTGAATATGAACAAATCATGTGATGATACGAACTCAACAAACAAATCCCCAATCAAAGATACAATAATAATACTCGTAACGAATGATAAATTAATATATTAACACTTCAATCATCAAATTATTTAAACCAATTCAATTTATAATATAAATAATACCCGAAAGATTATTGCGAAAATCGCATACTCTAACAATATTTTTGTTGACATTTGTGCTATAAATTGGTTAAGAATTTATACTATAAAGATACAAATCTCGAATGAAATTAATGCTTTAACTTATATATAGTATTTGTAGTATAAATTGGTTAAGAATAAATCATATATAGATAGATATAGATAGATAGATATAGATAGATAGATATAGATAGATAGATATAGATAGATAGATATAGATAGATAGATATAGATAGATAGATATAGATAGATAGATATAGATAGATAGATATAGATAGATAGATATAGATAGATAGATATAGATAGATAGATATAGATAGATAGATATAGATACAAATGTTACATCCAAAATCTCATTAGATTTAGAACTTCTTGCCATAGAAATATGCGTATAAATAGATAGATAAATGGGTCTAATACAACAAATCTGGCCTGAATCGATTATAAGATATATAATCTACAATATATTAACCTCAAATAAACCTTTAAACTGAATATTCAAATCTATCTAAAGACTACTTTTAAATTATTTATTTCATCTCTAACTGTTTAAGGCTGTGTACTCTGAAAACTTTCAATTTTAATTCCATGTGAGTTGTGGTAAAACGTTGCCACTTTCCTACAGTTACGAGTATTTCAGTTATTTCCGACCATTAACCAACAGACATAACATAACGACCATTAAAACTGAACGCACAGAAAACATTTGATGTGAATGAAAAGAAGAAAATAACAACAACTAAATATTTGAAAAGTGCATCAAATTTGGATGTGTTTGTGCAAATATGTGAAATGAAATGAAATGAAATAAAATAAAATATTCTGGCAATTAGTAAAATAACACAAACAAATTTCAGCATGTTTTTTTTCTCCTTTTTTTGAATGTGTTCAACCGCAATGCGAATTATGCAGCTTTACAGCCAATTTAGTTTGAATCAACAATAAAAACAACAGAAACAACAAAACTGAAATAGAAACCAAAACCAAAGCTCAAAACACACAAAACAAAAACATAGAAATAAATGTTAAATATTTAATTTTAAAACACACCAAAAATGTAACCAAAAGTTACTGAAACTTATCCAATAAACGACGAGATACCCTATAAAGACGTCCTTACTCCCTTTCCACTGAGAGAAAATGCTGCTTCCTTTCGATTGATGTAATATTGTTAAGTAAGTGTAACCCAAAGTTTGTTCTATGTATATACTATAATCTTTCTCTAGTTGGAATATATAATCTATAATTTATAGTTAAGCAAATCTTATACCCATTATCAACTTAAGAACAGGGTATAACAATGCAGAGAGGAAAATATCTGTATAAATTAGCTGCATATTTGCAGCTGCCACGCCTCTTGTCTCAGCGCCCCTGCTGTTGACCACTAAAGTATTGCTACCCGGTTTATTGGCCAATACTCTGACAAACGTATTGGTGTATCTGTGTGTTTTGTGGATATGTCTTGCTGGGCCATTTGCAGATACAGATACGAGTATTGCATCTTATAGATACAATTGCGATCTTTGCGCTGATATTCATCAAATTTGCATTAGCAAATGAGCGCAGCAAAGAGAAAGAAAAAGCAAAGCAGCGCAGCGCTGCTCGCTGGTCTACGCTGCGCTGCGCTGCTATGCGACGTTAGCAGCGTTTCACAGTTAACTCAATTAACTTATAAAATGTAAACTATGCGAGCGCCGACACCAACAACAACATCAGTCAGCTAAATGGCAACGGTGATTAACTCTTGGCCACAGTGGGGCATCATCCACATCCACATCCATATCCACATCTACATCCACTATGGGCTGGCTTTCCATATGTAGATGCGTGCCTCGAGATAGAGATACGTGAATGTATCTACAAGTTACAAGTTACGCTTTGCAGACTCGCGCAGTCAGCTGAGCGCGAATAATTACCACGCCACAGCTTCTACATATAAATATATTTATATATATATACATATATATAAATATATATATAGAGGGGGGACTGGGGCAAGGTGGAAGTGAGCAAGGCGCCGTGCAAGAGGCGGATCACTCAAAGCCCCAACCGAACTAAAAGTAGTTGGTGCGGTGAATGGTTAGCTTCAAATGAATGTGGATCGCACGCTGGCCACAGCCGATAGCTGGGTATATATAGTGGATAGGCTATATAGCTGCATATGGATACCGATGTGGATGGGTCGCCGGTGGGTCGACGGCGAGCGCCAGCGGTGCTAATGTGCTTATGAACGCCAGTTGCTGCCAGGTCGCCAGCGAAATGTGATAATCGGGTGAGGCAAGGCGACGCCGGCGGCAACCTGCCACTCGTCCGGTCGTCCACCAAGTAACCAACCAAGCAGCCAGCTCCAATATCGGTTCAATGTGCGCCAAGCGAATGTCTAGCAAAGCCACAGACACTGCGAACTGAGCCCCTGTCCCAGCGAACAGACCAACAGACCGACCGACCAGAAGACAGACAGACGGACACATTTGCACATTTCGCAGGTATTGAACCCATTAATGGGCGATTTGTGTTTTCAGCCGCGATTTTCCCAGCAAATGAAAGTCGCACCAGAGCAGCAGACCAACCCAATTACCAGCCCAACCAACTAACCAATCTCCCAATCTCTCAATATGCAAATTTACTTATGAGCTATTGAGGAATTGTTACTTTCTATGGGCTATGAACCACTAAGATACATACTTAAAACTAGAACTCGATTTGTAATTACCAATTGTTCGTGCTGTCTCCGATTTCTATGCAGAAATAGGACTGAGTGTATATAGCTTCAAGCTTAATGTATCCTATGGGAGCTGTCATATTTCTTATCCAATCTTTAAGCTCATGATCCAGAAGAAGTTGAACCTAATCAGAAACGCTTTTCTTTCAAGTCTTAGACTTATAGATATGCATGTACTTATCATAGTCTTGAGCTAGTTCAGTGAGCTAGTGATTAGTGTAAGGTTTCAAAAACTCAGGACCTTAGCAAAAAGGCTTAGGAATCCTTGGCTTAAAGTCAACACTGTTTGTTAAGAGCAAACCAACAACAATCAGCAATTACTTGGCAAATGTTTTCACATTTCAATTACCAACTACGCCTTGAAGATTTAACGAATCTCTTAGCTGTTGTAATTCATCGTCAAGTATCTTCTTTTCCGCCTTTCACCCCTTTGTTTCCTTCCTTCCTGGCCGGCCAATCTGTACCAAGTTGAGATTGTTTTGTAGCTCTTATTGTCTCTTGTTCTCGTTGAATGTTGAATGTTGAAGGGCAGCGCACAACAAAAGCCTTTTCATGCCATTTTCATTTCCATTATCGTGCGAATTGTTCTTCCTATCCCGCTTTTCCTCCCCTCTCCCCTCGTCCAGATTGCTTGCTAGTCTCCCTCTTCACGCAATTTCCTTGTTGTTTTCTTATTAACATTTTTGCTCTTGTTGTTTTTCTTAAGCCATCTCCACGCCCTGCCGCCCACTCTAGGCGCATAATTGCCTTTTGATGTTGATGTTGTTTTATTTCATTCATTTTTTATTTGTAGTCACCGCTGCCCATGTCCATGTCCGACACACTGACGCCAGCTCTAGCTCCTGCTCCAGATCCCCTAAGCAACTTGGAGTGCGCATTTAAAGTAACATTAATTGTTATGATTTACAATGGGAAACATCATTAATTAATTATGGATGGGGTCGGAACAAAGAACGAACCAGCGTCCTGACCATTGACCAGTTTCCTCATTTCCGTCAACTGCTTCCTAGGTTCTGGTGGGTTGTGGTGCTTGTGGGCTGATGGGCCGGGGGTATGGGCATCGCAGTGGGAAGGTGTTGGAGCCATGCAGTTATAGGCCAATTAGCTAACGGAACTACGTGCAAATCGTTGCATCTCGTTGATGGCTGCTTAACCGTTCAATGCTGCGGTTCATTGCCAACTTATCTGAGATACTTTTGCATCTGTTGGTGCCGCTGCTTCTGGTGCTGTTGCTGTGCTGCTTTAGTTGCCACTTGGAAAGCGGGTTAATTGATGGCTTTTGCATTAAATTGCCACGCTCGACAATCAAGCAGCAATTGGTTCACTGTCTGCGCCAATGCATTTGTGTATGTGTGTGTGTGTGTGTGTGTGTATACGTATCTGTCAATCTGTATCTGTGCATTTGTATCTTTTGCATGCAGTCGCGTTTTGAAGTTAATTATCGAGTTCATGTTCGTGCTGCAATTTCTTAAGCTTTATTAGATCACTTCGGTGAAATTTTTACAATCCAGATTCGACTAGATGCTTAGGCACATGCCCAACACCAAGAGCACCGCCAGAAGCACCACTAGCACCACCAGCAGCACCCAAAAACATAAATCAAGTGGCCACATTAGAAGTACGAGTATGATTTTCAAAGCCATCTGCGAGCCATACAACAGTCCAAATCTATTTGAAACTATAAGTTTATTCTCATCTTTGTCGTCATCATCATCATCATCATCGTTGGAGTCTAGACGTTGCCCAGTCGTCGATCTTCCTATACATGAATAGTATCGGTTCCCTAGCCTAGACCAGCCAGGCACATTAATCGGATGCGTGTTAAATTTATTGATATGTCATTGCGAACCACCGCACCACCCCCCCTCCCCTACCAGTGGCCATAATCTCAACGGTTTCTCCTTGAGTGGATACAAAAATATGGCCTGTCGCCTTGTGGCCTTATGCCAAATGTTAGTTGACAATGCTCTGCCTCTCGTGCGTCTCCCTCCGCTCCCAATGAATCCCTTGACTTGACAATCTCATTGGCCGCAGACATTCCCTAAATTCTTTCGATCTGCTTTTGCCATATCGTTGACTATTTCGTCATACTCACATACTGTGTTGCCATATTGATCCATGCTACATACCAAATGTTTTCCCTCAATGTAAACGAACTTTCAGTTACATTGTCTGAGTGTCTTTATAGTGGGTATAAGCTGCATCTGACCAACATAGTCTTCATTAAGAGTTGATATGATTAACCTCCTGTTTGTCTAAGTAAACGAGACCTTAGCCGCCAGAAACACCAAATGTGATACTCCAGTTCATGAATTGTTTACAGGGTATCTCAGAGTCAATCAAACCTGATAGGTCTGTCCGTTTCTCCCACTAGTTTCTGTCTGTTGTTGGTTTTGTATGAATCATTTTGAAATTTGTTGCTATTTTACTATAAACATAATGTTTGTATTTTGGTGGCTTTTTTCTTATTTTATTATATTTTATTGTTTGTGTGGTGTTTGTTGGTGTCGTTTTCTCATTTCGTTTTTTTATATACATATTTTCCTATATATTTCCGTGTGAACTTCCGTTTTCGTTGCTTGAATCAGCTCCGCCCTGTCCCTGTCCCTGTCCGCCGCTCCCTGTCGTTCCCTGTCTGAGTCCGAATAAGGCAAAAGTTTGGAACGTGTTTGAAATATTGATAGCGAGTGCAGAGACCACAACAACCAGCAAATACACTCAGCAGCAACGCAGCGGTGGTTGCAACAACAACAACAACAACAATAATAATCACAATCTAGTAACACCTAGTACTGGTCGATGGTTCCTCTGGCCAAGTGCCTCTGTCTCCATCTCCCTTTGCCCCTCTCTCTGTCGCTCTCTGTCTGTCTGTCTGTCTGTCTGTCTGGCCGTCTGCTGCTTTTGGCGATTTTGCTTTGCTCTGTCCCCTGCGTGCTCCCAGTTACTGTTGGCCACTTTGGCTGGCTGACTGGCTGGCTGAGAGTCGCCCCCTCTTTGGTTGGCCTCTGGTCTGTTCCCCTTTACGTTGCCATTAGACAATAACTGGTAATAATCGTTGAACCGTAAAATAAACATGGATACGCGCTGCACTTGTTTAGGTAACACCAAACAGCAACCAAACAACTAACAGCTAGCAACCAGCAACACCAACAACAACAACAACAACAACCGTATCGCTGCGTGGTCAGGTGTCGATGTCGTTGTCTGCCTCTGTCTCTGCCTCTGCCTCTGCCTCTGTCTCTAGCTCTGCTCCTGGTTGTGGCCATGTCGCTGTGCAGGTTATTAAGTCTGACAACTGCCTTCTGCCGGACGTTAACTGATTTGTGCATTGACGCGAAGTCGTAGAAATATTCAACATAAATACGTGTACTACTCGTACTACTCGACTTAGCTACTACTGACGTTCTCTTGCAGTTGTGTTGTGGTCGCTTCCGAATCAGTTGAATTTAACACTTTCCACCCAAAGTACGACTACTCGCAGTACCCGTAACTGCATATCAGATCAAGGTACGTGTTCTATGATATCCATACTCTTCTCTTAAGTCCTCCCTCTACCAGGTGTAGGGTAATCATACACTAGCTAAACATTCCACTTGTTCAGCTTGTACTAAGGCTTTAGTCTAGCTTCTAGAGTTTAGGTCTGGTAATTAGGGTCAAAATCTTTCGATATTGTCTAGTCTTTAGAATATATATATATATGAAGTTGGATTAGTACTTAATGTAGAGATATTCCCATATTATACAGTGGTTTCCTAACCCTATATATATTCATATATATTTATCCATATTATCTATAGGTTAGGATATAGATATTGCCAAATATTCGAGTGCTAGGGAAATAGATATTCCCACATTATGTAGTGGTTATGATATAATTATTCATCCATCTTTCTTAGGATTAGGTTATGGGTATTGCCAAATTATCTTAGGATAATATTGGGATAAAGATATCCCCAAATTATCCATTGTAAAGGATACAGATATCTTAATATTATCCATTGGTTAGAATATATATACAAGTATATATCCTATATTATCAATTGATTATGATATACTTATTCCCACATAGTCAAGTGTTTAGGATATATATTATAAATTTCTTCATCCTTCCTAGGGCCAAGTTATAAGTATTGCAAAATTATCTTAGGATAACATTAGGATAAAGATATCCTCAAATTATCCATTAGATATCTAAATATTATCCATGGGTTAGGATATATATATATCCCATATTATCAATTAATTATGATATACATATTCCCATAGAGTCAAGTGTTTAGGATATATATTATAAATTTCTTCATCCTTCCTAGGGCCAAGTTATAAGTATTGCAAAATTATCTTAGGATAATACTAGGATAAAGATATCCCCAAATTATCTAATGGTTAGGATATATATATATATATTCCCATATTAAATTGTGGTTGGGATATAGATATACTCGTAAACTTTTCGATATTCTCCAGTGCTTACGATATACTCGTAAATTTAAGCATATTATCCAGTGATTAGGATATCCGCCTCGCCACGGAGGAGGGGCCAGAGGGCCAGTGGACTTCGCGCTGATTGCTGCGATTGCTGCTCATCTGTGGAGCATTTGATTGCTCAATCTGTGAAATGTAAATGCGAGCTGGGTAAAATGGTTCCGTTTGCCGTTCTAAATGAGTATCTTAAGTTCATCAGCAAGAGCAGCTTCTGTTGAAATCGCTGGCACAGAAACGAGTACAAGTTACAAGCAGTTTGCTTGTAGGTTAAGTTTTATGTCAAAAATTTTACGGCTAGCGCGTAGTGTGCCACCACTGTGACAGGGGGCAGAGAAATGGAGGGAATGAATGGGCAGATGGGAAGATGAGAAGCTTGTAGATGGGCAAGTGTTTCACACAGTAAACACAAGTTAATGAAATTAAAACGTAAGCAGCCGCCGCCGCAGCAGGCAAACGCAATAAACACAAAAGAAATTACAATTAAATTGAAAGCAAGACAGAAGAGATTGAGTTTGCCTCTGCCCACCCTTTTGGGGCTCCCCCCCTTAGGCTGCCACTGCGAGACGTTGGCGTGGCATGCAACCCAAATGGAAATGAACTCTACTCGTAAGCAGCTGCCAAGAGTCGCGTGGGCCGCTGTGCCACAGCCGCTGCAGTTGCTCCTCGGCTGTTCCGTTGGTAGCTGATGGCCCTATCGCGATGCTCCATTTGCCCAACCGCCCTGCACCACCGCACCACTGCACCGCCTGTCCAGATTTAGTCTCAGTCTCCGTCTCAGTCTCAGTCTCAGCACTTGTTTCCCTCGCATGACGTGCGGCTTTTAATCGCATTCGTTTCAATTGCCGGAATTTGATTGTGAAATGAGCGACGACTTTGGGCGTTGAGACTACTACTCTACCTACCCCCCAACCCCATTCCCAACTCTCCATCTCTCATTCCAATGTCTGCCCTGACTTTCTTTGTTCAGTCAAGTGAGCATTCAGTGAGTACCTCCCCTCAGCCCACTTCTATGCATTTCTACACTATATAGTATAATATATTTCCTTATCGCGGACATAACAGAAAAGTGCAAATCTAATGTATATTTCCCGCTGATTATAGTTAAAAAGTGAAACCATCCAGGGCTCCAATCCAGCCCTGCGTGTTGTGCAGAGTCGGGTTTGGTTTTTTTCTCTTTTCCATTTTCAATTATAGTTTTTAAGCCATTTTCTCGTCATTGTTGTTAATCTGATTATTATTATTACTATTATTATTATTGTTGCCTTGTTGTTGTTGATTTAACTTTCTACATGCATAATATGCAGTTGCCTTAATTCTTTCACTTTGAAGCCACCACCCACTCACCCAAGGCCGCCAGTTGTTACAACTTATAATTATACCCTGGAAATACGATTGAAGTAGACAACTCTGAATGTACTTTTATAGTTGAGTATATATAATCTCTATAAACCTGAACAACTAGTTTTTAAACTGATAAATTTTACCTCTGTTCTTACATTATATAAAGTTGCCTCATATGTATCACTAAGTACAGGGTATCAGTTAGTCGTGCATTCTTGATTTTATGTTTGTTTACTTGTATTTTCCTTCACTTTTCACAAGTTTCTCATAGCTGACAGCAGACGGCATCAACAATTTAAGCCCAGTCATAATTATTATGCACATTTCGCTTTTTTTTCCACTCTCACAACATTTACTCGTCCCCTCCTCAGCCCCTGCTCCTCCCCTCCGATTGCCCCTTACTGCGGGTAATTAATATTTTACTTTGCACATTTCACCAATTGCATTGCATTTGCCGTTTTCACAAGCGAAAAGAAAGAAAGAAAAATGCAAGAAGCATTTGCATATTTGCAGAGTTTATAAGAAGCTTTTCTTTTTAAAAACTCTTCAAAAAATGTTTATGAAAATAAAATAAAGCAAATAAAATAAACTGAAGTTCGTCTTCACTGTTCGAGAAAATTGCAATGAAAATTCCGTTTATTAACATGTTTCTCGGACATCTATCGGAATGTGTTTATTAACACATAGCTCCAGGCTATAATCCTGTTGTGTAAATATATTTTAATTTGCATCTATTATTCAACATGACAAAGGAAATGTACGTGAAATAAAATTATGTCATTTGATGCCCGGACAACAAGTAAATAAACAAACACAGACAAATAATTAAAAAGACTCTGAACAATTGTCCTTTTGAAAATATAAATTTATTTGTTTACCCACTGAAGGGAATGAATCGATATATATATATATATATATATATATATATATATGTGTGTATGTATTGTACAAATAGTTATAGAGCAAATGGGGCGCCACAAATATTTGATAAATACGGAGAATAAATGCAAATAACAGAAATCCAAATACGTATAGCCAGAGGATTATGTAAATAAAATATTTGCCAACGTCAAAGCTCTGTCAAGTGCTGCACTGTGGATTGAGGCACGGCTGTCGTTTCAAGGAGCTCCTGAGTCCGGTGAGTCCAAGCGCTTGCATAATCCACTTATATATATGCAAAGCTCTATATATATACATATATATGTATATATGTATGTACGTACGAGTATTATGTATAACCGAATACTTGAAAGTTCAATTGTTGACTAGAGTCAACTCTGTGGCAGCTCACGTTGAGTTCAGTTGTTTCAAGGATATGTGCGTGTCCTGAATGGCCACTGTTCCACATACATATGTACCATTATATATATCCATATATGTATGTACATATACATACATATATGTACATAACTTGCGTGCGAAGGCCAACCAACCCAAACAACAAAAGCTGAACGCTTACGAAACAAGAACTGATGTTTAAGGACATTAAGGACATACTCGTTCGTATACACATACACCTGTCGATATTTGTACAGTTTTGGCGTGCGCTCTCGTTTCTGTTCATTAAAAAGCGTATACATACTCGTAACCAATTGAGCAACCTTTGTTGATCCCTAGACTTAACTTTGGCAACCGGTTTTCGTGCACTGCATCCTAGCAAAGGATCGAAGATGGAAACGCAGCATTTCCGTTTCGCAAAACGCAAAAACTCGTTTTGCAAGCAACCCGTCCTGAATCTCCCCCCCCCCCTCTTAAGCCCCTCGTCCTGCTGCCTGGCTCCTTTGTCAGTTGGCAGAGTTGCTCCAGAAGGTACCGTTCGAAATATGACTGCAAATTTCTCCCTTACGAGTAGAGTAATCCCTGTACGTCCTTCCGCTGCCACTTGGCTTTTGTTTAACCAATAAAGGCAGCAGCTCCAAAAAAAAAGACGTAATCACCATTAAAACTCATTACCAAGGACAACAGCCAAGCACTAAAACTCATACCAGACCAGACCAGACCTGAGCAGAGCAGAGCAGAGGAAAGGAGAGCAGTCCAAGCACGCCATGGCCATTGGAGCTCATGGATAGTAAAAAACCTGGCACTGGCCACATAAAGCACCTTGGCCTGGCCACAACCAAAACAATTTCATACAATGTACGAGCATTAAGCCCAGAGTCCTTCTGCTGCTCTCCTTATGGAAATGGGCACTTAAATTGCAATAAAATATATTATGCAGATCTTATTGATATATATCAAAGGAGCCAAAAGGATGAGTCAATACTAAAGAGGGCCTTGTCAATATTGAAACTATCTTAAGGATATTTTCGATGTGTTATTTGAAATTTATGAAATCAAAACCTAGAAAAAAGACTCCTAATAAAGGAATATCAGTATATAGATCGAGTGGGTCTTACTTTAAGCTTCTACTTGACCCTCTGAGGGGAAAAGCCAGGAGAAATCTGGACTGGGTTTTCGTTTCGTTGGGCGGTTGACAACATGTTCCCAACCGGCGACTGTTTGGATGTGCAGCGGAAATAAATTTGTTTGTCAAAATGAAAGAAAAAAAGAGGAGAGAAAATGCGATGTCTAGGAAAGAAATAAATTCCGACAATTTTATTGCTGTCTAGTGGCATTACAAGAGGCATTTTGTGGACATGCAGTGCAGGGAGTCGGGGCGGCTGGGGTTGTGGCAGCGGTGGCAGCGGTGGCACTGGTGGGACAGCAACACTTATTGACTTGGCTGCTTGGCGCCGACGACTGCCAAATAAAGTCGAGAATAATTGCGCTGCAGTTGTCGCAATGGCAGAAAAGGAACGTGGAAATTGTTGGAGAGACAACCTTGAGCTAATTTGGCAAGGAAATTTGTATCTCTCTCTCTCGTTTTCTCTTTCTATTTCACTCTTTTGCTTTAACATCTTTCACTCACACCGTGTCTGTTTGTCTCTTTGCAGAGGCCAACTGTGGGCCAGACAAAATTCCTCGCACAGCGCCGCCGGCAACATCATGACAGCCGCTAAGTGGGGCACCGTCACAAGGCAGACGCCCCAAAAATAGACGCGGCAACAGCAACGGCAACGGCAAAAGCAACGGTAAAAGCAACGGCAACGGCAAAGGCAACAAATCGGAAATGCTGCCGCCTGCCACCGTGTTGCAGATGCCGCCGTCTCAATCCCGCAACAGCGGACTGGTGCTGGGCGTCTGCCTCGACCAGCTGATGCAGCACCAGCACCAGCACCAGCAGCAGCGCTCACGTTCCGCCTTGCACATCTCATCCAGCAGCCAGAGGATGACATCGAAGACTTTGCCAAGCAAAGAGTCAGACAAGTTGGAGAAACAGTTGACATCGAGAATGATACGCTGCTGGCCACCGCCCTGTTTCATTGTACTCGTCTCACTGCTCGAGGTAGGTGAAGGTGACCAGATGAGAAATCCCCAAGCCACCCTTTTTAATCCGATTAACCCCCAGGCCAGGCCAGGGGTTGATTGAGTGCGGCCACATAAAACAAATATGTATAAAAACAAAAATGGAAAAAAAAACT
Organism: Hirtodrosophila trivittata; assembly: GCA_035045065.1. NCBI lineage: Eukaryota > Metazoa > Arthropoda > Insecta > Diptera > Drosophilidae > Hirtodrosophila > Hirtodrosophila trivittata. Next base: position 6,975,761 of record JAWNNK010000066.1, on the reverse strand, counting down.
CCACCGGGCATTGTGCCAGGTTGCCATGACATCGTCCACATTGCACAACATTCCAAGTTCATTTTTGGGGAAGGCGTTTAATTGCTGCCCACTCCCACGTAACCCAGAATTGCAACCAGCTCCTGACATAACAATAGGAAACCTTCATGGATTTTAACTTGGGTAACAAGGGATTTAGACAATGTCACATGCTTCCATCTATATGATAATCTGCGAGTAGATCGAGTTGAACTTCCACCAATCCCAATGAATATTGGTACACTTAACGAAAGTGGGTACTTCTTCTGTACTAAATTTAATCAATTAATGTACCAAGTTTAGGAATTACACAATGTAACATGCTTCCATCCATATGATAGTCTACGAGTGGATCTAGTTGTATGTACAGCAATCCTTATGAAATTTGGTACACTTAATGAATGAAAGTAGTTATTACTTTTGTACCAAAATTAAACAATAAGTGTACCAAGATAGTTTGACAAGTTGCAATAGATTTAGGATTTAGACAATTTGACATGCTTTCATCTATATGGTAATCTACGGGTAGATCCAGATTGTATACCCAGCTATTTTTATGATATTTGGTACACTTAACGAAAGTGGGTACTTGAAAAGATACATTTTGTACCAAAAATAATTAATACATGTACCAAGATCGTTCGAAAAGTACCAATAGATTCAATTTCTATGTTATGGTCCTATTTCACTTCAATACATAAAAGCTAACAATATATTGGTACAAAAAGTTCGCAGTGTACCAACATATAGAAAATATACAAGCTTCGGTACATTTGTACCAAATATCATATTACTAGATTCAAATTCGTTCACCAGGAATACCTTTAATATCAAATATGTTAGTAGAACACAATAATCTGGGGGAAAGCTTTAGGAACATCGTTTTTAATATGTACCCATTGAACCCTTGAGTTGAACTTTAGCACTTAAGCGACTCCCGTAACAGTTGATGCCTGACTTTGCCCTTCTCCAGCTCCATCCCTTTTTTGGCGGACAGCTTCTTTTGGTGGCAGCAGCATCTTGTGTGTGCACTTTGTTTGGCCATCAACTCAAGTTATTACCCTCAAGGGTGGGTTGTTTTACTTGGGGGTCTGCAGGCATGTGGGTGTTCCGGGCAGGCAATAAGCACATCCCGATCATATTTCAGAGCTCCCTTTCCGTACCATCCCCATGGCCACACACAAACACACACACACACACACACACACACACACACGTGAGCTGCCTCAACTTTTGAGTTAAATAAATTGCCGGCCAGCCACAATGCGAGCGCGAAGCATTCGCAAATGGCATTTGGCTTCCGGGTAAAGGATACGAGTATACTCGAAACAGGAGACGACTAAGCGTCCCAGTCTTGGACTGTGCGTGCGAAAATCCAACACTCTTTCTGTGTGTGTGTGTGTGTGATTGTGTTGGTGTCTGGATTTGTGTCTGCCACTCGCAGACTGGACGCCGCCGCCAGCCACAGGAGGGGGTCCATACTGGACGTACACTGGTTGGGGAACAGGCACAGAAGCAAAGCCAGAGGCAAAGGGAGAGGGAGAGGCAGAGGCACTGGAAATGGCAATGGGATTGGGATTGAGATTGGGATTGGCAAGTAGCATGAAATTTGCCATGCCGGCAATGGCGACGTCTCGCCGCTGTCTGCTGCCAGTCTGGTTGTGGTTCTCTCTCTCTTCACTTTAGTTTAGTTTCAGTTCCATTGGGTTCGCTTCCCATCCCGTTGAGGGCCTGAGGGTTGCTTTTGCTTTCCTTGGTTTTTGCTTTGCATTTTCTTCTCTTTGGTTTTTGCTTTCCTGTCAGAACGGCGGCGCCGTCGAGGGGCTGAAAAATGGCTTACATTGTGATGTGATGGCTTTATAGCCACCCCGCCTCCAATCAATTTGGCTTTAGATGGTAAGGGATCACAAGGTGGGTGCACTGCACATGATGGAGAGGGTTAGAAAATCGCTTTGGAGTGAAACTTTTGGAAACCTCAAATACTTTTAAGATAATCGCAAGTCGAAAATCGATAGGAAAACAGCATCAATCAATCCTTGCAACTATTCCAGATCATCGTCTTTGTGTGCGTGGGTTCTGCATCAGCGGAGGATTCGGTGCTCGTCTATAGGCCTGATCGTCGTCTGGAGCTTTGGCGCTTTGTCTCCTATGCGCTGCTCCACGCCAGCTGGCTGCATCTGGGCTTCAATGTGGTCACCCAACTGGTGTACGGACTGCCGCTGGAGCTGCTGCACGGCTCGGGACGCACAGCCGTAGTGTATGTGGCGGGTGTCCTGGCTGGTTCACTGGGCACGAGCGTTGTGGACTCTACGGTGTATCTGGTGGGTGCCAGTGGCGGTGTCTACGCTCTGCTGGCCGCTCAATTGGCCAACGTCTTGCTCAATTTTGGCCATATGCGCCACGGACTCACCCAGTTGCTGGCCGTTCTTATTTTTGGTGAGTTGTCTCTTTGGTCGCTGCACTGGCTCCTGCTAATAGGTTCATGTCTAGTCTCCTGCGACTTGGGCTACACGCTATACTGCAGGCAGTTGGCCTTGGTGGAGTATCAGACGTCGGCGGCTTTGCCCGCGATCTCAGTCTCCTACATAGCGCACATGACTGGTGCTCTGGCGGGACTCAGCGTGGGTCTGTTCCTGCTCCGGCAGCTGGACGGTAGCCTGCGTCCAAGGCTGCTTCGCTGGCTGGCATTGGGCGTTTGGATGACCTCTACCGGATTTGCCTTTGCCTTCAATCTGATCAACACTGTAACCGCTCAGCTGCTGGCCGAGGAGGAGGGCGAGGTGATCAAGCAGCATCTGCTCCACGACTTGGGCATAGAACGTTGAGACCAAAGACTGAGCGCTGCAACCCAGTCAGGCCCCAAACTCTCGTTCTGAATAGATATATAAATCTATATATATAAACGATATGAATAATAGACTAGTCACTAGCTTGTAATGCATTCAAGGACAACGTGCTCAAAGAAAAGTTAAACAGTAAGGACTCGGATTGGTTAGGGAAGGGATGGGGTTGGGGGAGTCACTTCCCAACCTGAAATGGAACTCAAGTGGAACTCAATGCTACCAATTATCTTATGTAAATGCCAAAAGGAGTCACTCATCCGTAAAAAGGAGAACTCATCAATTGCTAACTGAGCGAGGCTCAATTCCCAGAGACTTTGATATCGAATCAAAACTATGCCGCTTAAGATATCGGATACGCGTACTTGTACAAGATCTATTAGTCCTGTATCAAACTCTATATAATTACATATATAAAAGTGAATATATATATACATAAAAATATATAAATTTATTTAAGATGCAACAGAAATTATCCTATGTTTTAGCTAGGCTACAAAATAACTCAAGTCCCCTTCTGAGGATCGTTTAAACAATAAAATATCTACAATACTAGTATATAATATATACTATAAATATCAGGTCTCTTCTTTTTTTTATTGATTTAGAAAAGGTAAGTAAATATGCGATATTGGATTTAAATTCAGATCGCGTGTTGGTAAGATTATAATATGAATATATTAGTATATTATATCTGATTATGTTTTCAGTCAAAATTTATTTGAGTATAAAATATTTTAGCTCGGATTAGCCAAATAAAATAAATAATAACATAATAAATGATAATAAGAAATACTAAATATAATCAAAATAAATTTGAAAATAACTATATAATATTTGATCTAAATAAAAGAAAAGAAAAATAAAATCAATATAATAATAAATAATAAAATAATTATAATATAATAAATATAAAATACAAGAATAATAATAAATTTTAAAAAATAATATGTTAAATAAATAAAGGAATAAAGGATGTAATTCAAAATTATATAATTTTATGATGATAAATAATAAAATAAGCAATTACCAAAATTAAATAAATAAATAATATTATAATAAAAAAAAAAAAATAATAATAATAAAAAAAAAACTTAAAAAAAAATAGGAAAAAAAATATAAAAAGATATATAAAATTAAAAAAAAAAATAAAAAATATAAATAAAATAATATAAAAATATAAAAGTCAGCATTTTGCTTTATAGATCCTAAAGATACAAATCTTAAGTCTTAAGTGAAAATGTTTTGGGCAGAAACCGCGTAACTTTCGTGATTAATCTGAAATCATTTGAAATAATTTCGGAACCATTAAGGTATAAATACTTAGGGAACTGCTACACAACATATTGCATGCCCCATAAAGCCAGAAGAAGAAAAATAGCAACAAAAATATCAAATGCAATTCAGAATTGACAAAACGAAAAGTAAATAACAAAAATAAAAGCATAAAATTAGCCGGTCGATTTTCGTTTGTATCGCATTGACTTAGTTGCCTCATCGAGAATTGGCCTAATTAGGCACTGGGGTAACAAGAGGGGTGGGTAACCATCAAAGGGGGGGAGGTAGGTAGGGAGGGTTAGAGGTGGAGACAGCGATTGGCTTTTGTTTTGGTTTTCGGTTTCGTGTCGCAGTTTGCCTAACCTAATAACAAGCTGATATTGATAGATTGATAGACCAGCAGCTACCCTGTAGTCAATTGACAAAGATATACAAATTATATCAAATTTAAATGTTTGCTAAAACTGTGACAACCCTAGAGACTGCAATAGGGTTGTAGGGTATTAGTCAAGTTACCGAAACTGTAAACGCTTTGACCTCATATTTGAGCTGAAATTTAATAACTCATCGTTGCATTTGGTTGGGCCATTGGATTTCTGTTACTGGTGCAACTGCTACACGCTGTCTGTGGCATCATCATCTCTGCCAGCCGCCCGCCGCCCGCTGCCCGCACAGGGAGCACAACTTTTGACGAGACATTGATGGTTCAATCCCCCAATCGACCCACCAGCAAGCGGAGCCAATTTAGCAAACTGAATGCGAGTTTTATATGCAACTTGTGCAGCTGATCTGCAACATGGCTAGTGGAGATCGGTGAACGAAGATCGGTTGCAAGTACGAGCTGCAAGTACGAGTAGCGATGCTTAAATCCTCGTTAAGTCATCATCAGGTGAGCTGGTTCTGGGTATATCGCTGACAGCCACGACGAGATCTGGGCGACATTTGACAACAAATATTTGTGACATTAAATGCCAAGGCATCAGCTTTATCCACATCGATATCCACATCCACATCCACATCCTCATCTCCATCCTCATCTTCATCCTCAACTTAATGCTCATGGTCAACCCCAAGCAGGGGGAACAACTACAACAACAACAACAACAACAACAACAACAACAACAACAACAACAACAACAACAACAACAACAAAAGCAACCAGCTACGTGCTCATTTCACTAATTTAATGAAGACCTTTGCGGTGGCGCGTCCTGGCCATTGTCTCGACGATGCGTCGTCTTCAGATTGATGAGCTTCAAGCTTTGTGGTTACTTGTAGACCACATACATACTCGGTATGCCAGGCCTTGGGCATCTTCTCTACTGATGCTGCTGGTGCTTCGGCTACTGCTGCTGCTCCTCCTTGTCGTTGCTTTCACTGAATGCTGCTGCGACTCCGACTGCGAGTGACTGCATCAATAATTTGTGTTCGCCGTTGAAAATAATTGACCAAGTTTGTCTGTTTGCGGTCGATTCTGGGCCCAGACGAAAAGCATTTAATCTACTTGCAGCCGTCCAAGTCGTTGAGGCTCCACAACTGAGGATGACAACGACAACTGAAGCGGCGGCTGCACCAGCTGCCACAGACGACAAAAACAAAAACAAAAACAAAATCAGCTTTGGATATTGGTCTCTTGGTCTTCCTCTTGGTCTGTTGGTTACCCAACTCTCAGCCCAAGTCCGATTCCACTGCACTTCGCGTAATTGAAATAATTTTAAGTGAAAAATCTGCATTCAAAAAATATTTCAGCGCACACAAATGTGAGACAGCAAAAACAAGTAAGTAGTAAAACAGGAGCAGGAGCAGTGCCTCAAGCTAAGCTGAGTACTGACCAGCAGATGCTCTATGCTGGATGCAAGGATAGCATAAAAGATAAAGAAGTTACATCAATCACACGAAACTGCTTGAAAAGCATGAAATTTCTTGGACATATGCAAGGATTATTTCTATAGTTTTCAGAAGAAAGAAAGTCTTGACAGAAGACTTTTCCCAGTGAGGAATCATTGGTATAAATTCCTTTCCAATCTCTTAAAGGTGCCCACAAATCCTCCATCCATCAGAGATCAAACCCAAGCATCTCTCTCTAAAACATTCATATAGTTTAACATTCCCAACGAGTGTAGGGTATCAGCAGCTGCTTAGCTTCCTCTGTTAGCTTTTAAAATTTAGACACAAACTAACCTCACTTTTTATGCTCGTACATACTCGGAGTACCCTATGCTTCCACTTGGAACTCATTCACGTATACTTTAATCAAGCTGACGGCTCTTTTATGGTCGGCACAAAGCGCACACAAAATTTACATGCGCAAATTTTTAAAGAGCGGTGGACAAAAAAAGAGTCAACAGTTTGCAGTATGGCATCCGGCCCATTGGAGCCATCTTAATCCTTGGCATTAAGGCAAATTGCAGCACACACTGGCAGCTGCCTGGCTGCCTGTTTGACTCCCTGCCCCACTACCAGCCCGAATGAACCACCGAAAACCTCATTTCTTTTTGGGGAGAAGGCAAACTCAAGCAATGAACTTTGAAGCTGGAGCTGAACGATCACCGATCACCGATCACCGTGCATCGAGCATCGAGCACCGAGCACACAGAGCACAGTAATTTGCTTAATTCGACGCTCAGCCAAAAGTCGTTGCCCGCCTCCTGCCACAGCCGCCCAGCCCACAGCCGAGCCGCAGTTTGGGGCATGGGCCACGTAATGGGCGCTCAGCACGCGGCTGCCACTCGTCAATTTCGATGGAAATATTTCTTGTTTTTTGTTTTTTTTTTTTCTCTCTGTCTCTCTTTTTGCTGCTGTTGCCGCTGACGATCGACACGTTCACGTTCACGTCCACATCGACGTTTGCCACTGACGAGGATGATCCTCCTGCTGGTTGCCTCCTTGCAGCACCAGCACCAGCACCAGCACCACCATCAGCAGCGGTGGCTTCTTCAGCAGCAGCATCGCAATTTGCTGCTTCACCTGCCCCGCGGGCAACTTCAAGTTAAGTTTTTATCACATGCAGCACTTGCCGCATTTTTCGGTGGCTGTAATTTCGCTCAGACATTAAGTGTGCACACCCCCCAGACCATATCCACATCCCCAACCACTCACATCAATTATATGTCGATAGCTCTCTGGACAGCATCTAGCAGTGATCCCCAACAGACGACCACCAAATAGTCCAGAGAGAAGCAAGAGCAATCGATTGCCAAATGTCAAATTGCTGCAGCAGCTGGCACTGCTTTGTGTTACGATATATACACTATATGTATATGGACTAGATCTGTGGTGGAACTCTTAAAAATGAAAATACATTTTCATATTTCCTCAATTCGCTTATCAACAATTGTTCTTAAAGATTTCTCCACCCTCATCTGCTCAAGCTTCTCCCTCTTTTTCAACAGATCTGCGCGAGCAAATCTTAAATGGATTTTCAGATTCAGCTACAATTTATGAAATTACTTTCGACATTTAAGAGACTGAGTGTGTGTGTGTGCGTGTGTGTGTGTGTGTATATTACTCATACGACTAATGGACAGGAGAAGGGTAGGTCGGTCGGGCAGGAGGGTTGATGCTCAATCGCAGTTAAATGGCCGGCTAATTTCATTGATCGTTTCCAATAATCCATGCATCTCATTAAAAAGGTTGGCAACGCGAGCAGTGCCCGATCTTGGAGCATTGTTGGTTCACCGCTCGGTGGCCTCATAACTCAGTTCAATATAAATCTGTTAACAAAACGCTTAATCCGCTTTGTGCGCTTTTATTTATGGCCATTTGATGGCGCATTATCGGATCAGGCACATGGCAGCCGCCGCTAGGAAGCGGCACCTCTTCTCGACCACCACATGGCTCATTGGACTGGACAGTTGGAGAGTAAGAGAGTTGGCAGTTGGCAGCTGGCGCGCCTCATAATTGGATTCGTCACAGGCGCTCTCTTGCGGTCCTGGTCATAAATCGCGGGCTGCTTGAAATGCAAATTTCGGTGATGCCCCCCAGTCGCTTCACTCTGTCCCAGTTTGCCAGTATTGTCTCCCCCGTTTACCATCTGGATATGTGATTGTGTGTGTGTATGTGTATGTGGAGTATCATCGGCGAGGCATCAAAGTGCCAGGGCGCAAAATGTTCGCCAGCCCAATTAACGCGTGCAGCAGCTGAGCGAAAGAGGCAGCAATCAGACTTCACTTGAACAGCAAAATGTTTGCAATTAAGCGTCGATTTTCGGCAAAGTGCGTGGCTCCTAGCAGACCTGAATGCAACCAGCAGCAACCAGCAGCAACAACAACAACACCACAACAACTAACAACAACAGCAGCAACAGCATCACGAAGTCAACAAGAGCAACAAGAAGCGGTTCATGTTCCTGGCTGGCTGCTTGTCGATGCGTAACAAAGGATAATCCACATGCTGACTCTCGTTTCTGGATGTGTTTTGGCTGCTGCACCCACCAGAAAGTCAGACAACGCCAACAACACCAGCGACGACCCACGCCAACAGCACACTAACCTACCCAAGGCGACTTTTTGAATACCCTGCAGACAGAGAAATCAAAATTATAAAATATCTCGGATGAATTGGTTACTTTTCCTCCCCCCAAGGCTCAAATCTAGATAAGTTCCAGGAGGAAGCTTCGCCTGTCACTTGGCTAAAGATCCCAACACTTACCTTAGAGTATAACCCCAGGTGAAGTGGTTACTTTTCCTCCCTTTAAGGCTCAAATCTAGACATGTTCCTGCTGGAAGTTTCGCCTGTATCCCAACACTTTTGACTCCATTTCAGCCACTTTTTAGAGTCTTTCAATAGAAGGTTTATAGTCAACACACACCTTGACATAGTCAACATGCACCAGGCAGATCTATCAGTAAGTGCAACCAACAACAACTGCAACTGCAACTGCAATCGTGTCCACACCCATGAGGCAAGCAAAGGCGAAAATTGCACAACATTTGACAGCGTCCAAGTGGCAACCAGCAGCAGCAGGAGCAACTGCAGCAGCAACGTTCCCTGGCAACAGGCACACTCCCTGTCTCTTTCTCAATGGTTTTAGCCACGCTGTAGATTAAGTGGTTTGCAGCTTCCTCCTGCAAGCCAAATAGTAGTTAGAGCCGAGCATCCTCACAGGTTTTGGCTATTGGCCTCGGGGCAGCGCATCTAATGCGCAAAGTGCTTGAATATTGGTTTTTGGTTTAAGGTTTTTGGGTTTTAGATCTGCACTCGGGTTGCATTAATTAAAGATTTGGGCAAGTACCTGACATGGGTGTGAGAGTGTCTGTCTGGACTGACAGTCTGTACGTGCTCGTACTGGTATCTGTCTGTCTGTCTCTCAGTCTGTTTGTGCATTGGACTTGGCCAATTAACTTTCGCCACCATCCGTTTGGACCATTCAGCCATCAATTTGTTCCGCACGAGAATGGCAGAATATCTGTCTGATGTCCCAGTCCCAGTCGCAGTCGCAGTCGCAGTCGCAGTCGGAGCAGTGCCAGTGCCAGAGTCCCATTCCCAGTACCAATTGCAGTCACAATCGCTGTCTGCCACACATTACTTGGCCCATTGCCCATTTCGACTGGCACTCAACTTCAAAACAAGTCAGAAAATATCCACGAGATAACAAAAACATCAATGCGAAAAATGAAAATCGATGCGAAAAGTGGCTATAAATTATGTCTGCGGTGGCGTCAATGGCGTCGATGGCGTCGACTGCCCGCCAAGTTGATTGAAATCGCTTTTCTCTGATAAAAACAAAATTAAGTTCTGCTTCCAAAGAACTGAACTGTTTCCAACCCAAGAGCCTGCCCTGCTACTCATCTGCTCCTCCATCACCATCAGCAGGTATGCAAAAGTATTGTACAATATTTCTCAAATGATGAGTTACAGATGCGTCTGGAGACCGCAGAAAAACGCAGCGGCATCAACAGATGCAAAATATCCTGCCTTCGTTTACGGAATATCAGCAACAAATTCACAACTTCAACTGCCAAACAGGCAGACTCTGGCCTGGTTCCCCTCCAGCTTCGCTCTCCACAATATTCACATTCGTCTGCCAGCACAGGGGTTAAAGTAGCGTGAAAGCTGCATGAAATTCTAAAGCACAGCAGTTAAATGTTTTATATACTCGAATTGCTATAATAGAAGTTACGACAGAAGTTGATCAAAATATATTTCTTATTTGATTTCAATTCTCTGCAGATTTAAGTTTTGATCATTTACAATATGATTTAAAACTGATTTTAAGTAAAATTATACAAATTATATTCCATAAAACTGACTTTTAAATGTTCTGAAATACAGGTAAAAGTTGTACCTAAGGTAAAGTAAAAGTTATACCTTAACTTTAGTGAAAAGATCCCAATAGTTTACCTATTAATATTTTTGATTGTAGGAAGAAAGTTATACACAAAAAAGCCGACTTTTCATAAAATATTCATAAAATAATAAACTTAATTTTTAAGAAATATATAGAAAGGTTTAAGATAAAAAAACAAATTTTCTGAATGCTAAAATCTCTAAAAATGAAAAGTTCTTAGTTCTTAAAATATATTAATATAATCTGAGAAGGAAAAATGTGTTTAAATTTGATTTAAATTAATATTTATTTTATTTTATAATCCATGTTTCAAATATATTTTTTTCGCATACTGTTAATCAGGTATTTCAGTGGTTCGTGCCACTGTGCGGAGTGAATCATTATCATGCAGCATCTGCTGTTGACTGCTGCTGCTGCTCTGCCACTGTCGACAGCAACTGTTGCTGCTGCTGCTGCTGATGTTATTGTTGTTGTTGGTGTTGTTGTTGTTGTTAGTGTTGCATTGTTTACTCAGCGCAGACCAAAACAAAAATGCAGTCAGTTGGAGTCCGGAGCCCAGACATCGCCAGCGAAGCGTCTGCCATGCAACGACCACCGAGCAGCAGCAGGAGTAGACGCACAAGTCTTAAGATGGGAGCAGTGCGAGTAATAGTAGGTGTTGGATTCGGTGCATAGTCGGAGCTATAGCTGCAGCTGGAGTAGGTGGTGGATGGTGGCTGGTGGATGGCAGAAGGCAGTCGGAGCAGGGCATGACCATTCACCATTTCTGGCTGCGGTGAGGCCAAATATACTTCATATATATATGTGTGTAGTATATAAATATATATATGGATATACACTGGCTGCGGCTTAGACACACTGCAGCAGGAATCTTTTGTGGTGAAAACGCTGGCAACTAAATTTTTATGGATTTATTGAAAATTGAACGCACTTGAACGCAGCAGCCGAAAGCAGGAGGAGAACCGGAGGTAGAGGCGGGGCAGGGAGTGTGTGTGTGTGTGTGTGTGTGCGGGGACTATTGGGGCAGCGGCCCGCCTCTCAGTCTGGGGGCCAGCGCAAAGAGTCTTGTTTGGAAAACAAATAGCAAACTGGAAGATGCTCCAGACCAGGTCGATGTGGCTGTAGATGTGGATGTGGCTGTGGCTGTGGATGTGGCAGTGGCAGTGTACGGTGGATGTGGATGTGGATGCCACGCGCTGCGTTTTGTTTGTTGCCGAGTTTTTGTGTTTGTTTGTTTACAGAAACGCGTGCGGCCAACAACAGCAACACCAACAGCAACAGCAACAACAACAACAACTAGAAAACTAACAATAATAACCACAACAACAACAGGAACAATTGTGAGTGCAAAACGCTGCCTAAATTTGAACTCAATTAAATTTTCCTTGGCTGCAGCCCAAGAATTGGCAGAAGAATTGCCGCCCAGGCCCTTGGATGGATCTGGATACTCAACTCTATGGGATACTCAGAGAGCAGGCAAGAAGGGCAGCTCTGGTTTTGGTGGCGCCTCGGAACGAGTTCACTGAGCCGGTTCTTGAATTGATTTAGTAACAAAAGCAAACCAAAGCAATGCAAGGCAAAGGCAAAGGCAAAGGCTCAGAGCCAGTCGTAACGCCCACTCACTTTCCCAGGATGTCGGCATGGAATTCGCTTTCGACGCTTATGGACGGCGGCAGCCACGTGGGCAGGCCCAGTTGGGCCCAGTGTTGTCTGGAGTCTGGAGCGTGGAGCGTGGAGTGTGGAGCGTGGAGTCGGAGCTGGCCACGCACACATTGCATCAGGATCGGTCCTCAGGTTGGATCGTTGCTATTATTTTCTTTTAGTTGATCTTTTTTATATATACACAAGTAAAGAGGAGAGTGGGGAGTATGTTGGCAGGGGGGGTTAAGGGGGAATATCATGCAGTGAATGTGTGGACAGCAAACACCTCGAAACGGACAATCTGCGAATCTCTATTCGACAATGTATAAAAATAAAATGTACGAGTATTAACGAAATTTCCAAGAAACGTGCAACAATCTTCACTCAACGATATATGCCCCCCATATATCCCCACCTCCCTGCGCTCCTCGCACCCCCTCTCCCACTCTATTTCCCTCTGTCTATATAAACACTCATAAATATCCAACCCAAGCATAGGAATACTCGTATGTTCCTCAAAAAAAAAAACGTATAGGTAGATCAACGAGAGTCTTTGGCGGCTCTTTAGGTTTCTGACCGAAAAAGCAAATTGAAAATGTTGTCGTTGCGTCGCCCACGCTGCTTTGGTGGCCGTGGGGAGGGGCAGTGGGAGGTGGGGGGAGGAATTTTCAAAGCAGGCGGGTGGCGGGGGAGTTGGGGCGAGTGACGGCGCCTGGCGACATTTGAAACAATTTAAGCGACAAAGTGTTCAACGACTAGACAGGTGGCTGCCCGTCCAGACAGGGGCAGACGGGGCCGGGCTGGGCTGGTAGGGGAGGCAAGGGGGGCAGGTTGAGGGGGTGTAGGTGTCACATAAATTCATTAATTTGTCGCACTTTGCGAATTGCCTTTAAAATATTGTCAGCTTTATGGCGACGCAGCATTAAAAACTAATGCAAGAAAATTAATAAAATTCTCTTGAGATTTTTTTTTTGTCTCAACTCAGTGTGGGTGCTGGGTAGGATGATGATTCGTCGGGTGGTTGGGTGCTTGGGTGGCTGGGCGGTTGACGGTTGGGGGTGGGGCAACCACTGGGAGCGGTGCAGAAAAAAAAACAACAACAATCTGAATGTCGTTATGAATGTTTGGGCATTTAAATTTAGCGAAAGATGCGACAAGACGGCGATCAGCCCACTGAGGCGAGACAGATCTTAAAATAGATGTAGCACCAGTTGGATGATATTTATAATAGATATACCCTAGCTCTACTATATAGAGAGTATACTCGATTTCTGAGAATGTTTGTATATAAAGTGAAATGTGAATCGAAATATTATATCAAATGTACAGAAGATTCTGAAGATCTTTGAAAGGTTTTTTGGGTAGAAGAGAGGAGAGCAGCTTTAAGAGCGACTCAGCTGATCGGAATCCACTTGTATATAGAGCTTAAAGATAACTTAAAATCTCTTATATTCAGATCAAACATACTATATATAAAACAGGCATTATATCTTTTGTGATTAATGAGGAAACTAAAACTTTTCTTATAGCTTTTTTACATCAAAATTTTTGTTTTTTTTTATACTCTTTCAAGAGATTATAATGTATCGTATATGGTTTTGTTTTAAATTTAATTCTAGGGTATTAAAGCTTCATGATGTTGTACTTGACTTTGCAAATCTTGTTTTATATACACAAAATCGTACGATCTTTCAGACAGTGATATGTCATGTATTTTTAGTTGGCCCGTGCGACAGAAGCGAAATGAAATCGAACGAAACAAATTTGCAAATGTTTGTTGCAATCTCTCGTCCAACTTGGCCACCTTCGTCTCTGTGTGTGTTTGTGTGTGTGTGTGTGTGTGTGTGTGTAAGTCGTATGTCTTTTGGTAGCCCTATTTGGCCTATCGATGGCCGTCAATCAACCAGCCAGCCAGCCAGCTCACGCCCCCTCAATCTATCCATCCGCCCATTCAATCAGTTAGTCACTTAGTTAGTTTGTCAATCGGCTGTCCCATTAGCCGCAACACTTGCCTCTCGGTTAACGGCCCATAATAACGGCCACTGTGATCTGTGAGCTGTCAGCTGCTGGTGGGTTAAAAGGGGACACCAACATTGCAGAGGTAAAGAGATTCGGATGATGAAGGGCTGGCCAGGGAGGAGTGTGGGGGGGGGGGGAGCTGCTGTGGCTAATCCCGCCATATAAGCAGCTGCTTTGGACGACCTGTAAAAATGTATGCAAATTGCTGATTGAATTGGAATTCTTTTGCCCGGTTCTACGGGGCCGATGGCGCGACAAATATGGCGACATGGCTTGCCTACGAAATGAGTCGGAATACGGAATATGTGGGGGAAACACACACAGACACACACACACTAACACACACACAGCTAGTGAGAAAGAGAGAAATGAAGGGAGGGTAGAGTGAGGAGAACAGACGCCATGAATCAAAAATTGTATAAATCGTATCAAGATCTCCAAAGAGTCATGGTCTTTTGCAGCTTGGACGCGGCCCACATCTGACAGCAGCAGTTTAACCAAGGGGCGGGGCAGGCACTTGGGCATATGTAGCATACTCGCACATTGGAGGTAGTCTCGGAGTCGCATAATTAACATGCGCCAGCGTTGCCAACGACTTGACAACAACGCAAAGAGATCTTCATTATCGACTCGATAATAATGAACATGATGTTCATGATGAAGAAGAACCAGCAGCAGCAGCAGCAGCAGCAGCAGCAGCAGCAGCGGCACACGCAATATATAAAAAAGAAATAATCACAAAAAAAGGCGAACAAAAAAAAAATAGAAAACAAAAAAAAAACTGTCGTGGGTGTTGAGATTTAATTTGGTTTTCTTTTTTTTTTTTTTGAGTTTTAATGCCGGTTTATACGATGTGTAGTTGGGTTTTTTTTTTTTTCTCTCCAACATCAGGTTCCATTGCACTCTCGGTACTCTGTAGTAGTCTTTCAAGGGGGGTCCCCAGTCCTCCGCCCCGCCCCTGCCTCAGCAATCTCTCGTATACTCGTCTTGGCTACCCACAGAGAATGTGTGAGATTTTTATGATTTCTGCAGTTTTATGTTCAGCAACTATGTTAAGTCTTACATATAAGTATATATCCATTCCATATCCATATAAATACATATATATAAATGGATGTATTGTATGTTTTGTATATCTGAGACGGTTTCTGGCCACACGGAGTAGCAAATCTCTCAGATTTCTTTGAGTAGTTGCTATGGAGGAAGTGTATAAAAGTTACTTGAAGCCTGAGTTTAAGGAAAGACTTCAAATAGGAATAAGTAAGGGTACATTTGTTACCATAAGTAAATCTTAGAATATTGCTTTAAAATAGTTTAATAAAGACACAAATTGATTTCATTCTAGATATTTCTGTTTTACTTAAAGATATCAATAAATTTTTACTAATATTTCTATTCAAATATATGTTGTATTTTATAGACATAATACATAAAGTTCTACCAATACAACTATTCAAATTATGATATATTTTTATAGCTATAAGCCATGTTCCATATGTTCTATATATGAATTTTATGAGCAAAAAGTTGTCGCAGCTATTATAAAGATTTTGATCTAATTAATTCAAATTTTAACACAATTCTGGTAGAAAGTAGTCTTTCTGCGATACAAAGCAATAAATATTTTTTGCTTAAGAATTTCAGAGCTGGAAAAAGAGCCATAACCATACTTGATAGAGATTATCTGGGTTGCTTTTTTTTCTTTCTTTTGGGTATCTCTCTTAAGAGCAACACTTAACAGATTATTATTATTATTATTAAAGTTGGTTTTCTGTAAGCAACCGCTCACTTTCAGTGCAGTGCTCTGACCCTCTGACCCCGCTGGCCATAACTAATGTGGGCCACACGCACAAAGAACCAAAAAAAAAAGAAACTAAAAAAAATCCGAAAAAAAGTTAGAAAAGCCAAAAAAAAAACTTTGCATTTTTCATTAATAAAACGCGGCGATGCTCACTGTGTGCTTCGTTCAGCTTTTAGAGTGAGTGTGTATGTTGTGTGTCTGTGTGTGTGTGTGTGTGTGTGTAGCACAGTAACACATATTGCATTTTGTAGCAAGTGGCGAGGGGTAAGTAACTCTGGTAGTACACGAAAGATATGAGAACATTAACGCGACATAACCAGTTACATTTTATGACTTTAGTCGTTTGGGCCATAGATGGAGAGCGGCTAATGAAAAGAAATAAAGCCCGAAAAGTAAATGAAACAAGTTAAAAATGCGATGGTCAGTTGGCCCTTTTTTCTACCAGACAGACAGTGCAAGAGAAAGAGAAAGAGAGTGAGAGACATAAATGAGACAAAGTTAAATTTGAAATGCTTTAGAAATGAAAACGTTAAGCAGCATTTCAGATTTTTTACGGCTGAAATTTTCAGGAAATGCGCCACACAAAACTCCGATAACCCCTTTCAATGTCGTCACTTTGTCGGTGACAACTAAATTAAGCCCAGGTCTAGGTCTCACTCACTCCACTCACTCCACTCCCAGGCCCCCACCAGCACTTTGCAGCACTCTTCATCGGGCCTGCAGCAACGGTAAGCGCAATTTTCTCACCAACCATCGGAGCGACCAGCTCACAGCTGACCCCGGTGGGACCCACAACAAATTCGGACACCCAAGCAGCAAAAATGGCTCTAAACGGCGATTATGGGGCCAAAGACAGACAATTACAGCAACAAAACAAGAAATGAACTAAAGAATATTTGATCGACTAGCAGATACCCTGCAGACAGAGCTTCAATAAGGAATATGAGAAATGTAATTGAAGATTAAAATTTATATCAAAAATAATTCTGATTCCAAAAATGTCTATGGAAAGAACCAATATATATATCTATATCCTGCTGAGATATCGATTTCCTCTCTGATATGCTATGCTAAGCTTTAACAGACAGCGTATATACCCTTCCTGTACCCATCGAAAGGTTACAGGGTATAGCGGCTACAACTAGAACTATGACGAAGTGACTGGAGCGGCTGATGACATCGCTAGGCGAAACAAATAACGTTGTTTTATGGGTCGTACATGTGATGCAGACCCCCTCCCATCCGCCATCCGCCATCCGCCATCCCCATTCCCATCTCCCATGCCCATACCCAAGCGCATGCTCATCCTCTCTGAAACTTCAGAGTTGTCAGCCAACGTGTCGGTGGTGTCAGCGGCCAACAGAACAGGCAAAATACAACAGCAACAAAATCCAATGTCCATAGAATGTACCGTAAAATTTATGTTGAAATAAAACATGACACCGATAGAACAGGCCCAGGCGCAGGCCCTTTGCTCAGACCCAGACCCAAAGCTAGACCCAGAGTCAGGCACACGGCGAGAGAACTTGGTTCAGTTTATTAATTATGATGGAGCACTACGCGCGTGCAAATGCTATGCCTAATCCCTGAAAATTGATGATGGCGCCAATGTGGCTAACCACACAAATTCGAGTAATCTCAGCAATCCGCAGCTTCCGCTCCGGCAATGGGTACAAAGAAATAAGTCCGACAAAACTTTGACAATCGAACTAAAGATGTGTCACCCGACAAAACAAAATTTGATTTATGTTGCAAAACAACATCCCAAGATAAGTATCAACAACAACTCCGAACTCTTCCGATTAGAGGAAGATGTGTCCTCTGCCTCCTCCTTCCGAAGCAAAAGAAAAAACTTTTGGGCATTTTTACAATTTATTAATGCAAGTCACAATTTCATTTCTTGGGTTCGTCCATAGAAATGCAACTTTATTGGATTGGATTCCTGGCCTCCCCTCCACTCAGTTTATGTACACTTCCGCCCTGGTTACATCAAAAGCTTTGCCGCCACCCCAAAAAGACATCTCAATGTTCCTCCATCTGCTGCTGCTCTGGCTGCTGTTGATAGGCGGCGACAATTGTCGCAGGGCATCCCATGAGCCCAGCCAAAAATAGGAAAAAACCCAAAGCAAGTATAGAATTCGATTCCAATTTCATTTACATTTTCGATTTCGATACCGATTCCAGACGGCACGGCCAATAAACCTCAAATTATACGAGAATATGTCTACTTTGCACGCCGGGACATTAAAACAAATTGAAATTACCAAATGCATCTATGAAATTTATCGCATGACAGTTAATGCTTGAGGCGGGGGCGCTGACAGCGACAGCAACGACGACGACGACGACGATGGGGGCGATCAGCTCATCGACCACGAGACTGAGAATTTATTTACGAACATCAATCTCAATCTCAGTCTCCACTGCTCTGGGCAGCCAGTATCCAAGAGCACGTCCGTCTCTCATCCGTTTGTCCAAAATTTGTGCGTTTGCTATTTTGGTAGAAAATTAAATTTTTTTCTTTTCTCTTTTCAAATATATTTTCGTAGCAGCTTTCCCTCAATCACCCCCGCTCACCCCTCACCACATCATGCACTTCGATTCCAAATCCAATACTCAATTTCGTTGTGGCCGTCCGAGCCCGTTTCGAAAACATAATAAATTAAGAATATTTATTTGCTTGCGGTAATTGTGCGAATAATTGATGATAATTGCAACAAGCTGCAAGTGTTGTGACTCTTAAACACAGTTCATTTAAAGGCTAAGAGCTGCAAATCCTTACACTTTAAATTTAAAGTCCTGGGAGCCAGAAACCTACACATAAAATATATATATAATCCATTGATTTTTCTCACAACATTAAATATAATCGAATGATCCAAAGGAAAGCCAAATTGTGACAGTTTGCCAAGCTATAAATATAATTTGATCAGATCAAATCGGATTACCTCGGAATATAACTAAATTATCTTATACAAGTATATAATAAACTTAAATCAGAAGTTAAGTTAAGCTAAGCAGTAGATATCCGGCTGAAAGTTCACCTTGCCTGTAGGAAACTCAATCTTTACATATATATCTCTTTATTGGCTCATTCAGTTTGGGGGAAAAACGATTGTTTTTCCCTCAATCTAAGCGAAAGAATAAAAATGTAATTTTTCAACGCAATTACCTCAATTACCGGAAGGAGAGCAGCAGCAGCAGCTCCTTTTTGTTTTGTATGCCGTCATTTAATCCCATGCTCAACGTCTAACTTTTGGGATAATTTTCCAATTGAATTGAAGCACATGGCCAAAATAGGACCTAACTTTTGGCTAAATTACGACGCCAGATATCTACGAATACAACAGATATACACAAGAGACGGTTACAATTCAAGCGGAAAACCGTAACGAAATGGACAGATTTTACGAGCCTGCCAACTGAAAGTAAACTACAAATGTTTATTCAACTTGGCCTAAAGCTACACCTACGTCAAGGATATCTAAAGGAAAATCAAGATGGATGAGGGGGTGTCAGAGAGAGAGAGAGAGAGAGGCGGGTGCTTAGGTTGTTGGGATGGGAAAAGTTGTTACAAAAATTGAAAAACTTTTACCATCGTCCTGTTTTCTTTATGATGACAACAAAACGACGAGCGGCATGCACCCTATATGCCACCTTTTGTTGGCCTTAAAATTTGCCACGCCCAGCTACTATTCCTGACACATAGGCAAAGTAGGGCAGATAAATATACACCACATACTATATATATATATATACTACTTACACACTTATATATACATAACATTCTCGTTTGAACTTTTCAAGTTTCGCACGCTTCCCTCACACTGAATACTGGCAGATTTCTACTATCTTTGAGTGGCAGTAAGAAACTGTCTAGCTACTTAAGCTTCAGATACAAAATTTGTATCTCAAGCTCTCAGATGTTGCAAAATATGCTCCTACTTCATCGCAAATTCAGCTGCATTCGACAGAGTTTTCTAGTACTTATCCACTTGCCAAAAAGCAAACAAAAGAAGTTCATTCCATGTGTGTGTGTGTGTATGGGTGTGTATGCCTGTGTGTGCGTTTGAGGGGAAATCCCAAAAGTGCTGCTTGTCAAAGAAAAGCTCTCAGGGATTTGCATTTCCATGTCTAATTGTGCGGAAAATTCTACGAAAATAATTCCCCAAATGAGAGCGTGCCAAATGCAAAATGTTAGCGAAATTCTGGGCGCCGAGCGGATTGTCGGAAAACTCCGGAGTGGGTCGGGAATTGGGTAACGACATGAACAAATATTTAAATAATTGAAAAATTCCACTTTCAATTCCATTTGAAATTGGCTGCAAGGAATTGTATTTGGTCGGTTGAATTTTGACATTGTGTTTCGACTTTATCAAACATCGCATATCAAAGACTAAGTATCAGATTACATTTTCATGTTAACCTGCGACCGCCAACCCCCAACCCCCCCATCCTAGCCGTTACCACTATTGTTACCATAACCGCTCCCGTTCCCAAGTACATTTTCTCGTCTCAGAGGCAGGCTCTGCCGCAGCTTTGTAGCTGTTTGCTGCGGTTTGGCAACTTTGTTCAAGATACCAAGCGCCGATAGAGTAGTGTAAATGGTTGTGTATATATATGTGTGTGTGTGTGTGTGTGTGTGTGTGTGCACGTCGAGGTGAGAACAAAACGCTACCAACCGCAAATTTGAGCGCGTGAGTGAACCCAGGGCCAGAAGGAGGTAGATATACAGCAGTGCGATTGAGATGGAATATAATGCGGAATTTGCATGCGGCCACGGATAATGCACAATGGCAAAATTCCAGATACAAATTAGTCTCCAGATAACTAATAATAGTTAAGGATCGTTAGGTTATAGTGTCAAAGTGTAGAGAAACAGAGAATTTTCGTATTATAGATACGGATTCAAGAAGGTCCCTATACAAGATTCCTTCCTCATGGAGTCTATTCTATTGAAGACATGGAAGGAAATAGAGAAAGTAGGAGTAGGGAGTCTACTCAACTAGGAGATACCCTTGTATCTAGAATGTGTAGGGTATACAGTAGCTTAAGGCAAGCCAACATATTTCCCAGATCTTATAGATTTATTTATCTGATAGTATATATGTATGTTCTATATAGTTAGGGATCGTTAGATTACAGTGTCAAAGTCTAGAGAAACACAGATCGAGAATGAGTAAGAGAGGTTTCCTAGTATAGATACGGATTCGAGGACAATTGAAGGTCGTGTAGTTACGACTTTGTTAGAAGGAGTCTATCATATTGTAGTCATTGTACCAATGACATGAGAGGAAGGATAGAAGTTCTCTCAACTAGGAGATACCCTCCATCTAGAATGTGAAGGGTATACAGTAGCTTAAGCCAAGCCAAGAAAGTTCCCAGATCTTTAAGATTTATTGATCCACTTTAAAGGCTGGAGCTGTCTCCTACCTTTGCGAAATTCAATCAACTCTTTAGCCGTTTTCAATGTGTGTGTGTGTGCTTATTGAAGGGACTGTAGCGGCTGCTTGTTGGCTCAGTCCCTTCGACTATTCAGCGTACCTTTGAGAAACCGAAACCGCAGCAGAACAAACCACAGCAGAGCATCTCTGGCATAGACTATCGCATCACATTCCGTGGGAGAGACCACATGCCAACAAGGCCTAATTGCTTTTGTGTGCATTACCCATCGTTGGTCACGCCCACAAGCACTCTTCAAACAACGTGTATGTGTGGGTGGGTGGGTTGTAAGCGGGTGGCAGCTTTAGCTTTGCATTGCTGAGAGCGTCCTTAATTACACCGTTTAAACCAAAGGGTAAACATGCGCCAGTAACTATATACATAAGCTCGTACTGCAGTGGTTATACTCAAACTCAAAGCTTCAGCTGAAGGCAATATTCCTGTCCCTGTCCAGTAAATAACGGTACCTGATCACCGAATCGCGTGTCAAAGGCTTTTCCGTAAGCTAATTTTTCAATTCCTGCCGCATGCACATGCACATTCATTAGCCATAGACCAAAGTGCAATTGAAATGAGTGAAAATGCATAAAAAACACATAAAAACAGAATTAAACTTGACATTTCCCGTTAGGATCTCCATTAAAATGTAGACAATGGCGGCGTAGCGTGTGCCTGGCTTGTATGAAAATGGCGTCAATTACCGTTAACACGTGCCATTATGCGGTTCAAATGAATTGCTGTAGCTCCGATAGAATATAATTATGATAATTTTACAATGCAAATTAAAACGTTAATTAAGCTGTCGCTATAAAGATAGTTGACAAAGTGAGGTTAGGTTATAATATAAGTACCTTTAGATTAGAAGTAGAAATTAGTTTATATATATATGTACAGTAGACGTCCGGTTTAACGTACTCTCAGTTGAATGAATTCGCGATTTAACGTAATTTTCAAATTTTGACATTGAGTTTCTTATATAACGAACTCTTATACTCAATATAATATAACATAAAATCAACGCATACATACATATATACATATATACATACAAACATACACACATAAATACACACTTACACACATACATACATACATACATACATACATACATACATACATACATCATACTTACATTATATATACATCATACTTACATATACATCATACTTACATATACATCATACTTACATATACATCATACTTACATATACATCATACTTACATATACATCATACTTACATATACATCATACTTACATATACATCATACTTACATATACATCATACTTACATATACATCATACTTACATATACATCATACTTACATATACATCATACTTACATGTACATCATTCATGCATATACATCATGCTTACATAAACACATACACATTCACACAAGAAGAAACAAAAAAAAGCTTGGCCTGACATGAACTTAAGTACTACATTTGAGAATCGGGGAGAAGGGCCGTTGACTCACTTAAAACGGGTAATTCTTAGGATAGTTTGTGATGACGAAAAAAATAGTCGTAGTAGATAATAAAAGAAAAAAAAACGCACTTCCTTTGTGTAAAATATAATTTTGAATAGAGAACAACAAGATATTTCCATATACTATATATAAATATATAACTAATAATTATATGTGTATAATAATGATATTTATAGCAAATAATAATACGGTAGAAGTCAACTTTCAAGTCAAGGGTCCTCAGTTGAGTACTCGAAATATTGAACTTTTCGAATTAACGTACAGGGGCTTGCATTTAAGGGTCCGTTAAACTGAACGTCCACTGTATATATATATTTACTTTAAACTGAATAAGAAACAGTTAGGAATAGGGAACTTTAAAGGATTCCCTCAAGTCACTAAATCAAAACAAATCAACAGAAAAAATTAAAACATCAGGTAAGACAATATGGATATAACCATTATCCATTACCCATATTCCATTAACAATTCTATGCATTCTATCTTTATATCTGTACGCCCATAAACAAGTTCCTTCAGCGAGAGATTTGATGGTACGCCCAAAGATAAAGATAAACCAAGTGCAGTGGCGCTAACAGGATCATAAATTTAACGATATAAATCTCAGAGTCCAACCTAACTGTGTGTGTGTGTGTTTGTCCCCTGACCTGACCTGACTTGAGGTGGGGAGGGCGTGAGTTGTAACAATTTAGAATCCTCACACAAGCAGATTTTGAATTACTTTCGTTTTTATCGACAACATTTTTCTTTTCTTTTATATATATATATGTTTTTTTTTGTATTCCTATTCCTCTATATATAATTTATACGCGAGGTGCGTAGACGAGGACAAAGGCGCTGACGGCTCACTTCATCATAAATTCACCTGTCGTTCAGAGGAGTTCATCCTGGACCGGACCTGCTTCCGTTGCTAACCATTCTGTGTGTCCTCGTCGTCTGTTGTTGTGGCCAGACGCTGATGGTGGGAAAAGCGTTTGAAAATTTATGAATTTCGTCTGTGTGGCAAGTGCGCAAATATTTCGTGGAATTTTCATTTTATTTTCTCCTCTCTCTCTATATACTCTCATGTTGTTTTCCGTTCTTTTCTGCCTTGAACCCTGAACTCTGGGACAAGGACAGGGACAGCGACAGCGACAGCGACAGGGGCACAACGGTGGCTGGCGCGTCACTCGAATTGAAATTTCATTAGTTTTACGATACGCGATCATAAAGAAATATCAAGAGGATGGGCACGCACCTTAACGTTAGCGTCATGGACATCGACATGGGCATGGACGTTGTACTTGGACAACCTCATCGTCGTCGTCGTCGTCATCGTCGCCGTTTTACGACCCTTCGCTGGAAGGCCACATCGTCAGCAGCGACGCCGACTGAGCCGGAGGCAGGCGCTGAGACTCGCACGCAGCTCGATGAATTATGGAAAGCGATTTACATTCTCCCATTCATATTTTATTTGTTCTTTTTAATGTTTTCATTGGTTCTGTGTTTTTTTATACTTCTTTATTTATTTTCATTTTTTTATTTGCGAATGCATGAATTATGGATATTTCCTTATGAGATGTGCCTGCTACGACTACGACTATGGATATGAATACAAAGAACCAAAGCCCAAATCCAAAACCAAAATCGAACTGAGAATCGAACACACAGAAAATATTGGGTGGAAATTTGTGAACGTTCTGGAGTTTCCTCAAATTTACGACCACTGAATAAGCTCAGGCTTCGGATAAATATAATAGGTTGAGATTTGCATGTAATATGATATAAATAAAGGTAATGATGCATAGCTTTATATAGAATAAAGTTAAGGGTGAAGTGGAGGCTAGACTTACATTTTCAGTATATGTTCAGCACATTATCTGAAAGATTGGCTTTGATTGGATTATGTTCTCAGTTCTCAGTTCTCACTCAGCAATGTAGAGAAATAACTTACTTGGAACACCCCTCCGTAATTAAACCAACTTCAAACTAATGATAATCCCAATGTCTGTAATAAAGATTATTTGAGAAATATATTAGAAACGGAATTTCTTATCTGAAATTTAAGAAGACAGTTTTAGTTTCCCAAAGTTCTAAGCTTCGTTTAATAGTCATAATGAATGGAATTTCAGCACCCAAATGGCATATCTACACTTAGCGAATCTCCCTAGTAAATCCCCATCTGGTAGTAACTACTGGCGTTGCGTAGTAGTTGCATAGGGCCAGCGCTAGAGGGCGTTACACTCGTTTGTAACTGCGCTGGCAGCTTTTGGGCATCCATAAAAACGCAGCGCAATAAAAAAATGCTTGAATAAGGGAGGAGCATAAGGCAGAGGAAGAGGGGCAGCAGGAGCAGGAGGAGGAAGAGTAGAGTAATTGTTATATTCTTAACAATATTCTGGAAATTTATGACCTATTCTCTGCAGTTCTGCTGCTCTGCTGCGCACTATCCTAGTTGTTAGTTGCGCCCTTCGAGGGGTAGAGCGGAAAGGGCAGGGTAGGGGGAGGGAGCTGAGTATCAGTGGAGCTTGTCCCTGTTCCAGTCGCCATTTTGCTGAATGCGTGAAAAATGTTGCGAAAAATTTTAATGCGCTCCGCTGCGGGCAGCAAATGGAAATGGAAAATGGAAAATATGACAAATGATTATGGAGCACAATAAATTTTAGCGTTGATTGAGCGAAGCAGCTGAGCACGAGAAGGGAAACGCATGCAAAATGAGAAGTAAGAATTATATACTATTTATATATATAAAAATGCATTCTGCATTTATGAAACTTTTATTGCAAACTGAAGTCAGAGCTCCTCACAATCCATTAATGATGCTAATTTCCTGCTGAACCTGACGAGGGTGGGGGAAGGCTAAAGTTCTTCAGATTCTTCAGGTTTACTTCAAATTTCAATTGCAGCAAAAAGCTTCGAGAGCAAACAAAGCCTCGAGCACAGCAAATAGAGATGGAAACTAGGGAAAAAAAGAGAAAAGTTTATCCTTGTGCTTATGTCTGGGACGAATGGGACAAGTGTCATCCACTGCTGCGAGTTTCATATCTCAATTTCAGGCAAGTCCTTCATGCTGTCGTTGTCCTTGTCCGTGTAAATACTTGTCGTAGTATGTAAGAACTTGCTGAGAAAGCAATTTTATTATTTTATTACGCATAAAATCCAAGAAAGTTCTCTTCTGCCGCTACTCCCCTTCCGGACACACACATACACACACGAGTCGGCTCAGGACTAAGCCAAGTGCAAGTCCTTGCACAGGACGCTTATATTTATTTGGTTCAAGTGACTCAAGTGCAACGCGTCCTTACGGTTTTCTATTGGCTACAGTTAAGAACGAAAGTTTTCAATTTTCCTCAATCGCTTCTCACCTGCAACGAGTAGCTGCTTCCTCGTCTTGATATGGTCTAAACAATAAGCTCTTAAGAGATACTGGATCTACAATTGCGATTAAGGCTAATTCATAGAAACATTTCAGCAAATACAGCTGCAAATCCTTCTTTCTATCAGGAAGTGTTTGGACAACAGGATAAGTAGGGTACATAAAAGTCTAGAGAGGTGAATGCAATGTGTGATAGATTTATCTTTAACTATATTAAAGTACAATTAAGAATGTGCCTGACGATGAGATACCCTGTGTTTCATATGCATTCAACCCATTTTAGCCAATTTCAATGGGTTTAAATATGTCCTTTGACTAGTTAATAAACTTTGAGTTTCTAAGAAAAGTTTTGCAAGTATAAACAAAGCCAAACTATGTAGCTTAATGGTGCCTACACTAGTCAACAAAATACTCACCTTGAAAGAGTTGATCGTACAGATAATAAAAATAGAGTAAAAACTAACTAAACTCTCTTTTGACTCTATCTTTGGCATACCTATTTTTCTGTACAATCTTTTAACTTATTAACTTTTATTCATTCTGGTTAAAGTTTTCTTTTCATATTCATAATAGAATTTAAAAATCTCCTTTTATAAATGGGTAAAAATATGCAAAAGAAAGGAATTTTAATATTAATATTAAAGTTTTCTTTTCATATTCATAGATGCTTTAAAAATCCCTTTTAACTCCAACTTCAAATGGATCAAAATAAATAAAAGGAAAATATATTCAAGATGCTCCAAGAAAATGTATTTCCCATAACAATTGCACTTTGGATTATAATACAAATAAATAGTATTTACACGTTTTGTTAGCTAGTGTTATTATTCAACTTGTTGTAGCTGTTTATATAGATTCACACACAGAGTCACACACTCACACACAGTTACACACAAACAGTTGGCAACAGAAATTCCTGGCTAGTTGTGTAGCCAAAACTTTCAGGTCGATAGATCGAGTCATCGACAATGCAAGTGACTGTAAATTGTAGCGGTATTACAGCTAAATACTATAAAAACACACACTCAATACACGCACACACACTACACATACACACACACACACACACAACTTTAAGGTAATGACAACGAAAATGCGGCACCCACAACAATGAGACAACAGCAACTGTATGTGATATGAGGATAAAGGGGATGGAGGAGTTGGGCGGGAGATTGGGGGGAGTAGACCAAGTCAACAAGCAAGTAATAAAATATTTAAAAGAGAGAGAGCGAGAGAGAAAAGAAGACGAAAAATATTGTAGTACAAGCGAAGCAAAGAAAATGAAGTCATCTTGTGCAAATATGGAAACAAAGTCAAGTGTTAATTTGCGTGGGAAAACAATTTCATACGAGTGTGTTGTGTCCCATGGAGGAGGCCCATTGAATGGGGTCTCGGCAAGAGACCTCCTCATCTTCTGATAACTGAACTGGGCTTGTCTCTCTCCCTAGTATAACTCATACTCGTACAGTCATCATTGTTCATGTGGTACCTGAAAGCAAAAGTGTGTAGCCTCTAAATTGTCTGAGTATAATTGCCTCGCGGCAGATTAAGTTAAAACAAAAAGTTAACAAAAAAAAAGAAAAGAAAAGACAAATGACAAAAGCCAAAGTGGAACTAAAAACGGTAGCTGTAATACAGAGTATAATAGATACATATATATATATATACATAATAGCCGCTAGTAGTACAATATAAATATATGTAGTACTTATATGACAAAGAGCCCCAACGAATTGGCCCAAAAGCTGAGCGTGTGAAACTTGGACCCAACAAAAAAGCCGAAGAAATATTTAAAGAAACACAGAAATCCGGCTCTTTTACCATAAGTTTAATCACAAGTGCTGCGATTAGCCAAAAGGTCAAAGCCATATGCGTGCGAGTAAGCAAATTAGTGAAAATTCTCCATTAAGAGCCAAAGCTTGACTTTGGCTTTAGCCGTAGCTTTGGGCCAGACAAAGCCAAGGCAACCCAAAGCCGAAGCCTGTACGAAAATTGACCTCAAAAAACATTAAGTTTCAAGTACATCAAACATTTTGTTACCTCTTATCTTAAACAGAAACAGAAACAACAACAACAACAACACCAACAACAATGAAAGGCCACCGCAAAGGTGCCACTAACTTGGCTACAACCTTAGCAAAGCAATGCCATTAACTGTCTACCATAAAGGGGCGGCATACTCGGTCGTTTAGTTTTTGGTAGGCGTGGCACAAGACCAAAGAGAGAGAGAAGATTAAAATTGTTGTGCGTTGTTACGTTGTTGTCACCATTAACAACATTGTTGTTGTTGTTGTTGTTGTTGCTGTTATGCGAATGACATTTCCATGTACGACTTTGACAAAAGTTTCTTGAGCGCTTCTCGTTTTCTTAATACCCTACAAAAAGTGCTCACACCAAGAGAAGTAGCTGCTTTCACTAGTTTCTAGAATTAATATTTATCTTAATTCTATACATTTTACAGGGTATTTGAGTAGTCGTTCATAGTCTAAAATTCCTTTCTTATGCTTGTGTTTGTTTGCTTTTTGTGTGTGGCGCTGTGGGAAAATTTTATTTATGATTGTTTAATGTATTATTTTCCACGTATTTTGTTGAACCAGTTGTCACAGTTGAACCCTGCACACTTTTCCCTCATTCAATTTGTTTTATATTTTCTGTTTCTTTTTCTATTCCAAAAAAAAAAAATTAAGTAATTGAACAGGCTTTCGAAAACGCTTTCGAATTAAATGCTTAAATGAGCGAAATGAACGAAATGCATTTATATATGTTTTAATTAGAGACTCGATAGCTCAACAGATCCCATCAACACCAAGAAAACAAAAACCAATCCCAGATTCATGCCACAAAATAACAACAACAAAAAACAGTCGTAAAACGCTGTGAAAGAACCCAATTCGAATTAATCAAATCATCATGCCAGCTGGACAACCTCAACCAAAAACCAAAATCCAAAATCCAAAAATCGAAAATCGAAATACTGAACCCAAATCCAAGCTTGAGCTGTGTGTGTTTGGCTCTCGGTTCAGTTCTGATCCGCTCTTTGATCTGAGATCGCGAACACACCAACAAAAAAAAAACATATTTCAATTATCGGGCCATGACCGAGGCGAAGGCGATTCAGCAGGCTGAAGGTTGAAGGCGCTGCTGTTAGCCATGACCAAGACCCTGGATAGTTGATGCGACGGCGTCTGGGTCTGGGCGTGGGGGCATCAATCAAAGCCGCAAAGTAACAAACACAACAAAACAGTTAATAATAACTACCAAAATGTGAGCCAAAGATATGGCATGGGCGCGAGTGCATCATCGCATCATCGCGTCATCGACAGCTCCATCAACGTCATCGCTCAACTGCAGCAACACAGTTGAAAGTGTAGCGTGTCCAGTGCATGGAGCATAGGGGCCAGGCAGTCAGTCAGTCAGTCAGTCAGGCAGGCGGTAGGTCTGGGCGCCTACAGATGCTTGTGTGGTCGGTCATGTGGTTGATTTTCAATTTCATACGCACCGTTGGATGCCGCCCAAAGCCCCTTTGTGCGGCTCAATTGCAGCATTGGACGCCCTGGGCGCCTCTGGAGGCCATCAAGCCGATTTTCATCACTTGCCCGGTAATTAAAATGTATTTTCTTTACAGATTGTGCCCTTAATGTGTTTATTGCCGCTGGGTGGTCAATCAGCTGATTCGTTGCCTCCTGAACCTGCCGCCGGCTCGGCTCCTGCCTCAGCGACATGTCCCAGCTGCGCCCTGCGCCATAACTCAACGTCCTCAGAGTCAACAGTCGCCAGTGGCAGGCAACAGTGGCACCATCATCAATTCACTGACCGAAAAAAAGTGTTAAAGCGCGAAAAGCAACAACTGCAACAACTGCAACAACAGCAACAACTGCGACAACAACAATGGCAAACAACATTGAGCAATTTGTTTCGCTTTGTCTTTTCTCTGTTTTTCCCAGCACACAACAAACAATGCGCAGTCGCACCAGGTGAACACCGCCCGCACCCTGCCACACCCCCCTCTCTATCTACCACCGCCCACAACACTTGCGCCAGGGCAGGTGCCGCAGCTTGGAAGGGGCGAGGAGTGTTGCACTTATTATTTCGACACTCATTTGCAATTTTTGCTAATGTTCGTCAACGTCGATGGTTCCTTTGTGGCAGCCACTGATAAGGGCCGCCCTTCCACAATAATAACACAATGCAATAATTACAATTTATATCTTGCAGATAAAAATCGCACATTAAGCGACTGCCACAGCCGCAGCCACTGCCACTGCCACTGCAACTGCAACAACCGACAAGCGGCAACTGCAACAACTGGACAATCGCCAACTGCCGTCGCCGTCGTCGTCGTCGTCGTCGTCGCCTACTACAAAAAAAAAGCTGTCAACGTGTGCGTTTTAACGCTCCGCCGGCTCTGGCAACGGCACTGGCTCCTCGAACCTGGCCAACACTCGCCAGTGGGCGAAGCAGCTGCTACACTCAGCCACAACACCAACAATATCAGCAGCAGCAGCAGCTGCCCAACAAATTTCTGGCTGCTGGCCGGGGTCATTGCCAAAATTTCAATCAACTTTGGTGGTCAAAAAACAGCAATTAAAAAGAAAGAAAGAAAAGAAAAGCAAAATGAAAACACTGGCAAAACGAATAATTGATACACTTCCCTCAAGAGAAATAGTGATTTCTTCTTAAACTCTTAAAGTTTTCCTCATACTTTTTAATGTTTTTCAAATTGTTTCTGTGTTTTTCCTACTTGAGTTTCATTCTGAGAAAATATGGAAACACAACTTTACATCCTTTCCTAATACTTCTGATATCATCAAAGGATAACATATTTAAATTCCTCTTTATGTCGCATTCTTAAACGTTTTCCAATTCTGCTTTAAGCTGCATTCGTAAACGTTCTTCTCAATTTCACACAGATCTCTTATGATTGTTTCACTCTTCGATTTAGATTCCCTTTGTTGTAATTGATATGGCGTATTATGAGATAGAATAGTTAATATACCCTGTTAAATAGGTAGAGTATAAAAAAAGAGAGCGGGGCAGACAACAGCAGCCGTTTAGCCAATTGGCTAACTACTTTGCATACGCTCTGGACCCGTAAGGACTTAAGCAAAAAACGCATTGGAGATCCAGTTACAGTTTGCTCGACACATATCACACCTGGCTGGGCAGATCCTGGACGATCAGACGGATCAGATATAACTGCTGCCAATTGAGCGAAAAAAAAAGTGAAGAAGCATAACAAAGCAAAGATCACAGCCGTTGGCCCGACATCATGGTGAACAATATAGGATACTTGGACTCGGACTTGGACAGGCCACGCGTGCGCAGGATCAGGTTACCAGGCGCATGCGACCTGGCTCCATATGCAAATATCTAGCACATTGGCAGCGACATTGGAGCTGGGTCAGGGACCGCCGACCAGGATGCAGCCGAAGCAGCAGCAGCAGCAACAGCAACAGCATCAGCGGCAGCAGACAGCATCAGTACGCTTTCTCGATCTCTGTCGCTGGGTGGTCTCTCTCTGATGGTGATCCAGATCCCGATCCTGGTGCTGGTGCTGGTGCTGCTGCTGCTTTCGCTGGCAATGAGGCGCGACAATATTAAATGAATACCTCCTTCGATTGTCGTAAAGGTTCCGGCCAAGGTCAGTTCAATTAGTCTAAGCGCCGCTGTCTCGTGTCGTCATCTCTTTTTGTCGATGGGTTTGTTTAGACTTCTGTGTCAGAGTTTATGAGTCGCGCGGGTCGCGTTTCAATCGCAATTAGCACAACATTAACGCGGCTGACCTTTGACCTCGCTGCCTATCCCGCCGCGCTGCCCATTGTACTGACCTCGACACTGTCCTTGCGCCTACATGTGTCTTCTGTTCATACAACGTCCCTTCAGTGCCTTCTCTTCTCTGCCTTTTGTCACGCAGCATTTGCCAAATGTACGGCAATTATTGCGGTTGTCCCATTGTGTATACTATTCCTATTCCTGTTCCTATTCCTCCTGTGCCATAGACGTCTGTTTTGGGCACAGGCGCCTCCGCATATTTACATAATTGTCCATGTCTCGTCGTCACGGTACACGGAATTGCCATCTCTAGGGAGCGGAGGCCGCGAAGTGGGTGGATTTCAGCGTAGAATGGGGCAAAGGACAATGGGCATAGAATAGAACAGAAAGAAATGAATAACAAATCAAATAAAAATGGAATTTTAAATAAGAAAAGAAACAGAAGCAATTAGAGAAACTTGGTAAACATTGAGGTTATGTGTGCCGGACTGGAAAATAAGGAAACATTTCGAGGGCTACTACTAATCAATGGAGGTCTAGGAAAAGCGAATTTTGTAGGCGATTTAAGCGGAATTCCTTGTTTTTTTTTCAGACAATTTTCCGTAATCATCTGATCTTTGGCGAAAAGACAGCTTCTCCGGATTGTGCAGCTCTGGGCAATAAATAAGAGCGGCAGCCGCCTGCGCATCAATCAGCGAGCAGCAAGTGCCTGCATCCGGAGCATTTGGAGGCATGTGTCATCATCGCCAGTGGCTCATTGCCGCACTCCCCGCTGGGGAGGCCACTGGGCGGGGAGGTTAGCGTTGAATTTGCGTTGATCGTGACAAAAAAAAAATGAAAAAAAGAAAAACGAAAAACAGCAACCGACTGGCAATTGCCCAACGGGGCCACAACATTTCTTGATTGCCATCATCAAAGTGTTTACACGGATGACAGACAAATACAACAACAACAACAACAATAGGCACAACCCGTGGAGGCGGACAATTGCGCAAAACATTCGTAGGAATTGGGGGAATTGATAATGACAATAGCGACATGGTCGGTTATGGTGCCGGTGCCGGGCAGTGATAATCACAGAGCTGTTCAGATTTGATTGTCGGATGAATGAGTGGAGGATTGTGGGTCACCAATGGATTGAATGAATGTGGCGCTAAAATGCGTGTGAAATGAGTCAACATAAAAACATGCAGAGATCAACTGAGAAAGTGTGAACCAGAGGGACAGAGAGAGAGAGAGAGAGAGGGAGAGGGAGATTTATGTATATGTTGGTGGGAAAGAGAAAGACAGGTAAATCCAGGAAATCCAAATGACGTGTTCCAGTTTACTGGCGTCTAACAACCAGTGAAAGTGAGAATCGAAGTGGGAATCGAAATGAGAATGAGAATCAGAATGAGAGACAAATGTTTTGTAGCAAAATACGTGCAGAGGTATCTCAAATTGGATCAGCCTCTGGGCTGTTGGACAGGTCGGCACATCAATAACCACATAGTTGACCCATAGTCAAAAGGCGCGTTGATAACACCTAATTAGGGTACACCAGGCGACTAACAACTTAAGCGCCACTAGCGCGGGTGGTCGGAAGGAAAGGATCGTTGCAACGATCAACGAATCGAAAATTGGCCTAAGACGGGACACACCCTGCAACAGTTAACGGTGGCAGCAGCAAAACGATGTGGCAGCTGCCTAGGCTATGCTCATATTGTATTGATGTTGCCACTTCGATTAGGTATCCTGGTGGCTGCTGCCAGTCCTCTTGCCAGGCCAGTTACCAGTTGCCAGTTGCCTGTTGGTAACAAGATGAAGTTTGTTTTTGGTTTGGGTGTCGCCGGCAATTCGTTGCGTTTCATTTTTAAGGTGCTGGCGGTTCGGGCCAAGCTGAGATAATTACATGTTAATTCGTTCAAAATTCCCCTCCTGCACCCGCACCCGCAACCTCTACCAATTGTGTGTGTGTCCCGGCCGAGCCGATTCTTGACCGACTCTTTTTAATCCGAAGACAGCGCAATCAAGTCCAATTTCAGCGGCGTCTCTGAGGTGGCGACTTTGCCGCCGGCGTCCTTTTGTTGTTGTTCTACATCATCTTCTTCTTCTCATTGCTGTTGTTGTTGTTGCTGTTGTTGTTGGTGTTAGTTAGTGTGGTTGTTATTCGTTGTTTCGTTGAATCGAAGCGCTGCGTCGGATCGATAATTAAGCAGTTGCCAACAATGTGTGCGGCATTTAATTGACCAGATCTTAAGACATAAGGACACGACGACTAAATAGCCAAGCAGATCGAACTGGCTGTCAGGAGTCCGTGTCCATGTCCATGTCTGACTCACTTGTGGTTAAAGGTACGACGAGTAAATCACATAGACGATGGAGGAACAAGCTCAACTCTTCGACTTGGCAGGCCTATTAATAACTTTAATTAAAATTGTGAGTGTTTTTTTTTTGTTTTTGTTCTTGTGACTTTGGTAGCCGCCACCAACATGATGATGATGATGTTCATCTTTATCCTCATCATGATGATGATGATCGTTATGATTGAACTTGCACATTTGGAACTGGAGCTAAGAGTGTGGGAACCAAATTATTCAAATCTTCAAGCTTCACAGCCATAATTCTCCGCGCTCTCTCATATGCATATTTATTGCATTTTTCGACGCGGCAACGCCCCCAAAATTCACAATGGAATTTCAATTCCATTCTCCAACTTTGACTTGAACTTTGTGAAGAAGAGTGAAGATCCAGGCAAGCCAGGAGCTGGCCAGGGACTGGCTATGCCGTATTGATCCAGGCTGAGCTCCAGACTCTTCTTTCTGGCCGAGACTCCTCCAAATGCAATCGTATCGCGTCTTTTGTTTTGCTACGCTTTGTTTTCCACACGTCTCTTTCATTCTTTTTTTGTCTCTTTGTTTTGGCCCAGTTGCCTTTTAACTTGGTCGTCTCGGATTCGCAGGAATAATTAAAATTTATATGTGTTTCGTTGTTTGCATCTCGTTTTGTTGGCCAACTTCTAATGTGCTACGTGGTATGCCTGCTGCAGTTACTCCTTATGATCTCGCTCTCGCTCTCCCTCTTTCAGCCTTCTGACTGCAACTGGCTCCAGTTCAAGTCTGAGTCTGAGACGTAGCCGAAGTTCCTGGGTTCAGGTGCCGATCCCGTCTGGTCACTGGTCTGGCAATATGGCAATTCCATTTCACTTTCTCACATAAACGGCACATTATTTATAAGGCAGGCGCGCTGCCAATTTGCATGGCAACTGTTGCTACGTGCCAATGCCAGTTTGCAGTATCCAATCTTCACCAGATCTGTCTCTCTCTATCTCTGTCTGAGTGTGTCTGTCTCGCTTGCACTTATGCAAGGGAGTCACGTTAACGAAGTTAACATAAAAAAAAAGAATCGCTTGTCAATTGGAAAATTGCAAAAGCTTTCGACAGTTTATAGCTGGGATGATTGGGCGGCATGGGCGTGGCATGGCGGGTCAATACAACGATTCATTTTAAACTCTTTCAGAGTCAGAACCAGAGTCATAAACACGCCCAGTCCACCCAATCTCTGCCTGACTGCTTCTGACTGCCTCTGACTGGCTCTTCCTGCAACTGGCGCGCGACATCCTTGGCGACTTTGCGTGTCGCATTTCAAATGAGGCAGCGGCAAAAGTTGCCAAATGAATATACGAAATTGCAGTGATATATCATCAATGGATTGGTCACATGGTCACGAGTATCCACTGGAACTCCATGCACTGAGAACGTGCCCTGGCCGTTTAATCTTTCCCCTCCCTCTTCCACTCTCCTCGAGTGTTACGCAAAATTTCCTGCCACATTGTCATGTTTCTGATGGTATGGCAAAAAAAAATGATTGATTGCTTTGTTCCTGTTTCGCCTGTCCCTAATGGAAGTGGGAGGAAGCAATGGCCGAAAAGGGGGGAAAAGGGGGGGGAAAGGGGGAGAGGGGGAGGCAGGGATTGAAAGAAAGAGAAGAAAAGAGTAAAATCGGAAATTTGAAAGTTGTTGATGTGACGAAACGAAACGAAACAGAAACAAAAGAGAAAACGAATATCCATGACTGATTCCAAGGATTTAACACATTCTGTTTTCAATCGGGAGAAAGAAATTGGAAATTTTTGGCTGAATTTACAATAACAAATTGCGAAATGGGTTTCAGATGATGATGGTTACAGATAATCTTAACTCCCAGTTGTACATAGTATGTAATATATATGTTGGGGTTTGTATGAACGTTGAGCGGACAAGTTTGTTTTTGACCCTTACTTATATATCAAAATTTAATTATTATTATTACATTTCATAGAAATAGCAGTTATTTTTCCCAATTTTACGAAAATTAATTTATTAAATAATTCTTTACTACTATAAAAAGTACCAAAATTTATTTTGACATTTTGACATAAACATGAAAATGCTTTTATTATTTGAAAGTATTTTTATTTTTCAACAGTAAGAGTTTTTTTCTCAATTTAATCAAATCGATAAATATTTAGTAAATAATTATTTTTATATAAAAAGAATGAATCGTTATTTTTACATTATTGTATAGAATTTTAATTTTATTATATTATTTTAAAATAATTTTTTTTTTTTTTGGCAACAATTCTTAATTAATAATTTTAGCTTAAAAAGTACCAAGAGGTTTTATGTGATTTGTATATAAAAGTTTAAGCTCCATTATTATTTTAAAACATTTTTTTGATACGAAATACCTTTTACCTGGGAGTTACCTTTTCAATCAAAAAATAATACTTATTGTTCTTCATAGTTTTTATATTAAAAGTAATAAGATTTGTCTCAACGTTTTTCAAAAAAAATAAAATTCAATAATTATTTAAATATATTTTTTTATAAAAATAAAAGTTATATTGTTTATTAATGAAAAAAAAAAAATCAAGTTTCATACCTTTTTTTGTCAAGAAATAAAATATAGTTGAAAAAAATGTCTATAGAATTCTGAATAAATAATTTGTATGTAATAGAACTATCCAAGTTTTGGACCCTTTCCTATCTGTGCCTACTACTATTACCTATTTACAATATAAAAAGTGATGAACAACATTTTTTCTTTAGAACCTATCAAAGTTGGCTGCGATCTTAAGATTCCGATTGTATTTCAGATTTGATTATAGAACGAAAAAAAAAGACAAATACACTCAAACCGCACTTAAGTATCTAAATGAACAATAGAAGCCAATTGAGAGAAGACTAAGACAGCAGTCAACTGAAGTTTTGATATGGACAAGCCGAAGCTGGAGATCCATCCAAGATCCATCTCCATTCCTAGAAAGTCCAAGGCTGAAAGTCGCAGTAATAATACTGCGTCCGTTGATGAAGAGATGTCAATTCTACCACCGCCACGTCGCTCGGTTGTCTCACGTCTAAGTCCCCGGCGCTTGACCAGTAGTCGTAGTATGATTGTATTGAAATGGATAATATCCCTAACGATTATCTTTATATTTCTGCTGTGTTTGCCTCGATATAATCAGATTCAAGAAGAGGAGCAGTCCGACGGAGTAGCCATATTGCTTTGGAACGAGCGGGGAAAGCTGCCCGGTTGGATACATCACCAGTGTCAATGTGTGGTGACCACAAACCGTTTGTATAGCAAACGGATCATAGATGCAGTTATCATCAATACGGATAGACCATATTCGACAGTGGGTCTGGATAGGGTTAAGCATTCGTCAAATTACTTTTTGGTCTTTGCTGCAAAAGAACCATTGAAAGATGCCTTTGGGTCGCCGTCAAATCATGTAAATTTAACTGAATCGATGTTCAACTTTACGATGAGCTATCGCTTGGATTCCGATTTGGTTTGGACAGATTACTATTTTACCACTCGAGGCAATACACATGAACGGGTGCAGATCTTCGACGCGCAAGTGGACGACTTTATGGATACTTTGTCTACACAGTCAGCTTCCCATCTGCGCTACAAGATGGGGCAAAAACACAAATTAATTGCCTATACAATGTACCAGTTGACGGAGAGTACCATGTTCCAGAGCAGCATCATGGCTGCTCTACGCGAGTTCATTGATGTGACCCCCATAGAGAGCTGTCACGAGGAGAATGAGTAGCTATCTCTATGAACTTGACCCAAAAATATTATTTAATCTTTCTATCCTTCCCTTCTATTAGATGTCCGTCCTTCAAGTTTTTGCTGATCTTTGATATCAACGCCTGTACAGACTATGTGCACCCTCAGTTCTACATGGCACTGTACAACTATGTTGTGCCCGTCCTCATTGGTGGCGGGAACCTAAGCCATGTTGCTCCACCTGGTTCCTACGTCAGCAGCGATGATTTCCTTTCAATCCAAAGACTTGCGGTATATCTGAAAACATTAATGACGGATTCAAAGCAATACGAGAAATACTTCTGGTGGCGTTCCAAGTACCAACTGCTCGAGGTCAGGCAACCATATTGTGATCTCTGTCGTGAACTTGGACAGGCGCGCAGACACCGCGATCCGGAGGATTTCCTTATCTGGTGGGATCAATACAAATGTCCCGATCCCAACAAACACTCGACCTGGTCATCTGCTTTCGTATAATTTCATTCTTTCGATTGGCGCCACCCACAAAGAAGATACAGAAAGACGCACAGAAGGACTCCCATCAAAGATCAAAGATCTTACCTGTAATTGTAAACTTATACCATGTAGGATTGTACAAATATATGTTATATATATTTCAAATACTGCGTTTTTTTAGAGTTTCTATATAAAGAACTTTAAGAATATTACTAATTGACTTCACTCAGTTTCTCCGAGTTGGCACTGTTCTATATGTTATATATGTTCCGTTTCAACATCCGATCACATTAGTCAATAGCTTAGCTTTAGTCGTAAATTTAACATGTAAATTTAGTATTCAAAATACTCGTAAGCAGACAAAATTCTTAGCAACCGACTCAATCTAGAACAGAGCACACAATCGCACGATACACAGCTAATGGAACAGGTGCAGAGCTGCAAACAAATCGAGTCTCGCCCAGATGAGAACTGGGCGGTCTCTAAAAACTCCAAATCGGCGGAGGAGTTGTCGTCAACTACGCGACGCTTACCCGCCTCCTACCTGGCTATGCACCATGTTATATTGAAGTGCGTTCTCTCCATTTCGGTAGTTCTAACTCTGCTGCACCTGCTGCCGCGTCATTACTATAAATCTACGGGACTTCAAAAAGCGAAAGGATATCCAATAGTGTTATGGAACGAAGAGGAGTTCATCTGGAGCTTAAACAAATGTGGCTGTCAGATTACTAGTTATCGTGAATACGATAAAGTATCCACAGGTGCTGTTGTCATCAATGCGGATCGGCCCTATTCGCTGACGGGTTTGGAAAAATTTACAAGCAAACCGAATTTCCTATTGGTTTTCTTGAGCAGAAACCCGAAGAGATTTTCCGAAAATCCTCTGTTAGGAAATGAAGCTGCCTCGAATGCTACCGTGGTTTATCTTTTGGACTCGGATCTGATCTGGACGGATTACTATTTTACCACTCTACAGAACAAGAGTCAGCGGGTGCTGGAGTTCACATCATCACATAAAACCTCACTAGAAGGATTCTCAAAAACTCAGGCAACCAATATGCGTAATAAGCTCAAGCTGAAACCTCATCGGGTGGTCTACTTAATGTACGAGGTGAATCGCTACTCCGAGCCCTATAGTCTCTATCTGCATGAGCTGCGCAAGCACATGGAACTGGACGCTCACGAATCCTGCCATGCCAATGAGTAAATATATTAACTAAAGTCTTCCCTCTTATCCTTTCATCCTGATCCTTTTTCTACAGCTGTGAGTTGTATAAGTTTATGCTGGTCTATAACCCTAAAACCACTCCGGATTTTGTTCATCCGCATTTCTATTTGGCACTTGCCAACTATGTGGTGCCCGTTGTGATTGGTGGTGCCAATCTCACTCGCTTTGCACCAGCGGATTCCTTTATTAATGCCGGCGACTTCAATTCGCCAAAAAAGCTAACAGAATATTTGAAAATGTTGTCGAAAGACGTTAATCTTTACAAGAAATACTTCATGTGGCATGCGAAGTATCAGCTCCTGGAGAGCAAGAAGCCCTACTGTAGCCTCTGTCATCAACTGAGAAAGAAGGCGAGAGCCAACCCAAATGACTTTACTGGTGGATTCAATGCCATTGCCCCAGTTCTATGAACTGCCTAAACTGATTCTCTGAAATATTTTGAGTCTTCTAAAACATATTTAAGACTTTATCCGTTTTTTTTTTGGCCTAATTCAACTTTTTATGGAGAGTGAGAGTGACAGAGAGAGAGAGAAAGAGAAAAAGGGAGTTCTAAAAGGAATCCCATCAATCAAAACACGAGTATTTCGCATTTTTTCGGCATTTTTTTTGGCATTTTTTTGCGGTTATAATATTAAATTCCTTGCATCAAAAAAGATGATCGATTGTAGAATAAATATGTGCTATATAATAAATGTATATAGTCAAAATATATAACATTGTTTTACTCTAAACAATCCTTTTTTCAATCTGTTATACTTTTTACTTGTATTTTGAAAGCATTTCTTGCTTAAAAAGTCAGTAGAAACATTCAATTTTAGTTGGAAACTAGAATTTTAATTGATTTTAGTTGCTTCAGAACTTTATTGAGTTCTGGAATTTAATTAGTTTCTATGTCAGCAACATCTTCATTTAATACTCGTACAATTATATTATGTAAAGTTTGGCAATTAAGATAAATTGATCAAATTTTTAGCAATTGACAAAAACCCAGACAAACGCACCATAAAAAGAGAATGGGGAAGAAGCTGAGCTGCAGGCCAAGCGACTTCAGTTCCAAAGGAGTCTCTAAGGACTCTTCACCTAGATACCATTCACGTCGATCCTCGCTCCTCTTTCAGCTGCAAAGTTACTACACACGAACTTTATTGAAATGTTTCGCCTGCATTTTGATCATTTTATTCCTGATGCATATGTTGCCGCGTAATAATAATTCACCGGATCAAGGATCAAATGAGTTTCCGATTCTGCTGTGGAACCCAGACGTTTCCATCTGGAGTATCTCGCAATGTGGCTGTGTGTTAACCAGTAATCGTGACTATAGGAGAGGACCCATAGCTGCTGTTGTCGTCAATGCGGATCGGGCCTATTCTTTAAAAGGACTGGAGAAGTTAACTCACACGTCGAATCTCTTATTGGCCTTCTTATCTGGAAGTCTGATAATACCGTCCGATAATCCTGTATTAACAGATCAATCTTTGTTGAATGTCAGTGTGATTTATCTCTTGGAATCGGATCTTTTCTGGACGGATTACTACTTTTCCACTTTAGTCAATAAGAATGAGCTGGTTCAGAGCTTTCAAGTACAAAACAAGAGTTTACGTGCAATAGATCAATTCCCTGAGTGGGCGGTATACCATCTCCAAATGAAGCTGGACTCAAAGGACCATCTGATTGTCTACATGATATACGAAGTGAATGATTACTCTAGGCCATTCAGCCTCTATCTGAACGAAATACGCAAGTATACAGAACTTGATGCTCACGATGCTTGCCATGCAAAGGAGTAAATATATTAAGTATTCTTCACTCTAAGACTACTAATCCCATTCTCCTTTTTGATCAGATGCGAAATGTATAGGTTTATGCTGATCTTCAATCCCAATTCCTGTCCGGATTATGTGCATCCCCAGTTCTACATGGCATACGCTAACTATGTAGTGCCCGTTGTGATCGGTGCTGGCAACGTGAGTCACCTTGTGCCACCGAATTCCTATATCAGAGCCACCGACTTCAAGACACCTCAGAAACTAACGGAGTATTTGAAACAGTTGTCGATAAGGGCAGAGCTGTACGAGGAATACTTCTGGTGGCATTCCCAGTACAAGCTCCAGAATATCGTACAGCCCCACTGTGCCCTCTGTCATCAGCTGCGTCAGACGTCTTCCAACCGGATAGCTCGAGAGAAATGTGCCAATGGCACCAACAACCTGGGCGGGACCTCCCAAACGATCCCTGGACCCAGCAAGCTTTCGGCACATTCATAATAATCGCTCACCAATTTAGCCAAGTTAAATACTCTCATTCCAAAGAATTCTGGCGGCACTTTATTGACCAACTGATGACAGGCTATTACCGAAACCTGCAATAACACGATGATATCATAAAGTTTGTGTAGCTAAACTTTTGTACAATGATTGAGAATGGATCTAAAGCTAATAAAACAAGAATATATCAAAGAATGTTATTTTAAAAAGGATCGGGGGGAAAGGGTTTATGTTAGTACATATTTGCAGCTGGATTCCTGCACGTGTTAGAAAACTGCCGAATTTTTTGGTTTGGAGCCAGCTCCAACTCTCATTATATTATATGAAGTTTCAACAAGATGTTGCCTGGGAATTTGAAGCACGGGGAGGCATCCACATAGAGGGACAGCCCTTGGCATAGATAAAGCAAATAGGAGAATGCTCTTGCAGTCATGGACCA
Organism: Hirtodrosophila trivittata; assembly: GCA_035045065.1. Classification (NCBI taxonomy): domain Eukaryota; kingdom Metazoa; phylum Arthropoda; class Insecta; order Diptera; family Drosophilidae; genus Hirtodrosophila; species Hirtodrosophila trivittata. Next base: position 6,933,351 of record JAWNNK010000066.1, on the reverse strand, counting down.
GGCCAACTGGGAAAAAAAAAAACTGTGAACTGAGAACTCTGGACAACGAGTGGGCGATGTGATGTGAACGTCGACATCGACTTCGACATTGGCGTCGACATCGGCGTCGGCGTCGGATCGGTAAGGTGCCAAGACTAAGGCAAGGCGGCGCAGACAATACACGAAAAACAAACAGAATTGTCATGGGAAATATTTCACGGCATTGCGTCTGAGTGCCCCCAAGAGTCCCTCAGCTTCGTCTCTCTCCCTCTCTCGTCCTCTCTCTCTCTCTCACTCAGTGGCTGCTGTCCATGGTCTGCCCCCTCATAGTCGTCATCATCGTCGTCTGTTGCTGGCACTGGCACATTTCAAAACGGTATCACATACACAAAACACAAAACACTTTTCTTCTTGCCACACACACACACACATACACACATAAAGACACACACACACTCAATATTTATAAGTTAAATGCTTCACTAAACAATAAGCCAAGGGAACTGAGCGACTGGACGCCACAAGAGCTGGAGGTGAAGATGTTCTCCACCAGTCCAAGCCAAAGTCAAAGGCGATAATGAAACCAACGGGCGTCAAGCACATCGAACCAGGGTTTCCCAGCCTTTTGGCCGCCTCTATATGGGTTGACAGGTTGTTTCTTCTATTCTTATGCTTGTGCTTGTTCTTGTTCTTGTTCTTGTTCTTGCTTTTGCTCTTGGTCTTGCTCTGAATTGTTGTTGTTGCTCTCTCTGGGTTCTTGTTCTGGGTACTCGTTCTGGGAAGTTCTCATCACGACATCTGCGTATGCTATGCCTCCTCCTCGACTCTGTTTGCCCATTCTGTTATCAACTATTACAATATTTTTGTTTAATTGACAAACAGATTTATCATTTGACGCTCCAACTGTCATTTTCCCACAGTCATTTTTGGTCAGGTTAACTATTAAACTATTTAACTATTAAACTGAAACTAACTAAGACGAAACATTAACTTAAACTTTAATACTGACAATGGAATTAAGTTTGATAATTATAAGAAATATTCAATTTTCGATGTACACATATAATTTTTATAAATCCTTCAAATCAGACTCTCATTTAGGTCTTACCAGAATTAATTTTAGGTGAATTCTCTTTTCCCATTATTCTCCTATAGTTATATATAAATTTATAAATATTATTAATCACCTTTTGTGAGCTGTTTGAATCTTAATTAAACTTTTGACCGTTTTACCATAGCTTTAGGCCACTGTATTTGAACCCTGAAGATTTACATCTCTCTTTCTCGCTCTAGCTCTATCTCTGTCTATTCGTCATAGTCTCATTTTAATTCGACTGATGAGCAATTAAAGTTAACTTAACTACTTAATCACGACTGGATGTCTCCAAAACTTCCTCTTAATTCATGGATCTCTCGTACTGCTCGTACACCTATTTAATGTCTCAACTCAATTTGATATCTTTAGGTTATTCTTAAAACGAGAAAAAATAAAATGAACCCAAGAAAAGTGCTTCCAATGTTTTGGAGATTAAAGAAGAAGCTGCTGCTGGTGGTGGTGGGGCTTCTGTGTTGAGGCTTGTTTGTGTTTGCTTTGGTGCTTGCCAGAGACTTTCAACGAGAAGAAGAGGTGCCGCACCCGATTTCTCACCTGGAGGCCATGCCACTGAGCCTGACCAAAGAGGCAGTGGCAGTGGCAGTGGCAGCGGCAGCGGCAGTGGCGGTGGCAGCGGTGGCGGCAGCTGTGGCGAGTCGTTTCAATTTGTTTGTTTATATTTTCCAAGCGAGAGCTGCTCGGCTTTTCCCAGCATGTCTCGGGCTCATTTGTAGTTGGTGGGCAAAATGTTTGGAAATAGAAGCGTATCACAAGGGCCTGTGTTTAGGGGAAGGGGCACTGGCTGGGTGGGGGCTGGGGGGCAGTGACTGGGGCACTTGTGTTGGGCCAAGCTAGTACCGCTTGTGTTTTGGTGTTAACAACTCGACACTTCATTAATTGAAGTTGAAAAAGCAGCAGCTATAAAAAGACCATTAAGTTCCACACGCTCCTCCACCAATGGCCCAGCATCAAATGGGCAGTGCCAACAATCAAAGCAATCTCTAAAGCAAGTGGATCACTTGGATCTAGAGTAGAGTAAAATAGAGTAGAGTAGCTGGTGGCTTTGCCAAGGAATGAGATCGCATTAGGCGCAAATTTGATTGCCCTTTAAAAGTTCAATGGTTTCAAATGCCTTCAAATTGGCTGCAATTGAATGCAAGAGCTTTTCATGGGCCTCTGTTTATTCAATCCTCCGGAATACTCAAAGTGCCTGCTCATATGAGTTTCGAGTTTAAATGAGTTTATTCATGAACAATTTGAATTTGATGCGAGCACATCACAATTAAATTGAAGATTTGCCAAGTGCCTTAAAGATATTTCTCAACTTCTATATCATAATTGTGCGAGTAAATTAAGTGTTTAAATTAACAGAAGATTAACTAAAAATTAAAATCAACAAAAGAACGATCAAAAGGAATACACACTCTCTCTCTCTCTCTCTTTTATGAGAAGGAGATACTTCTAGAGTATCTTTCCCAGGTATTTCGAAATGTAGTCAGGCTCACACATAAATACTCGTAGTGAAAAGACTTAAACGTCTTCAATTCATTGTGGAGGCCATAAAAATAAATCTATATGCAAATTTTAGCTCTAACTTAACAAGCCAAACGAAGAAGAAGAAGTGGAAGTAGAAGTAGAATTCAAGCAGTTACAGAGATGATCCGATGGAACGTGGATGGAAGCTACACGTACAACACCACAGCAACAGTTGCAGCTGCATCAGCAGCAGCTTGCCAAAAATAGTCTAGGTGGCAGTCAAGGACTCAAGCAGGCAGGCAGGCAGGCGCTGGCCATGGCCAATACCATTACCATTGGGCCAGACAACTGGCGCAGAGGCGTCTCCGCTTTTACAAAATGTGACAAGTTGCGGAATTATTTTTCGCAGAAGATGTTCTTTGTAGCTCTGTTCTCCCTTCAGTGGCTGCGTGCAGATGAGCCGAGATTGATAAGCAGGCGACGACGAGAACCAGAATCCAGACCAAGAACCAAGAACCAAAACCCCAAGACTAAAACTTAAAGAAATGAAACCCGTGCCATACTGGCTCTCGCACTGTTCCCATTGCCTGGACGTGGTTGCTGCTGCTGTTGGATCCGATGCAAGTGCGCAGATAATGTGAGCGATTTATGTGGAACCACCGGGCGGGGGCGATGGAGCCGATGGAGAGGTGCAGATGTTGACAACAGTAGCCGACCGAGGCAGCAATTTAACAGCGATTACAACTGGCAATGGCATTTAAGTGGCCATTGTCAGGACGCGATCTGCGACTCACAGTCCCAGATAACTGCCACGGCTCCAATTCGCATGTGGGCGATCCCACAATTGCCTCCTGCTGTTCCTTCTTATAACACTCAAATTCCTACTTATTGAGAGTTGGCATCTAGGAAACTTACCTGACGCCGTGAAGGTGCGAAGACTGCAAGTTTTTGAGGTGGCGCTAGAAAAATATAATTAGGGATAATATCAGGTCTGGCAATAACTGAACCGATTATCTAAGTTATTTCCTCTTTAACTTGTATAAGTATAAGTTGTATCATTCGCTCATTTAAACAGGAATTAAACTAGTTCAAGCTAGAATCAGTCAATCAGTTCAATGTACCTACTTAAGAACCCTGAACCATTCCTATGATTCTTCTATGGATTAAAGAAAATGCAGATTCTTAGAGTGTTGTATGTGCTAAATAAAAATGTTAATGACTTTATATTCAGTTTGATGACAGGTAAGAGTTTGACTAGGATACAGTTGCTATCGTCTATTGCCAAAGTAATACAGGAAAAGAAAGTGACGAATTCAGAATTCACTTCTGGTTGCAGGGTTCACATGGTGGACGTGGTGGAAAGGCAGAACTCTTAACAAAGGTTTCGGGATTCTTTTTGGCAGCCACATCCTCGGCCCAGAGCTTATTGAGATAGTTTTCAAGCTTTTCAACAATATCCTCGCTGTCAGCGTTGGAACATGTATCAAAGGAGGAGCTGCTACCTTCAGCGGAAGCGCCAGATGGTTGCTGCTCTTGGCACAAGTTTGAGGATTCACTGTCTCGCTGGCAATCGATGGGACAATGATGATTCTCCCAATCGGGCGAGGGCTCCAGTGCGTCCTCATAGCTTGTGTCTTCCTGTTCACTATCCTGCTTCTTTGGTGGCTCCACCTCTTGCTCCAATCGATACCACTTAACCTTGTACGAGTCCTGGCCGCACTCGCCATACAGCTCTCCGGTCAGCTGATCGATGTTGCACTCACATATAAGCATAGGCGAATTGCATTTTGTGCACCGTGGCAGCTCCAGATCGTGGTTGAGAATGGGGCGAGGACGTTTCACCTTAACATTAGACTCCATTTTGGGCACCTGCAAGCCGCACAACAGGCACGCCTCTGGCAGATCAGCACAATCGGCTAGCATGAACTTCTCGCGCACCTTTTGGCCAGGTTTCTGATGTCCGGGTACTTCCTTCTTGGAGCAACCAGGACAGGAACACATAGGTACCGACAAAGGATTTGCTCTGGCACTCATACGCTCGTACAATTTGCGGTATACCAGATTTATTTGCTTTTCATAGGACTTGTGAGCCCAAAAGAATGCCGCCTTATAGTTGTCAAAGATCCTTGATGTCCTGTATGCGGCATGCAACCAGGCTGCTTTCTGAGTATGGATTGTCATGGCATCATTGATGGGATTACTTATTGTCCTGTCAGGCTTGCCGTGAAAGAAAGCCTTGAAGGCGCGCTTAATTATGGAATATGTGAGCATCGCCTCCACACTTTTCATTTCGCATTTAATTCGTAGCGCCTGCAACATATCATCCCGATGCAGATGGGTTCCTTCTGGAATTGAGGGTGGACAACGAGTTCGTAGACGTTCGTGGTAGACAAATGCTCGCTTTATGATCGATTTAGCTTTACAAGATTTGGTTGTATTAATGCCACATATGATCATTATCTGCGACAAGCTCTTCGCTATATCTTCGACATTATCATCGAAAAGCTGATGGGGATCCAATTTTCTTTTGCAATTGCAACAGCATTTCCCATCCTTGGCTGCATCCTTGGTCACCACTTGCTTCGCCTTTTTCTCCATTTTATCAATTTGCCACGTTTAATACGTGTTATATATTACAAATAATTTTGTACAGTGTGTTTACAACAAAATATTCAATAATTCTTCCCTATTCATATGCGGCTTTCCATTCTGACAGCTTAAACACTGGTCAATCAGTTGGGAAAACCCAGTTGAAATGGACACCCAGTTGAAGTGAAAACCCAGTCACATGGCACATAGGTAAATGGAGAACTTTTCCAACGCATAAAATAAAATTTCTTAATATATTTACATCCCATATAAACTTATAAAAAAACCAAAAATTAATAGTATGATAAGTTTAAATATAAATAAATCAAATCCCATTAAATTAATACATAAATAAATTTAAAAAATTAATAAATGAATATATATTTAAATTAAATTAAAAAAAAATATATGTATAAAAGATTAAAAATATTATTAACATAAATAAAAAAAAAAGAATACAAGCAATTATATAAATTAAGTAAATGAATAAAAAAAATATATTTAAAAAATATACATACTTTAAAAATAAATAAATAAAAGTACGTAAATATATCAAAAAAATTTATTTTATTAAAATTAAAATAATAAATAAATAGCAAAAATTATTAATAAAATAAATAAGTAAAAATCCGTAAATAAATATTTATCAAAAAACTAATTTCAATTACTTTTTAAGTGTAATGCATTTTCTGAATCTCTGAACTCTGAACATCGAGTACTTTTTGAACAATTTGTTCCACTGTGCATGGTGTAGGGTAACCGTAGACCACCACGAGCCACTACTTAGAACAACAATCGGCTGTGGCTCTACGGCTATGGCTGGCCTGCAATTATGCTAAATAGATGCTTTGATAGCTTCATTGGGCAGGGCCATCTCGTATAAATAAGAACAAGACAAGCCAAATGGGTCTGTTTAGATTCTGGGACTGTTGTGTCAGACTAAATTGTTCAAATAAATTAAGTTGTAGCTTTCGAAAAGCGCCGATGTGACAGACATCTACATCTACATCTACATCCACATCAACAATCGGATGGAGGAATAGCAAGAGCATATGCCTCTCGTATAGAGTAATGTACCTTGGTGTGGGGATTGGGGCAAGCAAACAAGTCCACAAGACCAGGCACAAAGATCGGGGCCGTTGCCTCACAGAGGCCGCCGTCGCATTGTCATTTGATAAATTATGATATTTGATCAATTGTTCAACAGTCGTGGACTCAAATGGAGACATCGGGCTATATGTCTGTATCTGTATCTGTATCTGTATCTGTATCTGTATCTGCATCTGAGTATATGTGTTTCTATCTGTGTCTGTGCCTAATGAAATGGCTTTCTACGTGTGCTATGAGAGAGCCCCTGCCGTTTACAGTCCCACTTCACCACCTCCAATCCCCCTACCTCATCTAGTACTAGTATGAATATCACACTAGTTGAGTTCCAGAGCCCAAAGACCCGCATCAAGTTGCCGATTGAACTTTTCTTGTATTTACATTGTAATGGCATCTGGCGAGCAAACACCAAGACATCTCCACGGCGAACCCATTCCATTCCATTCCAAGCAACCCATTCATCTGCATAGCAGCATAATAGAATTGGGACTCGAGACGACGGCAACGGCTACGGCGACGGCGACGGAGACGGAGACTCGAGAAGATGCCTCTTTATTGTGGCTAATAGGCTCTTGTGGCTTTGTTGTTGTGCCGCCGTTTGCACTCCAAGGCGGGTTCCAGACCTGCCCAGACCATGGACTCTTACTGCACTCGTACAACTAAACTCAGGTGGTGCTATTGCCGCCTTACCATTGCCATTGGCATTTCTATATGGATGTGGATTAATGAATGGGTGACACGATGGACATGGATGGTAACGTGTTGCTGCTGGCTATTTACCATTCATATCCATTCATTGTCGGCGCAGTCAACAGGCCTCTAATTATGTGTAAAGGTGTTGTGTGTATGTGTATGGAGTGTGTATGCACACACACTCCCTTAAAGCCCCTCATTTTTCTACCTTTCTCTACCTTCCTCCCGCGTACTCTCCTTCTCATTCTGTCTACAGGATTTGTCTAACATTTAATGTTCAATATGAAGAGTTAGTCAATCAATGTCTTCAGCTGTAAGTACCACAACATGGAAGCAGCTACTGGATGTGCCATGATTAGCTGTAGCTACTGTTTAGGTAGAGCTTACCAAGGAGAAGGTCTTACAACACCTCGACAAGCCTAGATTTGGTAGGACAGCTCTTCAACTTAGACAAAGATATGGTAACTATATTTCGAATCTATATCCATTAGCATATCCATAAAACACATATAAAACGTATCTAATATTAATATCTATATCAAATTCGGACTTGGTTGAATCGTTAACCAGCTTGGGAGCTTATTCAACTGATTATTTGCTAAGCATTTTTATGAGTGGAAATATATTCAGATACTGTTTCTTAACTTAAGCATAGAGAAAATATTAAAGGATATGAAATGTCTTAAGGCCTGAGAGATTCAACTATAAATGTATTCATTTAAGTTGTGTATTAGAAATGACTCAACGAACTAAGCCAAAATGCTCACTTTCATTGGAAGATGTCGAGCTCAGCTGCTGTCTCAGCATAAAGTTCAAAGAACCATCCAAAAAAGGGCGACAGCTGATGCTGATGGTGCTGCTTCTGATGATGATACTGCTGATACTGATACTGATGCTGATGTTGATGTTGATGTTGATGCTGGTGCTCCTGTGCGAAGGACCATTTGCACTTTTATTGCTCTGAAATCGAACGCGTCGAAATGTATTGTATAAACAATATACAATATAAAATATACGAGTAGAAAATGAAAGAGAACGCGCCAAGTCATCATAAAATGCCAATGTAATGAAATAAATTTAACACAACATTTGTTTTCATCTTCCTCTTCTGGGCAGCTCCTTTCGATGTTCGATGTTTTTGTGTCCCTGTCACAACAAACGGGGTCGGAGAAGTGTGTGTGTGTCTGTGTGTGTGTGTTGAGAAGTTGAGAAGGAGTTGGAGGCGGAGGTAAAATAACGACGCAAAGCAATAACAATCAAAGGGCACAAATATTTTCAATAATAAATCTATTTGATGGTCTGCCAAGGGCTCATTTATCAGGGCGCATCCCAATTTTATGAGGCGGCAAGCGCCTATGGGACATGGCCATTTGAACCCATTGGGAAGGATGCGTTGACAGCAGGCGCAGTCGTTAAAAATCACAAAATGACGCTACAGATGATTAATTGCTTAGGCACAAATACGATTCGTATTTGTTATTCGGTATTTGGTATTGGGATTGGGCTTGGGTTTGTTATTCGGTAGGTTTTAATATTATTCTGAAGACGGGAAGCGAAACAAGTGAAAGCCTTAGAGGCAAGTCAGCTGTCGACTCAAACACTTGTCACTTGGCAACGGACTCCAAACGGAACCATAACTTGAGCACTTTATGCATTTGTCAGCCCTGACATGTCCAGCACTTGTCCGGCTACGTTTGTGGCTTGTAATTAATTTCTAGCCTATTATATGGATCCACATATGTTGCAGCTCAGTGTGCCACTTGAGGACACGAATTCTCCGGGTCAGACCTAGTGACACCCTCAATATTATGGTACGAGTACATCGTGTGACATGTCCATCTGTTGCGATGGTCAACTAATTGTCCACTTTGTGGTCCGTGACAGTCGATATAAATATAACATTTAATTGATCTGTCTATTTTATATGTCGATATACGTCTGACCTACATGGCTACCATATATAATAGACCCCAAGCCCAAAAGAACTCCATACTCGTATATTCAATATTAAATGATCTAAGACGAATACTCAGAGAACTTAAAGTCCCTTAAAATAGGGAACAAAATGCCTTTTCGTAAGTGGAAAAAAAAGAATTTTGAGAGCTTGGGAAATGATATGGGGGAATATCCAAAGATATAAACTAAAGATTATATTATTCCAGGTTAAAACTGAAGATATCTATTCAGAAAATGATTTAAAGAAATATCAGGCAAATATAACGGAAAGGTGGAAATATGTGTTCCTAAAAGTATTTTACAAATCAATTATTAAAAAGGAACAAATTGAATGCAAAGAAAAGTAAACTTCACTTTCAGAAGAGCCCAATGGTCCAAGCTAAAAGGGAACTATAACTTAGAGATCAAAGAGGAATCCTTCAAACATATTTATAGTCTCATATTCCTAGAGGAAAACCTTAAGGATACTTATGCATAAGCTACAATCTCATTAGGTAATTGAAAGGAAATCTAGCATTCGTTAATTTCTAGAAGAATCAGAAAATGTGTTCTGTGTCTTCTGTTATTCGGTTTCTTCTTCAAATCGAAACATCTGTAAATAAATCAACACCCGACGACATACGACGAGTAACGAAGAGCAGAGAAACCCTTGTAATTACTTAATTAAATTGCCACTAAAGTTATAATTTGAGCAGGGAGCAGGGTGTGCGTCTGGAAGAATGCAGGGATTTGGGAATGATATGGTGCATCTGCTGTTGGGACGTACACTAAATCAGATTTGCTGACAGGGCTTGACTAATTTTAACCCGGCCACGAATCCGGCTGCACTTGAGCACTCTGTGCATTTGTGCAGCTTGCGACTGGGTCCACTGCGTATTCATATCCTTTCAAGTGGATGCTGCGCGTGCGCTGCAGTCTGTGTCCCAAGTGGACGCGTGCTAATGGGGAGCAAAGGTGCAGGCAGCCGGCAGACAGGGATCAACGCAATGGAATCAGCGCAACGGATTCGAAAGGAGCCGCGTGTTAATTTATGCCTTCCATGCATGTCCTTCGCAGTCTCAGCTGCGACTATGCCTCTCTTTGTGTAAGTGTGTGTGTGTGCGTTTAGGTGTATGTGTGCCTGTATGTACAAGTCAAAGGACACGACATATGCACACGGCGACATGCCGACACATGACTTTGTTGACACTCAGGAACCCTGTAAAAATCTGAAGCGGGAGCAGAGGCCTAGGCCAAGTCCTTAGCTGCATCTAAGTGGTATTTATTGGTTTGCCAAGCGGCGACGGCTGCCGAATGCATCCTGTGCGCAAGGATTGAATTACGCGATGGCGACACATTTGTAAACATGCGAGTGATTTACACGCAGGACTACCGGTGAAGGAGCCATACACACGGCGCGCCTTATTTGCAGTGACATTAGGAAGAGTACAGTACAACAACAAAAACATCATCAACAACAGGAGAAACAATAACAATAACAACAGCAGCAGCAAACAGATTGTGGCCAATGCATGTCCTCAATGTGACTATGTGTGTGCCTGTGCGTGTGTGTGTGGGTGTTTGCTGTCAGTTAGACAGCACACGGCGAGGATCACGATCCTGATTGACAATCTACAAATTTGTGCATTTATCAATGAAAGTCGCCGCTTGTCAAAGAACAACACCGCGACGTCAGGACTAACAGAAGGAACATCTTTCTCTTGATGGATCGTACAATTGATGTTTTAACACGCAACTACGCACAGCACCCCACCCTCCCGAAGAATGAGCAATGGCATGCGATGTGTGTTTGTGTGTGTTCTAACGATGATAAATTAATAATAAATTGAATATAATTATTATAAATGATTAAGCAAATTAGCTGCAAATGGCACAGAAAATTACATCAATTATTAGACACCCTGTATCCAAATTAACCTTTTGTAAAGCAAAAATGCATCAATTGCTTTTCTACATTTTACCTTATTTTTTACATTTAACAGATTTTATGCTTAACGTAATGTAGCCAAAGGCAACGGGACGCAACGTAATCCGTAGCCAAATTAAGCTGCCATTAAGAAATAACGCAACAATTGCTTTTCTACGTTTCACCTCCTTGTTTACGTTTAACATGCTTTTACATTTAACGTAATGTAGCCAAAGGCAACGGAACGTAACATAAACTCATTTGCCTTAAGGTGAACATGCTTGTGGCTAGTGGCGCTGCTCGCAAACATATTTAAAAAACATGATTGTTCCGCATGTTTTTTGCGAATGGGCCGAGTTACCCTCCCACAAAAACGTAACAACAGTTTCTTCTCTGCGTTTTGTCTCTGCCTAGCGTATTGCATTTACGTTTTAACATAGCAAAACGCAACTTAAGCTTTTTACGCATTTGAAAAAACAATTTAAATTTATATGTATATTGCACACCGTTGTATGTACATTTGTACGCATAATTAAACTTGACCATATACAAGTATTTATTTATATATAATTGCTTTGATATAAACAATGTAATTACCTGCAATACTCGCCCTGAACAATAATGATAACAAATGCTTATCAAATCGCTGCTCGTTGTGCTCTCTGACTTATTTATTTTTACCACAGTTCTTTTGTTCACAAACACTTTCACATGTGTATATACATACATACATATATATGTAGTACATACAGATCGATGTACATATGCACGAACGTAAATCTGTTGATATTATCATTACACTTTATATATGCATTTATTGCATGTCGAAAAATAAACAAAATTTAACTTGCGAAACGCACTCGAAGACCGCCTGCCGCGCGTACAAGTTCCCGTACAACAACAACAAAAAAGAAACTCACGTGCTGACTGACACCACACAAAATACAAAATACAAAACACAAAGCAAAAAACAAAATTGCACAATTCAAGCTGAGCGCCAGCAGATTTTAGTGATTCTATGTTTTCCCTTATAAAAGTTGTAAAAAATAACTGAATTAAATTTTCGCTTATTTGCTTTCTAGGCATTTTAAAAAATTTTAATCAACACTGCAGCTGCACTGTCTTGACACAAATTTTTACTTGGAATAGATTGGCAAAGCATAGAAGAAGAACATGTGTTCATTTGAATTCTAACGGTAGGTGCCGTTACTTATTATTGGTCATGCTATTCGCATTTTGCAAACAATTATTTGACAGCGTCTAACTTAGTACTTTTATGTTTTCTTTTGTTTTCCCTTTGTGTTTATATTCTTATTTTTTTAATGTATATATAATTTTAATACATGTATTAATAAAATTGCAAGCTAAAAATAAGCAAAACCAGTGATCCTATTTATAAATTTTGTATGTTTAAGTTGAAAAAGTTTCATAAATGTTTCATTTTGCAAAGAATTACTTTACGGACTGTATGTACATAATGTACATACTATATGTATATACTACAAATTAAATATCACACTAAATTAGTTAAAAAAAAAACCATTTTAAATAATAATTAATAATGAAAGATGCCAATCACCGTGGTTGCAGTTGAGGTTACGTTTTACCAGAGCGTAATGAGTATTTGCATGTGTGTGTGTAAGCTGTGTGCAGCTGTGCGTGGAGATACATACATACATATGTATGTCTTTACACATTTATCTATCGATAGTTTCTTGTTGTCGAACTGATCGAATCCAATTAGCTGTTGTAATTAAAATTTATTATGAATTTATCAAAATTGAATTAATTAGTAAATAGCAAATGGTTTACGAAAATTAGTAATAAATTTTATTTAAATTTAAATGAGCTGCCGAAAAAGAGTTGGCAACGCTGTGGCTTGCCGTCAGTACGATCCACGCGACTTGCACGCGTTTTTAAACGCCTCAAGGTCTACGTCTTTGCCAATTTCCCGTTGCGGTTTTAGTTGCTCAGTTTTTATCAAAATAAGAAAAAAAGGAGCCATAAATTTCTGTTAATAACAGTTGCAAAATCCCTCCCCCCAAAAATACTGGATGCCCTCCAGCAACTGCACATAAATATGCCCAAATGGGTTGACAGTTGGCAGAGGAGACCAGGAGGACCAACAAAGAGAAAAAAACGGACGAAGGAAGCCCTTCCACTCGAAAAGTGAAAACAAAATGTGAACTCCCAAATAGTTGCGCATTGTGTGTAATACAATTTGTGGCCAGAAATTTGATATGAATCAAGTGCCACGTGTCGCCCTTGCGAAATTTTCGGGGCCATGTCAAAGGAAGGGGTAAAACGTCTGGTGCCTGGTTGCTGCTTGCTGGTTGCTGTTCCTGCCAGGACGACAGATGCGCGTGTCGGACTTGGGCCCGAAATTGTGTGTGTTACACTTTCGTTTAAACTCGGCCAAAAACAAGAAACTAATCGGCGAAGCGAGGAGCGTTTATCGCCCGCAGACATCGCTAAGGTGTATAGCTAGAGAGAGGGAGAGAGAAAGAGAAGGGGAGAGGCAGGAGTGATCTGAAGAAGCGGAGGCGTGTGTCGAAGGCGGCAACGCATCTTGTTAAACCGCAACCGCAGTCGCTGCCGCAGCCGCAGCGAACGTCGCGTTGTCGTTGCTGATTCGGATCACATCAGCACATCTGTGCCGCTGGCTGCTTGGACGCCTGGCTGACTGGCTGGCTGAGCTATTCCCGTTGTTCCCGGCGGAGATAAGAGCGAGCGAGAGAGACAGAGAGCGAGCGTGAAATGCAATTGTGGCAGGACTCGGGCCGCCTAGCGGTTGCTCGATGTGCCCGTTACGCGAAATTGATGGCCCCTACCTGCCACAGCCTGTGTGGCTGGATGACTGCCTGGTTGCCTGGCAGATCGTAAGATCTGTAGATGGGCCAATTTAGATCACAGATGTTGCACTGAGGCCGCCGTGTGCTTGATGGCGCTGGCTAACGACCTGGCATGGTAATGTTCGTCACCGATCTGCTGCTCCAACTCGCGCAGCTGTGACCAAAATCTGAAGGGGCTGAAGCTCCCTCGAGGAACCGCTGCATCCAGAAATTAGTGGGAGACGCGACGCGACTTTTATGACACTTTTTATGACGTCAGCTGAAATGAGCTGAACTAAGCTAAGCTATCCTGAGTGGAGAGTGTCCAAATTGGACACTTGAACGTCTTCGTAATCCGATACCCAGCCCGGACACTTGGCATGTGCCAAGGAAATAGACATGGACACGGATACCTAAAACCAAAATACAGAAGTGCGCCTGCGTCCACTTGAATTACATTTCCAAAATACAATTTGGCGCGCACAACACGCACACACACCTTTGGTCTGACCCTCTTAGCTGACCGGGTGTCAAAGGCTATGTTAGCTCGTGTGCATCCTTTGACATCCATTTTGAGTGAGGTCCCGCTCTTCCATTGAACCCACAAAGTTCCAAGTCAATTGAAATTTCGCATTGTTGAGCAGCTCTCTCTCTGAATGAATTGTGCTCCTCGCAACATGGTAATTCGATACATTCGATGCCACCAGCAGCTGCTACCGCCGCTCCTCTCTCCTCTCTCCTCCCTCCTACCTCCGATCCCTGCGCTCTGCCACCCTGTAAATAAAACCAATGCTACACCCAGGGCAAGGACCAAACACATCCTTAATATTATGCAACCATTGAATAGAAATGTTGATTGCATCGCACTCAAAAGATATGAGATATGTGATATAATAGTAAATGGACACAAGCTTTCAGCGTTGCCAGGACACAATTTGTATATTCCCATTGAGTGTACTCAATAGCCATCCCAGCCAATAGCTGCTCCCATCTGCAATGCAAAAGTTGTTGACAGAAGTCCTTTTAAAGATTTGAAAGGATATTTTTTGAATATTTATGAAAAGAATTTGAGTAACACCAATTAGAGTAGAGATTCGAGATTCCTATTGTTCGGTCGAGTATAGAGACATCTCTGGCTGAATTTAGGATATGTTTATCAAACTGAACTCAAACCAGGCGCAGGATGACACCGGAAGACAACAGCCCCATCTGCTGTGCCAGTAAACCCACTGAAAGAAGGGAGAAATCAGCGCTTGGAGCTGCCTAATCCTAGTAGAGCAATCCTGATGCGATGTTTGCTCCTCTAGGAAAAGGCATATTTACCTTCTACCCAATCCCAGAAGGGCAAAGGATTAGCCGGAAGCAAAAAGGATACCCTTGAAGTCTTTACTAGGAAAGAATTTTGATTCGACAAGCACAAAGTTATCATCCAATAAAGGAGGAGGTGGATTCCGATAAGCAATCGCTACCCAAAAAGCAACACCTCGATCTCATTAAATCAGCTCCCACTAGGAGTATACATATATATCTATATATTCCAGAAGAATCAGAACTATATAGAAAGAATATTAAAAAGAAATGTCCCTGTTTATATTGTAACCTTGATTCTTTGTGGGATCCTTTCCATATCTTTCAAGTTCTCCCCTATCATCCAGCTATTTATCCACATAGTTAGGTAGATCATACAGATCCTTGCCTATAAAACAGATAGAAACTTAAAACATTCTTCAATTATCCTTTCAGGAGAACTTACAGTGAGATCCTTGTTTTATACGATTTTGTAGGGAATTTTGATAGGATCGTAGCGGTTTCCAGTCATTGGGATTGCTGCTGGGCAGCAGCACCTGGTCGAAGCACTGCAGCAGCAGGAGTACATCGAGCATGTCCTGTTCAAGTAGCTGCGGCACAAACTGTTCGACGACGCTCAGATACAAGAGATCCTTGGGCGCAGCAGTGGGATTATTGGGTATTTGTTCCGCGACAAACCTGATCCCGGCACGATGTATAATAAGGACGCCCCGGCGCACTTTCAGCGGCTTCGAGTTGAAGAGTTGGGCCAAATGTTTGGCCAGCCTGAGCAGCCTAATGAAATCCGCTGATGCCGCAGCCTGCACCGAATCCTCGAAGGTCGCCTTAAGGCGATTGTAGACCAACATGCAGGTGTGCATGACGGTCATGCCCAGGTTGATGGGATTAATGTCCAAGCTGCGCTCCAGCGTGGCGCGTATAATGTCCCCAAAAGGCGAGTCGAACTGGGATGGAAAGAGGAGGAACATAAGGTTGGATCGAAGGATGTGGAAGACACAAGCTTACTTGCTCGTAGTGCTGAAAGACGCTGCAGCCGTGCATCACGGGCATCAGATTATGGAACACCAATTTTAGGTAGCCGGATAGGACGCGTCGCTTGCTCTGCAGCACGGAGAACATCTCCGGCTGCATTAAGTCAACGGCAGCCTCGCCGAAGACGAACGGATGCAGAAACTTCTCGAGAAGATCGTAGTCGTTGGTATTCGACTGGAACTCCAAGGATCGGATCTCCAGGTTGCTGCTTCGACGCAAATGATCCCCAAACAGCACAAACAGATCGCAGACATAGACCAATCCCTGAAAGGAAACACACAGAAGAGCTCATCCAGCTGGATCTATGGAATGATCAAAGCTTACGTCGCAACCAACACTCAAATGGGAGCAGTGCTCGATGAGATTGAAGCAGATCTGGAGGAAGGCTTCGACATGAGCCCGCAATGTGAGGCAAGCCATCTTCACATCGTATCCAGCGCTGGCCAAATCCTTCACGCGCTTCAGATCCCAGGATATGGCAACATAGTAGATCCTTATATAAAGACAAATGGCCTCAGCGGACAGGCAGATCTTGGAGGAGCTATCTACAACCTCCCGAAGGATGCAGAGAACGGTCTCATTTGGAAGCCAGTTGCTCAGGTCAAACTGATCGTAGAGCGCCGAGAGCAGACGCAGTGCGACAAGCAACCGACTCAAGTTATCCACTGCAGTGGAGTCTGCGTCCTGCCAAGAGGAGGCTGATTCCTGCCAAGAAGTGGCTGCGGTCAAGTAGTTGCTCACCGCCTTGTCGAGCAGCTTCTTGCGATGATTCGCGTGGACATCGTTGAGCCCGTAGAGATGCGCCAGGGTCAGGACAGCCATGTGCATAACGCTTATGTTGTCCTGCTCGAAGATGATGCTCTTTATGTGGTGGAGCAGATCCTCAAATGGTTGCCGCACGAAGTCCATATACTGCGGCAGCTCCAGCAGATTGCACAGATCTTGATGGCGAGTGCGATACTTGCAGAGAAGTGTGGGTAAGTTGGAACGGAGTATGTCGGTGGCCAAGCATCTGGCACCGAACAGGCGCTGCAGGACGAGATCCTCCACGTAACGACCAGGTGGTATCTCACCGGTAACCGCCTGCTTCACGGCTCTGGTCATAATCTCAATGATCACCGAGGCTCTTTCAGAGTCCAAGGTCTCCGACTCCAGCAACATGGCGACCATGGCTGACCAGCTTAGCACTATGTCATTATGGCCATATAATGCATCCACAAGGAACGCCGCATGCTCGTGCTCCCCGAACTGAAGAAAGAACTCCACCACGGCACAGATCCGCTCCCGATCCGTCAATGCTCCTTTATAGCGGTACGGGATAAACTTGGCAGCCGCCTGGGCCACACCCCGATGGGCGGCAAAGACCAGCTGCTCAATGGCCTGGATCATCGTCTCATCGAGTATCTCTGGGCTGGATCTGTAGAGGAGTGCGAGCAACTGGATAGCCATTCGGGACAATTCGCTTTCCGAGCTCATGGTTAGCTCCATCAGGTGCATCCGGTACTTGGGGGCCTGCTCTTGATAGACAGTTCGCAGGCTCTTGTTCTGGTAGAGCCTGAGGAGTGTGCGCAGGCTGCACTCGCAGACACTGAAGGAGCTGTCTTTGAGCGCCTGGAAGAGATGCGTGACATGATCCTGGTTCAAAAAGCTGTGAGGATACTTTTCCAGCCATAAACCGCACTCGCCTATGCACAAGTGACGTATATCATCGACGACATCCGTGGAACGCGCCAAGAACACACTGACAAACATCTGTAACCAGATCTCCTTCAGGTGTTCCCCATCCAGCGGCATCAGACCACTCATCGTGGTCATCATCTTCAGTGCTAAAAGATTATTCATTTTTAATAGTCTAGAGAGGATTCAGGATTCAGCTTACCAATCATCGTGCAGGTGTGTCTAAAGGGACGCACCTTGGACGCGGCAAAGACCATGATGAAGCCAGTGATGTTCCTCAAGAAGCATCCATCCAAAATGATGCACTTCGCGTTCACCAGACGCAGCAGCTGCTGCACGAATCCGCTCACATCCAGCGCAAAGACGCTGCCCGTTCGCATAACCAAAGGATAAAACAAGCTTTTCTAAGGGAAATAGTAGATCCTTAAATGACATGGAGACTATCAATCGATCAGGGCTTACGCTTCCGAAATCTGCAGTTGCCTCCACTAGGAGACGGTCAAAGTCAAATGGAAGTCTCAGCTGCTCGGATATTTTATACTGGCAGCCGCAGCCATCCAGGATGAACTGCATGAACTGTATGAGTGCTGTCTCAGGACTTCTCAGATAGAGTTCCAGCCAGTCATTGCATATATCCTGCAAGGATAAGGATATCAATACATCAATCTATGTTTATGGATTGGATTCGATCTTAGGTTCACCTTCGTTCCCAGCTTGCGATTGCGCACAAGTTTCAGCAAAGTTGTTTTCTCATTCTCATTTTCACTCTCCTCAAAACTATAGATAAAAGTTCTATAAGAAAGTCCTTTCTATATCCTTTCATAGTTTACCTGCTGTTCATTTCTATAACAGTAATTTCTTCCCCCTGCTCCGATTCCCTCATTTCGCTCTCATCCGAAACGCTGCTCATGATTATATCTTAAATGATCCCTGAGCATATATCACAAATATCTGGCAAGACTGGGGAAACTAACACCGCTTGTGCAACTGCTTTAGAAGCTGTCAACTTAACGGCCAACCTGATCTTAAAAATAAGGTATATTGCAGTGGAACTAGTGGTTCAATATGTGAACTATATAAAAGCTCGTGGAAATGTTGAAAATATTCCAAAAAGCATTGTAAAAACTTCTTGAATTAATTCATTTTCTGATCAGTTTCAGTTTCAGCTATATATATGTATATATATATTCCAATATATATGTAAATATGTATATATAGTATATATATATATATGTTCTTGATCAACATTAATTGGTTCATTATGTGAACCATTAAAAAGTTGGTGGAAATATTCGAACAAAATATTCGAAAAGCAATTGAGAAACGTCTTAAAATAATTAAATTTTTACTTAGTTTCCAAATTTTTTTACGACGAGGCAACTCTACAACTATATATCTATATATATTCTTGATCTGCATCAATATCCTAGCTGATTTAGCGTGTGGACTATATATCCCATCGATCTCTAGACATAATAAATATCAATTTTATTTCAATCTTTTGATAATAGATAGATAATCCCTCTATTTATCCTTTTATACCTTATCTTATGACTCATCCGATCTATATATGTATTAAGTATATATATTATATAAATTGCAGGTTTACTGACTGTTTCTGGGAGGAGTACTCTTGGCCGTAAATTGAATTTAAATGGTTGAGCTGTTAAATCAATACGTGTAGTTTGATATTTGGGCTAGTTTTTCCGAGATTTTCCCACAAACAAGAGAGGTGCGTGGTGCTAGATGATTGCAGGAGTACGAGAGTAATTCCTGTGATAATTCAATCGAGGGCAGGGAGGGAAGGGCCATAGCCAATTATGTGGTCAGTGCCATATTCCCACAGGTGAGAGAGAGAGAGAGAGAGAGCGTTGTGGGTCAGGTAGCAAACAACAAATAACAAACAATTAGCCAGGCCGCTGCCTCCGCCTCCTGCTCCCACAATGATATACAAACAGAGCGCAAATTGGGCAGCCACTTGTCGGTCTGGAAGATCTGAGGGACCGCCGCCGTCGCCGTTGCTGGTGCAGCCTCATCGGGGTCGAGGCTATGTGGTTAACAAGGACCAAATAATCGGCCTCTGTTCCCTCCCAACGCAAAACACAAATATTGACGTTGCTTATCGCACGCGATCGTCGGAACCATGAACCACTAAACAGATCAGAGCAACGACGCCGCCGCCGCCACCACCGACACCGCCACCACAATCAGCAGCACCTCCTCCAGCTTTGCGGCTGACCACTTGAATGAGTTGGCAACTTTTGTGACTTGAGCTGAGTTCACGATGTCGAATTATTTCAATCTGCGCTGATGACGCGGCTCATTCCGCGATGATAAAAAGCTGGCGATAAGGCTATGGGTATTCCTGGAATTCAATCGCCACACACACAAATATTGACGCCCAGCCAGAGATCAAGAAAATTGGCGCACGCAGCCAGACAGCAGCAGCAGGAGAAGCAGTAGAAGCAGCAGAAGCAGCTGCCCAGCAGAAGCAGCAGCAGCAGCTCCTGTGATTGAAAGATCAATCGAGTGTGGCCGAGATCAAAATCTCAGCTGCTCGTTCGGCCACGTAATTGGACTCGACTCCGCTCGATCCGCTTGGGTCAGCCAGTCAGTCAGTCAGTCCTCCGATCATATTCAAAACGATCGCCCATTGTCTGGAGGCACTTCAATTCAATATTTGATATTCGCATTTTGACCAGAAATATGACCTTTGCCTTTGGCCAGCCATTGTTGCCACTTCCAGCCGGGAATTAGCCAATGTCCGTCGTCCATTCACCAGCTGCATGTGGCGCTCATATTTACGCACGTGGCTGGAATGCAGATGAGCTCAAATGAAATTTTAGCAGACACACCTGCCCGGTGGATGATTGACATGATTGACGTGTCCTTACCCCTAGCTCTCTGCTCCTACGCTGGCCTTGTCCTGTTTTTACCCAGTTTATTAACAATGGCTCTGATTCCCTTGGCGTGGCCTAATTGACAGCCCTCCTCCTCCTGCGTTTGGATACAGTGTCAGAAAAAGGGCAGGGCGTTTCCTTCAGGCAGTTTTCGGCTGAAACTTTGTTGCATTGTTGCAACTTTCAATTCAATTTTCTTGCAACAATAAATAAGTCCACATTCTGGCCGGGGATGAGGAGGAGCAGCAGAGCTTAACCAAAAAAAACAACCGCAAGAAATCAAGGCGAAACTTCAGAATGGAAGGATAAACTTTGTTAGCTTTTCGTTCTGCCCAAAAAGCAATTCCGGAAGTTACATGTTTTCTCAAGTTCTCGTCAGGTCCTTCTCTTAATGCCCTACACTAACCAAGGATAAATCAACAGAGATCATTTATCTTCTAGGACTCTACACAAACTGCGAAACATTTAAATTCCTTTGCATTGAAATGGATTTTCGAGCCAGAAAAACTTTAGAGTATCTGCAAGGGAGATTGGATTGCCGATTGTTTATCTTTCCAGGAAGAAGGACAACTCTTTATATAGTTAATTGCGTTCTTACTGTTCCTATGAAGAGTATATATATATATATATATATATATATATATATATATATATATATATATATATATATATATATATATTTTACGTCAAGTGAATTCTTTTAAATTGAAGTCCATTACAAAACTTTTGCTCATTTTTGGTTGGAAGTTGTTCATATGTTTCCTATGGCCACTTTATAATAAAGCTGTCTGATCCGACTAAAGCTAATATTACAATAGCATCTGTGGATTCTAAATACTTAATATTTATATATATATAATACTATATACTTATAACACTTAATATACTTAGGGTATACTGGAAAATCTTATAACTATAATCTCATCATCGATCTCATTCGTCTTGAAGTGAGGAGACAGGCTTTGATCAACTCGTATGTTAAGGCTGATCAGCAATATATATACTTCCTTTTTCTTGTTGCATATAACATTAAAACATCCTTTATGCCCATTTTAGATGAATGAAGGGTATGAAAAATAAACATTCAAAGCGCTTACTTGAGAAAAAGAAGGAAGAACAGAGGAGAGACATGGTTCGATCAGTTATAGATTATGATTCAGATCAAGAATATGGTATATATGTACATCAATTTAACATCAACTGCAATTTATTTATTTAATTTATTTTTATTTATTTATTTATTTATTACCTTAATTATTTTTATATTTAATTTTATATTTATTTATTCATTCAGACCAAAATCTTGGGAGTAAAACGACTAAAATAGAATTAAAATAAATAACATTAAATACAATTAAAATTATTAAATGTAAGCTGAAATTAAGAATTTAATAATTAGAATTTTAAATTTTAAATGAATGCTAAAGTCTGGAGTATACAAAATAAATGTATTAAATGATCCAACAGGACAGCTTCCATTTAAATCCTGGATAATATCATAACTGACCCGAAGCGTAGGAAGATATTCCAGATTGTTTCCCAAGTTCGATTCCAGCCGCTGCTCAAGTCATCGTTTTCCCTTTTTTCCTATTTTCCCTATTTCCCTATCAGCTACAGTTTCCTATTATCAACGTGGAATTGCTTCAATTCTGAATCTCTAATGTGATTGCATGCTCCAGATGTTCCATGGTCTGAGCTGTCACATAATTCGATTTCGTCCGCTCAGTTTGGCTTCGTGTGTGCTGGAACAGGGCAATTACCGAGACATTGTTGCAGAGGTAAATGGTAAATGGGCTGTGTGGCAGCAGCAAACATGAAAATCAACTTGCCATGTCCAGCCGTATCCTATTTGGGGCAAATGTGGCAGCAAGAGAATCAGAATCAGAATCAGAAACAGAAACAGTTAACCAATAAGTTTACACTTGGTTGCTGTTTGCCATTACCTGTTTCCAATTGCTGGCCAGAAGAGTACAAGTACGTATGAATAGATAGGTTTTGGGAAGGGAGTGGGAGGGGGTACAGCTGTAGAGGAGGTGGAGGCGGGGGCGTCGCATAATTAATCAAAGCGGCACGCGGCGGTGGGCGCCACAAAGAGAGCCGCCGCCAGCAGACCCAAAAATACAACCAAAACCAAAACCAAATCCAAAACCCAAAATCAAAACCGATCCCGGCCAGCTTCAGTTATACGCACGTGAGCGTTGAGGTGAAGGGAGGCATGACGGGGGTCGACGGCGGCGGCTGCATACAAATGATCCAAGCAAAACGCCTTCTTCCGCATTTAATGACAACGTCTATGGAGCATAGAGAAGAAGCGGATGTGCACATGGATGTGGACACCCGCGCACACCCAACTAACCAAGCAGCCAGCCAGCCAGTCAGCCAGTCAGTCAGTCAGTTAACCACGTGTGGGTGCTTAGACAGAGGCAGCTCCAAGCAAATGTTGCAGGAAGCGAGTCAGCCAAACCAGTTGGCTTTGGCTCATTCATGAATTGGCAAAGGCGTCGTCTTGGAACAGCGATGACTCATCTCGTTGTGTGTCTGCACCACAATTAGTAGGACGATGGCTCTGACTGTGGCTGTGGCTGCAACTTAGCCAAGTTAAGCAAGCAACTTAGTCAACTTAACCAAAGTCAGCTGCCTTCCACAACTGGCTGCTAATTGACACACCTCGACGATGTGGTGTTGGTGTTGGTGTTGGTGCTTGGAGCTGCTGGTGACGTTGCCATCACGTGCTCAAAGCTCAAGCTGCAGGCGCACGATGACTCATCCACATCGCATAGACCCGACCGCAACCATGTGCCAAAAGCCAATCCCGGCAACCCGCCAGCTCTCTCTCTCTCACCCACCCAACCAACTCTCAGCCAACGCCATGGCCTTTTATGAATGAAACGATCCACACAAATGTCTGCAGCTCGAGCCTCGAGCCAGCCAGCTCCAGACGCAGTTACTCCACCCCGGCAAACCCGCCGACCACCAGCCCCACCAGTTTCTTCAACCCATTCAATGTTTCTATGCGCGTAGTCGTCAAAGTTGTCCATGTTGTTGTTGTTGTTGTTGTTGTTGTTGTGGTGGTCGCCGTCGTCTACAACTTTTGCCTTTATAGTAAATCGTGTTTTGCATGCGCGAGTAGGTTGAAGACTTCCCTCCTCCTCCTCCTCCTCCTGGTTCCGAGTAATGTACTGCGGCAGTGGAGGAGTCATTGGAGGAGGTGGAGGAGCAGCAGGCGGAGGAGATGTGGCTGGAAATGGATTTGGAAATTCATTCATAAAACAAAAATGAAGAATACGAAGTAAAGTTGCCAGTTGTTTGGCAAGTTTTAAATGCTCCACGTTAAAGAGTGAGTTGGATTACTCCGCCAGCAGCTTGGGAGCACTCCATGGTACTCTTAGTAGGAGTACACGTACTAGAGAACTACACAAGAACTTAGCTGCATTACGACACGTTCCAAGATTTCTGCTTAAACGAAACGTTAATTGGGATATTAGAGAAAACGTATGCCCATATGCAAATGGAAGCAGAGAGCAGACGACGAGGATGAGGTTGGGGATGGGGCTGGAGGAGTAGAGAATCATTTGTGAATCGAAAATATGTGTGGAAGTTGACTGGAAGAGGAAACCAATTGATCAATTACAGCAATAGATGAAGATCAGCAGGGTATTCCTCCTACTCCTAGCTGAAATTAGCTATGAATGTTATCAGAAAGTGACTGGAAATCTCTTTCGCTAGATGATATGATACAATATTATAAACGAAACTGATCCTTAAAGAATAAGAGAATATTAACCCATTACCAGATCAGGCATATATATAATATATTCCATATATACATATATCCTTTATAGAAACAAATAATCGGTTTCTGAATACAGTCGACGCTCCAAATTAGAACCAAATTAGGTAATTCTAATTTCTGAACAATTGTTTTATTTTGAATAAAAACAAAATATAGAGAAAACTTAAATTCTAATTTCCAGAAGATTCAGAATTTCAGAGAGTTTTAATTTGCGAGTGTCTACTGTATCTCAATTCGAATTGTGTTTCACATTAAGAAGATCTCCCGAAGAAAGTTGAGTTGTCTAGAAGTTTATTATTACCATCATAGAAAATAAACTCTTATTTCTACCATAGAAAGCTCTATGGCAGATCGTTTGACTATAAGTTCTACACGCGTTCAAAAAAATAGTACCACAGCAGTTCATTACATTTACAGTCGATTTTTTCCTTGTATGTTGAAGGGATACATGTGAACAATTTAGTTAGAATAGAATGTAAGTAAGAGCAAGTTGTTTAAGAGGCCTCGAATACCTGTGCAGCGTTGCAAGCAGCTGATTGACTCCATGCCACACAGGTGACAATTTTTATTCAATAACAGAAGGCTTTCCACCAAATATAAGGTTAAAGATAACATGTAGAAGATGTAAAATAAAGTGTATTTTGTCGTTTTACATTTACTTTTTTTTCAAGTTGGCAGTACTATTTTTTTGAACTCAAAAATTTCAAATGTAAAGTCTCATGTAAGAGCAAATTACAAAATATAATTATTGTCTCACCCTGAGATAGACTTTAAATAAAATAAATTAAATTAAATATAAAAAAAAATAAAAAAATATTTAAGAAAATTAATACGACCTATTAAATATATTAAAAATATATACAAATTGTTATATTTATAACTTTACCAGCTAAACTTAAGTTAAACATATAACTTTACTTACAACACAACTGCACTACTATTTTTTGAACGTAACTGTAAAGCTTAATTTGAGCTTAGTTTTTACCTAATTCAATTTAAATTATGAAAATAACATTTCTTACTAAAATATTAACATAAGTCTTCAAAATTTTCCCAGACGAAGTCTGAGATTTGTTATACCAGAGATCTCATGGATCTCATGCATATGGATGTGATTCTGGTGTATGCTTGGTTGGGTGGCATTGGCTAAGTAATCGGTTTAAAGGCTATAGAAAACTGGAGCAGTAAGCTGGGCATGCTCCATGTTGCATGCCCCATTGCGAGGCACTGGCTGCAATCTGTTTGTCAATCGCAACAAATGTCGCAATAAACAGAGAGAAAGAGAGAGATGATAATTCCCGAAAGTTGGGAAAGCAGAAGCAGTGGCAGTGGCAGCAGCTGCTGATGGTGTGGTGACCCCACAAGAAGTTGTCAACACTTTTGACAGCAGCTGATTCTTTGGAACTTGTTATGACGCTGAGACAATGCGCCCACAAAACTGCAGCTCCAGAGCATGTCCAGAAGTTGGCTCAGGGGCTTGGTAGCGCCGGAGACAAACTCTTGCGTTTGGGTTTGGGTTTGGGTTAATGATTGTTTATGACTCTGGTCAATGGCCAGGCGGAGGCAACGAGGAGGGTCAGGGACCATTTCTCAGGCTCATAACTCGACACGCGGCGGGTTGACAATATTTTTTTTTATTTTTAGGAGACAGAGACAGAGATAGAGACAGACAGAAAGAGAGGTAGATTGATTGCAGCGGGTCGCAAGTGAAATTAAAAAGTGTTAAGCCGCCAACGTGTCCACGGTGGTCCACAATAAATCCGAAGCTAACGTGGCCAAAACATGACGGCACTTTTAATGTCTTTATTTATAAAACAAAATCGGGGCGAGTGACAAGCGAGCGACCAGCTCAGCGATAACACAACTTTATGAGATCCACACCAACGAAACGAGACCTTAATTGAAACAGCATCTGGCTGAGGCACTAACCAGATTACCAGCTAACCTGGCTAACAGAATGGATGACCGAGACTGGACAGCGGCAGACACGCATGTTGAAGTTGTCACGGCAGGCGGCAAACGGCAAACGGTTACGTTCTGAGACAGAGAGGGAGAGAGAGAGAGAGAGAGGGAGAGGGGGGTATACCTTGGGGTACAGGCTCGGTGCCATTAAGGCGATAAATGCAACTCGCCCGCGGCCAGCGTGCACTTTAAACTCTCCAGCCGAAGATTGGCTCGGCACCTCCAGGAGACGCTAACTGGGCTTAATCGGCACGTTGCGTGCGACACTTGGAGCCGCTGCTCATTGGGGTCTCATTAATAAGGGTTTAGCTTGTAGTTGGAGATGGAGTTGGAGTTGGAGTTGGACTTCGTTGGAGTTGGAGCTGGGCACGGTCAGTGATCGTTGTGAATAAATTAGGCGGCGGCGGTGGGTCCCCACCGGCTCTCTTCAGGCCAGATCTTAGCGATCATTATGAGCCTTTGTTCGACTTGGTTTTCATTCTTTCTTCTTCTTCTTTTTTATACCTCTTCTTCTTTTACTTTTTTTTTTTGGCTTGTTGCCTTGTTAGCCTATCGCTGCATTTGGCTGTGACTTTTTCTTGTTCTCTCAATTTGGCTGCAAGTCTTAGCGTTGTTCTTTGATGTCTTCTTATTTTCGGGTTATCATTTTTTATTCGGTTATTAAGCATGTGTGTGTCTGTATGCGTGTGTGTGTGTGGAGACCACCAGCATGGCAGACGCAGACGATGCAGATGCACAGACAGGCCAAGAGCCCAAGATGAACCCATACTCTACCTCGTACCACAGGGCAACAGATGTGTGAAGCGCAGTCGTTAGCTCGTTGCCAAACGGAATTCTTAACAGGATTTTTCTGATAAACATGGGGCATATGGTGTCATACACACATACACACATATATATACATATACATATATATATGGCTAAGAGCAACGATAAATGTAGCCACTGGTCAGACCTTGAACGGGTTCAATCTCACTTGCACAATTGTATTCACTTTTTCTTATTATCCTCGAGCGTTTCTTGATAAGCATCGAAATTGCTTTCCTGACCAAATCTATATATATACTATATATATATGTACATATAGTAATTTGTATATAAGTCGCTTGAAATGTGCCGAAATAGAATTTAACTCACCTTTCGGTAGGACAAAAGTATTAAATATCCATATCCGCCCATGGAACAATCGCCTCAGAGTTTTCCGCATTGGCTTCCTCTGATCCGGAGGACTCCTTTTACGGTTTCCTGTAAAATAGTTGCAAAAAAAAAGAAATTAGAAAGGAAAGAATTAAAGAAGGAGAATCGAAAACAATGAGCCAAGAGCCAAAGAGTTATTAAAAAAGAATAAAGAAAACGATTTTTGAAAAATGGTTTACGGATTCTCTGCCTTGGGATTCGGGATTTTTTGGTTTATAGTTTTTGTTTGGAAAGAGGCTGGCGAAATCTCGAATAATGTTGGACAGTGGCAAACAAAAGGATTATGTCCACTTAGGGATTATTATGAGGCCCACGCACATACATAAATTGTATCTTTTGTGTGTGTTTGTGTGTGTTTGGCTGGGACAAAGAACGTGAGAGCAAAAGAAATTAGCAGAAAATATGGTCAAGACTGGCCTGAAAACTGCATTGCGATTAAAGGATTACTCTGCATAATGTTTCCAAAATAGTACACAGAATCTTCAGAGAGAGAGGGCGATAGAGCAGCAAGAGAGAGAGGGAGATAGGTGTAGTGGCAACTATGTTGCTGCTGATGACTTTGAAGGAGCCGAAAGTGTTGCTCGTCTTTGCGGTTAGCTTCCACAATGCAGGTGGGCACTTCGAGAGTTGGAGTCGGCTCCAAGAGTGGCTCTGCGGTTGGCGGCGACAATTTAATGCACGAATGAACCAAACGAATCATTGACAATCGTCCACAGTTCCACAGTCTCAGTTCCAGTTCCAGTTCAAGTTCCAGTGGAATTTATGCAAATAAGCTGCGGCTTTCAAAACGCACGGAATTCTAAAGGCAGAGCAATCGTCGTGTCACCAAACAAACAAAAGCCCAGGTCAATGTCGATCTGGATGTGGATATCGATGTGGTTCCCACGTCTGCTGCAAATCAAAAGTCATTACGATCACTTGCTGCAAGTGCCACTAATCCGGCAAATGCACCACAACGCACAACCCACAACAGTTGACCAAAAAAAAAAAAAAAAAAAAAACACTTGAGAACTCTGGGAAAATGTGTCTCCGGCTCTGGGAGACAGATGCAACATTGGGGCAACTACTTGGACATATCTCAATTTCGTGTGGGCGCTGCTGCTGATCGCTTTCAGGTGTCATGGCTCACGCTTTAAGCTGACCGCCTTTCTGGGGGCTTTCCCCGAACAACAGAAAAACTACAATGAAAATCTCTTTGTTATTTCCTTTTGATCAACAATTCTTGAAAGCAACTCGGCCGATCCGTGAGTAAAGCTCTGTGGGAATTAATCCATAATAACAGAAGCTCCAAACAGAGAAAAATAACTCTCAATGGAACAGTTATTGGGCATTGCTTAATTTTTGTCTAAATATTTGGACATTTATTGGAATTCTCCATCAATTTATTGAGGATCAGTTTAGTCATAGAGAGAGAGTAATACTCAGACAATGGATATGCAGATGAGGTCTAGCTATATCCTATTCTAGGTTCGATTTTATGATTGTGATCTTCCACTTGTGTGTAGATCTGCTTAAATAATTAGGGCCAATCTGCAGCGCCTTAGACCTCTCCCTCTGTCTCTCTCCCTCTCTCTCCATGATCATAAATAGTTTTATGTGTATCTGCAACGCTTTATACGATCCTTGGTCTGCTTAGCCTTATGCGATTATCCTTTGTTTCCATTTGCAAGTTAAGCGCAGAGGATAACTAAATATTTATTGTATTCCCTTCGAGCAGCAGGAGCAAAT
Organism: Hirtodrosophila trivittata; assembly: GCA_035045065.1. Lineage (NCBI taxonomy): Eukaryota > Metazoa > Arthropoda > Insecta > Diptera > Drosophilidae > Hirtodrosophila > Hirtodrosophila trivittata. Next base: position 6,904,124 of record JAWNNK010000066.1, on the reverse strand, counting down.
CGAGATCTGAGGACAAAAGCAGCAAGATCAGGGACAATTTTGCGGTCAAAGCGGCTCGAAGTACTTTCGTAATTGCCATCAAATTGGTCAAGAGAAATCTTTGGCAGCATTTGTAGGCGCACGCAAAGGACTCACAAGACAAGAAGAAGACACGCCAGCACAATTAGAGCAGGAAACAGTTAATTGTCCTTTGTGTCCCGGATTATCCTGCAGCGACAATGTAATCACGCCCAGGCCCAAAACCCAAACCCAGCGGCGCTTTCAACAACAACCAAAAATGCAAAATTAAGTTCCAACGAGACAAGCCGCTAAAACCCAGACTCATATCGAGACTCAGACCCTGGTCCAGACCCAGACCCATACCCGGAGGCAGATACAGATTCAAATTCAGATTCGGATGCAGAGCCAAGTCCAATCCAAGCCTGAGCAGTTTAAGCGAAATAAGCTACTTAAAGGACATTTGCAGCGCCATTAATTCAATTGTTGTGAGCACGGCACACACACACCCACACACACACACGCACACACAAAAAGGAGGACCTAATCCTGCGTCCAGTGCCCTCTCAACTGATTTGCATAATTAGTTCGATTTGGCACGCCTCAGCGATCCCTTGTGCCGGCTGACCACGTGGCAAACCTTTTACCTCAGCTTCTGCTGCAGCTCCTGCTTTAGCTCCTGCTCCTGCTCCTGCTCCTGCTCCTGCTCCTGCTCCTGCTCCTGCTCCTGCTTCGTTTTGCTCATGTAATTGGCCATCAATGTCGGTAACCATCAGCGGCAATTGCTTTGATCGGAGGAGTCTCAAACTCTAACAACATAATTGAAGTTCTGCCCGCACAAATTGACTGACAAAATGATTCGTTGGAGGCGCCTGCAATGGGATCGTTCATCTTCGTTCATCATGATCAACCCTAAGAGACGGGCGATCAAGTGGCCAATTGAAGTAGCCAAGTCTAAGCCAACCTTAGCTAATTGTTTTGGCCCCATTCAACGATGTGGTCTCTAATTGCAGGAGAGGATCGAGGATCCGAGATCGAGGATCGTCAGCGATGACGATGACGATGACAATGGCTGTGGTTATGGCTGTGGTTATAGGGATGGCGATGACGATGACGATGATGTATTGCCCTTTTTGGATCAGGACTGAGGATCGTTGTGCACGCCCAGGCAACGCCAACGCCAACGCCCGCGCCTCAATGGGCGTTTTGACGACTTCTCCGTCTCCCTCCCTCCAGCTCTCTCTCTCTCTCTCTCTCCATTTCCGCACCCTTCTGCTTGAGGATCAAATGCGGTACCTTTTGCCAGATTTGCTGGCAAACTGTGATAATTACACATTAATTGTTTAATTCCAGGCGATTGTGCAACTCGACTCTGTGGTAGGTTAACCCGAAGGTACCAAAGGTTCCAAAGGTACCTCAATGCGACTTTGTTGTCGTCGCACCCATTCCAAGTTGAGGGAGTGCTTCTTGGGTTTGGTTAATAACTAATTAAAGCAGTCGGTAGAAATTTCCTTATTCCGTATTCCAGCGCATAAATCAACGCAGAGAAGCTGCCTTTCTGGTGGTCCCCACGCTCACGCCCACGCCTGATCCTGTCCTGTCCTGTCCTGTCCAACTCCAATCTTGACTTATCAATGAAGCAATAAAATGTATATGACCATATGATAACCCAGTGACTCACTCGAAATGAATTCGAATGGAATCCGGAGCAACCTCTGTGCCGAGCACTTGTCCTTCAGGTAGCCTCAGCCTGCAGGCTGATAGCAGCGTCAACTCAATTTGCGTCAGGTAAGATTGAGTTCCGTTCACTAACAGCTCTATAGAACGCACTTTTGATTGGACATCGAAGGCAACTGTGTCTCTGCCTCTGTCTCTTCCTCTTCATCTGCCTCTGCCTGTGCCTGGACAGAGCTTTCAGCTTGAGCGGACACTGGGCTGGGATGGGCACTGCACTGGGCGGGGCTCTGGAGCGTGAGCCCAGTAACCGCAGAGACAAACCGCAAAAGTCTATTCTGAATTCTGTGACCACTTGCCAGCAGTTCCAATTCCAAACGAGGTGCTGGGCGTGGCACAACGCCTTCTATTAGCAGCCTCAAAGCTCGAAAATTGAAGACATTTCAGAGCAGAGAAAAGAGAGAGAGAAAGTTGAAGCAGATTTCCAGTGATTTTCTAGCGATTTTCAAGAGATTTTCAAGAGATTTTCAGGAGATTTTCCAACTTTTCCATTGGGGATTGTAGGAAATATATCAAAATGTAAGCTAGATACAGTAAAGCCTGCTCTAACGAACAGTTTAAGGAAACCAAAAGTACTTCAAAGCAACTAAAATTGACTTTAGAAACGTTTCCTTCTTTCTTCTTATATTTGGAATACATAATAATAACATATAATAATAAATAATAGTATATAATATTATATTAATATATGGTAAACTATGCCAAGGAATCGGTTGAATTGGTAGATCCTAAGAGTAACTCTCTTTACTGATTCTACGTATGTCCTAAGCAAGCCTTAACGATCACATTTTACTTGAGCTTCCACACAATTTGCCTAAATCCTAATCCAAATCGGCTTACCATAGAATGTATCTGATATATAATAAACCCGATTTTATGGTCTTAAAAGTTTCTAGCTTGTTTTTGGTAGGTCTCAAGCTGCCCCGAGAGCTGTCCAGATTTGGTTTGGGCTGCCCGAAAGATAAATGTGTTTTCTTGTACTTTTTCGTGCCACATTCATACTTAATTAAGTTTTCACACCTAAACTTCTATCAAGAGGCGTGAATTGTGTCTATGTGTGTGTGTGAGGCATGAGAACTGTTTAATTGCGCGATTCATTTTTGACCTGTCGCAAGTTGGACTCTTAGTGTCTCCCCTCGTTGAGCTGGGGGCAGTGGCTGTTGCAGAGAAGAAAAAGTTTTAATTTCTCGGCTGTCTCTGGGCAGTTGCCACTTCAGCTGCAGCTGCCCCCCAGGTGCAAGAGAGCAAAGCGCACGGCAATTGAAAATGAGGCACGTTGACAATATAATTAATTGCAAATGTCGCAGCAATTTTCCCTTCTAGATATATATCTCTCTCTTTCTTTTTGTGTCTCCCTTTGTCGCAGCTTAATTGCAGTTGAAGGAAAAGTCCAAGAAAAAACAAAAGAAAAGCAATTACAAATTAGGAAAAGTGAAAAACTTTGAGTACTTCCTATCTTCAGAGGCATTTCTGGCATCAATCAAAATGTTTATTGCAATTCCGTTGCACTTCCGAAATGCTTTGGCCCATAAAATCAATTCCCAAATAGAGTCATAAAAAAAATAAGATACCTTTCAGGTAACAAAAAACCCAACTGAGGGTCCAAAAAACAATTTCCATTGTCTAGTTATTTGCCTGGTTTTTCTTTCTTTGATTTTTCTGGCTTGAGAATTTTGAGTTCTCTCCGTTTCTCTCATCATCTTTGGGCCATAATTGTGGCCAGAGCACAAATATTTTGATCATATTTCACGGCTCAGTGGCGCTGCTCGGAACAGGTGACCAGTTGATAGACACAGCTCCATGACATGCCATGGATGGGTATCGATGGGTATGGACTGCTTTGATTATGGTCATGTTCATATTTTTCCTCTTCTGCTTTATCTCTTTCGCCATCATCTCAGCTATAACTGTTCTTCGTTCTTCTCGTGTCATTTCTGTCTGCGTCTCAAATTCTCACACTTTCCATCGTAAATCTCTGCCTTAGCGCCGTTTTGCATCATCTCTCTCTCTCTCTGTCTTTCTCTCACTCCCTTTTGGATATAAATATCTGGAATTGCTTTCAATATTCCATTGGGCATATTAAAGACACCTTATCGGTGTTTGCTCATCGCCCTAATCCGTTGTTGACATCTCCATTTACTTCCACGAATGACAATCCACATTTGGACAATCGTTTATAACAGTAGCACGTCGCATTGCTATATATACTTTGAGGTTAGTTGCGGGTTAACCGATACGGTTAGGGATAGGGATAGAACCGTTACGCTCTACTGGATGCAACAGGAATTACAAGGAATTACAAGATTGCCCAAGATTACATAAGAATTGCCCATGCCTTATGGCTAAATGAATATTCATAAGACAAAAGTACCTAATGGATCTCATGAGTATCGTATATATGTGGTATATAACCCATTGATCTCAGGAACTAATGGAGGTAGACTTATCAACTTTAATATGGAACTAGGTATGAATCATAGAAGTATTCCTAGATAGGTGGGAGTTACTTTTGTGGTTTATAGGATGATATTCGCCTTGTTGATCTCAGGAACTAAGAGAGTTATATTTCTCCAATTTGGTATGGAGGCAATCATATGCCATAGAAGTAATATATTCCTACATGAGAAGGAGTTACTTTTGTATCTTATGAGACGATATTAGTCTTATTGATCTCTTGTAGAGCTAGAGCATAGAAGTATTCCTATATAGGTAGAAGATACTCATGCGCTATTAGTCCTGTTGATCTCAGGAACTAATAGAGATATTATAATAAAATTTGGTATGGAGACATATACTATAAAAGTATTCCTAGATAGATAGGAGTTACTGTTGTGCTATATAGGACAATATATACCTTATTGATCTCAGGAACTAATCAGGAACTATGGTTATGAAATTTGGTATGAAGCTTTGCATAAACCATGGAAGTATTTCTATATAGGAAGGAGTTACTCTTGCAATATATATGACGATATTAGTCTTATTGATCTCAGGAACTTGTAGAGCTAGAGTTATCATATTTGGCATGAAGCTATTTATATACCATAGAAGTATTCCTAGATAGATAGGAGTTACTGTCGTGCTATATAGGACAATATATACCTTATTGATCTCAGGAACTAATGGAACTAGGGTTATGAAATTTGGTAAGAAGCTTTACATAAACCATGGAAGTATTCTTAGATAGGTGGCAGTTACTTTTGTATCATACAGGATGATATTAGTCCTGTTGATCTCAGGAACTATTAGAGATACAGTTCTCAAATTTGGTATGGAAATAAGCAAATACCATATAAGTATTCCTAGATAGTAAAATATGTCATATATTGAAGTATTATAGGAGGTAACTTGAGCCTTGATGATCTCAGGAACTAAGAGAGCTACAGCTATCATATTTGGTATGAAGACTCAAGTGCGTCTTACGAGTATTCCCCTATAACTGTAATACCTTATCAGGTATAATTCCTGATTTGTCTTTTACTCCAAGGTGCAAGCCGTTTCGATCTAGGGATCGAATAGTGCTACAACTATTAAATTTTGTATACAGCCATAAGAAGAGATTCCCGTTTCTTATCTTTAAGATCTCAAAGAAATCCTTGTTATATAAGCAACTTGATGAGCTGCTTAATAGGCGGAGCCAATTAAATGTTGGTTATAAGAAAATAGCTGAAGAACAGACGCGATGAAAATGTGGCTTAAACGTATGTATTTCTATGGAAGTGCAGAATTGTTGTGGCAATTGCAAGGCATTGAAGCGTGCCCCTAATAGGTGCAACATATGCAGCTTATGCAACTTCTCTGTCTGTGTGTGTGTATTTAGCATTGATAGAATTGTTTAAGGCAAAGCTAATTATCTGCAACACGATGGCCAATGGACACGTCTCCAGGTGGCAATAGGCGAGCTGCGGCAAGTGGGCAACGCGCGCATGCGCCGAGGTGTGACCACAGCAGCTTCTCCTGGTTGCCTGCCTCCCGAGGCGTCTGCACATCTTCTCCAGTGCCGCCCAGTAACAAGCGAGTGCGCCAAATGATTATATGGCAGCTCGTTCCGGAACCCGAAGCTAAACCATGTTCATACGCTTTATCAATATGGGTTTCAGCATGGGCTCTGGGCCTGGGCACTGGGTTTGGGCTCTGGGTTTGGGTTTGGGTTTGGGCCTGTACCATGATCGCTAATGATGATTATGCTGTATGTTTGTGGATGTTGTTTTTAGCAATTGTTGTAGCTGTTGCTGTTGCTGTTGCTGCTGTTGTTATAAGCGTGTTCGTTACGCTTCGCAGTTGCATCAACATCAACAACAACAGCAACTAAAGCTAAGTTAAAGTTAATGTTAATGTCTGCAATGCGCGTTCTAGAAATGATAATGACTAAGATGAGCCCACAAAGTGCAGCGTCATCGCTTGGCTGGAACGATGTCAGAGCCATGTGACAAAGCCGACAACGCTCCAGAAAGCAGCTACCAAATCTCTAAGTGCTATTTGCCAAGGCTGGAGAGTGCTTAGGGGAGAGACAGGGAGGGCAGGTTCCAGTTGCACTGCCACCCGCACAGCGCGAATGAAAATTTATATAAAGTTATTACAACTTCCTATTTATTTTCCACGCTATCTCTATCTCTCTCTCTCTCCAACTCTCTGTCGCTTTGTCTTAATTGGAAACATTTTCCCAAAGCCTGCAGAGCTCTGCCTCCCACTCCTCCCCCTGCTCCGTTTATAGCAGTAACTCGAGCACGCCAAGAAGTCTAATTACCAAAAGTCATTCCCTACCCGTTACTGTTCCCTACCCTTCGTCCCCTGCTTCCCCCTCCCCTTCCCCCCCATCCAGTACGTTCTCTGATTCAAATTTTTGACATTAACTTTTGTTCAACCAAAAAAGGCCAACAATAAGAAGAACAGAAGCCCCAGAGAAACATACTCATAAAAATACATGTAAAAATGCCCCACTACTTGTATGTAGGGTCAACTCGACTAGAAGTTACCCTTGACACGTTACAAGCAGCACTATAAGCAGCTCAAAAGCAGCGCTGCTTCTGAGCTTAGCTCTGCAGTTGGAAAAAAACTCTTTAGGACTTAGTTTTGGCACAGAATCGATCAGATCAGATTGAAAAGGATTATAGAGCTGTCTGATATATAAAATTTACTTGACTTCCCGACTTTAATATACCCTCTTTACGCATACCATAACAAATGGACACAGGGTATAATAAAAGAAACGAAAAAAAGAAGAAATGAAATGAAAAATAGCAAAGTCATTTAATTGCGAAAACGCGTTTTAATTGCTTTGGGCCAGGGGCTCCAACTGGAATAGTACGGGGTAAATGGTAAATTGGTTAAGGAGAACTGTTAGCTACTAGTTGGCCCGGTCGGATGGCACTTTGGCCCCTTGTGAGCTTTCCCAGCGTGGAGTGTGGGACACCTTTTTGCCAAATGGCCGAAACTACAAAACTACTCCCAAAAAACAAAAAATAAAATAAAACTCGTAATTTTGTTTGGCCAAAAAAAAAGGGTCAACTCAGTCAGCGGGTTACACTCGACTGAGTTGGCCATTAGTTAAGGCCAAAAGTCAAACAACTGTCTAGGGATTTCTCAGGGAAGCAGGAAAAGGAATGGATTAAGCTGTTGGCCACATTCTGATACCGAGAGGATTAGCTGCAACAATTTGTTAAGCGCTCTTGTTAGCCACATAAAATCCTAATTTTTATTTGACGTTCACTTGGGGGCAGCCCACCTGAGCTCTATAAATTGAAATCAATTATTGCCACAGATCTATGCCATGAGAAACTGCAACTGCAACTGCAACTGCAGCCACTTGCAGCCACTTCCAGCCACTTGCAGCCACTGTCCAATGGCCACTGGACACTGCAGCCTGCCAAGAACTGGCTATGCTCATAAATTGAGCCGGATTGTCATGGCCGGCGGCAATGTTTTGGACATTGATTGCCAGTTTCTACATATTTTCCCACAGTGCGGCGGGGCCCGAAAAGTGAAAGAACCTCCTAAGGAATTGAACCAGTTAGTAATATAACAATACAAAGCAAATGAACGACTGCCAAGATACCCTGTAAGATATCGAAAGTACTGACGATGATTCTCTATTCGATTTGGAGTAGACGCTTTATACTTGTATATCCAAATCTATAAATCAAATCGAAGCTGAATGAAAACTGAAGCGAAGCTCTGAACCCTTTAAGATCCCACTCTAATCGGGTACAATATATATCTATATATAGTTCAAACTCTGTAGAATCAATGGAAGATATAGAATCATAGAAAAGTAACACCTCTATACGAAATACTCTCTTGAGTTTTGAAGCCTAAAAATCAGATAAAAATGATCTTTTTCGATTCGGAATATAAAACTAAATCAAATTTCGCTCGAAAAGTTGGGAGCATGCTCTATAGATTGATTGAATAATTACAGGGTATACGCGTATGGCACAAAAAGTTATTAAATACTAGCAATTTTGAGGGGCAGGGAGACGTGTGGCAAGTTGTGTGACACGAAATGAAGCATGGCGTGGGGCATACTCGTATTTGTGGCGTGGCTTAGGCGCATGCCGCAGCGCCAATTACGCGTCTCTAAACAGCTGAGTCCAGCAACAACACATGGAGCACATCCTCATCTTCGTCCTCGACCTGCAACCGGTGCTGGGCACAAATTAAAATTACACCCGCGGGCCACAAGCCGCGTCCGTCGGTCCGTCCGGCCGGCTGGTTGGTTGGCATAGAGACAAGAATAGGGTTCGTACTGGACTCTGGTTTGGTTTTGGTTTAGTTTTGTTTTGTTCTCTTCAAAATGATAAACACAGCACTGCCAGAAGGACAGCCGGACAGGAGGACGTACAGACAGACTGGCGGACAGTCAAAGTCCGAGAGTCCATGGGAATTACACTAATTTAAAGTAATTGGCTATAGTTTTTCACTTGGCATTTAAATATGTGTCCCGTGTGGCTGGGGCATCGGAGATCGGGTGCTACATGGAGCAAGCGGCTCCACAATTTTAATCGATTTGCGTATATGGCGAATGGCGGACTATTAAAAGGCCCCAAGCCGAAAATGAACTGAACTGGACGAGCGTACCCAAAAGTGGGCGTTGCCCCAAACTGAATGGAAAATGAGTGAGTTGTGCGCGAATGCGAATTGCAAGCTTTTCCCCGCAACCATCAGCCAAGAGAGTCCACACAAGTTGCGCATTCCAAGTAGCGCATATGCTGCACAAATTGGCTAAGAAGCAGGAGCTCGAGCTGAAGCTGAAGCTCGAACTGAAGCTGGAGCTGAAGCGGGACCAGAAGCTTGTAGATCCAAGGTAGACGCAGCGGGCTCAAAGCAAAACTAATTAAAATTGGCCCAAAACAGAAGAGCGGGTGAGCAGCAGGCAACCAGCAAGAGAGCAAGAACGAAAGAAAGATAGAGATAGAAAGAGAGAGAGAAAGAGAGAGAGCATGTTATGTGGTACCTGGGCAACATTTTGCCCATCTGCATGCCTCATCTGCGGCATTTGCCTGCGGCGGTGCCGATCGCCGCTTGCGCACTGAACGGGAGGACCTGCGGACCACTTGGACGACCCGCTCCCATTTTCTTAACCACTAAAATTAATAATAAGTGATCTGGATCTGGTTTCGAGGATCCACAGCCAGAGCACAAACTAAAGCAAACTAAACTGAAGCCAGCAAGAAGTAGAACGTTCAGCGCATAAATAAATGTTATGTGTTTTTTGCCAGCCACCACAGGAGCAGCCTCAGCCGCAGTCGCAGACCCAGTGCCAGGTCGAGCAGTTCCAGGTCCAACAAAAAAATCGGCAAATCCATAATGCGCCCTGGACTCTGTTCCTGTTGTTGTTGTTGTCGTTGTTGTTGTTGTTGGCACCTTTGTGGCCCGCGGCGAGACAACAAAATCATTTCACCGCCGCCTGTTTGGACAGCGCACCACTTGGCAGATTGCCCTGGCTGAGAGTGTGCTGAGAGGGGGTAGGAGGGGGCGGGGAGCTGGCAGAGGTTACTTTTGGTTGGAGTCAGACAACAGCGGAGGCCACAGCGCCCATTATTGATTGGCTAATCAAATCATTTGAGAGCAAAAGCAACAACCCGGAGAAACATTCAACGACAGCCGCAATTATCATTCCAAAGTCGCGACGCGATGGCTAATTAATAATCCCAGCGATTAGCAGGAGCAGCCGAAGCAGCCAGGGCTAAAACAAGTACCAAATCTCTCAAATCCCTAATTCCCCAATTTCGAAACCTCAAATCTCCCTTCTCTTTCACTCTCTCTATCTTTTGTCTTTGTCTTGTTCCTTCTGTCTGGCTTTGCAGTCGTCGTTTATTAATTAAAACTCTTGCGGCTTTTGGGGGCTGTAACTGGCGGCAGTGCCCCATCAGGCATATGGCTCATCTCATCTCAACACCTACGGCTACATCTTCACCTTCACCTTCACCAACTGCAACTCCGACTCCGACTCCAACTCCGACTCCCTTATATATTCCTGTGGGTCTGTGCTCAGTTTTAAGTCTTTAATTATTAACCAAAAGCGGGTCTAAACGGTTTCTCTTCGGCTTTGAAACAGCAGAAGTTAATTAAGAGACTGAAGTTAATAAACTAGGAAATATCGGGTAATGTTAAGGATGGATACATAAGTTTAAGTCAAGGATATGTATAGTTATATAGAAGCTGTGGTTGTATCTATAGATGCACCTACAAGACTAAAGGAAGACATGTCTAAAGGACTCTCGCAACTATTTTCCCTAAGGGCATTAAATCAAGAAACAAGGAAATATTGGTTAAAGATAATACTGGAAGTATATATATATATATATATAAGTCTAAGATATGTATAGTTGTATGGGAGCTGTGGTTATATCTATAGATACACCTAAACGCTGCTCGCATCTACTTTCCCTATAACTATCATTGTTTATATATAAACCTTTACCCTATCCCAGTTTAACTTCACTTTCAGTTGAACTTTTAAATTTTATAGTGTATTTAAGGTTCGGCTTGTCTCTTTTGCATCCTTTTTTCAGTTGTATTCATTTGTTTTTCTCTCGTGATTTTATATTTTTTTTTCGATTTTTCGGCATTAATTAGTTGGTTTCGCGTGGCCATTTAAGGGCCGTCCTGGACCAAGGTAGGTGTTCCCTAATGAGTTGAGGCGGAGGTGAGGGCGGCCACGCCCAGTACACTGCTGGTAGGTGTACTTGATGGGCCGCCCCAATGTTTACACAAGTTAGCGAACTAAATAAGTTTATTAGCCTGATTGGAGGCGGTTCCCTATAAGCAGGATCTGCCTCCCAAAACGAGTTGCGTGTGTCAGTCTCTGTGTGTGCATGTGTGTGTGTGTGTGTGGCTGTGTGTGTAGGGCTCATTCTATGAATTAAGAAAAATTAAAATGAAAACATAATGAAGAAGAAGTGCCCATTAGCGATGCATTATGAGGTAATAATCTGAACGATTTTAAAATACGTAAATATTCAACGCATCCTTTTTTTTGCCAGGGAAAGCGCATAAAATCGAATGAACCATAAAATTGCACTTATTGCACTTATGAACCATTAAAAGAGAGTTAAAAAAAGCGAAATACATGATTTTACTTGCAGATTTATGCATTGGAGGGAACTGACCCTTGACATGCACATAAATGAATAAACCTCTCATCCCACGGACCGACCCACGTTGGGGGAAGGAAAAGGGGCAAAAAAACGGAAAAAATCCATGAACATTTTCCAGGCTTTACGAGACAATTTGATCAGGATACGCGTAACGTCAGTATAACTCAACATCAAGTGCACTTATTGCATAACGTTCAGTGAATCAGTGAGTGGGCCTGCTCCATGGGGCATGGGGCATGTGGCATGTGGCAACTGCCCCATTCCGGGCAAACACTAATTGAATTCTTTCCGAATGAATAGCCCGAAAATGCCGAAAATCAAATTTCAGTTTGTCAATTTGCCGCTTTTGAGGCTGTCAAAGGGCCATCTGAAATTAAAACCCAATTAAACTGGTTTACCGAAAAGCTTAAATGCTCATCTGATATCTTAATTGGGAACTGCTGTCAATAATGGGGCTAACGAGTACCGTTAATTGGACCTGATTCAATGGGGGAAGATGCAGATATATTCTATAGGTAATCCAGAGATTTCCCTATCGGGTTGAAGAGCAGTTCAAGCTGTAAAGGACTCGGTAGAAACTTTAACTTTTTAGACTCCTCTTCAGTGTGTCTCTACTCTCCTCTCTCCTCTCTTACCTCTATAACTATCTGCGTCTTCCTCTTTCCTTGACTATCTTTCATAGGGACATTTTATCTTTGCTTCTGTCGGAGAAATGTTTTGGACCTTTCATAAACATTCATGTTTATTGCGAATTGTTGACACAGAAAGCAGCCAAGATTCTGACTTGTCACCCATCACATGTTGCCATAGGCAGCATATGGCCAGGAGCAACAGGAACAGGTCTAGCTGAGGATAATAGGACAGCTGTTGCAAGTCAGGGAGTCGCGTGGCATTTAAGAAAGTGAAGGAGCGAAAGTGAAGCAAGGACGCCCCAAGGAGCGTGCCTATCACAATTTGTTATGAAACATGCCCGCCAATCCATGAAATACACTAAAGGATCTATCCGTATCCGTGCCTGTGTCCGTGTCCGTGTCCGTATTCGTGTCAGTTGTCAGTCAGTCAGTAGCTGGAGGATGAGGCCTAATGATGATGCTGTCAGATTTGCATCGCATTGCGGACAACAGTTGGTTGAGTTGGCCCCCTGCATATGCATTTTCACTTTTCCGAAATGAAAAGTGTTTTTTTCCTTCGATAATTTTGTACATTTAATTTTGCTGCCGCAACAGATGCCAACAAACCAAAAGAAGGCTCTTTATCCTGCATCTCTTTTATTTTTGTTATCGAAAATGAAAATTAGTTTTGACGCTGTTATGACGGACCCAGAGGGGACAACAAAGAGTGGAAGAGAGAGGCATAACAAGGAGAATTACTGCCTTGATTGAGGTCCTAGCCCCTGGCTGTTGCCGCCGCCGCTGCTGCTGTTGCTGCTTGACCGTTTGACCGCTGACCATATGGCCATGATCTTGGAGCGTGCCGAACACACGAGTTCCAGGAAAGGCGCAAAACCAATCATAATATCTACTTATAGAAAGGAGGCTGTATCATTTGTCTGGATTGCACTTCGTCTGGTCCTTAAAGCTCACTTTCTCTCTTCCTTCCAATATTCCAATTTGATATTATTCCCAGAATCATTTCATACACTTTCAAATTGCAGTTCTCTCTTCCAGCTCGCTAATCCTTGGAATTCTTGCTTTTTGCAGCTGAATCTTTCCCCCCTGATTTGATGTGATGATGTTGATGATTTTCACGTTCCAAAGTATCCGCTGCACCGCAGGATACCCGAGCTATTTCCATTTGTTGATGACACGTTTGCAGACAAAGTCTATGGATATATTTATCTCATGGACATTATGCATGAACGTGTCCTTTGCCAGCATCGCTAATTCCACAGTTAGACACAAAGACAGAGAGTGAGAGAGAGAGAGAGATCAATGGGAGACCCAAATTTAATGCGAATTAATTTCCATTTTCCATATACGTGACCGGTTCCCAGTGACAAACCCAGGTCCAGTTGCCATAGAAGGTACTCGTATATGTGTGTCACGGTCAGGCCATGACGAATCGCAGCGCGTGAGTCGAAGAATCAAGCGGAGGGTTCTACCGAGTCCACACAGATTTTCCACAAACAACAATGACACAGCGTGAGGTCTGAGCTCTAAGGTCCCATGTCCCATGTCCCAGCCTTTGATTGTGCCTGTGCCCGAGTCCTGGGCAGAGGCTTTACGTAAATGGGAAACGCATTTAAACCGATTGTGGAATTATTACGCAAAATCGAGTTGACACAATTGCCCAGGTGACTGACTGGTAAAGATCAGCCGGGTTTATGCGGACTGGGCCTGCGACTGGGACTGGGACAACCCTTCGATATGGTTGTGAGGGAAGAGTAGGAAGGCTCGTTTGAAGACCAAATAAATTCACATTAGCGGACTGAGCGACGCGTTCAGTTGGAAGTGGAAATTATCAGCACGCGATTGAGGCAACGGCCTGTTACTAATTACCCCCGCTCCCTGACACTGCCCCACGCCCCTGTCCCTGCTGCATCGCTGGGCCCGCTGCAATTGCAGGCAGGTGCAACAATTGCAGCCGCCTGATTGAGTTGCACTCACTCTCTCTTTCTCTCACTCTCTCTCTCTCTCTCTCGCGCTGTCCACAGCAGCAGAACGGTACGGTCAATGGCTTAGACTTGTACTTGGACTTGGACCTGGAGTTCGGAATCGCTGGATACGTCGCGAGCGGCGCGTGCTTTACTTGGCCTGAAATGTGGATTCGTGAGCGTCGCTTCCGTGCGCCAGCTGCAATTTGTGGCAGCAAAAAAAGGGCAGCCGGAACGTCGATGGGTTAAAGGAAAAAGGAAAAAAAAAACGTGAACATAATTTAAGAAAAACAATAACATTTCTATGAAGCCAATACGAATATTAGATACCCTAACTAGAGTATATTAACATGGAACAATTAGAGCTTACGGAAAGAGGTTATTCTCCCTTTGAGTTCTAGGGTGATAAATGATAAAAGTAAAGACCTGATGTAAATAATTTCAATATATGTTTGGGCACAGGTGCTTAGGGTCTTCCCATATCAAACGTTGTGATAAGCAATTGATAGCTAAATATATACAAGAATATATAAAGAATTATCGAAGTAATCCAAAGCAGAAGAACGCCCTAAGGTTATTCCTACGAGAGAAGTTTTCCCTCTCTGAGCTCGAGGAGCAAAATTATTTGTGAGGTCAAAAAGTCGTTAAAATCTTAGAGACAGTTTATAACTACTGAAAGTAATCTCCTATACAAAACATTCTAACTTACCGTAAATGCAGTTCTCATAGAAAAATCTCACACCGTTTCTTAGAATGTTATCAAAGAACGTCACACAACCTGTTGCATAGTTATAGTACCCACTGTTGAAAGGGCTTTTCATACATTTTCGATACAATTTCATAAAAACAAAAACGAGAGGCAGCATTTAAAAGGCCAAGCGAGGCGTTTTACCGGCAATTATCGCGCTGGTAGGCAAACGGGGAGGGACGTTTTATCAGGGAGGATGGGGCAGAGGGGTTGGCTGGCAAACTTTTAGCAGGCACTGTTCATGCGCTATCAAGCAGCTCGCACCGATTCGGGTTCATTATTAACCACAAAAACCCAAAAAACAAAAACCGTCAAAAACGAAAAACGAAACGAAAAAAAAAACCAAAAACAAAAACCAAAAAGCACAAAAACCCGCAAAGGCCCGCGTCGAAAACGTCGAATCAAGAGGTTGAAGTTTTGGTTTTGGTTTCGGTTTCGGTTTTTGGATACGGTTGCCTGCCTGGTGACTGGTGAGTGGTGCCTGGTGGATGGTGGCTGGTGCCCCGTTTTTAACCTGTTGTCTGGCTCGCGTGTTGTAATTGCCCATCAGCGTCTGGAGCATCTGGCGGCGCAGTTTATCGATGGCTGCTGCAGCTCCTCATTTCTCCTGCTCCTCCTTCGCCTTCTCCTTCTCCTCATCCTCCTCCTCCTCCTCATCCTCCTCCTCCTCCTGCTGCTGCTGTTACTCCACTTTGACCGCAGTGTCAATAATCGGCAGCTGCGTCGGCTTTTATTTTTGGGGGTCCATTCCGTTCCGATGCGACTCCCCCTTTTTACATAACTCTGCCCCAGGGCAAGATGACAGCAGCCTGGTCAATCTCTCTACCCCCTGCTCCTCGCTCCTCCCGCTGCCACCACCCCGTTGTTTGTACGTTTTTCACATTTTGCCGCCGTCAATTTTTTGAATGCAGCTTTCAATTAGCCGCCTGCTTCTTGTAATGAATGCCGACAACGGTGCAGCTTCAAGTGACGACTTGTCGAGGCTTCATTCCGGATACTGAATGTAAGAGGAGCGAGCAGGAGCACACTGAACCAGAAGCAGAAGCAGAAGGAGAAGCAGAAGGGGAGGCAGGTAAGTCGGTGCAAGCACGTGCCACATGGGGGCACTGTGTGCGCCAGGCGGCTTAAAGCCGAGCAATTTACCAGAGATTGACAGCATAATCCATCATTGGCAGCCGGTGGAAGCCAAGACGAGAGTTGATATCTCCTCCCTCTCTCTCTCACACACGCTCTCTCTCTCTCTCTCTCTTTCTGTCTCCGAGTGGGTAATCTTGTAACTGGTAGCTGGGTTTTTCACAAGAGACCAACAGGTGTACATGATATTTATGGCAGGTACTCGTATATGCTACAAGGTGGCCCACAATGGCCCAAAATGCATGTTAATTGACGCAACGTTCACCAAAAGGTCTCTCGAGTGCTGCTAAAGTCCTTTTAACTGATATAAATAAGGAATCAACATCCCAATGAAGCTAAAGTGAGAAGAAATTACCTTTTAAATATAACTATAAATTCTTTAATATCATAAATATATTGAAGTACGATCAGAGACCAAACTGAATGCAGAGATATCGGGAGAAAGCAAGTCTGAATTTATATAGGGACAAAGAAGAGTGTAGACTGAAGAAGTAATTAATAGTATTACTGCGATAACATAACTCACCGTAAGGAACACAAAACATACAGGACAAAATCTTCTTTAAGGAAAAACTACATAGTAACGCTCATAGAGCTGTAGGAAACTCCTTTTCCTATAGGGAGGTCCATTTGTACCAAGCAAAATTTAAAACTGGCTTTTCCTGCTTTTCTTGCTGCTTCCCTAACCAATTCAGTTAACTTTAGGCCAAGATTCAAAGTAAAAGGATAAAAATTCCAAAACTGGAAATATACTTTAAGGAAAAAGTGAATAAAAACGCTCATAGAGCAAAACGCTGCTCCTAAAGGGAGGTCCTTTTGTATTTGATAAGTGCAAACATATTCTGACTTTTCCTGCTTTTCGTGCTTCTCCCCTAACCAACTCGGCTAACTTTAATGCCAAGACAAAGAGTGTTCTTCACTAGGATAAAAACTCCTAGGATGGAAATATACTTTAAGGAAAAACTGCATAAAAACGCTCATAAAGGTCAAGGAACACCTTTTCCTATAAGGAGGTGCTTTGTATTAGACAGGTGTAAGCATAGAACATATTCTAGTTTTCTTGCTATATTGCTTCTCCCCTATCCAACTCAGCTAACTTTAAACCAAGATTAAGAGTGTTCTTCAGTAGGATAAAAGCTCCTAAGATGAAAATATACTTTAAGGAAAAACTGCATAAAAACGCTCATAGAGCTATACGAAAACGCTAACCCTAACGGGAGGTCCTTGTGTATCTGACAAGTGTAAACACATTCTGGCTTTTCCTGCTTCTCCCCCAACGAACTGAGCTAACTTTAATGCCAAGATTAAAAGCGTAGTGCACTAGAATGCACTTAGGACGAATATTTTCCCTAAAATTCAATTAAATTTTCCTTTCATAACCGAAGAGTTAAATTTTATTAAGGCAACCCAGTCGAGGAGGCAATTAAAATAGTATTCATAATGGGATATATAAAACCGAAAAACCCTTTTTTGCTGCGAGTGAACAGCATATTCACCACTCAGCCGGAATTTTCAAGCAAATAAAACCGGATACGGGCAACAGCCAAGTTTCCCTATATGAGCACGAGTATAGGGAATAAAAAAAAAAAGAAGAAAAAAACTATTAGAATTTCCGCTGAAAGTTTCCGGCAATGTTTACGTAAATCCGTAATTAAAATTTTGGGTATCAAAGAGTAAGTCAAATTGCACTTCATTAGCAAATAGGGTCAGAAGGGGAGCAGCAGAGGGGAGAGGGAAAATGTTCATGACTGGGCAAAGCAAGGTAAATATTGAGTTTTTGTATCCTGATTGAATATCCATATCCACATCCTCAGCCCTATAGCCCTATCCCTATATCCATTTTCATGGACATGGCGTGTCACGAGGTTCACGCCGTGCAAGTAAAGTGCAAATTAAAACGAAATTACAGAGCTGACTGCATGGACCTGAAGAGGCATTGGAATCGAAGTATCATTGGGGGGAGAAGGGGAGGATTGAGGTAGAGTTGGGGTAAGGGATCAGGCTACTGGCCTACTGGGTATTTGCCCAGTGAGCAAATAGCCGAGCATTGTGGACATTGGCCAGCGTATTGGGTTTCAAGTGGAGCGCAAATGTCAACGCTTCAGTCGATGGAATGGGTGCGTCTGGTGGCCAGCAGACACTCGCCAGACACACACACACACAGCAAAAGGGTAGAACGTATACCTGAGGGCTTAGGGTGCTCAGCAATGGAGGCCACACAAGTGCATGCATGGAGTTGGCATAAGCTGCAGGAGTAGGAGTAAGTCCAATGGGATTTGGTTGGAGCAAATTTTGTTTGAGTTATGGTTGAAACACTTTCAGGTCAGGCGTCCACTTGGAATAACAATATTTCAAATTGGGCAGACAGCTTCCGTTTGCAATTCTGGAGCCACTGCACCCAAATGAAATGCAATAAAATACAAAAGAGCGAGAGCGAGAGCGAGATAGATATAGAGAGAAGCACCAAAAGTTTTCTTAGCACCAGCCCAATCTCATCGCACAGTCGGCGGGGAGCGCCAGAGATAACTTTTGCAATAAAATGTTCATTAGTGCGCCAGCTCCTGCTGAGCTGCCTCAAACTCATCCTAGCCATCGTCTCTCTCTCTCTCTCTCTTGTGCGTCCTGCCCCATATGTGGCCAGAGGCCACTGTGGCGGCAGCGGATGAATTGCAGTTTTAATGTGTTGGCAACACTTTAACTAACTGCGAATCAGTTCAAGAGTTGCAAAAAGTTCTACACAGAGTTGCCCAGCTGCGGCTCACCCCTGCCTCCCGCCTCTCGCCTTTAATCCACATTCCTGACCAACAAGCGGCAACCAGTCCGGAACGCAGCTATCACACTGCGGTCCAACTTTTGACGCGTAATTAAAACCAAAGCATCCCAAAAGTGGACAAGTGCCCTTAAACTGATTAGCGCAACGAGTGCTCCAATCCTCCAAAGCTCCAATGCTTCAGTGCGTCCGTTCAGCATGGGACACCAGTGGGAACTTTTATCATTGCGTTTTTAATACGTTTTGGCTGCTTTCATAAATTATTGCCGGACTGAAAGGCAGCCCCTGAATGATATATGCCGTAAATAAATCCTAAGGATATTAAATATACTAAATATGCGCTATAAAAAGCAGCTGAGCAGAGCAGAAGGAAGAGCCAAAGAGAGAGAGAGAGAGACTTAAAGAAGAACATATATGAACTAGGAAGAACCCAAAGAAAAAATCCTCCTGAAGTAAACTAATCCAAGGAAACAACTCAAAAGAATCTATCTTTTTATAAGAAGTCCTAAAGATAGTTGAACCCTATTCCGACTCTGAAAAGGATCACGTACATATATATTATAACAAATCGCTTCTGTAGTCTGTGCTATCTCTCTAAGAGAGAGACAGCTAAGAGAGAACATATATGAACTAGGAAGAGCCCAAAGAAAAAATCCTCCTGAAGTAAACTAATCCAAGGAAACAACTCAAAAGAATCTATCTTTTCATAGGAAGTCCCTAAACATAGTTTAACCCTATTCCGATTATGAAAAGGATCACGTACATATATATTATAACAAATCGCTTCTGTAGTCTGTGCTATCTCCTAAGAGAGAGAAGATATATGAACTAGGAAGAGCCCAAAGGAAAAATCTCCCTGAAGTAAACCAAAGAAATTTTTCTTTATTTTTTTATTATGAAAAGGATTACGTATATAGCAAATCGGTTCTATATCCTAGTTAATAATCTCTCTAAGAGAGAGAAAGCTAAGAGAGAACATATATAAACTAGGAAGAGCCCAACAGAAGAATCTTCCTGAAGTAAACCAAAGAAGTCTTTCTTTTGATAAGATGTCCTTAAAGATAGTTGAACCCCTTCTGATTATGAAAAGAATAACGTATATAACGAAAAGGTTTTGTATCCTGGTTAATAATAAACTCTAAATCAAATTGCAGTTGAAATAAATTGAATGCAGAAATAATGTAAGAGTAAATTTCCATTTGAAAGTGGGAGGGGGTAGGAGTAGGGACACAGCTGCTGTTCATCAGCGGTTCATCAAGATGCAAATTTGTTGAGAGTTGCCTCTTGAGCGACCACAGGATTGATTTCGGGCTGGGCGCTGGGCTTGGCAGGCAATTGAAATGACATCGGGAAATGTAATTGAAAGATTGAAAACTTGATTGAGAATGAAGGCTTTTATAATGGGCAAGTAATAAGGCTGTCCGCAGCACATCAGCAGAAAGCTGACGCTGGCAAGGACATTCGTCCGGGATGCCAGAATGGCAAAGAAGAAGAAGATGAGCAGAATTGAGAACAACTGCTCAAATTTATCTATTGGATTGAGGTTCATTGTGGGTACACGTCATTATGAGCAATGCCAAAGACAAATTGGAAATTTATTGCTATTGTCAAAGAGGGAGATGGAGAGAAAGAGACGGAGAAAACGGAAGAAAGAAAGGATGTTAGCAGATTGGGAAAATAGAGTTTGTTCCACTGAATATGCATAATAAAAATGCCAATCAATGAGCTGCAACGGACAGTCCAAATTGAAATGAGGGAGTCCTGCGAGTCCTGTGAGTCCTGCGAGTCCAGCGAGTCCTGCGAGTCCAGCGAGCCTTGGCTGCGGGGTCAGTTTGAAATATAATTGAACATAAACATTGCATTCAAGTAGTAATTGTTAAAATGATTGTGCATCCTAATCCTAAAGAGAACAGAACCACAACTGGACACAGGACGAGGTCGAGTCCACACAGCACCGTTAAAAAGGACATTTGTATGCGGGCCATTTTGAGCCAGAGTTTGGCATAATTTTTCCCAGGCAACAGCAATCGCCTAAGCCTTCGAGTCCCTAGATATCCCAAAGCCGAAGGACAACGCTTTGTCTCACATTGTTGATCCAAGGACTTTGCCAAACGGAATATATATATATTCATATGGGAGCATGGAAGTCATAAGGATTTGAATTTGAATCTGAATTGGCTCTGACTCGGAAATTGGCATTGTGATATGTAAACAAGCAAAAAGGACTCCAGACTCCACTCAAACCATAAAGTAGGAGAATAAACATTTCCAGTAGAAAGAGAAGGAAAAGGATGTAATTAATAGAAATTTCAGGATGTATCATGTCGATAATTATACAGGATAACCCAAAGGATAAGAAGGAAATCTGCGCTTACAAGCCTTAAACTAAAAAATAAAATTTGCCTGAGAGCTCAAATATGATTGAAGGATTTGATCTATATAAAAATTGACTTTTTCTGACACTTTAACGTAAATTCTATCAAAAGCTTTTTAAAGGGTTTTATTTATTGAAATAATAATCCAAATTTAATATCCGAAGCAGCATCACAGCCTCGTCCTTAGAGCGTTTATTCTGGGACTCGCACGTTCGATTTTTATTCTGGGAAGCTGCACGACAGGCCACACAGACTATAGACTAGGGAGATCCTTGTGCGGCACGGATGAGTGCGGGAAAAACACACACGTACACACGCACACACGCAGAGTCGCTAATACGCACAGATTGGGAAAATGAAGATGCACTTTAGGCGGAACTTTGGCGTTGGGTGCAACAACAAGTGCAACAAAAGTCGAAGTCGCGATTCGAATGAAAATCCGCAATGCAGCGGAAGGAGCAAGGACACCTTCCTGTGGATAACAAGTGCGGAATTTCCTGACTCGCAACACATGTGGCACGCACATGTTGCCGGGAAAACTAAATGTTGGCCAGGCCCAGGCCCAGGCCCAAGGAATTCCCCGTCGCACAAGATTCGTGACGAGCCGTGGAAAGTCCGCCCCGGGCCCACGCCCACACACTGTAATGGTTACAATTATGATTACCTGTGGACTGACTGACTGTGTGTCCCAATGGCACTAGGATTGGAATCGGGATTGGGACTGAGACTGAGATTTGTGAGCAGCGTACTCGTAATACTTGTGTGTACATTTGTGGAGGTGCTGCGTGCCTGGGACGTGCCTCCCAGAGCTGAGCGGGAACGTGGGAAAAAAGGATTTACGATGCTGATTTCGGCTGCTGGTGGTGCTATTGCCCAGGGGCTGATGACGTGCCTGGTCACGGTCATGGTCACTGTTTATATCTGTATATGTAAGTGTGTGTGTGTATGTGTGTGTGTGTGTGCGGGTTTACCTGTTGCGTGCACATGTTAAAAAGTCATCATAAATCTCAGTGAAGTGGCACAAAACTCTCTGACTCAAATGTGTGTCTGTCTGTGTGTGCGTGTGTGATTTGGTGTGAACTCTTGCACTCATATCTGTAGAAAACATTTTCACTTTTCATGAGCCACAGCCAAGACTTTTCACCCGCTCTCTCCCTCTCTCTCCCTCTCTCTGCATCTATCTCTATCTCTCTCTACTCTTCCGTGTTTGTCTTATCTATAAAATCTGTGTAAATTCCCAGCTTATCATGCAAAACACGTACCCACGTCCTGATCCTGGGCCCAAAGAGCAACCTCTCTAGATACCACTGACACTGCTACTCCTTTTGTGCAACATTTCGTGGCCTTTCTCGCGAACTGTTTTCCCTTGTAAGGCTTAAGCCCGTACAAGTACTACGAGTATCTCCGGTGCGAGTGGACGCAACGCAAGCAAAGCAAGCGAACACCTTCTAATAATTTGTATAAATATTTATTTTTGCTACCGATTTTTATCTAATACCATATACTACCCTCTCTGTTCCTCTTAGAGGTGTGAAATTTAATACCACTCCGGGGTCGATCTCTTACCGGGAAGACTCTATCTGACAGGAACGGACACGAAGTCGGAGACGTAGGCGTTCTTTAGGGGACATGTTTTGCATTGCTGAGCGCACAAGCCAATGAGGTTTCCTTTGTTTTTTATTGATTTGCATTATTTTATATACATATATATATATTTGTATGTGATTCCTATATCAATAGAATAGTAGTTCACCTGCTGGTTCCAAGATGAAAACATCTGCCAGCTATCTATGGTGGCACGCTTCAACATTTGCTTTATATGACACCTAGAAATACTTTCCTCTATATAGATCTGCCTCTCTATTCATCATATTATTATTATATATATTTCACTTGAGTATAATCCATATAATAATATTTAGTTGGTGAACTATATAAAATCATTTCTTCACATTAGAAATCTAGCATAAACACGTAAATTTGCTTTTAGATACGATTTTTCTTAATGTATCTATAAGATACAATTCTTTGACTGTGATATAGAAGAAGCTAGTGAAAAGTACAATATAAAAAAATGGCTTTAAATAAAACAAAACTTTGCCATGTCACAACCAATCTATATATCTATCTATATATATGTATATACATTATAATGAGTCAATCGATTCAGATCTCGCTTTGTATATGGCCCGTAGAACCAAAAAGAAGAACTGCTGTACAAGACTGGTTTCGCCTATATATATATTATATATATATATACATATATTTCGATATATATATATATACCTTATTCAGTCCATATATCTACCTTTACCTGTTACACACACTTGTGCAAGTTTATTATACCCAGTTTATACCTGAATTAAAGGGTAGAGTATATATAAAATATGCAATTTTTGCTTAACTAAAACGATCTGACTTTTAAACAAAAGAAAACAATTGCAGGTTCAGCTGCAGCATAACTTGAAGTGAAGGGCATTGATAAACATTCATATATGTACATATATATTTACATATATATATATATATATTTATATTTATACGTTTCCATAGAACAGAAAGTGTAACAAAGATTTCATCACAAAGAGATCTTTGCGGTAGGTTTAGTCAATGGATATTGGCAATTGGCTCGATGATTCATACCGTTATTCGCTGGTAAACACAACGCATTGCTCAGCGCCAGATGATTAACTAATCGTATAATCAGTTTATTTCAATTGATCCGTCAACAGTTTTAGCTTGAATATTCGTCAAATAAATTAAACTTGCCAAGTTATTCATAGAACGAGTCGATTTTTAGAGGTAAAGTACTTAAAGACGTACTCATAGCATGGAAAAAGAATGAATGGTATCAATGGAATGCGTATAAGAAGTTTGTATCGCTTTGGAGGACGGTTCGGAAATGAATTCAAGTTTAAGGTAGCGGGAATTGGTGCGACATGCATGTTGCGAACTGCAAGAAGAGCGTAAGGCGCGTACTCTTATACTCGCTTACGCTCTCGAACCAGAAAACAAAAACACAACATGTTCGAAGCAGGTTCGAGGCTCGAGCCGTGTCGCTCTGCACTGCTCTCTTATTTATTTATTTTAGGCAAATTCTCTTGATATCAATGAATTCAATTCGAATGTAAATAAATAAATAAATTTATGAAATATTATATTTTTTTATATCAGTTAACCAAGTTAACCAGGAATTTCTTGGTCCGTGTTTATTTAGCCTGCAACACAAATAGCCGGCTTGTTGGTTAGCCGTTTGAACATGTTGTAACGCTCAGTCGCTCACTCACCGTACGCTCGCGCCTCACCTGCCTTTATGTATGATGGCAACCCACCCCCATGCACAAGTTGTGTGTGCCAGAAGTTGCGCAGCCAGCTATTTAAAGGGTCGCACTTGCTTGGAGCTGCTTTAGTTGCGTACGAGACGCGAATGCGACAGCATCGTGAAAAGAAATAAGCAAACTATTTAACGTTAGCGTGAGATTCGAAACGGACCCTGCCACACACGATAAACAAATTCGAAAACAAAATAAAAGTCGCCCAAAGTGTTCAGGTGTACGTGTTACGTTAGCGTGTCTCTCTCTATCTATCTATATCTGTGAATGTGTGTGTGTGTGTGCTATTTCAAAAATCTAAAAAATTGAAACACAAATTTCGCTCTACGCTCAAAATGAATTTTATGATCATTAAAACAAAGTTCAAATTTTTTTATCAACTGTGGCAAGCAACTGCAAAAAAACTAAGTGAAAATCTACAGTAAAAATAAAAAGGAACAATAACAATAAACAAAATACAAAAAGCCTGAACTCAAAACACTTGGATTAAAAGCGCATTTTTGGATACCAAAACGAGGGCGATACCAAAAATAAATAAATAAATTATTCTAAAACAAAATAAAAGGTAAGCATATCATCTTCCTTCTTTACCCCTTTCACACCTCTTTCCCACCAAAAGAGCAACTTTGACCTTAATGAGAAGCCGCTCGCCAACTGGCAAATTGCAATAGAAATTGTCACAGACAACATGAAGAAAAACAAAAAAAAAAGACATTAAAAAATGAGTGAAGTGCGCACAAGGGGTAGCCAAGAGGAGGGGGGCAACAGCGCGTAATGAGTTTGTTCAACTCAGCTATTGCCGTTGCCGTTGTTGCATGTTGCAAGTCTTTATAGTTTTTTTAAGGGTGGCAAGGTGCAATGCGAACATACAGCAACAAAGACATTAACAACAACAGCTAGTAACATGAATGCGTTTACATGTGTCTTGCGTTGGCTGCAAAGTTGCAAGTATGCAAGCTTGCGACTTGCAACTGTCGCAGGGTCATGTGAAACTATGCGGTAGCAATTGGCGATTGACCAGCTTAATTTCATTTATTCAAAAAAACAATAGACGCAACACAGCGTAAGCGTCAGCGTCTACTATGAACGTGCAACACGCTAGCAACAGCAGCAGCAATAATAACATTTCAATTGTTCATGCTCTTTGCTTATTTGGTGCAACTTGCGCAAAAAGTAGATTCCATTCAAAATTTATAAATTAATTAATTAATTAATTAATAAGCAGCGTCTGCGATTTCGTGCTATATTGAAATGCCCCACGCAACGGCCGTCGCAACAACAACAGCAACAACAAAAATACGAGAAACAACACCAACAACAACTGTAAAACTAAAAAAACTAAAAAAAAACACTTGCGGCCCCCGTTTGCTGCTAGGCAACGAAGCAAGACAACAACAAACACACATACAGAAAAAACATACTAACATACAGTTAGAAGTGCGCTTTGAGCTTCGGTTCCAGCTCTCTTAGATATGCTGAGCGCTCCCACACATATGTATGTATGTATGTCTCTATGTATGTATGTACATTAATAATAGCAACAACAAAAAAAATATGAATGAGCAAACGAGTGCGTGCAGCACTTGCAGACATCAGACGAAGTTAAGCTTTTGAGTGCGACTTAGAGTTGAGCCAAAGTTTCGTCTCAACGTGTGAGTGTGGGAAGAAGAAGCGTAAGCGGCGCTTTCAATGCTTATGCTCTTACACTTATACAATACGCGTGTGTGTGTGTGTGTGTGTGCGTTGTGCAAGGCGTGTGTGCATCGAACAAAAAACGTATAAAAACGTTAAATTTGAAACTTTTGCCTATTGTTGTGGGACTTAAAACAGAATTTAAGTCAATTTAGGCGTGCAAATGCGAGCACAATAAAATTGAAGAGAGAGAGAGGGAGAGTAAGAGAGTAGAGAGTAGGGAAAGAGCGCGAAGATTTCAATACATTTAATTTCTTTTTTTGCAGCGAGCAACAAAAATGTCATTAGCGTTCGTTGTTGTGGTTGTAACAGCTGTTGGTAATTGAAACGAATGCGATTAACATAATTTGAAAAATCTCTGTGTGTTGTAGAAGAAAAAAATTACAATAATTTCGGTTATTAGCTGATTGGTTGCCCATTAGTAAGCGGCCTTGTTGTTGTTATTGTTGTTGTTTATGATGTTGTTGTTGTTGTATATTTAAAAGCCATTTAGTTATGTCAGACGCTTGGACTTGGAATTGAAAATTGAAAATTGGACAGTAAACGATGCAAAAGTTGAGGCATTAAAAGAAAATTACATGGGCGCATTACATAAAAATAGCTGAGGCACACACACACACACACACATCCCCCCTCTTTGAATCTTCGACTCCCCCACGTATGCAACCTACAGGGCCGCAGCGCTTAAACCAAGTGAAGTTCCGTTTGTTTCAAAATACACACACACACACACATATATAGGCCGACAAACAGAGACAGCAGAGATAGGATAAGAGGTTGGGGAGACAAGAAGTGACGTCGTCTTCAACTAGTTTCCGATGTGCGCCTTTGGCTAATTTTAGTTGCCAACCCTCCCTTAATAGAAGGGGGTGGGGGTGGAGGCAGTCAACTTTTAAGAGAGAGCGAAAGAGACCATCAAATTTTATGGGCCTCAGACCGGAGATGTTACTGCTGACCTACATACAAACAAACATACAAACAGACACTGTGTAGGAAGTGTGGGGGCCTGTGGCCCGTGGTCTGCGGCCTGGGGATTGGGGGATTGGGGGATTCAAGATTGTTGATAAGGATAGGGGCAGGGCAGGCTCTAGCGCGTCTGCTAGAAATGCAAGTCGCAAGTTCCGTACCATAAACAAAATGCCTAAAAGAGAAATTCTCAAGTTTTGTAATTGTTGTTGTTGTTGTTGTCGGTGTTGCATTGCGCCTGTTTTATGAATAATTTATGCACTTAATTGATTTTTTGTTTATTGTTCGGTTCAGTTAATTAATTATAAACTTTTGCTGTTTCTTCTCTCCCTTTTTCTTCAGTTCTACGCAGAGGATAAAAAAGAAGCAAAAGCAAAACACAAAATTAAAGCAAAACAAAAGCAAAGAAAAAGAAAAAGACTTTTGTGAGAGGCATTAAAATGGAAGCCACAACAAACAGCACAGAAAACCACACAAAGCTGCAGCTCGAGGAGGAGGAAGAGGAGGAGCATCAAGCGACAGAAGCAACAACAACAACAGCAACGACGACGACGACAGCGGCGACGATCATTGACATTCCAGTGGCTCCTGCAACCAGCAACATCTCCTTTTTATCCTCAGTTACCGTTGCCGCCGCCTGCTCCTCATATGATACAGACTGCAGCACGGCGAGCAGCACCTGCTGCACCCGCCAGGGCGAGCACATTTACATGCAGCGCGACACACAGCACAAGTTGCAAGCGCCAACGGCCACATCAGCAGCAGCAGCAGCGGCGGCGTCAACAACTATTTCATCCACATCCGCGGGCTGCAACCTGGCGCCCCTGGAATCGGATGAGCTGATGATGCTCAAGTACGAACATCGCAAGCACTGGCCATGGTTCATTCTGCTGATCTCTATCATTGAGGTGAGTCTCGATCTATGCAAAATACCACCTACAGGTCCAATTCCAAGCGTTCCAATTGCAATTTCGTTAGTTTTATTTTCACTTGTTTCCATTTGAAATGAGCAAACGTCAAATTTGTTTCAATCAAAAACGTTTCAAACTAAGTGTTTCATTTCCGCTTGTTACGCTTTCTTTTCGCTGTTACGAAATGAAATCAAAACATTCGCTCATAGCGAATGTTATTAAAGTTGAAGTTGATAATTTATGTTTATTATTAAATCAAAGAACCGCAAAATGCAATAAAATTCGTTGAAGAACTTTACAAATTCTCAACTTCCAACTAAAAGCGATAAAATTACTGCTTTCTTTTGCGCATTCTTACACACACACTTAAACACACACCAGCACACACACACACATAGAGTAGTGTAAGAAGTTTTTCCGTCTCTGGCTGCCTGCCTGGCGCCCCCAAAATCGATTGTAAATAAGCTACAACAACAGACCGAATGAGATGGAGAAAGGGAGAGCGCGAGAACGCGAGAGTTGGGGGAAGATACTATATAAGTAGGAGGGAGCGCGGCTGAGTTTCAACGAATGCCAAAATAAAGTTGGCAGGACTATCGCAGCACTCCTATGTTTATACATATGTATGCGTGTCTGCCTGTGTGTGTGTGTGTGTTATCGCTTATTTGGGACACGTTCAACGTTGCGTGTTAGACGGCAACAACATGGAGCATAGTCGTACATAAATCAGAACAACCCCAATTCCATTTCCAATTCGAATTCGAATTCTATATCCAATTCCAATTCTATAACTTATGCCTAATCTATATATATATTCTTTCTTTCTGTTGTAGATTGCAATCTTTGCCTATGACCGTTACACAATGCCCGCCCAGAACTTTGGTCTGCCGGTGCCGATACCCAGCGATTCGGTGCTTGTCTATCGGCCCGATCGTCGCCTCCAAGTCTGGCGATTCTTCAGCTATATGTTCCTTCATGCGAACTGGTTCCATTTGGGCTTCAATATCATCATTCAGCTGTTCTTTGGCGTGCCCCTGGAGGTGATGCATGGCTCGGCTAGAATCGGTGTCATCTATTTGGCTGGCGTCTTTGCCGGCTCCCTGGGCACCAGTGTCGTTGATTCTGAAGTGTTCCTCGTTGGCGCCAGTGGTGGTGTCTATGCCCTGCTGGCCGCTCATTTGGCCAACATCACGCTCAACTATGCGCACATGAAGTCCGCATCCACGCAGCTGGGCTCCGTGGTCATTTTTGGTAAGTACTCAAAACTCTCCCCAAACTCCATCACAAAGACATTTAACTAACCATCTTCTTCCCTATTTTCTCCATCTTCTCTTTGATTACAGTTTCTTGCGATTTGGGTTATGCTCTCTATACACAATACTTTGATGGAGGTGCCACTGCAGCGTTCGCCAAGGGCCCCCAGGTATCGTATATCGCGCATCTGACGGGCGCCTTGGCTGGTTTGACTATCGGCTTCCTGGTGCTCAAGAATTTTGGTCACCGGGAGTACGAGCAGCTTATCTGGTGGTTGGCGCTGGGCGTCTATTGTGCATTTACCGTGTTCGCGATTGCCTTCAATCTGATCAACACGGTCACCGCACAGCTGATGGAGGAGCAGGGCGAGGTGATCACACAACATTTGCTGCACGACTTGGGCGTGTCCTAAGCGCCAAAGCAGATCAAGTATCCAATTGAGATAACACAAGTTAAATAGGCTAATAAGAGCCCGAAGAGAGTATATGAATATCCAGGAGAGAAACATAGACATATAGACAACAAACAAACAAACAAAAAGAAAATATGAAGATAAAAAGATAAAAAGAGAAAAACAATAACAGAAACAAAAACAAAAACATAAACAAAATACAAAAGAAATGAGTTACAAAAGTTCACTCGAATGATTTTAGTTCAAAACTAGATTCAAATATTCGTTCGGCTTCACTTTTCGTTCCGTTCCGTTACGTTACGTTATCGCAAAAAGCGTTTCGT
The DNA here is from genome assembly GCA_035045065.1 of Hirtodrosophila trivittata. Taxonomy (NCBI): domain Eukaryota; kingdom Metazoa; phylum Arthropoda; class Insecta; order Diptera; family Drosophilidae; genus Hirtodrosophila; species Hirtodrosophila trivittata. Next base: position 6,874,284 of record JAWNNK010000066.1, on the reverse strand, counting down.
TTCCAACATTTCACGCAACAACCGGAAAGCAGAACAACGAGCCACCGCTTAATGAAGAACCACTCAAAGAAGAACGGGCCGAAACGTGTAAACAAATGTTGTGATAGAACCAAAGACTGAATTTTTTTTTTTTTTTGCGTGTAAAATACCTCCCCCTCCCGCCCCCCAAAAAAACACCCTGTGAAAAGGTAAAAGAGAGATAACAAACAAACAAACACACACACACATACATACATATAAATATATGCAGAGGAAAAACTATAACTAATCGCCTCTTGCTATAATTTCCTATAAAAATGTTTATAATTTAATATGTTTTTTTTTTTGTTCTCCTCTTCCCCCTCTTCTTTCGTTCGTTTATTCGTTCATTCGTTTTAATTATGTATTTATTGGCACCGTTTAGTCTGTCTAATTAACTTATTAATAGGAATTGCTATTAAAGCCTAATGAATTTGATCAAGAAACCATTGTTTACATTATATTATTTAAAATAAATATACCTCCCGCCCCCCGTCCCCCACTGCCCCTGCACTATGCCCCTCCCCTTTCAAAACTCTAGATGTACTATAACTAGCCCATAAACAAATTGTTTGAAATTGTAAATATTATTAAGTCGCACACTAGTCAAAAAAGAAAAGAAAAAAAAACAACTAAAAAAACACAAAAAAGAGCAAGAAAAAACCAGAGTAAACAATATTAATGGAATTCATCTAAGAAATTTAAAAAATATTTAAAAAAATATATAAGCACACGACGAAAACTATTTATTAATCCTCCCGCCCCCACGCCCCCCTCACTCGATGCAAAGTAAAAGCTAAAAACTAAAAAAACTAAAAAACAAATCGAAAAGCCAAAGAAAATCAAAAATAATAATCAAAATAATTGTAAAACATAAAATTTTTTTTCTACTTTTTTTTTAAATAATTTTTTTTTTTATATATAAAATTAATATTTATATGGCGAAACTAGAGTTAAACAATTTTGCCAATCCTAAATAAAAAATATATAAATATAAAAGTTGAAAAATAAAAGAAAAACCAAGAAAAACGCTAAATAGATATTCAAGTAGTTTGTTAGTTCTTCGACAGTTATTGACCGATATAAATACGATCGTAATATCACACATACGAATACATATGGTATCTATATAAAATGCATATTCAAAAAGTTATTAATCTAGCGTTATACTCAGCAAAGCGTAAGCCAAATAAATCCCCACAAATAAATAAAGCTAAGCTAATCAAAATAGTTGTGACCATCCACCCTCCCCCCGCCCCCATTAATCAGACCCCTCAGAGCCCATATGTAGTACTCCATTAAAAATTATAAAGAAAATATATACCAAGAAGACAAACTAAATAGCAATGAAAAAGAAACAAAAAATACATACACAAATATCATCAAAAAATAATTCAAATTTAAAAGAAAAACAAAAAATAAATGTCTAAATTATTAATGAAATTAAACAAAAGTGTTTTTTGGGTTGGGCTTTCAGTTTCAGCACAAACTGTAAGTTTCTAGGGGAATTTATTTTACAGCTTTTCAGATGCAACTTTATATATTATCATTATATATATATATAAAAAACTGGAGATAAACGATGTCTATAAAGGAGCCATATGAAGCCATTCCATATTGAAAATACAGTTTGAATTTAAGATTCTTTAATTTTCGAAAGCCTTTGAGTATATTTTCGAAATTGAGCAACGTTTTTAGTATTCTATATCAAATATATTCACCGATTTCTCGAGTGAAGAAAACGATGAAAAATAAGTTGTTGTTTTTTGGATATATTTTCTGATTAAGAAATATTCTTGGACTTAAAATCAAATCAACTCTTCTGGTGTTGCTGAACAAGAATATATATGCTTCAGTTAAAGTTAGTCGAAGTTTACCATTGGAATGATACTTTTTAGGATATCTTTAAGCCCAATTTAATTTGGTTAAGGATGTTTCTAAGAATTATTAATTTGCACCCTATCCTTCCTATACATAAAGCTATTATATATAGTGGACCGATGCTCTAGAGTTTTGATCAAACTAAGCACATAAACCAATGTGAAATCAAAGAGTTATAAGTCTGTTTGGGATATAAAGTATAAATGCTGCTATTAATACTTCCTATGTATAAGAAATGGTGCATATATAACCTATCTATATATAGTAATATAGTTAGCCGATCTGGTCAATTTTTTATAGTTCGCAAAGGATTTTCCAAAAATGTCTACACAAAAGTCAGAAAACCACAGGTTAAATGGATATATCAATATCGTTTTTATATTGGATGATAAGATTTATTCAAGATGCGTTCAACTAACCAAGAATATATATTCATATAACATATTTTCTTTAAAAAGTCGCAAGCTAAGCCACTTTAAAGAAAAATTCCTTCCGTAACAAAAAAGAGCCTTTAATATTTGCTTTAGTTGACAAAAAGCCAGTGCAAAATTCATTTGAGTGGCACAAAGGACATGGACATAAAGGACTTAACATGTTGAAATAATCTATTGTGCTCAATCTCCATTTATTTCACTTGACAGTTATGTATATACACACAATATATATATGTATGGATATTTATATGTGTTCATGTTAATTAAGTATTTGCAGAGAATCCATAATTTGAATAGTTGGAGAGGCGCTGTGTAATATGCCTGACAAATGCCAGATAGGAGCCTGACATCCTTCGGTAGGATGGTTTGATTGCATCTGCTGATTACTTATGAATTTGCATCGAACTCGAGCATGTTATGTAATCCACACACAATCGCACACACGCACACACACACACACACACATTCTAATATACATATTGTATGATATAATGAAGTCAAGTGCAGGAGAGTTGAGATTTATAGTATTGTCATTGTCATTGTCATTGTCGGATTGTCAGCTTAGTAGACATGCTCCAAGGCAACATTGGGGGCGGCAGAGCAGCGCCTCAGGATTATGGAGGTACCCCTGCCGCCGCGTTGCAGCAGTGGCACAAACATTTGAGATTTATGTGCAACAGACTGTGGCAGAGTCAGAGTCGAAGTTGGGGACAGAAACTGCCGCCTCAAAATCGAAATTCAGGCAAAATGTCAACAACAGCAGCGGCAGCAGCTCCATGGACAGACGCCAGGCGAGTCGACTCGAATCGAGTCGGAGAGCCGAAAAAGGGGCACATAAATAACGCGAGCAACGGGCGTCGGTCATCGAGTAGCTGCTGCCCCGATGGATTGTGCCACCACCTGCCCCAATCCGCAATCCACAATCCTCAATCTCCACCCCCTCGCCATAATGTCTGCCCCCGTCCCTCCCTTTCCTCACCGCTTTCTACCACATATAGTAGTGACCGGCTACAATTGTGGCTGTCAAGAGTTGTGTGTCCCTGGCAGAAGCCGTTCGGCTTGTTTCTGCGAATGGCAGGTGCAACTCAATCAACGCCGCCGCGAGGCTGCAACGTTGCCGATTGCGATTGTTGCATGGCATCTGGCGAGTCAGCGGGCAGCCCAGCGAACGTGCAACGTTCAATGTTCAACGTCGCAGCATTCAACATTTAACATTCAACATTCAACAACTGCGTTCAACGTGCAACTTGCAACGTGCAGCCCGAACGCCACCTGCCAAAAGTTACCAGAGCTTTGACTTTATTTGCTCCAAAAGGTGAAGCCGTTGTACTCAACTGATCAAGCAAACTGCGGAAGCTACCTGGAAGCTGCATACCTCAACTCGGCATCAAAGATCAACGATCGTAAGAGCTCCACTCAAGTGTTACCACATTTACAAGTCAAAATAGACCAATATTATTATAGGTCTATTGCTGCACAAACTGAAATTTATAGTACAAACAATCATTAAATCTGTTCGACAAGTATGGGACATAAGATCGGCTGAGATCTTCTGATGATTCTAATGATTCCAAAGTGATCGCAAAGCTACACATTCTTCACATTACTTAAGCTGTAATTAAGGCATAGGAAAGGTATTTCCAGCTCAACCTATCAATCAGTTAGCTTATATTTCCAGCTTTCCAAAAGAAAGGTTTTCTCTGACTATCTTTCTTCGGAGACTCATTTGAGATTCTTCAGTTTATGTTTTGGTATGGTTCTATATATGACACAGCTTCACAGAAGGATCTTTATCCAATAAGATAGTTATTGATTCTTGGAAGATTCTTTAAGATATAAGAAACCTTTTCTTTCTATTGATCAACCTATCACTAAGATTGACATTATATTGAAATCTTCCACCCAAGCCACGATCCACTCACTAGCTTCCTTCTCTATATGCGCATAAGGATCATTAATTATATTATATAATATATAGTTAGAAATCTGTTGAAAGCCTCGATCGTCAGTCGATCTACACCTTGAAGAGGAGGGGTTAATCTTTCAGTCAATTAAAGTCTTTCCTGTCACTAGAAAGCTTTCCTCGAATGTTTTCTCATAAAATATCATTTAATAATTTCGTTCTTTCATCTTTCTTCAAATAAAGTTTCAGGGAAAGTTTTAGTTCACCCCAAGGAATAATCTTTCAGTAAATTACAAATTTTCCTGTCAGTAGGAAGTTTTCACATAAGACCCCATCTACAGATCTCCTTCTACTTCCCTCTTTCTTCAAAGAAAGTTTCAGGGGAAAGTTTTAGTTCCTTAAGTAAATCTCCAAGGAATAATCTTTTAGCCAATTCTAGAGTTTCCTGTCACTAGGAAGTTTTCCTTGAATGCTTGTAATACGACTCAATCTACAGATCTCCCTTTACTTCCCTCTTTCTTCAAAGAAAGTTCCAGGGAAAGTTTCAGTTCCTTTAGTAAATCTAAATCTCCACAACTTTTCTTTATGTGTATTTAAGTTGTGTAACCAAAACATAAAAATTAAATGAAACTCATATAAGGATTGCTGCTAAGGAGTATATAATACCGTTCGTTAAGATAATCGATGCAATCCATTCACATTCGAGGCACTTAAAAGACACATTCCTTGAACAAAGGACCACCTCTTAGCATGGCTATCAAAGCGTATCCTTATCATCATGGTCACATAACAACTCCATACTGAACGTAGCCCAAAGTCATTTGGAATGACCCTGAATGGCAATTATCCCATCATGAGTAGCAGCTGAGTTGCTGCTGTGCAAGGGTAATGAAAGGTAATGCCTGCTCCTATCCACATCCTTGTTGCTGTCGCCCAGCATTTGCACTCAATTAGGTGGCTATCAATCTGTTTGCTTTACCTGGACACACACACACACAGACGCACACACACATGCACATACAGACAGAGAGCAAGTCCAAGCGCAAGAGTGATTCGAGTCAAGCGGCTCCTGAGTTGCAGCCATCATCCAAGTAGCTGCTTCTCGGTGGGGCGCTAATTGACTGAATGGGCACACAGCATATATACAGTTAAAGAGAGAGAGAGAGAGGGGTATAGAGAGGGAGACAGAGTGCAAAGGAGAAGCGTCAAAGAAAACTTAATGCAGAAATCTGCTAACAGTCTCATGCTGTGAAAAGGAGTAAGTGCATCCAGATGGATGCTACAAAGTAACGAACTAGGCGGATCGGTAAGCAAAAGTATCCTTCGATTCGTTGAACATGACGCAGGAAGCTTTTATAGTAGCTGGAGCAGGTGTCACTTAGGTAACCTGTCAACCCCATAAGCTCTGGCAATTAAATGGCACACCCTACGTCCGGGTAGTGCTCCATCCACCGGCAGCGTTGACAACACGGCACGCACACACCTGGGATTTGAGCATGTGAGAATTATGAATATATCTCGCACAACTTTGACAGTTACCTCCGACCCGTAAGGCAAATCCTTTGTTGTCTGCGCCAACATACGGTAGCGATTATATCAAGGGCGGGGGAGTCAGACCAGGGCAGCCGGGACTTAAATTGCCACGGAGCACGCACAGGTGCAGACGGCGGCACGGTGTCAGCCAGCGCCTCGTACAACATAGGGGAAAATGAAAACTAATTCCATCCCGGCTTAGTCCGGACTGGGTGGCAGTCGAAGCCTCAATCTTAGTTCTAATGAAGCCACAACATGACCTCATGTATGCCTGGGCCTGACCGGTCGGCGGACAAATGTCGATAGCAGCACATAGTGCCCCCCCATAAGAGCAATTAACCTAAAAGGGCTCCCATAAAACCCATGGCCCATATCCTGCGTCAGCCAGGAAATTCAATATGATGGTACTGGCCACATTTTTGGCCATATACCTTGAATATATTAGCCCGCAGCTCATGAGGCACTTTGATTTTTGTGCGCTGCAAGTGGGTTGAGTGAATCCTTAAGCCCAACTCCTAACGACAAGCTCGGCATTATTAGCCATGTTAGTGCTGCTTGGCGTGTAAATGAAATCCTTGCAGAAGCCTAATTATTTCAACATTTGTGTCGCATTCCACGGTTTTCTTTATAATTACTGCACGGAGGGTCCTTTGTCCTTTGTCCTTTGGCAGCGGGGTCAAGCGGGTCTAATACCACACTTATTTCTTTCAGTGCAATGTTCGCCACTTGTTTCCTTAGCCATTCAGGCTGCAGAAATTAATTACACCATGCGGACATAAGGACTCTCCAACAGCCAGGACACTACACACAATGTTCCACACAAGTATTTAATGAAGCGCTTAGCGGGAAAGGAAAGGAAGAAGGAAGTTAAAGAAGAGGATAAAAACCAAAGTGCCAAACCGCAAAAATAAAAAAGGAAGAAAGAAAGAAAGTCCGAAAGAATTTCCATATTTGCCGGCGCCGGCGTCAAGTTAGATAAATGAACGTATCCTGGAGCAGGCAGCTGCACCGGCAACTGGGACTTCAGTTTATTAAAAGTTAACTGCAAACTGGCTTCAGGCAACCGAGTCGAAGCTCAGTTCAGTTGAGTTTACCTGCTCCTCCTCGATGCCTGATACTATGCTCCGTTTCTGTTTGGGTTTTTGGCTGGGGCTGGGGCTGAGTACGAGGAGCGAGGAGTACTCTTAGTACATTCCTGGGTTACAATATTTCAGTGGGCCTTATGACAGGTACAAGAGACCTTTGATAAGCATGCATCGGACATGGACAGTCGTCTGGAGTTTGTGTTCCACTGTCGCAGATAAAGTGGCTGGTTGCCCAAGTTACAGCGACTGTGAGACTGTGAGTTACTTTTCCATATCCTCCTTGTCCTCATCCTCCTTGTTGTCGTCATCGCTGTCATCACAGGGAAACAAAAGTCAAGACACAGCCACAAATGCAGGTTGATTTCAGCGTCGCGTCGCGTCGCGTGGGATGCAACGTCCGCACTTTACATGGTCACCTGCTCCTCCCTTCGTATCTTTCGCATTCCCATTGCTCTCCCGGCTCGGCTTGTTCGCATTGTTCGCCTCTTCAGTGGAATTCCTGGACAGCTGGACAAGCCGCATGGAGCGTGTGCATGAATATGTCAATGTAATGATCTGCTCGTTGTACTTCGTATCTGCTGAATTACATAAATATTAACTTGTACTTTTTATAAACATGTTTGCCAGCGAAGGACAAGGCTCCAGCTCCATACGCTTCTCCCTTCGGTCTCCATCTCCATCTCCCATCTGTATGCTCCATGCATCTTTTTCCTTATTGATATGATTTATTTACTGGCTCGCTCTACCCATAAGCTCAGCGAATGTGCAAGTCCTATATACTCGGACCAGCACATCCTACTATATGCCAGTAGTCAATTAAAGCCCTACCCCTATATACGATTCTTCTTTTGATCGCAACGATTCTCCTAGAAATACGAGTAGACTTCTTCAGATAATATAAAACTTTGGGGAACCAAAAGATCTCCACTTTAGCTTCCTATATAAGGCTCTTGGCTATGAAATGGAGTTGTCTTTTTGCAAAATACATCCATAAAAATATTTATATATCTATATATATTCTTGTATAGGGCGATAAACCGACTGACTATCTTCCCTTTCAGCTAATTCAAGAAACATCAAAACAGAATATTTTATATTGGAACCGTTTCAACTTCAATTTCTGTTCCCAGCAGGAGAGGAATATGGCAGTGACTTGGGTGCGGATATAAACAAATTAACGGGTCAAGCATTAATCAGCGTCAATTGAATCCTTTGTCCAAGCAAACGCATTAGCTTTCCTTTTTGTCCAACTGTTTGGGATCCTATTCCTAGCACAGTTGTGGGCGCAGTTGCCACAGCGAACACTTTATTTGCTTATTTCGTTTCGTACACGCTCCCATTTCCCATTTCCCACTTCCCCTCCCCCTTCTCTTCTCTCAATTTTCCATTTTCCATTCTCCAATGGATTTTTTTCTGCTGTGACAAGCTCTGACGAATGATTAACGGTGAAATATGCTCAAACAAACATAAATTCGTGTCCGCCGGGATTTGCTAACAGCAGAAGCGCGTCAATGCGAACTGGTTGACGCGTTTGGAGCTCGCATTTGGGTTTAGGATTGGGGTTGGCAATTCGAATCAGGTTGGGCATCCGTGAGTGAGACACCAACAACACGAAAAAAGGAACCAGCAAAAAAAAAAGGAAACCAGCAAATGGAAGAAGGTAAGTGCGGTCCCAGGTGCGTGCATGAAATTGTCACGGAAATTCAACAGTTTTTTCTTTTCGCTTTTCACTCACTGTTACAACTCATGGCTCCTTTGTGTCACAAGGGAAGGCGCAATGCTTTGATAAAGATGGATGCATGCTAAGATCTTGCATCGCACATCGCAAATAAATATTTAAGAACTTTGCGTGTCCCAAATTGCCGACGACGACGACGATACGTGCATAGTATATAGGTATTCACACGCTCACTTGAATTTACGCTTATACGAAAAGCACTTTAAAAAAAAACTTAAGTTAATTTAAAATTTTTCACTTTTGACCACCCAAACGTAAAAATTAAACTATTTGGCGATCTGTCAAAGTTTAGATTGATCAGGAAAAGATGACACTGAAATTGTGACGTCACAATTGCAAAAGGTACCAAGCAAAACAGTTCAAATAGCTGAGGGAGCAGTCCTAAGCGGTAGAAGTTCATGAGCAACGATAGAAAAAATAAATAGTCATTTATAGTTTGACCGGCGGAGATGGAAAAGGGAAATATTTTGCAATTTAAGCTCAGGTGGCAATGCTATTATGTGAAATTTTTTATTGAACAGCGAAGGGGAAATGATCCCCTTACGACAAAATTGATAGTTTGAACAGAGGAGAAGGTAAAGGGAAATGCTTTGCAATTTAAGCTCAGGTGGCAACGCCATTATGTGAAATTTATATTGAACAGCGCAGGGAAAATGATCCCCTGGCGACAATATTGATAGTTTCACCAGCGGAGTTAGTAAAAGGAAGTATTTTGCACTTTAAGCTCAGCTGGCAACGCCATTTTAAGAGATTTCCTATTTATCAGCGAAGGGGAAATGATCCCCTTACGACATATTGATAATTTGACCAGCGGAGATAGTAAAGGGAAATATTTTGCAATTTAAGCTCAGGTGGCAGTGCTTTGTTTTATGATTTCATACTTATCAGCAACTGGGAAATGGTCCTGTGACATTAAATTGATATATTAATATTTATTATCAATGTATTTTTCAGCTTAAATTGGCAGCTCCCAATGAACAACGAAGGGAAATAATCCTATGACGTAAAATTGCCCAAAAACCCCATTCGATACAGTGCAACCTGATCTCGGGTGGCGACTCCGGCATATAAAAGCTTGCGCTGAGTATCGAAGGAGGATATGTTTTGAATAATGAAGAGTATTTATTCAATACAATAATTACCCGCACACAATAAAAACTGAATTTGTTAATATATTTTTCTTTTTTATTTATTTACTTGCGATTTCAAAATTATGTACAAAATACAAATGTGTATAGTAAATATTCAATTGGTGCTGTTTTATTTACTAAGGCTGGCAGTGATGATATTTCATAAGGGCAGTTTCTTTTCATTTCTTTATATAAAGGTATTATTTTGAACCGATTTATTGTTTTACTCGTAACTTATCTACTTCACCGATTTGAGGTAGTTTTGAGAATATATCCTCATTCATTGTATATATGTATACATAAATATATTTAAGGCCTGCAGTTGGACAATTCTGGAAATTTTGAATAAATTTGTTGATTGTTTCAATTTCGGTTTTCAATATAAGTACCATAAGCACTCTCAAGCATATATATATTTTATTAAACATGCTCTTCCCATGGGGGTTAACTTTTAATTAGTCTTACGCTTAATCCTAAAAAAAAAGTCTTCAATTTGTGATTTAAAAATTTCGAATTCCTTGAGCATCAAGTTTATGTTCGCGTAAACCTATTCAGTTCCGATTGATTGTAAATACATAATGGCTATCAGTTTCAATCTCAATCTAAATTTCAAAATTCATCAAGTATTGTTACTTCAAAACGAGATTTGAAGCTATTGATTACGTAGAAGAGACGATTGTCTATATATATATATTGTACAATGGACGGGTATGTCTATATACATACATACCATACATCATAATATCCTGTCTGTACATATATTGCACGCAGTAAATGAACTTACAAAACGATAAACTATAAACTTATTCACTGTCCAATTGGGAAACAATAAACTAAATAACAAAAACTTCAACGAATCCAAAACAAAAAAAAAAATAATCGATAATTTTCCTTAGGGGAATCAACAAAAGACAAACGTGGCAGCTTCCTTATTAAACTTTGAAGTTATTAAAGTACGTTTCAGTCACGCGAATCTTCTCTACGCGCATATTGAACAATGTGACACCGTTGAGTACATTGAAGGCGACAGCAAAGACAACGCAGGCCATGTAAGTGCCCAGAGCGATCCACCAGAGGAGCTGCTCGTGCAACTTCTGCTCGAAGTTTTTGAGCACGAGCAGGCCGATGGTGAGACCCGCCACAGCTCCAGCTAAATGCGCCACATATGAGACGGCTGCGGTGCTGGCACCCACCTGGCCGGGCAGTGCATCCTCCCCAGCGTAGCGTGCATAAATCGCAAAGCCAACGTCACAGGAGGCTGCAGGCGATAAGTTAAACGGGATCTTCATTAGTTTATGTGGAAAGACTTACCAAATATGAGTATAAATGCCAGGCGTATGACGCCGTAACGCATCTGGTGATAGTTGAGCAGCACGTTGGCCAGATGCGCCGCAAGCAATGCATAAACGCCGCCACTGGCGCCCACCAGGTACACCTCCGGATCGAAGATGCTGGTGCCAAGCGAACCAGCCAGCACACCCGAGAAATAAATGCAGGCGATGCGCGTCGAGCCGTGCACCATCTCCAGCGGCAGTCCAAAGAGCAGCTGCACGGCCACATTGAAGCCCAGATGGAACCATCCAGCATGCAGCACCATATAGAGCACAAATCGCCAAATCTGATGACGCTTATCTGGGCGATAGATAAACATGGAGTTGGTGGGTATTGGTCCCGTTGATGCCGCCTCTCCCGCGACCAGTGTATGGTACACAAAAAAGCCCAGCTGTCAAATAAATATACAATTGGGATTGTGATCGTATAATAAAGATTTGTACCCACCTCTATGATTGTGACCATTACAATGAAAAAGGGCGGCGGGAAGCATGTGTAGCGATCCGCATAGTATTTGCGATCGCGCTCCTCCGGCAGCACCTCGACGGCCACCGCGTGCACCATCTTCCTGAAGAGCGGCGGCTCGCTGAGCACCAGCTGAAAGTCGTTCTCAGAGCACACTTCACGATCCCGCTGATGTACCGCGCATTTGAAGCTACGCGTCCGCTTGCCGCTCATCTGCAAATGACCAGGGATATCATGAATTAGGAAAGGATTTATTGAACTACAAACCAAAAAGAAAAAACAATTGGAATCATTGTCAATGCACAAAATGGACCTGACCTTAGTTACTATAGAAACCAATCAGATCGGAAGCTGCATAAGATAGATCTTACTGGATAAATAATCCGGATAAGATTCGGATTAAGTCCAGCTTTGTTGTTCATATTTAATGAGAGAGGATTGGGCAATGAACGGATTATACTTTGGGGCCATGAAAATCTTGAAGTTTCTTCGCGTTCCAATTGGAAGATATCTTCCGACAAAATCTGCAAACATAAAACTTAACCCCAAAACTAAACGAGCCATAAAATTATGAAAACGAGTGTACAAAAAAAAAACCACAACTTGGTACGAATGACTAGTAAAGAGTTAGGACTGTGTTAGGGACTGCAAAAGTAAATAATTTTTATTATGTAATTAAGATGTTCACAAAAGATGCGAACGGGGCGAGCAATTAAGGCGCTCCATAAAAACTAACAGCAACTAACAGCGCCAGGGCAGCCCACAACAACAATAAGACGAAAATCTGCAAAAAGCGGAAAATGTGTATTGTGTTTAATTAAAAGCTGAGACTGCGGCTGAAATCATAGCGGGGGGATGGAGACGGAGATGAAGACTGTGACAGGCAGCAAGAAAATCCAAATGAAGCCTACGCGCAATTTAAAATTCACGATTATGAAACGCGAAAAAAAACAAAGAAGAATTGATCTAGTTGGGCAGCTACGAGATACCCTACACACAGATCTGAGGTGCAGTACACACGCTCACACAAGCAGTTCACTGTCTTATACTATGAGAATAACTTCTAAATATACATATCTACTTTATATGGATAAAAAAATATTGGACATAACAATCTTATATTGTACCAAATTACAACATTTCTGTCAGTTACAAAGTTCTTCAAAGATTTATCATACCCACTATAAGTTAAGGTACAGGGTATATGCCAAAAAGAAAAAAGAAACAATAATCCACAAATTAAGCTCGCAAAACTAACAGGCGAAAAGGGAAGGCGAACAAAATAGTTACTTCCGCTGGTAGCCGCAACAACGAAACGCAACGCAACGCAACAATGCCGGAGTGGCCGTGGGAGGTGGACAAGTGTCGTCTCTAGTTAGCCCGAGCGACGTACTATTATTAGTAATTATCAAATTTGGTTTAATTGATGAATCGCCTGTCGGGGCTCATAACGTGCAATTGCAATCCGCAACGTTTCACTCCTACTCAACTCAGTTACAAGGTGGCAACGCTAAAGCAGACACGCACACACATACACTAACAACAATATGCATGTGTGTAGCGTACAATCACAATTATAACGGCATTTATTCACTTAATAATGCACTCATTGAGTACTGACACGAGAATAGAAGAAAATACAAAAACCTCTGCAAGCATTTTCTTATCAATTAATTATCTACATTTTATTTTTTTATATTCAACTTACGCAGTGTAATTTTAACTTGGCGCGCTTTTGGTTCGTGACGCTTAAAAACAACTTTTAACTGCAATATTATTATTATGTTATGGATTTGCACAGCTTACTAACATAATGCTGGTTAATTGATTAAGCATTAAGCCGAAATTAACAAATTTACGGACAAACATTGAGTGTCGCCTGAACAAACACACGTAACACATTTAACTTATAATTTGCATGGAATTAACAGTTTTTCCCGCCGCGCTGTGCTTTTTTTTCTATTGTTATTTACTTTGCTTTGCTTTCATATGCAGGCGCTGCCCACTTGCTACTACACCAGATAGTGTCCAGGGCTGCATTTCACACTTCCCACGCTTCGTCTCCCTCTCTTCCTATGTCTATCTCCTTCTCTCATATTCCTTAATTCAAAAATTCAAATAGGCACAATTTTTACTTCCGATTTGTCGTTTCTACGTATTAAATTGTTAACTGGTGACAAAAGGCGCAACGGTGAACGGTGAATGGTGAATGGTTTGGGCCAAAAAAACAATGGAACACCCAAATGCATTGTGGGACTGTGATAAATCTGGTTTCGCCAACATAACAACAAGATCAAACGATGAGGCGGCAACAAATATATTGTACATATAGGGCCAATAGCCGCTGGCGGAACATTCTCTAACAAATAATTGTTTATCATTTGTTTTGTGACGGGCTCGACGGGTGTGCGAATAACATTCCCTCCTGCCCTGGACACTGTCCTGCACGTCCTTGCGGCTGAGCCTGATAATGACATTACCAAGCAGCAACGCCGCATGCCGTCGTCAGTGGCGGCAATTCAGGTAAACGCTCGAGATCCCTGCTACACGGCATACATTTAACTCAGTTACATTTATATATATATATATATATATATATTTCTATTTGTGCTTCATTCAGAGGGCGAGGACGATGCGTGGATGTGGGCATCGTTTTTAGGTCACAAAACAAAAAGCGACAAATTGACGCAAAACATTTAACACACTCCCCCGACTATGTCGCCGACGCCGATGCCAATTTTGACCACCGCCACCAGACGACACATCCATAACATGGTTAACATTGGGAGAAAAGGACGCACAACGACAACGACAACAGCAACGGCAACGGCGGTGTTTCTTTATGTGGAACACCTAGGAAAAAATTCCTTTGAATTACGTTGTTACGTTATGTCCTCTATGTGCGTGTGTGTGTGTGTGTGTTTGTTTTTTGTTAGCCATGGGCTATGCGCAAAAAAGGACATCTTCGCTGGCGACACGGAGGACAACGACAACGGCAAGGACAGGACAGAGCACGTTGTGTGCACTACATTATGCATTTTATGTGCCCTCATTCAGCGTGTTGACATTTTTATTCCAAGCATTTAAACAATATTTACAAACTGCCGCGCCGAGCTGGGAGGGATACACATGATGCATGGCCGGATCGATGGTCAATAATGTCCATTATACGTTGCGACGTGGATTCCATCTCCCGCCACGAAATTACTTTAAACAAAAAACTTTATTTTTTGAGCTTTTAAAAGTCCACATAATCCCCCATCTGACGGCCAGCATCAATCTATGTATGGGACAGGTATCTTATCCAATTCGCCGGACTGTTTATTGACCAACATTTATCCAGCTAAAGCCTCCCATTTATTTATTGTTTCAGCTGGGGGAGCTGGGAGCTGGGAGCTGGGAGCATCTGGAAAGCAGCCACATCAACTAATTGAATCAAAATATTGTTGCAAGGAGCAATTCAATTTTTATACATTGTTTGCCCAGTTGAGTGTTGGCCCCAGGTGAATACGGTCATATTTTCATCCATTTTGTATTGTTTGTTAAATTTTGTAGCCAAGCCAAGTTGTTCGATCGCCCGCCCAGTGCGCAATTTGCCGTCCAAATGGTTTTTACTGTAATTACCAGGGAATGGACCATCAGCAGCATTTTTTTCTTTGTCGGTCTCTTGGCGTCTACTAATTATCACATTTTTACTCATTAAAGTCACATTTTGCCCTGCAGGACCTGACACGGCTACGGCTGCTGCCCCCGCCTTCGCCTCCGCCTGCGCCTCTGATCCTGCTACGACTACTGTTTGCTGCTCGTAATTATAGGCCAAACGGCGACGGCGTCTCATCGTCCTCAACGAAGGTAATCGGCCTTTCAGCCCGCTTAGCTACTGTAAAGGCAACAGGATGATACCTCGATGATGATGATGATGATGCTGATGGTGATTGATTAGTAGCCACTGACCAGGTCTATCACTGTTGATGAGCTTCTTAAGCAGCCAGCGACAGAGCCGTAGACAGCGACTAGCCAAGCACCGCCGGCTGCAATCTGCTGAGCAAATTCAGCGCGTGGCAGAAAAACAAACGACAACCAAATCTTTAGAGCACACACAAGGAGCAGCTGAAGCTGGAATGGAATCGGAGGATGGAGCGGAGGGTTGGCCGGGGCCAGAAGCTAAACAACAAATCGAATACTGATTTGGAGCGGAAGTTCGTTTGCACCTTTCTGCAGTTTCCTGTGTGTGCAGAAACAACAACACACACACACACACACAACTAGCATGCTGCACTACACACACACACACACACGCACACCCCACACACGCACACGCATGTCAAGACTTCACTTCGCGACTGCTTGAAGTCTTTTGACGTTTGGCCTTTGACGCCGCATCTATTGTCTTGACGAAAGGAACCAATGCGTCGTCCCAATCCCTGCAGCTTTGTGTTTTTGCTGCAAATCAAAAGCTATATACGATGGATATAAAGATTAAGATTTCCATTCTGCCCCTTAGTGTGTACAAATGTGTGTGTGTGTGTGTGTGTGTGTGAGGCGCCTGTAAGGATATGCTCTTATGTGCTGCATATGCAAAGCGCTGCCAAGGAGCAGCTGTCGTCGTCGTCGTCGCTGAGTTCTGTGTTTGATTTGCGATTTGAGGCTGGCGGAAATGGAATGACACGCCAGGCACAAAGGCAGCCCGCCAAGCCACTCCACGTCATTGTTTGGCAGTCCGTCGCAAAAGATTGGCAAAAATGCCAAATGGAAGCCAAATAAAAAGGAAAAGAAAAAAATAAAAACATAGAAGACTCCATTCCACTAAGCGCACGCATTGTAAACTAGGAGACGAGGGGCGTGCCGCTAGAGATTGCCTGCCTGGGCCCCAGATCAGCCATGTGTATGTCTAGTAATCGGATATCATTGCCACTGACTAACAATCAAAATTATTGTATATGGATTCATTTATTCTTTTTTTTTTATAGAGTTTTCCGAGCGACTGCACACGCGACCCGTAATGCATCCCATTCCATTTAATGCCGTATCACATCCCGTGTGTGCACACACAATCGGTGCGGGCATCAGCTGCCGCGACTGGCAACAAGGTGCAAACATGAGCAGCGCGTGTCCTAGCCGAGGTGAGCACTTGATGTCTCATTACCATTTGGACTTAGTTCTCTTCTTTTGATTTGACCCAAAACGGGTCACAGGTTAATGATGCGCGCCCCGTGCCCAAACCCATTGCCCATTGCCCATTGCCCAAACCCATGCCCATGCCTATGCGCTTCCGCCAACGTGTCGCAATTATGCGAGGCACTTGAGCTTGAAGTGGAGTGCACGGCCAGGGCCACCTCCACGACAGTTGCCAGTTGCCATTGACCTCTGCCAAAAAATAAAAAGATACTAAACCAAGGGGGTTGCTGCAGGGCACTGTGGAGAGAGGAGAGGAGCGGAGCGGAGAGGGGGAAACGTTGGATGGTGTTTTAGTGCCGTCATAAATGTCAGGTGCGCTGCCCATTTAAATTTATTCAACATAATTAGTTGTGGCCATTACAGCAGTAGCTACCGCTCCCACTCCCGCACCGCACTGTGCCAACTAATTTGATTCGAAATTGTTGTGGCCATGGGAAGCTATCTAATGAGCTCGCCAAGGCACAGCAATACGGCTACTTATAGTGGGTGCATAGAAGGAGGGTTTGGACTTGGCCAGTGGCCATGTAATCAACAAATGGATAAGGAAGGATACCAAAAAAAAAACTAACGGCAAATGGAAGAGCCGAAAAATATGAAGCGAGAAATGCATAAACGATTATTCAGGACGTTTTTGCTGCAGGACATCGATATACAGCCAAAAACCAGGACGCTTTATTGCCACATTTCGTGAATATGGCGAAAATATTGAAGAGCATTTTAAGCTGCATGTATGTGTGTGTGTGTGTGTGTGTGTGTGTGTGTGTGTAGCTGTGTGTGTGAAATTGTGGACAGTTGCAGTTGGTGCTGTGCCATTTATGTGTTCACATCGTTATCCTTGCCCCGGATGCACAACAATCAAAATAAACTGCTGCCAAATTGACCATTGACCAAACATTGTCAGCAGCAGCAGCAACAATATGAACAGAGGCTTCCTTAATGGAACACCAGCAGTCCGCCTCCTGCGTCCTGCATCCTGCCAATGCCCATCTATTGCCATTGGCACGTTTTGGCATTGGACCAGAAATCAGGATGCAATTTCTGCTTCAATTACCCAACTCGAGTGAAAAACTTAATCCAAATATTATCTCGGATCTAGTGGAAGGTCCTGAAATGAATGTGCAGTTAATCAGAGGAGGGACCTTAAAGCTATGCCAGATCAGGGTCAGCTCACATGCCAATTAGCTGACCCAAGCATAGTGAAGCTACTACCATAAGAGATCAGATAGTATTCCTATATAGTATCTCGAGTTAAAATTCTCTAAACGAGCAGCAGGAGAATGGAAAATTGATTTAAGAGCAAAAATATGATCTCTAATGAACTATCATGGAGCACATTCACACCTTATGGCAATCGTTGGCGTTTTTAACTGGAATCGCTCAAAGGTAGCCGTTGCAGTCCGATGCTGGTCGTAACTGGACGTTTTTCATGCGATTTGGAATATTATTGTAGAATTGTAGAATAATGAAATCGCTAAGAGATTCCAATTGATTCGATGCGTCGTATAGACCATTTATGGATTGGCATTGATTTAATACCGCGTCGACAATCTATGCAGCCAGCGCCAGATGACTAGCGTCCCCAGAGCCCAAGGCGCAAGGCATTTTGCACCTTCCATGCAACGGTGGCTCCAAAGTCCGCAGCTGATCTGATTCCGCCGCCTATCAGTGCTTCAAATCAGCAGAGAGCAGACGCCACTGATGCGTGTGGACTGGGACTGAGACTGTGACTGGTACTGGGATTGCGACTGGGTACTGGGACTGGGGCTGGAACTGGAACTGTGGAGCGCCTGTTGAGGGCCGTCAACGGCATCATCCTCGTTGGTTCAATGTTTATTCAATAAACCCGATCGCAGACGTCGCCGTCACCGTCGCCAGCTGGCCTGTTGGCATTCCTGGCCGTTTGCTGGCCAACCAGACATTCCCCATTCAATACAAGCCGCAGGAATTTCTTGGTGCGTGCTCGGCACAGGTTCAGCTGGCTGGCTGGCTGACTGGACTTTGGCGTCTGCCAGCTGCGTCCCAACCACTGATTATGATAATGGAGGCGACTTGCGACTTGAGACTAGCAACTTGCGACTCCGTCAATTGCTTTCGTTTATGATCGAGCTGCTCTGGCAGCTCCGTTGACTTTCTGATTAATGCAAGAATTCTCCTCGGCGTTCCTACTGCTTTTTGCTCCCTGATCAGTTTGCAATTAAAACCCCTGTAGCCTTGGATTGCCGGCTAAATGGGAAGTGTGCAAATCATTATACACGCGATCATGTCACAAATCTTGATGAGCTTCTCGACTGTGGAGTCAGCTCCAAGGTCTTCCATTCCACGCACAACTACTAAAAAAAAACTATAAAAACAATTATAAATCCTTAAGGATAGAGTATCAATGCTTCGTTCTAATCGTATATTTGCACAGTTTGATTCTTCAGCCTCAGCTGCTGCGCCTGTTGCTGAATCTCGTTCTGGCGTCGCCCGCTGTGCCCGGCCAGATGCTGCACTGCTGACGTTCGATGCTGACGATCGACGACCGACAGCCTCGTGCCTGCAGTTGTCATAATGTTCAACACGTTTGGCCCCTCGTCATTGTGGATGGTGGCGGCGCCGTTGCCGCCGTCCCTGACCACTGGACGATAGACGATGGACATGGGCTGATGGTAGAGCTCTTATGCGCTTCTGCGCTCCCATAAAAGGATTTGTCACGTGCGAGCTTTTGTTAAAAATTCAGCAATCATCGGGCAATCTCCATTGTATCGATGTCTGCATAGGAATCGCCTCCACGCCGTTTGCATTATGCATGTCACATGGTCGTCGTTGCGGCATTCCTGCTTTAATTCAGCCAGCGTCCCAAACAAGGACATGCCACAGCCACATTAGCCGGCCGGCCTGCCGGCTGGCCCATATGGTTGAGCTCTCCTTCGAGTTCCCTTTGCACCTTCCACTCCTCCTCCCCCGCTCCCTCGCACTCGATCATTGAAATTGAAATTTATAATTAAGTGGAAAAATGTTGTGTACTGCGATCTCTCGTCTTTGATAAGCAGCCCTTGGTTTTTTGCTACTGTGACACCTTCGCATAAGGAGCAGCAACAACCGGATCTCTATCTCTGTCTCGCTTTGATTCCAAAGATAGATCCGAATCGGAGTAAGCAGCTGAAATCATGATGTTGTCACAGACAAACAACAACAAAGACAAACGCATTACAAGCCCATCAACAGGAGCTCTAATGATAACTATGCCATCAGCAGAGCATTGTGAGGTTGACCAAACGACTGACGAATGAGCTCTGCCATTCACAATTACCGTTAGGCACACACACACACACACACACACATAACACACACAACGAGACAGACACAAAGGTAAATAGAGTCTGTGATGGTATGGCTAATTCATGACTTTAAGGACTCTTTGTCAAACAATGGAAAAGACAAGACAAGGGCGCATACACTTGGCATTCACTATGCATGTGTGTGTATAGGTTGTGCGTGTGTGTGTGTTTGTTGTGTGCCTGTGCGTGCCAATCAAGCAAAGAATCAATCAAATTGCAATAGGATTGTCAATGTTAACAACAAACAACACTGAGTGGCCACAAACGATAGAGGTGACTCTTCCACCGGTGAATTGTAGAATCTTTTGCTCCAGGACAACAAGGAATTAGTTTGATTTGCTCTCTATGTAGATGGGACTACCATGTGTGTACCCAACTCTTCAAGCCAAGAACTCAATTCGTCAATTCGCCTAGTCCTGGTCGTGGTTCTGCACCATTAAAGGCACACACACACACACATAAGTCAAGGAACTAGGACCAACAAAAGTCCTTGTACGCAGTCCACAGGTAAACAAATTCAATAGGCACCAAAGGGTGACGCTCACAGGCACAGGCAAAGGGCCAGAAGGTGCATTTACTTGTATTTGGCGAGTGCGAATGGACTTTTTGCAAACAAACAGGTAACAACAAGGATGTAACTGGCATGCGTTGTCCCTGCCAAGAGTATACTCTTACAATGAGTCCCTAAGTTCTGTCACAAATTGTGTCACGCTTTGAAGGGAGCAGCTTCTGCTATGTTATCTATATACGTATATATTCTTGATCAACATTATGAATCAGAAAGGATGTATGAAAATTTATCTATCTCTTTATCTGTGTCTTTATCTTTATCTGTGTCTGTATCTGTATCTCTATCTTTATATGTGTCTGAATGTATATCTTTATATGTATATTTTTCTATATACTTAGCTGTATTTTTATCTATCCAATATCCATATCTATATATTTATCTTTATCTATATCGATGTCTATATCGTTAAGAGATCTATTTTTACTTTACTTTTACTTTATAACAATCTTTAAGCTACAAACAGAATCTGGTAAGAACTACTTCACGAACGCTTGTCCAGATAATGTCAAAGATCATATAACTATATCTTATATTTGCCGCAATAGTAAAAAGGGTATTTGATCTTCGGCATGCCAAGGATTATCCCTTTTTCTTGTTGTTCTTTGTGCACACGAGCCTACACGTTGGAGTTGGGCACATGGAGATGCACCTGTGTTTGCACTTAAATCTAGTTGTTTGTTTGGTGCCGCACGAGACACAAATAGGAGTAGAGTAGCGGAAAAGGGACACATAAGTTTTCAATTTGGATGTGCACTTACCACGTTGACAAAGTCCTGAAACGTCACATAGCCGGGCCCAATGGGTAGTTGAGCCTTCCTAGCACGCTCCAGCAACAGCTCTCGCTTGTTCATAGGCACTTGGGATAGAAACTCTGGTGATTTCAATGCAGTCAAAAATTCCGTCACGGATATTTCACCGAACCCCTCCGGATCGAACTGTAAAACAAAAAAATATTATTAACTATCAATATAATGGAATACAGATATACTTACCATATCAAATAAAAGTTTCCATTTCTGTGAAGAAAAAAGAAGATCAGTAAAGATTCGAAAATTCATATAAATGTTTTTTTTTTAAGACTTACATCTCTGAGCAGTTCCCTGCGCAGCTCAGCCTCATCAAAGTCGGAATTGAGTGAGGTGTGTTCCGTATCATAGCCGGCATCATTTGTGCACTGTAACCAATAGAAGATTAATCAATATGGATATGGTGGATTATCGAATGGAGTATGGACACTTACATAGCGCATCTGCGTATGGGATAGCGAACCAATGGAGGCCAATGATCCAGCTATGGTCGATATGTGCTCAATGTCCGCCAGCGTCTCCTGCTGACTACTACCGCCTGCATTTTGTTGGCTGGTGGGTAACTCCAGGCCACGCGAGCTGCCCCGGTCGGAGCCGGGCCACATGTCGCCTTGCGTCCGTGTTTCGTGCTATGCGCTCCAGGATTGATATTGTAACTTTTTATGTTACTACTGATCCTTTAACTGTACTACTATATGGCAGTGAGTATGCTTCTTCATTACTATGTAACAATAAAATATATTGTTTATTTAATACATATTTACTATATATAGATTATAATATAGTTTTATATATTGAATAAAACTTGTTTCATTGCATCGTATAAATCTCTAACTCTACAACTCTCAAACCTATTTTTCATATGAAATTTCATATGTTATGTTATTTCATATGTTTTATATATATATTTCATATATGCATCATATTATACAATTTAAATCTTCATTTGAGATTTGTATACTGTATGACATTCATATGCCATTCCATTCGAATTTAAATTTGTAACTGTTGCTTATGTGAGAGCTTTTAATCACGAGCTTTTAGTTTTAAACTTTCGTTTAGAGCTTTTTTCGCTGTTAAATGGTAAAATTCTCCTATCTACATTGGCGTTCGTTTTAGCTGAGCGCGTAGCGCTGCGTCTAGAGAGAACGTTTTATTGTTCCCGGTGAGCACGAGTTCGCGACGCGCTGGAGGAAAGGGGAATTAATAAAAGATTTTCTCCATGAATCTTTTCAGAAAATATGTTTGTTTGAGATTATATTTATGTTTGTTCGCCCTGCAGAAACACTTTGTTGCAATTTGTCGTGTTTGGAATTGCTGCAACGCTTTGTGTGGGCCAGAAAAAATAATGTTTCGGTTAATCATAGGCTAAAACTGGTACTCAATACCTTAGTCTATTTCATGCCCGGAACACAAGTCATCTTTCTTTAATTAATTACTATTATTGCAGTAAATCTTATTTACCTCTCTTCTCCTAACTTCCGATGTTTGCCAAAAGGAAGAGGAAAGTGAGCGATATTTTAAATTTGTCTTCTTGAAACGTGATGACAAAGCAGTTTGTAAACACAATTAAATAAATATATATATATGATTATAATCAAATTATATTATATACAATGAATCTATGGCGATTTTTCAAATCTTTCTAGCTAATAATCATCTGTCTAAAGTATCTGTCTCTGCTGTTGCTTAAGCCCAGCTAATTTTAAGTAGTGGATAGATACAACGAGAGCCAATATTGTTCTTGGATTATCATAAATGTTCATATTCTGAATTTTCCAGATCGGTTTTATATATGTATATACAGTAGACGTCCGGTTTAACGTAGTTTCGGCTTAACGTATTCGCGTTTTAACGCACTTGTCAAATTCTTACATTGAGTATCTTATACAACGAACTCTTATACTCAATTTAATAAACGAAAAGGGAAATGTATGTTAATGTAACATAAAATCAACGCAAAAATGTAGAGAACCAATGATAGAATTTAAAAATGTAATAGTAAAAAACACGATCTTAGCATTTTGACATTTCACTATGTTAGTTGCCTTTTTGAATCGAACCGCTATGTATTGAATGTGTTTAGTTAAAAGAATTGCAGTTTAAAGCAGCAAACTTCAATTAAAGGATTTTTTTAGGAAAAACGTTTGAATAATACATATACATAGGGAGAAGGGCTGTTGACTCACTTAAAACGGGTAATTCTTTGGATTGTTTGTGATGTCGAGAAAAGTAGTAGTAGTAGATAAAGTTCATGACAAAACACACCTCTGTTGTGTAAAAGATAATTTTGAATATAGAACACCAATATATGTTCCATATACTATATATAACAGATAACTATATGTATATAATAATGACATTTATAGCAAGTAATAATACGGTAGAAGTCAAGTTTAACGTACACTCCGTTTATGGGTCCTCAGTTAAGTTAATGTATGAAAAGCTATAGTATTTCTCTAAATATCTAATCCGAACTCACCAAATATCAGTAAAAAGTTATACATACTTCATATTAGCCCAATAATTCTTGTCAAAGTCGCGGTACTATAACTTATTGGTACAATCGGTTCAAGCTTATAATCATAGACAAGAACTTTCTTTATCTACACCAAACTGATCACAATACCTTATTCTGTTACTTATCCAGATCTTGGTTACGTTCTATATCATTAAGACCGGCTACTCGTATACTTCTGAAGTCCCCGGCACACTGGACATAAAACTTTTCTTTATGTCTAGTTTTCTTTTGAATTGCATTCAATTGTTGTTCTTATGGGTCTAACCATGGCAACAGCCCCTTTGGGTTTGCCTTGCCTTTCCTCCGCCCTATCTACACGGTCTACACGGTCTACACGGTCTACCCGGCCTTCCCGGTTCTCCCGCCTGCACTGCTCGGACGCATTATTATGCTTTTAGTTTTTTTTTGCAAGGTTATTGATCTGTCAAGATGTGTAACGGAAGCGGACGAAAACAAAAGCAACTTGGTTGTTGCTTAGAGCCGGTAAAAACAACCCAAGACCAACAACAACAACAACAATAACAACCCGAGAGCAACCCGACAGCCGATGCATTTTCATGTTGATGTTATTTTCCACACACAACTCACACTTTTTAGTTTTCCCGTCACATCATGTTTCCATGGCAACTGCGCAGAATCCGTTCCGAACTTTTGTTTTGCCTTTGTTTTCACTGTGAAACACTTCGGAACTTGATTTTATGCTCAAAAATTGATGAATGTGTTTTTTGAAGCTCTCAATTGGAGATTGAGGGGATTCGTTTAGGGAGCGTTGACGAGCAGTTTAGGATTTAGCGGAAGGAAATGAAGTATACACATAATCCATACGAAATCACATCCTGATGTCTTTATGTTTACCGTTATGTTATTTCCGAAAGCTTCTATGCGAAAACATCTACGCAACAACAAACAAACAAACAAACGCTCGGCCAGGCGGCAAAATGGCAACTGACAAGACAGAGAGTGTCGCCAACAGCTTGGAGATGAGAGACAGGAGAGCGTAAGAGCAATGAGAGCGAGTACAACTCAGAAGGGTTGATGACTTGGGGAGGACTCTATGTTACTCTATAAAGTGGGGGTTGCGGTCTGATGGTGTAACTAACCACAAATGCCACTGCACATGCGCAGCTTCTTTGTGCGCTTTTCAACTCGTTGGCATTTTGTGTGTAACCTTTTCAAGCTGCGCGTCACCATCGCAACCCACCACCAACCACCTCCTCCCGCCCTCCTACACCCAAGAAACCGCCCACTTGAGCAACCCCACGCAACCGTGCAGGCTATGAAACAATTGCTTCCGACATTCTGGACAGACTGCCGCAATTTGTTGTAAATAGTAAAAAATATACACACACATCGTTCACACTGAGGCAGAACTTTATTTAAAATGTACACATAAGGATTAAGAGTTGATATAACTTATGTAGTACCGAGAGACCCAAAAGCGACCGATCGACAGCGACATTATTCGCAATGCTATATATATGTATGACTGCAATACTATTATATGAGATAGTGTTAGACACAATTGTGTGTGTGTGTGTGTGTATGTGTTGTGTATTTTTTTTTTTTTCATTTTTTTCAATACCGAATACAATATCTTTTGAGTTTTAGATTATGGATTATTTTGCCAAGCAGTAGGACTTATACAAACACTCAAATTTTTCTGTTATATTTTGATATATGTGCCGTCATATGTATGTATATATATATATATGACGTGTGTACACAAATTGTGTGTAATTTCTTAGCCTAGGCTCTATGGATTATTTTACCACCATTAATATGCATAAATGGGCGTAGAACAATGTTAAAAGAAAAGAACACAAAGCGGACAGAAAAAATAATAATTTAAGGTTTTGGGTTCAGTTTTAATCTTAGGTCTAAGACTCTAAAAACAGATCGAGCTGAAATACATTCAATATACATATATATGTGTATATATACAGCAGAACTATATACACATATATATTTATATTAGCATACAGTGTATATTTAGGAAACACTTCATCATTCATTTACGAATCTATTCACTCTGCGCTACTTCGTTTGCCTTTTTTACTTTTACTTTTACTTTTACTTTCTTCTTTAACAATATTTACAGTTCCGACAGGGGTCTTAATCTCGTAATAATAATAATAATAATAATAATAATAATAATAATTAGAGTAATAATTAAAAAAAAAATAGCTTGTATGTCTACAACATGATATTTGAATATGTATATATATATATATAAGGATATATATATATAGTTTAGACACATATATGTTTTGTATATAATCTAGATATTGTAATAGATATTTAGCGTTCATTTTCTAGCGTTGATGTTTCTTTTTCTTTCTTTCTTTTTTTTTTAATATTTTCTTGATTTGATATTTGTTTTCTGTTTGCTTTTTGTTTTCTGTTTTACTTTTTGTTTTCTGTTTTACTTTTTGTTTTACGTTTTGCTTTTTGTTTTCTGTTTTGTTTTTTGTTTTACGTTTTGCTTTTTGTTTTACGTTTTTGTATTTTTTTATTTTGGATAAAGTTTTAATATGTTTTGTAATTTGTATTTTTGTTTTCTGTTTTGAATAATTTTAAATTGATTAATTTTTTTTTGCTTTTCTGTTTTGCATTTGTATTGCATTTTGCATTTAATTTTTTGTTTTGGGTTTTTTTTTTGTGTTTTTTTTTCTTAATTTTTGTTTCATTTAAAACTTTTTTTCCTTTGTGTGTTTTCTTGTTGAAGTAAACAGTAAAAATCGAAGAAGAATTTGAACGATAACATATTTTGTTGCCTTAAAAACAAACATTACAACAAACTCGAAAAATGAATCTAAACTGTGGCTTGGGAGAATGTGATCCCCTAACCCTCTACCATCCGCCTCATTCCCAAGTCGCACTGTTTGATGACCATTTGAGCAATGCGCTTAATCTCACAGTAGGGTTTCTCATGCTGGATCAGCTCGTTTAGTATTTGTATGCCGTTTTCCTGTTCGACCAGCTGGCAATATTTTTCAGGATAAACCTGTAGAAGATTGAGTCAGGAGAAAGTTAAGTTAGAGGGTTAAGTAAAGTTAAAGATGATTTATTGATTTATTACCTGGGTAAGATTGGCTAACGCCCAAACAGCCCAATGTTGGCATTGGGGCGTCTCATAGCAGCGCACCAAACTAAGTATGGGCTCAAAGCTGCGATAGTTAATGTTGCGCTCACTCTTGATGTTCCAGCGCTGTATGGCTGTCACCATGCGTTCCAAAACATGTTGTCGTGTTGGTGTTTTGATAGTCCAGGCATCAGCGCCATCGGAAGCAATGTGTGCCAGCACTCCAGCCGCATTGTAGCTGACCTGGAAGCGCAGTTGGTTAGCATTTTGGTTGCCTAGTCTTCCACCATGATGACTCACCTCGATACCATCACTTAATGAATCGAGCAGACGTGCAAAAACCTCAATAAACTCCTGTGTCATTAATTTGGGACGTAGCCATTTAACCTCGGCCACGTTGCCCAACAATCCCATCATGTTCCTCAAAAGCTCGTCACGATCAGAAAATGTCTGCTCAAGATCACAATTATTATTAGAATCAAATTTGTTAACAAAATAATGAAAAAAAAAAAAAAAACAATCAACAATAAATGAAGCTCACATTTAAACACTTAAGGAAAAACTCCATGCCGCGCCCATCCAAAAATCTCTTACAATTAATAGCAGTCTCATCTGTTACATTCCACATGGTGGACCAAGCCACCTCCATGACATCATCAAACACAGAGCGCGTTAGTCGATCCTTAATCAGTGTCAACATTGTCTACAAATAAAGTTCCCATTCAATATCATAACTTAATTATATGTGGATATATATAGATAGTTGTTATGAAGGTTTATCTTACGCTGACCACGCCGAGCTCGCCGAGGAAAAGCTTCTGCCTGCCGTCTACCTGGCAGGCAAGGGTATTGAGCAGATAGATGGCAATGCGCTGCACAAAGCCCTCCTGTTCCGTCTTAGAAACGCCATGCAACAAAATCTTTATGAGGCGCTCGTACTCGAATAACTAATTATATACATATATATAAATATGTATCAGAATAGAATTCGATTGGTTTTAGTTTAAGTTTCTCTATAGGATTCACTCTAAAGACATTATCCTACCACATCGACAGGCATATTGAACTGCGTCAGCGTTAGATAGCCGTTGCGCAGCATCGTGTCATCGGTAAGATGCATCTCCATTCCATTGAGCAACGTTCGAATGATGTGGTTGCGTAGTAGGGTGCCAAATTTGGAACGTTCACGACCCTTTACTATGTAGAACAGTGTAGCACTGTCAGAGAATATAAAAAACAAAGCACGGATTTTAAAAAATTCCGATTTGGATTTTTTTTTTGGGTTCGCTGGACTCACCTGCCGGATATTTGCATGTGCTTGAATTTCAGATGTCTGTCCATGGCACAGAGCACAACATCCAGCGCTGTGTGTATATCTTTGCAGTTCTCAAACCGAAACAGATGATACAAATCATTGAGAACCTGTCATAATATGGAGAATATTATAAAATGATTTTGTGTCAAGTCGTTAGATTAAAACTTACTCGTGTCAGCAGAACGGGCCTGTCGTGATAGTAGCGAGCCGCAATAAGTATCTGCTGCTCGTTGGCATCGCCGGCTACCTCCAGGGCTGGTATGTCATGACGTTTGCAAGCCCAGTGCGCTGTATGGTATAGGCCAAGGAACTGCAACGGTCGTTGGGTGCGCGATGCAAGACCAGGTATGTCGGTGGGGCGAAATTGTTGCTCCATTTTGCTATTTCCGTTGGTGGACTCCTTGGTGGCTACGCCGTTGCCAGCTAGATTCGTGCCAGAAATGTCCAAGTGCGTTAGATGACGCAAGTTGTCCATGAGCATTTCAAGCGTCTGATCGGGCAGATCGTATGTGCCATGCCCATTGCCCGAGCTCGAAATTGAAATGTCCAAAGTGCAGAGCCGCCGCAGACAGCAAATCGCATGCAATTGATTTGCAATGGGCCACACATTGAACAGAATGAGCGTATGCAAATTTGGTAGCGTAACCAAGGCCTCCAGACTGAAATTGGCCAAGACGCAAGAAGTGAGATCCAGATGGCTCAAGTCCTGCAAATGGGCAAACTGCAACCGATGATGCATGACCACGCCATTAAGAACTAGCCGACGCAAATGTGGGCACGTCAGCTGAAAGTCAACCGGCTCCTTCTCATTGGGCTCCGCATTTTGCAACAGATGCGAACTAATCCCCAGCTCCAAGGAGCGTAGGCTATCCCCATAGTGCGCCAACAGATGATGCGATTGCACCGTAATCCGATCGCAGTACCACATCGACAATGCAAACAGTTTGTGCCGCATCAGCGTATCCAGACCTGTAGAGCGACAATTAATATGTCAATATATAACTGAGTGGAATCCCTGTTGAGCATTTGGATAACCCACCTAAGCTGCTCAAAGTACTATACCGAAGATTAACAATCTTCAGAGAAGTACGACGAGTGTCGCTAAACAGATTGATAACCCTATCATCCAATGGTCTATGGAACCGCTGATAGTTCTCCAAAAATGCATCGCAAATCTCATTGGTGAGTACAATGCCCGGATTCAGTATGCGCTGCCCATTTACAGTATACCCACTGATTATGTCCAGATTATTGCACAGCTTCTGATAAGCGATTTCCTTCAGCGTTAGCGGCTCCTCATCCAACGACCCATCCTCCATTAGCCGCACCTTGCAGCTCATCTTGTGCGTCGTGTCTTGCCCTAAGCCTGTACTCTGTGACTCAATGCTGCCTCTTCTTCTCGTATCAGTTATTTTTCAATCAGTTAACTACAATGGTAAATGATGATGATAATGAATTATCTGCGATAAAGTTAAGACAAAAACTAAAATTTTTGGGTTGATCAAATGAAAAAAGTAAACTTTAAAGCCAAAATCTTTTAAGAATTACCAAAGTTCCTCTTTTTCGTGTGAAAGCTTGATTAACAATGAAAATATTGTCAATTGCAGTGCTGCCAACGCGCATTGAATCACTTGTACATACATATCTATAGATAAATCTATATTCACATACAAACACAAATGCACATATGGCAGCACCGAACAATGTTGTTTATATGCAATGAACAGCTGGGATAATTTACCGACCGGTAAATATGAATTTAGCCGCCCTGCCAACTCATTGATATGGTGCTGCCAACCAGCATATGGTTACCATGAAGATGACAAATTGCAATGGCAATTATCTACCTGGAAAATGTATATTCTTCTTATCGTATGCCCTAAACTTTATGTATGAGAAACTTAAAAAAAAAATGATAAGCTAAACCCAAAACAAGAAACTAGATCAAAACTTGTTGGATTAGGAAAATTAGGAAGGACTGCATAAACATTAACCACATTACACTTACACTCACACACATAGATGTTATCACAATATTGTATTTAAGAACTGATTTCAAAACTTGCTGAAGTCATTCCACATGTGATTATGATTCTAAATAGTTTCTTAAGGGGTGTTGCTTGAGCCACATTACGTAATAAGTCGAAACAATTACTTACACTTGTGCGTGTGTATGTGTGCTTCCGTATGACTATGTGTGCGTGAGTGTGTACATGCGTGTGGGTGTATGGACACGAAGATGGATGCACGCAGGACAAATCGATGTTAGACGCTCTGGACCCGTTCACTGCGTCATCAAAGTCAATAACAAAAAAATCGAACGCAAAGACAAATCAAATGCAAATTCATAAAAGTAAACGGAAGTCAATGAAAAAAAAATTGTAACGTATTGCTGGAGATACATATTTGTATGTATGTATGTATATATATGTTGTGTGTATGCATGATTGTATGTATACATGCATGTAGGTTGGTATGCATGTAAATGCAAACAACTATAACAGCATAGAATTGTGTTGGTGCGTAGTTATGAGTGGGCGGAAGGGGGGTGGTGAGGGTAGATGTGTGCGTGTGTGCGACAGCCAGTCTGCGCTTATCAAGGCAAGGCCAGCGAGAAATTCGTAGTTGTCGCTGCCGCGGGTGCTGGCGCTGGCAAACATCATCAGCCATAAGACATCAGCTGTGTGCCAGCGCCACCAAACAGAAGCAGGTGCTCCTGGTCGAATGAACTTTTGATTAGAATTCTTATATGCAAAGGATTTTTCTTCCTTTGAAAATTTCAATTTATGTGTACCTTTTTTCAGCAGCTTGTCCGAGTCGCGACTGAGCGACCAGTTGTCGCTGTCGTCGTTGATTGTTGCTGTTGCTGCTGCTGCGATGTCTTTGTCAAAAAAAAATTAGATACAGATGGAAATTGAAAACACTTAAATGAACGCGGAGCACTCTTTGGAACGCGTTAACATTCCGGGTGCGCCACAAAAACACAATATTTTAATTATTTGTCCAATATTCACTTGATTATTCACTTTTTGGCATCATATTTTCTATTTTCTTTCGTGCTATGCTTCTTCTTTCACTGTGTTAACGCAAATATATGTGTCTGTAGCGGAAACAACAGACCACTGTTAAGTAACATAGTATTTTAAAACAAACATTGCAATTTAGTACTGCCAACTGAGGTTCAAGTGCTGTAAAACCATCAATACATCTGCTAATCTTCTTCTCGATAATTCATATCGATTATTAATATCGATTTTCCATTCAAAAAGCGAGCAAAGTTCAACTCCCCCGTAAAAAATAAACTGCAAGTGGTTTGCTTTATGGGAAATTATATTTTATTGTAAGTTTTAAGCGCTGAAATGAAAAATGTACAATTTGTTAATTGTGTGTATGCGACAAATGTAAACTTGAACGTGTAACAATGCAATAAATTTGCCATTGCTTATTAATTTATACAGAACAGGCGACAATTGCTTCTTGGGGATTGTTAAAATCTAAATCACTCAACGCCCAATTGCCATTATATTAATATTATTATAATAGATACTGTGCTCATCATTGATTCTGTCCAAATATACAATCTCTTTCAATCGTGTTTTTTGTAATAAATAATTGTTCGTTTAAGTTCTAAGTAAAAAAGGCTCTTGTTGTCAGATAAAGGTCCGTCTCCGTAAGCCTACAGATACAATCGCATTGCAATACGTTTTATCCTTTCTCTTTTTCTCTCTATCTAACTATCGCTCCTACTCCGTTTCTAACCGGAAAGATCGCCCTGATCAAATAGCGATTGGTCATACAGCTCAGCCACTACGCGCCGACCACCAAAGAAGCGTCCATGCAACGCATCCTTGCCACGAATCGCCTCGACGCCCGCAGAAAACTCAACAAAGATTTTTACAATGATTTCAGCCTCATCATCGTCCTCGTTTTCAGTTTGTTTTTCATTGAAAATTATGACGCGACTGACGGTGCCAAACTTGCTACACTCCTCCTGTATCTCCTCCTGCAGTGTCTCGTCGACATCATCGGGACCGACCATATTGCGTAAGATGATGACACGTGAATCCTGTGGTCGCATTAGCCTTTGCATTACCAGTTGGCGTGCACTTTGACCTTTAATGGACATATTCTCCTGCTGCTGCAGTGTCTGGACATCACCCTCATCCATCAACTTCTTTTGAAGCTCCTCCTGCTGTTTCTCCTGCGCTTTCTTGATATGCTCGGACAGATTCGCAGCAGTTGCCGCCGCATTGTTGGCAGCTGTTGATAATACGGCTGTTATTCCATTGGTAGCCTCCACCACACTAAGTGGCGTTGCTACAGGTACTGCAGCTGGTAAGGTGATAGTTGGTGGAGTTGCCAGCAGGGGTGGTGGTAATGTGGGTGCTACACTTTGCAATGTTGGCAAACCAGCCGGCACTCCAAGGAGGCTCGGTGCACCAATAGCGGGATTTTGGAACATGCCCGGTGGAAGCAGGGAAGCTACAGGGTTTGCGGTGGCTACCGCCAGGCCGGGATGCATGGAAACTGCATTTGTTGGTGGCAAGGCGTTCACCTTAGCGGCAATGCCCAGACCAGGTGTATTTTGTGAAAGGCCCAGCACTGCATTGCTGGCTACTGCATCCAGTGCTTGTATCTTGGCTGTGGCAGCTGCAGCAGCCACAGCTGCTGCCGTCGGCATTGTCGAATTCGTTGCAGGACAGGAAAGCACATTTGGTGGGGTAATTGAACGTCCAACTCTGAAAGATTATGTGCGAAGATTAAGGTAATGTTTTAAAAAGTTAAATCTCTTTGTACTCACCGTAGCAATTGACCACCCAAATCAAAGAGATTCATGCTGGCAATGGCTTCGTCCATGGCCTGTTTGTTGGCATACTCAATGAAGCCGTAGCCCTTGTGAGTGTGTACAGATGTGCCCTGTGCCAGTTTACAGTACAGAATTGGCCCGAAGGCCTCAAATACGCTCTTGATATCCTCCTCTGATAGATCGGGATGAATGGAAGCTACATATATGCGGTTAAAGCTCTTCGCCTCCTCTTGCACTTCGTCGATAACTTGCTGAGCCTGTGGCATGTTACTCGGTCTGCCCACCTTAATATTTCGACCGCCCATCAATGCGCCATTCATCTGTTCCAGCGCCAGCTGCGCTCCCTCAGGTATTTCGTACTCAACAAAGGCAAATCCCTTGTGCTTTTGTGTAATTGGATCCCAGGACATGTTGATCGATTTGATTGGTCCGAATGGTACAAAAGCAGCGCGTATGGTGTCCTCTTTCAGCTCGAATGAAATGCTACCGACATATACTCTATCCAGAAACGGGACAAAGACCCAATGTAAGTATGATATTTATTTAAAACAAATCCTAGACACAAAGCACTAATTGCATTCAGATCTTATCAGCTAAGATGTACACACAACGACATACTTCAACCAGCTCCAATAACGCGGAACACTGGCCGGCGATGACGTTCTTCACTTATTATTTGCTTTACATCATAATGCTACTTTGGATGTTGGCCCAGAGGTATCCTATGACTATAGATTACCTGCACATAAGCGCCAGTGCCTGTTGTCGTTGTACTTGGGTGCGTTGGGTGGCCAGTTGCTGCTGCTGATGGGCGAGGGTTTGCTTCATGAGGACCATCTTGATGCTCTGTTCCATGGCATACTTTTTGGCCTTGCTGACGAGGTCATGCTGTTCGGATGTTAGCTTGGGCAAGGCGCCGCCCAGCAGTCCAAGTAGGGCGGAACGTGTACCAGGTCCAAACTTCACATCGCCCGTCTGTTTAAGATCATACAGTGGCTGCGAAAGGTATGGAATTTTCGTATCCGATGACTTGCCTAGAATTGGGAAGACGGATTAGTGCATCTCATACGACGTGTCGGCCACGGGCTCATCATCATCATCAAAGCGATCAGCTATGCGATCGGTTATGTAATTTGGTTTCAATACGACTTGTTTCTCTTTTTTAGTTAGGTTTTGTTTGATAGGTTTAGTTTTTTTTGTGTTTTGTTAAATCTTTTTTTTTTTGTTTTCGTGAGTTTTGTGTCAGCTCCAAAGGCACCTCGAAGCAGCAATTGACAGCACTGCCGCCACCCCTGCCTCCACAGTGGGCGGCGGCAACAAAAAGCCAATAAAGCAGATCGCGGCGAAGTGTGCATTGGAAGCGACAAAAACTAAAAACCGTTGCCTGGAAGAAAGATAAAGACAAAAAGGAAAAAATAGAAAAAAAAGATTCATTAATCATAAAAAGTTTGCTGGCCGGCGAACTAGATATGTATCTGTGTGTGTGTGTTCTGGAGAAGATCTGGAACTGCTTGCGCGGGCCAAATTGCCAACCGGCAGATGATTCAGTCACAGAGATTCGAGTGGCTACAACACAATGACAATTAAAAGCTATCGATGCATTACTCGTTACACTTAAATAAAGTATTTATCGTTTATCGCCATTTTCTTGCATAGACAAAAATTTGCATAGCGTCCTTTGTTTTACGTATTTTTCTTGTTAAATTTCTATATTTTCTATGAGATTTCTCTCGGGAACGAATGTTGTGAATATACGTAAACATATATATATTTATATGTACATATATAGATATATATATATAACAGACGGCAAGGCATTTTGTCATTCAAAAGGGCTAAAAAATGCAAGAAACAAAAAAAAAATAGAAGCGCCCGTAAAATAAAATAAAATTTATCCTATGATCTTTTTTACTTTAGATAAAAATTAAGTAGCTGTGTATGTAGATACTAGAAGGTACAACTGTCTGTGCGTCTTAAAGTGTGTATTTGTGTTTGTGTGTGTGTGTGTGTGTGCGTGTACGTGTAGGTGTGGTGTTTATTTTATTTTTTTTTATATATTTAGTTGATTAGATAAATGCTGTTAACGGGTATTTCAATCGAAATCTTCCAACGGACATCCATTCGGCAAATCGTCGCCGCACAAATCGAAACCAAAGAAGAAATACTGAAGAACAATGCACACTGTTGACTTCCAGCACCTCAGATTTGATATATATATATAATACTATATATATAATGTGGCTGTCAAAAAGCAATTCAATCAATCAATTGATCGGAAGATATTATTGTACTGGGCGATGCTGGGGTATGGCGGTGTGCATAGCTCCTGTAAATGTATTGTAAAAATAGAAATTATAAGCGACCTGATGTGCGTTTCGATACGGTTTCCATGAGTTGGGGGCGTGGTATATTGACTTGAAGGGTCACACATTACATTGCTCAGTGATAAAAAAGAGAAAAATAAAAAGAAAACAAGACGCTGAAACGATAATAAGAGCAACAATATGTTTTAAGTTGGTTAAGTTTTCCGCCGTACCTTAATCATGTTTTTTTTTAAATATTTTTTTTTTTTTTGTAAATATATATATTTTTTTTTTATTATTATTTTTTGTAATCTATGTGTATACAATGGTTTTTTTTTTGTTTCTTTTAATATTTTTTCTTCCTCTATTTTTCACTATTTCGTTATATATTATTTGGGCAGCATAACTGGACTAACTAAATAACCATTTAAAAAATTTCGAAATTGTTTCGAATATTCAATATACAAAAATAATATTTAAGTTATTTTTTAGCTATCGGAAAAACAGAACGGACTGCAATATTTAGGATTTTATTTTTTATTTTATTTTTTTTTTTTGTAAAGGACTCCCTAATTTGATCTGATCTGACCTGGCGACAAAAGCAATCATAATATTTACTACTAAGAGTTTGGCGGATCTGTCCATAGCTCTGGTGCAGCACATGTATGAAGGCGAGACGATGACGACCCACGACCCATCTCAGGGCGAGGCGGGGCGGGGCGGATGTTACCGGGAACCGCGACGATGTTTGTTGTATTCGGCATAAAGGATGTTAGAAGCGTTGGGTAGCTTGGTTGGTTTCTAGCTGTAGTAGCAGTAGCAGTAGTAATGCCAAGCCAAAACTTTTTACTTGGCATCTCATTGATGGATGTCGATTCTCGATTGTCGATTAAAGAACTACGTTCATTGGGCGGAATAAACATAAACAAAAAAACGCTTACAAAATAAATATAGAAAAAAAGAGATATAGAAGAGAAGAGAGAGAGAGAGAGAGAGAGAATAGTTATATGCTTTTTGGATTAGTTTCGTTGCGTTGTTGCGGTTCAGTGTTGATGCGGCGAGGATTCACTGTTTTAATGTTATTAATACATACACTCATACAGTCTGGCTGGGCCCTAGTTAGAATAGGTATATTTATATGCAGATTACATGTAAATCATTTGGAAATGCTTCGATTTGTTTTTGCAGATCTTATGTGTATATATATATAGTATAGTATATGGTAATATAATACATTGATTGCCTGGTTATTTTTATTATTATTGTATTTGTTTTGTATTGTGCATCGCACACTCGTTTTTTTTTCTTTCAATAATAGATTGTATGGATACTTTAGTCGATTCGCAATTAGTTTGGTTTCGCGTGTGGATTGACTGACTTGACTTGATCGATATTGTTTCGTATTGGTTTGGTTATCGTTATCGTTATTGTTTGACTCTCACCTCACCTCACTTGAGATCATCGTGCGATTATGAAGTCTGCAATTACTTAAGCAGAACAAAAAGAAAAACCGATTATTTAATAGCGTCTGTGCTGGCCCTTAAAATGCAACGAAGTAGAAGTAGTAGAAAAGAGAGAGAGAGAGAGAGAGATGTGTATGCAATGTTTATGTTTACAGAGAATATACGAAAAAGTAACAACAAAAAAAATTATAATAATCATATATATATATATTTGTATACTTGCATATACATATATATTTTCCTTTTGTTTGATTTGTTGCCTTGCGATTCTTTAACCTACATACTTATATACTTTACTAGATTTTCTTTTTTTTATGAACTTACATAAACATATATAAATATATATATATATATATATACACATATATGTATTTATATGTATATATATACTTGATTCGATTTTATATACTTATGCATATTGAAAGTTTCCCCAGTCAAACAAGGTACTTACCCGAGTCCGAACGTGATCGTTTTGTGACTGGCATCTCGCTGATTTCGCGCTGGTCATCCGAACGTGGAGATCTGGAGGCTCTGTCGTTGCTGCCCTGTAAATGCACATACGAAGGTCACTGGGTTAGTAACGTAGGGCAAGCACGCGGTAATTGGGAGGGGATGTTTAACGCGTATAGATACACACGGATATGGCCAACGAATGACGATTGTATTTAACACAATTTGTAATTCAAAACTCTTAAGTGCAGTTATTTTTTTGGTTTCCTCCTGTGTTTGTACTAACTCACATATTACAGTTAAGTGAAATTTAACAACAAAATAAACCAAAATGAGTTAAAATTGCGGGGCACGCGTTGCGGCTGCCATAGGCCACGCCAAATGCAAATCCAACAAAACAAGCTATTTAAAACTTAAGCTGTTTAGGTAATTTATTTAAACGTACCATCCTCTCTGTTTGCACGATTAGGTATAAATATGTTGTGTATTTAGCTCAGAATGTATATTGCTTTAATACAAGTTAAGTTTTTTGCGAAATATAATGTGACGTCAAGAAAAATGGATACGAGCGAAAATTATTTGCGTTGTATCGATGTTTACACTGTCGCTACTTATCGATATGCGTCAAGAGTGTTGGGCAACGTCAAACTATCGTTAACTTATTCATGATATCATCGATATATCGATTATCAAAAATCAGCCTTAAAATTGGCTCTCAAATAATATTTTTGAAAACACAATTCATGTTATTTTGATATTTTATTTACTAATGAGTAATTTATAAATGTGAAGTACATAAAGCGAACTATTTCCGACTCTGTACTCACACATACATGGATACAATTTGTATATTATACATATAATAAATATAATATGAACTCGCGTTGTCTCTGTGAGCTGGATGACAGTCATTCGTACGTCTTTGTTACTTTTTTAGATATTCTTTGTGGCATATAGAAAAGAAAAGAAATTTTCATCGGTAACAAATTCATTTTATTATTAAAACTCCAAGGTACGTACGTGCGTACACTTTTTACTATTTAACCAGTGTCTTAAATGTTAAAACTAAAAGCTAACTTACGCGAATTACCAGTTTTCGTTCGCCGTTTTCGGGGTTTTTTTTTTTTTGTTTTTTTCTACTTATGATTTTCCTATTGTTTTAGTGCTAAATGTTGAATGATGTAACTTAAGTACAAAGGCAATTTTGGTGCGAACAGGTTGCTGTAGAACGCGTGGCAGTATGCAATCATCAGGACACATACATAGACTGGCCAGCGAAGAGAAGATAATATATATATATAAAAAAAAGTGCATGAATCAGGTAAGAAATTAAAAAAAAAAAATGTATAAGGAACTCTCTGAGCAGATAGCATTTAACAACAATTGTTTTTATACAACTGTTTGCTAACTATATACAACAGTTTAACCGTTATGAATCACAATTTCTGCCTCTTTGTGCAAATTGCATAATGTAATGAAATAAGCTGGTATTGCGTCTATAAGTACCAGATCATTATTATATTTTGATGTTTGTATGAGTTAGAGCTAAAGCCAGTCATAGGACTTTTCTTTTAAAACTTTCTTCAATTCCGTTGCTGAATGCCATTTTCTGTTATATATTCTATGTATGTTGAAGTTAATCCTTTAACTGCTTTCTAGCCAAGACTTAAACATCTACGTGAATGATAAAAAAAACCCTTTTTTATGATATTTCTGTCCAGCTAACTAGAAACTTCGCTCTTGCGACAGATTCTTGTAAGTAACTATATGAGACCAGGCTAATCAAAATAATACCTAATATTATAGGTACCTTCGCTGATGTGTGGGCGTATGGTAAACGTGTCTGTTAAACGTGAGAGTGTGTGTAAAACGTGTGTTATAAACGTGATTTGTTTTCTAGGTCTTTATGTGAGCTTTGGCTAAGCACCTGAACGACGAGCCGGGGTGGCAGCAGTTTTTCAAACTCGAATGCCACCTATCCGTGCTCGACGACAACGATATTCCATTTGGCAGCAGCCTAGGATAGTAGATCGTCCTCCATGTTTTGTACCAGTATCCGTTTGTCCTCCTTAACGCACGACGCCTTTTTATCGCGTGCGGAAAATGTTTTCTCCACCAGTTTGGGATCAAAGCATGGCTGTAAATATAGTGATTGATTAGTTTTAGTTGCTGGACAGATCGATCAAAGAATTAGCTAACCGTTTCACAAATGTTCATGTTGCAGCAGTTCTCTATTGTAATCTCGCACTGCTCGGTGGTCAGCGGCCGGTTTGTCAACGGTGTATCACTGGCAGAGTTATGACGGGGCTGTGTCCGTACCACAAAGGTTTTCTTGATATACGGACGCTTCGGCTTGTATATCAGTCGCAGACCATGTACGATAATTGCCACTATCGAAAGGCTGAAAACGACTCCGACAACCAGCACAATGATCACAGGGGATGTCCAGACGGTTGGCCTGCTGCTGCACGCCGATGGATCCTCCTGGGTCACCATATATTCCGATATACTTGTGCTGTTATCAGTGTTATTACTGTTGATTTTGTTGGTTACTGTTGTTGCTACTATGCCTGCTGTGGTTACTGTTGGTATTGTTCCTTCGCTCGCTAGTGTTGGTATTGTTATCAATTCTTTGCAGCTGTGGGAGAAAAAGAAGCGGATTAGTGGGAGCTCTTTGAAAGTTGTCTAAGAAACTACTTACATGTCCAGACAGATGTCAGGCACATTCGTATCCGGATGCTCTTTAAGCTCTTTGCAATGGATGGTGCAGTTCTCCGATATGTGGTGTTCGCACCGGGTTCCCGTGAAGTTATCATCACACTGGCAGCTAAGTTTTCCACTATCACCGTCCACCTCGCAATGTCCATTATTGAGACAGTGGTCCTTACATTTATTGTATCCGCAGCGTTCGCCTTCGTACTCCGGCTGGCAGTAGCACTTGGGAAAGCCGGTATCAGATATTTTGCAGGTGCCATGCACACAGTAGTTGTGGCATTCGTATATCTCACAGCGAGGACCTTTGTATCCAATTTCGCATACACAGAAATTACCTTGGCTCCGAAAGGTGCCACCGTTTAAGCAATGCTCCCGCTTCAGTTCTTCTACTCGCTCATCAACAAGACTGTGCGCGTTGGGTAAGATAGTCGTTTTTTCCAGGCGCTGTTTGACCTTTTTTACAATGCTCGCACAGTGCGCGTCCATTTGTAATTTTTGGTAGAAGCCTGTGCGCGCCACAATCCCATAGATACCAGTCGCACCTTTGCTAATATGTTTTTGAACAGGTTCCGGCTGTAATACGGCAACGTTTTCTGTGGCATTTGATGTTGATTTGAGGAATCCGGGCTTGGGATAACTCCAGACATCGTTGTTCGCTCTGTCTGTCCAGTAGATAGTGTCATGAGTGACTGCCAGCTGTAATGGTTCTTGCATCGATTTCTTGTACACCAGTTGGCGATCGCTGCCATCTAGACGTGCGCTCTCCACGAAATACTGAACGCCTGACTTGGCGACCCAGAAGATGCGATCCGATAGTTGA
Source organism: Hirtodrosophila trivittata (assembly GCA_035045065.1). NCBI lineage: Eukaryota > Metazoa > Arthropoda > Insecta > Diptera > Drosophilidae > Hirtodrosophila > Hirtodrosophila trivittata. The sequence continues at coordinate 6,833,414 of JAWNNK010000066.1, read as the reverse complement.
TCCACTACAATGCCATGTGGCATGTGAACATCGGTGCTTATGATCTTTACACGACCCTTTCCATCCAGCCCGATGCGTTCCACGCTGTTGTTGGCGTTTTGACCCAACTTACAGTTTGTCCAATACAGCTGACGGCGGCAAATGTCTATGGCAATGCCATACGGTCTGGCATCCTTGCCCAAGTCTAACAGCACCTCCGGCTGCTCCGTTTCTAATTTATCAATTTTGGCAAAGTAGATCTTGCCGTGATTCGTGTCCGTCCAGAACAGATTGCGATTGAGCGGATCGTAGGCCAATCCTGCCACACTCTCATTGTCCGTACGCTGCACCGCGTTCTCCAGTATGTGTGAGCGAACCATCGCATCGCGTCTGAATGAAAATATGCTACCCGTCTCATGTTGTTTATCACTGAAGTAGATTACTTCCTCGGCCTCGTCAAATGCTATTGCCGACAGTTGGTCGTATTCGTGCGCTGCCGAGGTGACCACCTTCCATTCGCTATCCAGAAACAGAATCTTGTCCGACAATGTCACGGCAAAGTCTGTAAAAATAGTATTGTTGCATTAACTGAGATTTAAACAATCGGTTTTCTATGGAACCCTATGGATAAGATATGACCAGACATATCATAGATTATATGGCAAGACTTAGGAGGGGACACTAGACAATAAATCGTATAATAGGATTACAAATGGCTTTATTCCCGATCCTGTACTTCGTTAAGGTTTTGCTTATGGATGCATCAACCCCTGAAACTGACTTTAACCGATTGTTTCCAGTCTAACTATATGATTATATCTATTCGATTCAACCAGCTTTAACATATGAGCATGTGTATACTCCCTCTGCAGCCGAACGATTGCATCTGGAGCCTCCTTTTGGATCAAGAATCTGTACTATATATATGCCTATATACAGCTTAATTGAATCGAAAGTGTTTTCAAAAGAAGTTTTTAAAAGTAATGTTAAATTAATTGAAACATCTTTCATACTATTTCCATCTCCAGACATATGGTATGACCTACAATCAATTTTCTGCAGCTGCACGCGTCCTGGACAATGATAACAGATCATGTGCTGATTCGAAACGATGCAAGAAAGGTTTAATTGATAAATTAAACTCAATCAGAGACATTCAATTGAATGTTCTATATTTGAAATGGCCAAAAGCGTTTTTATTGAACACTTTACAATTGGCGACAGATATTGAAAAATGCAAATTGAAAAAAGTATTCAATTCAGGCAATTGCGAGTAAATTTTTTGTTTGTTTATTATTTATTTTAATTATTGGTGTATGTGGGATGCCTGGGTAGCCATTGCGCAACTTTCCCGAATCGATCGTATAATCATGAGTTCCACTGATAAGATAGGTGTGATCCCAGGGCTTTCACAACACAAATAAATTAAAATCCCCAGAGTGGAAAACAAATATGCATAGGTCAAGACGTAATATAATCGTTTCAAAGAAATTTACAGCCCATTGATAACTGGATTCAGGTATATATATATAATATATATATATATATATATATATATCATGTGAGTACGACTCAGGTATGGAAGAATCCAGACTTTCCATAAACAATAAAACCAAAAATAAAAACAAAAAACACATTTGTGATTATCGCCAATAAACCGGTTGCCAAAAGGGGCGTCTAAATTTGGCCAAAATGGCAGCTGTTTATTTGGGTAGCACTTAATCGCATTTATTATGATTAAGTTTAACAACAATAAACAATAACATTCCGGGCAGGCGCGGAAATTGTACCAAAACTAACTGACGGAACCAACAGGTGACCTGCCGACATCAGTTCCGTGACGGATATAGATCCGAAGGCTGCGATATCCAGGTGTGCGCTCGTTGCTTTCACTTTCACGTGACAAAGTCATAGTTTAATGACAGCGACGACGGTTATCGATCAAATATATATCTGTCAATTCTCTATTCTTCATTGGCCATTGGCCTGGCCCTAGCCCGTAAGCCGGAGAGCTAGCTTTGTGGGTCACTGGCGCGTGTAAAGCATCGCGTGGCAGCTTTACTCGATGAGACCAAAACAAATAGCGAAAAATACCCAACGCTTAGACATACATATTCATATTGACATGGGTTTCGTTAGCTTGTATCTATATCTATATATATCTATTAATCTATAAACATGTATATATGTATATAAAGATATATATGTTTGCTTTGGGTTTATGGCTTTAGTGGCTAATTGTCTATTGTAAAACGAATTGGCGAACCTTTCCATTGCGAGGGTCTTTGAGCCGAGCAAGCATTTTTAACCTTCTCACATGCCGCTTGAGGTCAACGGCTTAATGCAGAAAATAATGAATTGAAAATATGATTAAGTTACGAATAATTGCTCATTTCATACAAAAGCCAAAAATTAAATTATTATGCGAATATTTGTTTCTATTATCAATCATTTTTTTTTAATTTGTTATCATTCTAAATAAATCTTAGAACAGACGACTAAAATAAGGAAAGGCGAGGGACACTTCTGCAGGTCATTGTCAATAATTATCGATAAGTGCATTATCGATAATGATTTACTTTGATTTTATACAACCTTTAACAATTGCACAACGATTTATAAATAAAATAAACATATACTATATATATTTATATATAACTATGAAAACTTTGTTTTTTACAACCAAAACTTATCGTAGTACTCGAAGTGGGTTTTGCGACGCAAAATATATAATCAATAATATATGTGTATGAATGTTTCTAAATATACAGACTCCAGGTATCATCCATTGACCTAGCCGCCTTTAGATAATCCTAATGAACTTCGCTTGCTCGTTAAATTTTTTTTTTTAACTTTTGTCAACAGTATGCCTTTTTTTAAACGAATAATTTGTAAATATCTGGATAGAATTTAACTGAGTGGAAGGAAGATTCATTTAATTTAAAACTGATTCAAGCTTGAAGGTAATAAATATTTAACATAAAGGTTTTAGATTAACATCGAGTTTCAAATCCATTTAAATGTATTCTTCTTGCAGGTGCATTGATCTTTTTGAATGAATTTTGTCTGGAACCTGTTTATACGTCTTACCCATTTAAGAACGGATAGAAAGGGTATATACATTTCCCATAGATATCATATGACATCGATCATGGAAATCTGGTCACGAAATATGGTCTACAGGTTCTAGAACAATATAAAATCAAATCTTTGATCTTTTTTTGCAGCACTGCTTAAGACGCGTTTATGAAAATGTATACAAAGGTATGACTTGAATCCTGGAAATAGGGTATTTAAGAGTTAACTATCAGTTCTAGCTCAACTGAATGGTTTTATTTATGTACATAAACTATTAAATCTACTCTGTCAATTTCAGTTGCTTACAATTGGAAGCGATCGTAAATAATACTTCAAAGCGAGGCAGCACGTGGAATTTTTTATTGGATATTATTTATCGGAGCTATATCTTGAGTATATGTTACATGTGCTACAAATATGCGCCCATATCAGTATATAAGAAATCGTGCTAAATTCCATAGCTTGAGAGCTGTTGCTTGGCAAACTATACTTAGCTTAATAACAAAAATCGAAACAATACCAACAACTGTTTAAATTAACTTCGCGTCAGCGTGTTTGTTGGGACTTCATAGAAATGAGACAGTACTGTAAATAATTCCCAAGAGATCCATTTATTTTTTGGAAACCTAAGCTGCTAGTGTAAAAAAAAAAATAGAAAAAAACAATCGATTCAGCAAAAAAATCAAGAAACAAGACCGGCATATAATCTGTGGCATACGTGACAAATTAACAACTCTCAATGGCGGCACAATGGTTTTGCCGGTTTTTACTGTTAAAGAGAACATATGTATGTACATACATAAGTGCGCAGTCAAGGGGTGAAAGTGCGCATAGACGCAGAGAACGCCGAGAGAAAGAGAGAGTATTGAGAAATGCAAGAAGAAGCTGCATAACAGAAACGCATAAAAAAAGAACAAGTAAACATTTGATTGTGTGTGTTCAAAAGAATAGTATTATGAAATTTAAATTTGATATGAACTTTACACATAGGTAGTGATAACACTGTGTGCGAAAATATCGAATGGAATGAATGCGTACATACATATACATAAATAAAAAGACGCATAATCAGCTGATAGATAACCAGCTCAGCTCCTATGCGAGTCACGTAAATACAAACGCACAACATGACCAAAAAATACACGCACACATTCATAATTTTTGAACATTAGAATGTGTTTTATTTTTGTTGCTGTTTCCTATTTCTGTGCACAACCATTGAAATGTCAACCGTATATCGTATACTGATTACATAAGCAGTATAAAGAACAATACTGTCTGCCAATTGCGATTGCAAATTGATTTCTATTGCATGGCAACGTCATCAGTGGAACAGAAGGTGACCATAGACAGGTGAATTGTGTATTGCCAACTGATAAATGCCAAATCCCATGTGTCCGATGTCTGGTGATCTGGTGCCAGGTGTTGCCATAATAACATGGACAACTTTCTAACCAACTTGCTAAATTTCGCACTAATTGTATAATATCTGTTGGTCAAGAGACATAACTTACCAAATCCCAAGGGAGATCCATCAATTGGCGAATAGATAAATGCAAATATTGGCAATACAGCTAAAATAAGCTGTTGCTTTAAGTGCATTTTTATTTTATTTTATGGCTGAAAATGTTGATTATCTATTAAGAAGTGAAACGTACACGTTGTTGCACAACTAAATTCGATACGATTCACAAGGATTCTCTTATTTTCTTATTTAATCCGCCTGAGAACAATTGAAGTGATTGAAATTGAAACGGAGTTGCAGTCAGGCGGGAAGCATGCGGTACTTTGTCTTACGTGAATATGCACGAAGACTGCTGTTAAGCGCGACCGACCCAAGGAACCATGTACCCGAAACACTCTGAACGTAATGGTTAGTTGCGTTGAGGCAGTTCTTCGTGTTTGTGGATGTTTATTACTTTCTTGGCTTTTTTTTTATAGCGGTTTCCACCATACTGTTTTGTGTGGTCTTTTTTAGCACATAACTTGGCACAGCGTTGCCAAACTGTCAGTGTATAGTGCATTAAATTTAAAGGGATGTGAATTTAAGGATTGCTAAAAGTTAATTCAATTTAAATGTAAATTTAATGTACAGCAAATCGCGATGTTGGTTGTCATAAAATTTGACTTTAAATAATTGATTTTGTCATTTTAGAAGTATTTAATCTCTATTTGACATTAGAGCTTTCTGTTAACAGAATAGAGCTTTTTAAGAAGAAGAATACTTTTGGCATAACCGTTATTCTCTTTACCGTTATAGTGTTTAACAGTCAATGGTAACGCGTGAATATATATATATATAGATATATATTTATAGATATATATATATATAGATATATATATATAGATATATATCGTTATAAAGTGCTGTACACTATTATGTATGTATGTTGACTGTGTGACGTAGTGCTGGATTGATGTAAGAGATGAATCTAATCATTAACGTTGTTCACATTGGTTTAGGTTCTTACGTCCTTTTATTTTGATGTCAAATTCACACCCCTATATGCTTAAAATATATTTATTTTTAAATAAAGTATAGTTGAAACAAATAAAATTGGTACAACAGATCCTTCGTTAATGTGCTACACCATGACAGTGTTGGTAAACGTTGTTGGAACTGTAGTGGAACTAAATTATTGCATTGCTTAGATTATATTCGTTAAAATTGAATTAAACCTGAAGGATGTATAAAAATGCGTTGAAGGGTGGTATTCGAACAGCAAAGCAGGCCTGGAAAATAAAAAACGGTGATTAAAAACATATTCATTGAACAATCTAAATATGAAACAGTTCGGCTGCATAACAAAACCACTCTAGTACTGGGATCAGCTGTTTGGCCCGTTTCCAAAATATACCACGCTCAGGTGGGTCACACTGAACGCGTGTTGTTTTTTTTCGCTATTAGAGAAGCCGCCAGCAGTTGCCCGCAGTATTCTTCTCCTCTTTCTGCTAATAATTTTACAAAATTAATCTGTTGAACTCATCGTAAGTGCATTAAATCGTGATTATTGCAGAACTTGGTAAAATCAATTTGGATTTAGCTAAAGCGAATTCAGATTTTCAGCAGCATTTGTGTGAAGGTGAGAGACCAATACACCCCGTTAATTTCGCCCCATTTTTGCGTGCCTCCCCCAGCCAATCCCATAATAACAATACTATTCGTATAGACTCAATTAAAAAATCGTTACGGCTTAATCGCATTTAAAGCTCTCAATTTTCTGTGCATAATTAATTTAAAATAATAATCCTTCGTGCTAGCTTCTTTCCAATTTTAGTTTCAGTTACAAAAATCCAAAATCGTGTCTGTGCCCATGCCTGCGCCTCTTCCCACACAATCAAGCTACATTTACTAAACAAACCCAACGCCAGACATATTTGTAGCAAGCAACACGAGTACCGATTATCGTCTGCACAGTTGAATCGGGCAAGCAAAAGCTTTCGGTACTCTGTTTGTGCTTTTACTAACGTCCCATCGTTACGTCTTCGCCTTAACTGCGTTGATAAGCATTTTGCGTATCTACGTGCAGAGACGTGCCACCTCAATACACTGGTATCATCGAAGCAGTTCGTCAAAGTGCAAAAACAGTTTTATCGCGATTATTCTTCCGTATCATTGGGTGCACCGCTAAAAAACTGCGACGCACCATTGCTGGGCGATCTTTGCAGTAAATATCGTGCCATATTATCGCATACCTCGGCAGACGTAATCGGATCAGAATCAGGATCAGGATCTGGCCAAGCAAGACATATACACAGCTGTTGCAGTAATCATCATCAGGAGAAAAACAACAACAAAAACCGCAAAATGGCACAACCAAAGGCCGAGTTCCAACGACTACCCACCAATGTGGTACCCAAGCATTACGAGCTTATGCTCCAGCCCGATCTCAAGGCGTTTAGTTTTACGGGAAAGACAATCGTGCAAATCAGTGTGAGTATCGTTCGTTTGTTTTCTTCGTATCATGACTTTCGCTTTCACTTCTATAAATCATAAATATGTATGTATGCATGCCTGTCTGTGTCTATATCCCCCTTTCTTTCTTTGAAAGTGTGTGTGTGTGTGTGTGTGTTTGTATGTGCTTAAAATTTTATGTCTGACGTGTGCAAAATTCATACCTTCTCCTTTACACACACACATGCACAATTGCACACGCGCCCTCATATGCATTCATATCTCTCTCTCTCTCTCTCTCTATCTCTCTCTTTGTGTGTGTTTGTGTTATTTTCTCTTTATGCTGCAATTTGCATGCAAGCAACGTTAAGACCACATATTGTTTGTTGTGGCATTTACACTGGCTGACAACGGCGATGACTGGCACTTATCGCGATTTTATTTGAAGCGCGCCGCAGGCCACCCCTTGTGTCGCCCCCGGCCCATGTTTGATCTCATAACGGTATATTGTCTGTGAGTGTCAGAAGACGTAGCGGCAACGGGTTTGTGCTTAAGCTTAACGATCTGATCCCTCGTTAAATATACTATCAGCCATCTCTGACGCACATAGCTATATATTATACATATTTATATATGTATATATGTATATATATGCCAAAGATATACCAAAGAGTTGGGTCAAATAATTCCTATCTAAAACTAAACGGCTGCTTCAGATAAATAAAAGTTGGCCAAAAACGGGTTTCAACCGTTTGCTACTGCCTTAAGCCGGAAACCTGGAACACACAATGTTCGTCTACAGTGAAACTCTGATAAAACGAACACGAGCACAATATCCTTTAACAGACAACTTAAAACTTATAGCTTAAAAAAACGAAGTTCACTAATTTATCTATTATTAGCTACATATTTATTCTAATCAGAAAATTTAAAGCTATTAAGTATTTGGTATCTGACTACAGTATATATAAATCGAATAACAATTTTGTTTAATGTTATTTATTGGTATGTTCACTGTACATTTTGTACGACCTTGAAGTAACTGTTAATATTAAATCGTAAAATATTTCTGGTTCTGGTTCTTTGTTTCTTTAAGATTCTTATACCCTGTACTTATTTCAGCTAAAAGAATGGGTATTATTCAGTTTTTGCAAACTTTTGTAACAAAGGGGAAAGCGATTATCCTATGGAGTATATATAGAGACTACTACTACTGCTTCCTTATAGAAGTAGTCATAAACAAAATTATTTTTAGCTTTGAGCGGAAGCGGAAGCAGTGCACTGATTGAAGCGTGCGCAACAGTTGTTTTAATGAAGTGTTTGGGGTACTTCAGATCTGGTTAGTCCAATTAGTCCGTTTAGACCAAACTGTTGGTATACGCAAGACTTGGGTACAGGGCATCTCCAGGTCGAGCATTTATAGATTTCTATTCAGCTCTAACGGTTTCAGCAGCGCTGACGTAGGATCGTTGACTTTTTCCGTTGTTGGCTAACACAAAGACACACACACACACACACACCCAAAGAAACATACAGCTTGTAGTTCTCAGAAGCATACTGAATGCCTATCATTATTGTTATTTCAGGTCCTGGAACCGACAACATTCATTACCCTGAATGCCCTGGACATTGGCATCGATAATGCCGAGTTTCATTATGAGTGCGAGAAAATGAAGCCGAGTTGCATTAGCTACTCGAAAGAGAATGAAACGGCCACATTGGAGTTCTCAGAGGAGATACCGACGGGGACATCTGGCGTGCTGCATATGTCCTTTACTGGCGAGCTTAATGATAAAATGAAGGGTTTCTATCGAAGCAAATATTATGCAGCGAATGGAGAGGAGCGATATGCTGGTGTCACCCAGTTTGAGGCAACGGATGCACGCCGTTGTTTCCCTTGCTGGGATGAGCCCGCCATCAAGGCCACCTTTGATATAACGCTGGTGGTGCCCAAGGATCGTGTGGCACTGTCCAACATGCCGGTCATGAAGGAGGACCAGCTGCCCGATGGACTGCGTCGCGTCCGCTTTGATCGCACACCCATCATGTCCACCTATCTGGTGGCCGTCGTTGTCGGTGAATATGATTTCGTGGAGGGCAAATCGGAGGATGGTGTCATTGTACGCGTTTTTACACCCGTTGGTAAAAAGGATCAAGGCACCTTTGCCCTGGAGGTGGCCACCAAGGTTTTGCCGTACTATAAAAGCTATTTCAACATTGCTTACCCACTGCCCAAGATGGATCTCATTGCCATTTCGGACTTTTCTGCTGGCGCCATGGAGAACTGGGGTCTCGTCACATATCGTGAGACATTTGTTCTAGTGGATCCCAAGAATACATCCCTAATGCGGAAACAGTCGATTGCCCTCACTGTGGGCCACGAGATCGCTCATCAGTGGTTCGGTAAGCCATCTGGGATTGGCATACGCTAAGGAGCCAATCGTGACATATGCTTACATTTATTTTAGGTAATCTGGTGACCATGGAGTGGTGGACGCATTTGTGGCTCAACGAAGGTTATGCTTCGTTCGTGGAGTTCCTATGCGTGCATCATTTGTTCCCGGAGTATGACATCTGGACACAGTTTGTGACAGATATGTATACGCGGGCTTTGGAGCTGGATTCGCTGAAGAACTCGCATCCCATTGAGGTGCCTGTGGGTCATCCATCCGAGATTGATGAGATCTTTGATGAGATTAGTTACAACAAGGGCGCTTCGGTTATTCGCATGCTCCATGATTACATTGGGGAGGATGATTTCCGCAAGGGTATGCACCTGTACTTGACCCGTCATCAATACAGCAACACCTGTACCGAGGATCTCTGGGAGGCGCTTCAGGAGGCTAGCTCAAAGAATGTGGGTGCCGTCATGTCCAGCTGGACTAAGTATAAGGGATTCCCCGTTGTCAGCGTGGAGTCCGAGCAGAAGACCGATACTCAGCGAGTTCTACGCTTAACTCAGAGCAAATTTACTGCCGATGGCTCAAAGGCAGATGAAGATTGCCTGTGGGTGATTCCCATCTCGGTGTCTACATCTCGCAAACCAAACCAAATCGCTAAGACTTTTCTACTCGAAAAGCACTCGATGGAAGTGGTGCTCGACGGCGTCAGTGCCGGCGACTGGATAAAAATTAATCCCGGCACCGTTGGCTATTATCGCACACGGTATTCGCAGGCCATGCTGGAGCAGCTGCTGCCGGCAGTTGAGAACATGGAGCTACCACCGCTGGACAGGTTGGGCTTGATTGATGACATGTTCGCCATGGTACAGTCTGGCCAGGCCAGCACCGTTGATGTACTACAACTGGTCGGTTCCTATCGCAACGAGACCAACTACACCGTCTGGACAGCGATCACCAACTCGCTTGCCAATCTACACATTTTAATTTCACATACCGATCTCATGGAAGATTTCAATACCTTTGGACGTAATCTATACGAGCCAGTGGCTGCTCGTCTTGGCTGGGAGCCGCGTGAGAACGAGAATCATTTGGACACGCTGCTGCGCAGCTTGGTGCTGACACGACTCGTCTCTTTCCGCAGTCCCGAAGTCACTGAGGAAGCCCGCAAACGTTTCCGTAGTCATGTCAATGGCACAAAGCTACTACCGGCCGATCTACGCAGTACTTGCTATAAGGCAGTTCTGCTGGATGGTGACGAAAAGATCTTTGAGGAGATGCTCACTCTGTACCGCTCAACCGATCTGCACGAGGAGCAGGATCGCATTTCTCGCGCGCTCGGCTGCATTGGCGATATAAAGCTATTGCGTCGTGTCATTGACTTTGCCATGTCGGTGGGTATTTTCACTCCTTCTGATACCTTTATGCTGGTTATTAACAATCCTATTCTCATCTAGGGTGAGGTTCGCGCTCAAGATTCGGTGTTTGTTATCGTTGCTGTGGCCGTTAATCCCAAAGGACGTGACATGGCCTGGGACTTCTTCAAGGAAAGCAGCAAGCAATTGCTTGAGCAATACCAGGTAACTTCTTTTAATTCAAATCATTTTCTGAGTTCATCTACTCACCAGCTAAACTCTATTCCAGGGTGGTTTCCTTCTGACTCGTCTTATCAAATATTTGATTGAGAACTTTGCCTCAGAGGAAAGGGCGCGAGAAGTGGAGGAGTTCTTCAAGACAAACCAGATACCCGGCTGCGACCGTACCGTTTCCCAGGCTGTAGAGACAATACGCCTCAACGCCGATTGGCTAACACGAGATGAGGAGAAACTCTCCTTATATCTTAGGGGCAAGTAAGCTTGTCCAGTAGCGCGGAGCATACCAAAGCATTTAGCAACAACAACTACAACTGCAACAAAAAACACGACCAAAGCTGTCACAAAACCCTCAACCCAGCTCCCATCTCCCTTTTATCCCTTGTACTCCCAACCCACCAAAAGGGAGCCAAATAGATTAGCATTAGTAAGCAACAACTGACTACTCGGCATCTCATGGTCACAGAACCAGATCCCAGCGGCATTTACAACCCGACTTTAATTCAATTTTATCACTCGAGGACTGTGCACTTATAAATTCTACTTCTACGAAACTTATGTTGAATTTATGACAATTAATAAATGCAATTAAAATTATAACAAGTGAAGCAGCTGCAGCGGAAGGATTTGATTGGATATTGGATAAATTGTGAAACTTTAATATACGTCCTTTCAGGATGATTGTATTAAGCTAAAGAATTAAGGCTAGGATTTAGGATTTGTTTAAATTATTCTAGGTTCCTCGTTGTTATTGTTGATATTATTGTTGTATTCAAATTTAAGGGATTTGCTCTTCAGCTCCTGGCACTGTGCCCAAAAGTTAGCCAAACGCTGATCACTGTTCGCGCAAAACTCACGGAAATCCTTCAGCATTTTCAATTGGAAAAGTTCGCCATCGGCGGAGTTGTTTATCGTTTGTGCCTTCCACTTTTTATTAGGTATCATATGATTCCAGGCCCAGAGGAAACCCACCTTCTTCGGCACATTCGTATTGTTTGTGTGTCCATAAACGCAACGGGTGACGTTCGCCTCATGGCGACTTGGTGATTCCAACTGGTAATTGTTGCTGGCGCAGCTAAAATAAGATGCGGATAGGAGTTATTTAGTAGGCGAATAGAACTATGATCAATATATATTTACCGGATCAGGGCGAACATATTCCCAGTGCAATGCACGTACTGATACTCCTTGGGCAGCTGAAAAGGATAATATTAGATTAGAGAGAGAGAAAAGTTAAAGGAAAAAACTTACGTCTTTGTTTAGGGAAAACTTTTCCTCGAGCACGCACGGCAGAAAGCCAAATCTGGCCAAGATTGCCTCCTGCAGGAAGAGCATGCGATCAGCTCGGCTTTCCTCGGGGAATTCTGTGAATTCACATAGATAAGTTTAAAAGATTTGACCAAGTCTTTGGATGAATCTACATACCATCGAAGAGTGTGGCGCCATCGAGCAAGAATGTGACGCACAGTGGAATGAATATGGGACCACGCAAGGGATCCGATTTCTTTGTAAAGGGTTCGGCCATGGGATCAGCTGGCACAGACACCAGCTGATAGGCACAGTGATTCGCCTTGCGCATCCACCCCGAGATCTACAAGCAACACACTCATTAAAATCATGATCATGTCCATGTCAAAGGGCAAAATATTATTACCAAGTCGGATACAATGGGTCCCGATGAGGTGACCCATTCTACAACTATCTCAAATGCAAATCCTGGCTGCATGACGGTGTGATGCTTCACATGACCCCATTCCATGCGATCGCTCTTCTGGTTTATATCGATTTCCAAATGCGATTCCCGATAGACGCGCTCTAAGGATAACAAAAAATATGAAATGAAGCATTTAAATTGGAGCCGAATACCTACTGCTCTTGCAGTAATCCGTCCAGGATTGCGGAGCAGGTGTATCACGCAGGAAATTGGGCACTTCCGTGAGCGGTGGCTCATCGTGCCACAGGGAATTACAGCCTTGGAGCTCGATCTCCAGCCACTCGTTAACAAAGGCACTATAATCGTTGAGTGGAGGAGCGTAATCTGTTCAAATGGAACGTTTATGAATTCGGAAAGCTGTTAAGTGCATGGCAAGACTCACCCTTGGCATTTTTATCCTGCTGCACCACATAGTAGAAGACAAAGCCTGGCACCACGGGCTGATTCCAGTCACCAGAGGCGTGGCAAATCATGTGCTCCCTGCAAGAACTTGTTGTGATTGATTCTAAGATTGGATTTAGATCAACTTACTTGCGCATGGCTTCCAACAGCTCCAGCGGATGACGGCCATTGTTCAGACGTGTCTTCAGCCACATCAGCGCATCGTAGGAGATAAAGGTACAGGAAGGTAGCGATTGGGTCTGAGAAAAGAAACCCACCCCGTTCACCGGATGCTTCATTGCCTCGAACATCTCGGCGAGCGTTGCATTTGCACTGAACTTAACATCCACAGGAAACCTAAACAAAAGATGAACTGGTTGTCACAACAAGAAGCTATTCATTAAGTTAACACTTACCCATCATCCTGATCATCTGGTGGAAGGATTGGCGCAACACTTCCGCCTGCTGCAGTCCCATCCGTGCCGGGAAAGATGCGTGTAATGCGACTCGCCTCGAACTTGGGGCGCACATTGATGCTGTGTGGAGGATGTAAAAGAAGGATTATAAACAGGACAATAGGCTTGTGCTGCTCAGTTTGTGTCTTTGTGTGTGTGTGTGTGTGTGAATTGTGTGTGTGCCGAATGCCAAAATGTATGCAAAATTACAAGTGCAGCTCTCTCACTCTCACTCACTCACTCACACTCGCTCTCTCTCTTTCTCTTTCATATCCTCTTGCAAACCAATTTATTAAGTGCTGGGAGTTTTGTTTGGGGAACAGGATGCAGTCGGGTTTAAACTATGATAGAGATACGCAGCGAACCTGGCAATGAATGCATCCATGGTATAACTATCTTTCTGGATGCATTCTTCGCCAGGATTCGCTGGATTGGCACAAACCTTTGTTGCGGTGAAATTATAACATTATGATTCTTTTCAGTACTGATGATTCTAGGTGTGGGTGTGTCATGCTGCTGAAAGCCAAATACCAAATAAGATTATGATAAAAAAAACCAACAGAAACAGAAGTTAATAGAGTCGAGGCATATCAAATAGCAAAATACTTATATATATATATCTATATATAAATATATACCAATATATATTCTACAAATCGAATACTCTACAGACCAGGACCAAGTGCACAAATCTAATAAATACAAGTACATAAAATACAACATGGAATATCTAATAAGAAAACAATCAAATCACCAAAACTCTGGCTAGGAGGGATATGTATAAATAGAGGTGGAGATATAGGTATAAATATAGTGAAAAGCATAGATATGGGAATAGGTATAGGTGTAGGTTTGGGTATAGGAAAAGGTATAGGTACAGTTTTAGATATAGGTATAGGTATAAATAAACTGATATGAATAGGAATGGGTACAGGTATAGGTACAGTTAAAGATAATGGTATAGGTATAGGTACAGTTTTAGGTATAAGTGTAGGTACAGTTTTAGGTATAAGTGTAGGTACAGTTCTAGGTCTAAGTACATATATAGCTATATATACAGAGGGAAACACAACAACAGAAGCTCAACTCGCAGGCGCAGTGTGACAAACAAATACAGATGCAAATCATTGTGTGTTGTGTTGTGTTGTGTAGTGCAGTGTAGTGTAGTGCAGTGCAGTATAGTGTAATATATTTGTAGCATAGTGTTGTAGTGTAGTGTTTGGATACGATATAAAAACCTGGGTCTTTTCTCAGGCAAACGATTGCTGCCGACACGCTCGCGAAACGGTGAATTCGTGAGTCCCTGCGGAGGTAGTGCAGTTGCACAGGACACAGATACACAAAGGATCAGGCGGAGACAGAAGACAATTAGAAACAATTAGAAATGTGATAAACATATGTGTACACAAATATTGAATGATTGTTATACAAAGCGTTAACGGCTTAAACATAACGCAAAGTTTCAATGAATTAAACAAAAGTTGAACAAAAATTCGAAACAAAAACAAAAAATAAAATCAAAAAAACAAACAAAAAATATTTATAGATATCAAATCGAAAGAAATAAATAAAAATTATATTTAAAAAAAATGCGCAACTCAAGGAAATAGTTAATAGAATAGATTGTAAACGTAGTTAGAGTGAATAGATAACCTGGTTAGGAGGCCTGGATATAATGCTCGTACTGTGTCGTCGCTTGGTTAGACTGTGGGTGGTGGGGCTATCCTGTAAATGTACATTAGGTTAAGCCATAAGCACTACATAATACATTATACAAGTATAAGGATATGTCAGTAACAACAACAACAATGTGGAAGTGCTGCTGGATGCACCAGCAGCACCAGCTATTCAGCACTGCAACTGTAAATCCAAATCTAATTAACAATTAACGCCACATTCAAAAAACAATAACAATAACTTGGCTAAAACCCAAAAATTAGCTGTCTTCTTACGCGCGTCTTCCGTGCGAATTGTCGCTTCAGTTTGCTAACACTCTCAATGAGACGCACAAACTCATCGGTCTGTTCCCGCGTATTGTCCACCACGGCCTCCGTAAAGATGTCGCAACGTTGGCTGCCGGAGCTAACGATCTTATTGACCATATTCTCCCGTGGCAGCAGGTACATGCGGAAGCGCCAGTATTTGAGACTCTACAAAGGAAGGATATATAAGTTGGAAACAGGAGTTTAAGGTCTTCGATATGGTCACCTCCATTAGCGGATAGTCGACATCGCCACGTGTACAGATGTACAGATCCATGTGGTTCCAGTTGAAACTCTCCAGCTTCTCCGTGGTAAAATTGACGCCTGAAATCTCATAGTTCTCATGCTGTGGCGCATGGAAACGGTAACGATAATCCACGTTAATGGGCGGATACGGATGCCTAAAAGGAGAGGAGAAAGTTAAGCCAGGAATCACTACAAAACTGAGAGAGCTCACCTGGGTCTGTAGCCTGTGACGGTGATCACAGAAGCGGTTAACGAGATCTTGTGAAAGATTCGACCTATGGACAGCAGATACTCTTTATTCGTTTCGCACGGCGGCTTTGGTGGGAGTACGGCGGATGTGTTTAGGTTGCTGGTCAGATTACAGCAGCCGGATCCGCTGGCCATGTGGCAACTGATTGAGCTGGGCTGTTTCTCCTCAATGACAATCAGCTGAAAGCCCTGGGCCAAGCGCTGTGAGACAATCTCCTTGCAGACCTCCTCCGTGGACAAGGGCTTGCGATAGACAGCACGACTATTGGCATAATCCAGATTCACATCGTCCGGCAGCAACGTATAGTCGGAGATGACATAGTCGTTGTGCAGCGAACGCTTGTCCGGAAAGTAATCCGTTGTGATCGGCAGACAGGCGGGTATGGACAATGACTTCCAGTCGACGCCTAAAAACGAACCCAGTGGTAAAAAAGGATATGGGAAAGAGGACGCCGCAGCGTGCAGTGGACAAAGGTGTTCAAGAAAGTACGCAAATAGAAAAAGCCAACGCCGATACGAGATACGATTATGTGGTAAGTACTTATAATAATATATGTATTATATATATTATATATAATTTGTATAGTTACACAATTTAAAGTTGCTTAAGCTAAATAAGACCAGGTTCTTTCAAGTGTACGGAAATTAAAGCCACCTTTAGAGATTGTTTTTTAATCTTGTTTTAGGATTGTGGTCAATAATAATTAGCAAGTGCGGTGGGCGTGCAAGTGCGGTGGGCGTGGCTGGAAAAGCATGCGAACAAATTACAAATAGTCTAAAAGGTTTCTGTTTAAAAAGGTCGCATGCCACATGCTCGTAAGGATTACACAACCGAACCACCTGTCTGATGTGTGTGTGCGTATGTGTGTGTGTGTGAGTGGGTGTATGTGCGCATGTATTCAATAGCTACAGGATACTTCTAACTACAGGCAACTGGTGAGTGGCGTGATTAAGCGTTTAGCAGTAAAGCTTCTACACGTGGACTGCTCTCAGTGGAAACGCTGCGTTTGACCCTTGATAAACTCAAGCTTGACTCTTATCTTATCTTATCTTATGGAATGAATCAAATGCCAATGGAAACGTCACCTTAATTATCCAATGGGTTGGATAATATGGCTATATATATGGATAACATGAGTCCACGAAGGAAGCTGCTTCTAGTGGAAACATTTGCTTAAAGTTTTATGAAAGAACTACAAATCTTTTGGAATATCAGACAAAAGTCTAGTTATTAGACTTATTATTATGCCATCATATATATTATATATTAAATATAATTATTAGGGTCTAATGTAATCATCAATAGGTTGGATAATGTGGCAGATATTACACTTCCACGAAGGAAGCTGCTTGTAGTGGAAATGCTTAAATTTTTTATTGTCGGACTGCAAATCTTTGGGAATAACAGACAAGAATCCAGGATGTGTTGTTAAGACATCAAATATACTATAAATTATTGTGATATATTCAAATTGAAATTTTTATTATCTTTAGAAGGATAATATAATAGATTTGTGAAAGAATTTTAATATAATTCTTAATAGATCATTTTAAAATAAAAAGTTTAAGACAAAGATAAAAATTTAGAAGAATCAAAAGTATTTTTAATGTTGTTTTAAATTCTGAATAATTTCTCTAAGGTTTTAAGGTTCACAAGGGTCTTTTGAAACGTTTCGATTAAGACTATATATATGCACTATATATATGTTCGATTTGAAGCAACAACAAAGAGTTAGAAGGCTACTACAAAGTGCTTTGGCCAAAGGTTTTGAGTGCGAAATCTACACTAGACGAAAAGAACGTTAACTAAACTACGAGTTCTACTGTGTTGTGTGTGTGTGTGTGTGATGGTGTGTGTGTGTTGATGAGTGTGATAATGATGATTATGTGTGTGTGTTTGTGTTTGTGTTTGTGTGATGCTCTTGTTGTTTGTTTTTTTCTGTACAAAATTGTGATTATATTTTGCCAAACCTATGATGATCTTTCCTTTGCCGCCCGCCTCTGGTGTAGCCTCAAGCGGAGAGCATCCAAGATTATAATGGTCATTATAATGCTCGACAATTGGTAACATATGATTGCCCGTCGCATTCCCATTATCTAAACGTTACCGTTATGATGTACCATACATTGTACCGTGTGTACCGTTGACCGATTTGCCGATGATTTTGATTGATTTGATGTCGTTTGTTATTTTTTTTATTTTTTTCGAATTTTGATATATATTTTTTTGGGGTTATTTTTGTGTTTTTTTTTCGATCCAATTGGGGTTTTTGTTGCCGTCGATTGTCGCAGCGTTTTGATGTGTTGGTGGAGTAGCGGGATTTGTGAATAGGCCATTAAATACATATACATATATATATTTAGTAAATAGAATACAAATTTTGTTTCAATTTTTCGTCGTTATAAAAATAATTGGTGTAAATTCTTGGGTTAAAATTCAATGTGAGATCCAAAATACATAAGTTAATATAATCGAAATCGCATATAGCTGAGATTTAAAATCCAGATATTAATATATATATAGTATGCCTTAAAACGAACAATGCGGTTAGTAGTAGTTGCTACATTTACAGGATGATCTCGACCAGAAACACGCACAGGCTGACGACCAGCCCAAACATATACAAATAGAATACGGACGCCAACAGATCAAGTGCTAGAGAATGCCATTGATGCAGTCGCTCGAAATTCTCAACACTGGCAAAGTCACGCACATAGCCCAGCCTCTTGGCACGATGATACCAGAAGCTATGCCAGTGGCAGGCTAAGCCCGCCTCATGTACGCGAAGCTCGAACCAGTGCAGCGGATGCTTGAAGTGGGATCCGAGGCGCATCTGGAACTGATACGGAAAGGTGCCGTAGCATAGCTCCGATAGCCAGAAGCGTTTTTGCCCAAGGTACCGCTGCTGCTTGTTCAGAAACTCCCAGCGTATGGTGCTTATGGGATAGATGTAATCGGCGCTCATCTCCACGCGCTGGTTATAGAAATGGGTTCCATTGGAAACGCTAAATTGGCGCCGAAACTCTGCCTCATGTCCAAATGAGCTGACAATGGGTTCTATGTCGCTTTCCAGCACCAGAATAGGATATGATAGTTGCAATAGCTCTGATAGCGTAGCTGACGTTTTGCTGGTTAAAGACACCGATAGAAATGCTGTCAACTTGGTCGCATAGCACTGCACGATAAGGAAGGTGCTGAAGAGGAGACTGGCACTGATCAGTAATCTGCAGGGTAATCTCCAACTCGATGTATTTTCATCCATGGGTGCATATTTA
Organism: Hirtodrosophila trivittata; assembly: GCA_035045065.1. Lineage (NCBI taxonomy): Eukaryota > Metazoa > Arthropoda > Insecta > Diptera > Drosophilidae > Hirtodrosophila > Hirtodrosophila trivittata. The sequence goes on along the minus strand of JAWNNK010000066.1, from coordinate 6,814,168 downwards.
CCCGGTACGCCCAGCAGCACGCCAAGATTCAAACCCAAATGCAATGGCCTGAGCCGGCGAGCGACGAAGTGCACCAGCAGCACATAAGGTACCAACAATAAGAGACAGAGCCACACGCAAGGCTTGAAGGGCAGGATAACATAGAGACCACGGGGTATCCCATTGCCCAGTGGGAGCATGAAGCAGCGCTGCACCACCCAGTAGGGATAAGAGTAATCCACATTTGTGAAGTATTGCAAGGTCGTAAACTGATGCGGACTAAACTCAATGTGATTCTCGACCAACAACTGGATCAAAGCAGGCATGTTTAGTCTGTTGGAGTCATTGACTAACAGTGGATACACTTCGAGGCTCACATTGAGATGCTGCATCAGTTCATGTATCAAGACGCCACCGGCACCATCCAATTGCAGCTGGCTGGTATCCTTGCCCGGAATTGTTCGATTGTACGGAAACGTAGACGGCACATCCAGCTGGACGGGCACACGTAGTTTGTAGCCCATAAAGTCGAGTCGATTGGGCAGCGGAAAGAGGGAGCATGGATCTTGGTTGTGGTTCAAGCGGAGCACACGCAGTGTTGGATACGGATCCAAGTGGTAGAGTTCTTGCTCTGCCACCATGACCAACGCCGAGCGAAATCCCTGGTGCCAAATTTGCTCAAAGAAGGACAACAGCAATGGGCGTTCCTCGACACGTCGCAGCAGAAACAAGGTTTTCGAGTGACGACGTCCTCGTGCTCTTGTGGCCTGCACCTGTATCACTGGATCCTGTAAATCTCGTGCGAAAACCACATAGAGCGTGTTGTCATTTGTGATCTTATCAAACTGTCCAGTGGAGTGCTCCGTGGATGTTATCTTGGCCAGCAAATGGAAATAGTTACTCTCATTGTTGGACAACGCGCTGTGCAGTTCATCAGCAAATCCTGCATTAGTTGCTCCAGTGCTGTGCATTATGCTGATAGTCTGCAGCTGATGCAGTCGTCCAATCCGATCCAGAAACCATGCCAAATCAATTGGCCCTGTGGCAACAGTAGTAATCACCAGCAGGAGATGCAACAATATACGCCTCATGCCGGTGGAAGGATACCAAATCGACTGGAACTTGTTTCAGTTGAATTTTTATACCCGCCCTCGATAAGATCTCAAACAATTCCCGCACGGATGCAAATTAGTAGGTAATAAGATAGGAGCTATACCAACATACCCGTCGTTATCGCCGGCGTCCACTCCTGCTCCCCTGTGGCACCCCACAGATACGATTTCGCCTGCGTCGCAGTCAAATTGGGCACATTCGCAGCGGGCGTTGCATTCAGCAGCGAATTGTTGCGTCTCTTTAAAACTGAAAACAATGGAACAAGGATTAGATTGAATCCGGATAGCTATGATTTGGATAACAGAACTTACAGTCGACTTTTTCGTCGCTCATGGAATAGTTTTGGGATACGATAGATTTGGTCAAGCTGGCCACTGAGTGATTAGACAGTTGATCATACTGATCCTCACCAGCAGCGCTACCATTGCTGCCATTAGCAGTTCCCGTAGAGCTATACTCGTTCTCATTATTGTTGTTGTTGTTGGTGCTGTTCGAGTGCTGCAGCTGGCGACTGTAGCTGGCAGCTGCTGCAGACTTGGCTGGAACAGCCTGGTAATGATGCTGCTGTATCAGCACACCCGTCGGACCTTTGGGGAATATGTGTGTCCACCGGCGTCGATTGGAGGTAAGCTTAATGGTCACATGTGACGGATCAAAAGGATTGATCAGTGCTCGACCCGGACGCACAATCGGAGCGATGCTGACAATCGCACGACGCGCATTCTTCTCCGAGGCTAGCGATTCCGACAGATTTGTGGTGTCCGTCAAGGCGGCCAGCATGCCCGAGGTGCCGTGATGTATGTCTGGATCGGACATCTTCCGTCTCAGACTAGGAATCTTAGTAGGCGTCAAGTTCTCCCAGTCGTTGTTCCGATACGCGTATGTCTCAAAGCTCGGCACCGATGTCTTCTTAGCACGCACCACGCGCTGCAACGAGCTGGGAATTCGATTAAATTTAAAGCAATTAGGATAGTCAGATATATAAGTGAGATTCTTAAAATCTGAATAGATTAGGTATATATATTCGTAATTGTTTAGTCGATTTTACCAAGTCCGACAATATGTTTCTCAGTAATCAAGTCTCTGCTGATAAAACCTGGTACGGAACCTCCAATTTCCTGCATAAGACAGAACTAGTTGGATCGATTAGCTATATAATACAGCTACAATAGAAACAATTGGATCAAAATTAAGAAAAATAAGCTCTATAGAATCTAAACAGGGCAATCTTATCCATTCTTTAAGAGATCAAAAATATTGGCTAAAGTTGTGACGACTTGACCAAAGGCTACAGCTCCGACTTTGTCCGGGATTAACCACACAGAATGCATGGTGTATCTTTAATTCAAACAGAGATGGCTCCATGGAGGAGCATAAAGCAAAAACCTACAATTAGGACAGCGGCACAGGTCCTTGTTATATTGTATGTTGCTATCTCACTCTATACTATGAGATGGTCTCTGTGCTGTTCTTTTCTATATTGCGCATGCTCCAAAGTCAGACTTGTCATACCTGTGTGCCCTATAACCCTATTCCGAGTTCATCTATATGATGCTTATATACCTAATTCAGAAGTTGTGCATCTTACAATTAAAGGACACTTTCTGGAGTCTTACCATGTGCTCTGCGCGGGCAGCGGCTGAAATATTTGCTCATCGTATGCATCATAGTCGAAGAGGGAGTTGTGTATGTACTCCGACTGGTTGCAGCTCAGAAAGTTGCGGTCATTCTCATCCACACTTGTCTCGTCGGAAAATGAGAGGATCGGTAGCTTAATGCGTGGTATAAAACTGGAATAGGCAATCTTTTTGTTCGTCGAGTAGAAGCTAAGATTAATCCAATGTGGCAGAGAGTAGTCATCGGCCGATGTAAGTGTAGTATCCTTGTTGTGGAACTTGAGCAGTGGCACGGCGTGCAGCGGTTGCTCACCCACACACACAAGATCACTGCCGACACCATTATCAATGATGCGCTGCTTGGTGATGTTTGTTAGCTCCCTGTCTACGGAGAAAACGCCCACGCCGGGCGTTATAACAACGGACAGCTGACCGGTGCGGTCGAAGGTGCGATCAAGATAATGCTTCTCGAACGTGTTCAACGATATGTTGAGCACTTCAAGGAAGTTGCCCTGCGTAGCTGTCGAGTTAGTCGCTTGTGGTATGTGCATGTTGAGGCGCTCATGATAGCGCAGCACTGTTTCCTGGTAGGAGGTGAAGAGCTTGCGCAGCTGTGCCAGCACTGTGCACCAATCGTCGTTCCGCTCGTTCTGAATGGCGACACGGTAAAAGTCCTCGTAGAAGCGCCCCTTGTAGTCTTGCTGCAGGCAGTCGCGCATGTGGGTAGGAAACTCGTCGAGGCTCTTGGCCGCATAGAAGGTACGCGAGAATAGCACGATGGTTACCTCGTGGTTACAGCCGAGCTTTCTCCACTTCTGAAAGAGTTCGGTAAGAAACCCGTTGACCGCCTTCTCAAAGTATAGATCGCCATGTATATCGAAATCCCACATTTCCGATGACATTTGCAGGAACAGATACACCATCGATGTGCTGCTGCGAAAAACAATCTTTGTATCATCGGTGATGACGCCGCTGGCCACGCGCTCTCCCTGTGACCACATCTCATATACTTGGCAACGTATCTGCATGTCATTATAGTCGATCTTCTTGTTCACATACACGCATGTATTAGTCTGTTGAAAAAGGAATTTGTTTCAGTATTTAGATTGTTGGATGCACTGTTGAGGCTTCTTACCAGGTACGTCTTTAAACGCCACATCTCAGAGCGACCCATGTACTGATCCTTAAAGGTTATTTCTATGGAGTCGAGTGCAACATCAACGGGATTCACAATACGCATTACGACATTGGAATAGGAACGCATTTTAAATGCTGTGGCTATGCACGACTCGATACTTATCACATTCCGTCCGGTTTTGCTCTGTTCATTCAGTTCGGTTATTTGCAGCAGTAAGTGGGTGCCATTCTTATCCTCCGGCGAATATATCTCAACCACATCGCCGACCTTGGCTGATGGGTGATCCTGTGGATTCAACACAAGGTCGGCATCTGCAAACAACAAAGATCAATAGCAATTGCGCCAATAATGTTCCGTTGATCCTTACCATATGATTTGTTACAGCCCCTTGTGTGGGTGTTTAGTTTATAAAGATTCATTTTGATCATTTGTATAGCGGCTCCATCTGCAACAATAACTAATCTCCGTTCGCCCTGCCCCTTCGTTGTTCTTAAGTTATTGTTTTGAAGCGTTCTAGCTTAGTGTTGGTTAACGTCGCCCTAGCGGCAGCAGCTGGCACAATCGTCTTAGTATTGCGCATCAAATCGATATGTTATCGGTTTTTGCCGATTGGCGCAATTTTCAAATATTTTACAGATCTTTTTTTTAAGCACTTTGAGACTTTGCTTTGTGACTTCTGGTGTAAATGTTTGTAATAAATTGAATTGATTTTATTGGATGAAATAATTATGTATGTATATTTATTAAATTAATAAAAAAAAATCTAGTTTAAATATGTTTGAGTGTACATAATATGTCTTTTATTATCACAATAATGTGGTATAGTCCACTAAATATAATAATTTTGCGTGGATATCATTACCAGACACTTTTATACCCATATCCGTAGTTATAGCTGGGATAGTAGCTGGGATAGAAAGGATAGTTATAGGGATAAGTATAGGTGGGATATCCACCGCTGTATTTGTAGTAGGTGTTCGGATATGCCGCTACCGAGGGCCAAGATGTCGTTGTTGTCGGCACATAATATCCATTGTAGTTACGGGCAACAAATTGATGACTTGCAGCCAGAGGCACCAGACCAGGAACTGCCCCTGGTATTGGTATGGCTACTCCAGTGCTGGCAGGTATAACGCTGGCTTGGCACAGTGCCAAAACTGCCACAAGGCAAATGAGTACGAACTGTCGTTGCATTAGATCCATTAGACATTATTTACTTTGAAGGATTTAAATACTACTCACGTGCTTCATGTTTAAGAGCTTGTTGTCTTGTTAGGATTTACCTGTACCTCAAGCTTGTGGCCCACTGTCTAATTGATCGTCAACTTGGCTGTTTATATACCAGTTGCAAATTGTGTTACTGCATTTGCTTTTCAAATGCAAGTACCCAATTTGGTTAGTTTCCGCTTTTGGTCAGTATGGTTGCCCATTGGAGAGCAGCTCAAGGGCAGCACATTTGCATTGCTTAAGCTTATGGCACGTTGACGCAAGACGCTTCCTCTGGTGTTGCATCCAACATGGAACATTATCAAGTAAAGTCTAAAAATGGAATATATTGTTTTTAAATAGCGATTCTTCAGTTTTTTCTTAGACTGCTAATAACAATAAAAAAAACTTACTAATATAACTCAATAAAAACTTTATATGAATAATCTACTTGACCTTAACCCAAAATAAGGGCGCAAAAACTTTACAATGATTCGCAGATCCGAGCCCTCTTGAAAGGTGTTTGGTGTGTAGTCTATTAGATAAAAAATAACCACCTTGATTAAATCTCTTCTAAATCTTTGAAAATTAACAGAAAATTAACAACAATAACACAAATCAAGGAATCAACTATTATAATAGATACATATTTTAAAAATTAGGTTCCATTTTTTTTTTAAATAATATCTAGGTTAAAGTCTCTGCTAAGAATATGTTCTTATCCAACACATAAACCATGCAAGCATTTTTTAAAATGATAAATGCCTAAAAAAGCCTGATTCTGTTTTTACTAACACTTTGTAACAGAACTAAGATAAACTTTTTTTTCGGATAACACACTAATTTGACACCCACAAAAAAATTTATAAGTAGAGGAGTTGTTTAATTTTTTAAGATTATTATTATATTATTTAAACATATAATAGATCTTTTAGATTTTTTTATACTTTTTAAAGTAATCGGATTATATATATATATATATAATATTTAAATAAACCTTCTAACACTACTACTTATTGTTTTGATTGAATCCTTACAACCAATGTTTGATCAATTCAAAATCATTTTTAACAATATCCCCAAACTTTTTAGATTTTCCATGTGCAGATTATAATTAAAATATTATCTTTTCGTCGACTCTAAATTAAATTAAATAATTAGGCGTATGGTACCTCTAGCACCATTACTTCCGATTAGAGCAATCTCATTTATTCTATCTTATCCATATGTCTCCATTATCAGAACTTTTCTTATCGGCATAATCACTGTCACAAAAACCTTGTTGACTAGTGTAATAAACTCTAGCAGAAACTCTGAAACAGTTGCTTATTGTCAGCTGAAGCAGCTGTGTGTAAACAAAGATTTTATAAGCGTGACGTGTACAAGTTATTTGTGTAAAATAATCTATTATATATTTAGTGTAAATATCGGGCGTTATATATAGTTTGCAGTAACTGTTGCACGTGTAAAATTAAGTTATATTTTGCAAATACGAACATGTTACATGTTACGCTCATAGATTCAATCAGCTGTTTATGCAATTTAAAAGCTCTTCGTGGTTGAGCGTCTGCTCCATTTTGGATTTAATTTAAAAATAAAGTAATTTTGCGGTTGGCCTTTGATATTCGAAAAAAAAAGAAAGAAATTTGACTTAAAATTCTAGAAGCTGAAAACTTAATACATTTTATATATACAAATTTACTTTAGACTAGCAGTAAAAAAAAAATGGCGAACAAATTTTATTATTTTGGCTTTGGAAGCAACATGTTGACCCGCCGCATACATATCCAGAATCCCACCGCCAGGCGCATTGGAGCCGGCAAATTAGAGGTAAGGATTATGGAGATAACTGTCTTGTTTCTTTATTAACTTATTCTTTCAGAACTACCGGCTTGACTTCCATGGTACCGGTTCGAATACCTGGCTGGGGGCACCTGCCACTATTGTGCCCATGCCCGGTGCGGAAGTTTTTGGTTCCATTTGGGAGATTGACATGTGTAACCTCAAGGATTTGGATAAGTACGCTATAAATAGCCCTTCCACACCGAGTATTATAATAGTTTTTTCATTCTATAGCCAGGAAGGTGTATCTGACGGCCTCTATGTACCGATAAATGTGCCCATTCTCTCGCTGAACAGCAATTCCCAAGTCGCCTGCCGTGCCTACCATCTAAAGAATCAGCCGGAAACAGATGTTCATGGGCAGTCTGAAGCCGTAGATATACCACACAATCGTCAGCCTTCCCAAACCTACCTCAAAGTGCTTGTCAAGGGAGCCGTAGAGTCCGGCATACCCGAGAGCTATATCAAGTGGCTAAAAGGTGTCAAACACAATGGCATCCATGTTGAGTCTATGGAGCAAAGACTGCAACTGTCTCAAGTGTCACTTAGCTAATACTGAAGTTCCATTAGCCGTAAATATTCCTAGTTTCTAATAGTATTACCTTTTAACCACATCCAAGTCCATGGATGAAATGTATTTGTTCGTAAATGTTTTGACAGGTTTGTTATTGTTTCACTACAAACTGCCCGATTTTTGCTGAGCCCAAATATTTTACATAAATCAAATTATCAAATCAAACTGTTTTCATGGACTTTTCCATATCTTCTGTTGGAACTTACTTTCAGCCAGGTTAGATTCTATCTAAGTTTAGAATTGTTAAATATTATTACAATATTTTATGTCGTAGACAACGTTTATGCGATAGTTTAAGTCGATTTACCTCAAATCGGTTCGACCTACAACACTTTTTCGTAAGTGTTTATGCCTGTGATTTGCCCAAACCGATTGTAGACTTGACTTCAATCAACTGTTTTCTTAAAAGAAATAAGAAAAATAATATAATGGATAACAAACAAATAGAAATATTATTGCGTTTTCTGATGACGTCAGCTCAGAGAAAAAGGGTAAATGCTATTTGCCAGTTGTCCGCCGCAGATATATATAAAACTGGCTATGAGAAGAGAAAAACCTTAAAGAAAATTCACGTTTCCCAGAACAATGCAGTTCCAAATGTGATTTTTAATGTGAATGCACCACGTCTTCGAAACGTATGTAAAAAACAACGAAATGAAGATTATTGGTGGACATTGCAGGAGGCGGGAAACGAGGATTTGTTTTTCGATACATTCCGTATGCGGAAGGAGTCATTTGCTCTGCTATGTCAAAAGTTGGAACCGTTCCTAAAGACTAACTCCAAGTTGTCAATTACCGATTCTATTCCAATTGAAAAGCAGGTGGGAATATGCGTGTACAAATTGGCAACTTGTGCAGAGTATCGAGTGGTCGGTGATGTTTTCGGCATACACAAAACTACAGTCCACAAGTACTTTTATATGGTAGTTCCTGCGATACTCTATTTAAAGGACGAGTTCATAAGGTTTCCAGAACTGGAGCAAGTTTTAGAAATTGCAGATGAATTTGAGAAAATATCTCAGATTCCCAACATTATTGGACTGATAGATGGTAATATTTGAATACATCTATTAATTAATTCATTATTAATCTGAAAAATATATTTTTTAGCTACACATATTCCGATTTTACCGCCTAATGATGGGTTCGACGACTACGTTAACCGAAAGGGTTGGCCATCCATTGTAATGCAAGGAGTTGTGGACAACAACTGCAGGTAGTACTATTTTTTTCATGGAAATTTAAGATTGTTTTGTAATTATATATATGCTTTACAGGTTCACCGATGTCAGCGTTAACCTTCCAGGAAGTACGCAGGATGCAACAGTATTTAAAGAATCGGATCTCTATAAGAGATCAGATCAAGTGATGCCAAAAATCACGAAATTGGTTAATAATGTAGAGGTACCACTATGTTTGGTTGGAGACATCGCATATCCCCATCTTCCATGGATAATTAAGCCATACACTGGATTTTTAAACAAGGACGAAGAGTCCTTTAACTCTCATTTGAGTTCAGTTCACATTGTCATCGAAAATGTCTTTAAGCGCTTAAAAGGTCGTTGGAAATGTTTAGTCAAAAGAATCGACATCAATCCAAGTTTTGTGCCGCAGGTCGTCTTAGCTTGTGCCATATTGCACAACTTTGTTGAGGAACAGAAAGAATCGTTTTTAGAGTCTTGGGATCTCTCTGCTCAAAGTAAGGATTATCCACAGCCCTTAAAGGAGGCCATTATTGAAGGCAATCGCGAATCCAAAGATATAAGAAATGCTCTAAAGAATAATCTCAAACAAAATTTGTCGCAAATATTAATATAACCCGAGCTACCCAATCCAAAATTTTAAGTAGAATATGTAATGTCCCTGGTACATGTGTAATAGGGATATAGAAAGGGATCTTAGATTTCCTAAGGTGGGTGATGTCCTCCCAGAACACGCAGCAAGTTATAGGCGACACCTTCATGGTCATCCCAATGGACTTGGCAGATGTCTCACCAATAGTCCAAGAAGGAGAAGACTAGAAAGGTACCACCTAGTACACCTGTCGACTAGATTTATGCGTTCATATGTATGTAAATATTATAAATTATATGAAAAAGTAAAAATAATTCCTATATATGTATGTATCACCCTGTGAGCAACTAGTATTCCCCCCCTCAAATGTAAAACTTTCTTAAGCTGTTCATAAGTTAATCAATCATTAATTTAGGTAGTACTAAATAAATATGCAAATATTTAGAAATAAAAAAATATATATGCCATATATAGTATTTACAGTAAAAAAAAAGATTTAAATGTATATGTTATGATAAGTAAACTTAAGTTCAATAGTTAATGAATAGATGAATCGTATTGCTAGAACTCAAATAGTTTGTGCTCTATTGGAGATGATGGAGGAGTTGAATCTGCGCTAGCTCGAGATGAAGTCGGACCTTCAATATGTTCAACATAGGGTTCAGTGTACAAATGAGATGTGCTCTGAAAGGAGCTGAGTATAGATGAAAACATTTTCGCCGTTTCATTTCTATCTTCTTCCATGAGTTTTCTTGTCTCGTTGCGATTTTTCTCCATTAGTTTTTCCATATTTGCCATGTACTTTGACTCCTGCTTCTCCAGGGCTTTGATTAAATTGTGTTGTGTCCGCTTCCACTCCTCTGTAAATTTTTCCATTACCCTTTGGTATGATTTTTTTTCTGTGAAGTCAATAATTTAATTAAGTCTCTAGTTAAACATGTTTAAGCATGTTTACATACTTGAAGCCTTAAATGTGGTTTTTGTTGTTCGTGAAGTCTTCGATGTACTCGAGGTATTTGATTTTGATATTTCAGGGTCTGCAATTATATATTCCTCCTTAATGGTATCCTCGAAATTTGCCTCGTTGAAGGAGTCTTCTGAGGACATCTGGGACGTTTCTAGTCCTTCGACTGCGACAGTAGGACGATCACCCAAAATTTCTTCCAAAACATCGTACAATGGAAAACTTTGTCCCTTTCGCTTTGCCTTATAGTATTCTATTTTTAAGGCTTTAAACTTGCCTCTGATTTGAATTGCAGTTTTTCTAACTCCTTTTGTTGCCAATTCTTTGGCAACGTCTTCAAAAATTGTTTTGTTTCGCTTAGTTTTATTATCGATTAGCCTTTCAATATAGGAATCCCTTATAACTTCCAACATCTCCACAGTTTCCGTTTCCCTCCAAACACATCTTCTCTGGCTGGTTTCCATTTTTCTTATTCAATTCTTTAATATTTTTGCTTCGTAAACAAATCTTTGATATGGCTTACATTTGTTTGTTTATTTACGCAGAGTTGTCAAGTGCAAAAGTATTCAATCATTCACTCATCAGACTAAATTGTCCCCAAAAGATAATATAATATATATATTTTATAATTTATAAAGCTTAACTTGTTTCATAATACGGTTTTACAAAGATTTTTCACTATATTATGCACAAAATCATTAAGAAAATTAAGAGCCTGAGCAACCCTGCTCAAGACGATAGATTCTGCATCAGCTGATTCTTAAATTGATTTAATGCACAGTCGTTTATGCAGTGCATAAAAGCGATTTATAAAAATAGCAACAGTTTGAGAACGATAAACTGATACTTAAATCATATTTCAATGCAATCGTTCATGAGGTATGTTAAACCGGTTTAAACCAATAACAACACCTTGAGAATGTACAATATTTGAAGTTTAAGTTAAAGCGGTTCAATGTCTAGCATAAACGGTGTTATAGTTCAGGCAAGATATGTACTTCTATAATTTCTGTATTTGACATGCACTTCTCAAACGAACTTTGACATAGTCTTAATTATTTTTCATTGCGTTTATTGCTCCAATCTCATCAAGGTGTGCGCTAATTCTCGAGAGGATTGCGTCGTTCGTAAGTTTAAGAATTGGCAACATAAACTTAACGCCTCTAGATTGTTAATCAAAGTTTGTTATACTAAACTAAATCTAAGACAATCTTTGTAGGACCTGAACTCCTTACTTCAATCATATTTGTATTTGATGAAATCACTCATAGACTCTAACTGGGCTGTCAAAACGGCTTAGAAGTTGATACAATGTTAAGTCTTTGACTTGTTCTTCTCTTGCTTCAGGAATGTGCTTCTCTGTATGTATAGTAGACCTTCTTAATCTCCTACATAACCACTCAGTGGAAACCGATTTGCTACAGATACATAGGTGAATATATATACAGTAACGTACTCTCGGCTTAACGAATTCGCGATTTAACGTACTTGTCAAATTTTTACATTGAGTACTTTATACAACAAACTCTTATACTGAATTTAACGAACGAAAAGGGAAAAAGAATTGCAGTTTAAAGCAGCAATCATCAATTAAAGAATTTTGTAAGAAAAACGCTTAAATAATTTATTTAATATATATGTATCTTACGTATCTTACTGAATGATTATATCTAATTCAGATAGGTCTAACCTTAGGATATGTTTGTATTATAAATCATAGGTCGCTATAGTCTTAGCTTAGTTAATGTTTTGGGATCGATAAGTATAAAGCTAAAGAAGACATAATAGTAATTCATATAATTCAACTTGTCGATTAAATAAATAATTACAATTTGCTCTGAAAATCCTTGTAAACTGATCCGTTCATTATGAGACGGCAGCAGCAAGTCCTGCCATGGATGAGTAACCATTAGAATCGCTAGTTGCTTCATATCCTTTCAGTTTTGCTAATGTGTCTATATCCGTTTTCTGCTTTTGTTCAACAGCCGTGCAGGATATTCTATTAAGATAGAATTCTGAAATTTAATCAACTCTTGCAACGTTTATTTTTCTCCAATATTCAATCGACTTCCTTAAAGCCAACTTTTTTGCAAACTTTCAAAGTTTGTCTCAAAATGAATTTAATTAATTTAAATCACTTATTTATGATGATTACCAAATTTGTGTATTGAAGCATTGTGTTTTACAGCTAAAAACTTGCCTGGATACACGTATACACGGACACGGATACGGACAGAAAAGTTTTCCGCATTTTGGCTGCCACTCCCAAAGTGCAATTAAAGTGCAATTTACTGTGCATCAAAGACGATGATGCTCCAAAAACAGTTTCAGTACTTGGCCAAGGGACTTTGTTAGCTGGAGACGCTTAATGAGGCACATCCAGGCGCCTTTTGTGCATTTGGACCTTGGCTTATTAATTTAAATTTGAAGCTCTTGCCACTTGGCTATTGGCTCTTTGCTGCATTCTTGCATATCCTTTGGATACAGTTCAAGATGGAGCTAGAAGCTTATCTGTCTGCTCAAATTGCGTGCCAAAGTAATAATAAACATAATTTGCAGTGCACACTCTGCAGCTAATTTCAGTAGGTGCCATGGGTAGCCAGTTCAAAGGTTGACCCACGATTACAACAGTTACCACCTTCAGACAACAGCATCAACAGCATCTACTCGGAACCCAGGGGTCTTCAACTCGTAGGTGTCCAAGTGCAAAAGTTCGAGCAACATAGCGCAATTTCGTGTCGAACTTTAACAAAGTAAAAAGTTTGCCAAAGTGCTGCAGGAACCTTTGTGCAACTTGTTAGCTTGTTGTGTTGTTTTACCCTATAATAGCAGTAGATAAGGGTATATAAGCTAATCTTAAAGTTGAACTTACCTAAATGTAGGGAGTAGTTATAAGTAGTTATAAAATGAAATGCATATACATTTCTCAAAGTATCTGAAGCATTTCAGAGAGTATCTGTAGGTCGTGTTAACCCAGAGCTGTTGTTATTGTTGTGGTGTTGCTTTTTGTGTTAGTTGTAAATTAAATTTGCAAACGGTCTGGCAACTCAACACTCGCACCATAGTTTATAATCGTTTGGGAATTGAAATGAAGTCGATTTCAAAGTGTCTGCAAGTTTGCCATTTTCTTTCTTTCTACTATTTTTGTTTGGTCAGCTAACTTTTTGACTCGGCATTTTTATTACATTTGCGGTGCCCTTTAGAGTTGTGCAGCCATGGCAAAAGCGAGTACTCTACACTTGATCATTAATTATTTAAAACGCACAACGCCATAACCATTTAGAAAGTGAGAGACTGAGAGACTGAGCGAGAGTAACATGTGCAGCAGGACCCAAAAAGTAGACGACCTCAAGCGCTTGTAATCATAAAAGTTTACGAGTGAAAAAACCAAATCAAAACGACAAGTGACGAGTCGAACGACAATGATATCCTGGCTAGAGCTGGCTGGGCTCAGCTGCGTCCGTTTTGTGCATTTTGTGGGCATGGGAATTTAATTAAAATCAAGCCATTCCTCCTCTACCCTCAATCCCCTCATAACCACTAAAAACAACCATAGTCTCAGGCCGTCGTTTAGTTTCAATCAAAGTAGCGCCAAAAAATTTACGCAAATTGACAACAGAAGCGACAACGACAACGAGAACGACAACGACGCCGTCGCCCATCAATAAAAAACGCTTAGATGTCCCTCCCCCAGTGTCCTTTTTATACTCCTGGCTCCTGGCTCAGTAAAGTCGTAATTGAAACTCATTAGCGTGCATTTTAGTGGCCATTTTGTGCCTTTTGAAAAGCCTTTGGCCAACCCTTTGGGTCCCATTTTATTCTGAGTGGGTTCTCTTCTCTGAGCTTATAGTTTGTTGTGGGTTGTTCCTGCTTTTCGCTGTGTGTGTGTGGTTTATGTGGTAAGTGTGTCATCATTATGAGTGTTATGGGTTTTTTTTTCCTCTTTTTGTGTTTTGTTGTTAAACGGGTTTTTTCCGAGCTTTTATAGAAGTGAGAAAATGAGCCGAAACAAGGGATAAATAGTACATAGTAAAAAAAATATATATATTTAAATATGAAAACCCATACTTATATCCTTTACGCTATCCTTAAATATTTTATACGAAAGGCTTGTGCCTTGCATAAGAGGGAGTACTCGCTTTTTCGCCAAATCGGAAATCGAAAATTTTAAAGACCTGTTGGCAGTTTTCAGTATCAGACTCCAAAAAGACTTTCCGTAAACTATAATTGAAGCATGCCCCAAACGCATGTAATTACGCCACATGTGGTGAAAATGGCCACACTTGAGAAGTCCTTCGGTTGAAGAGTTGGCAACTGAAGTCCTGTGACGTTAGCTGCCATGTGGAACAAATTCAATTTAGAACGTGTGAGCCAATTTTATTTATGTGGCTTTCGTGTGGGGGGAGGGGTGGTGGTTAAGAAAACGGCGAGAAATGTAAAGAAAACTTGATGAAAATTTGCATATAGTTTCTGACAGTTCAAAGTGAAAAACTTTTTGATGAATAACTATTAATTAGCACAAAACCCACTTTTCGATTACCAAACAGACTCCAAGAAGTCCATTAGAGGCTTTACTTTGAAAACTCTGGGGAGCAATAGTTTAAGGTTGGGCTTCAATTATTTTTGATGTTCTATAAGAGAAAAGCCTGCAACGGACAGCCTGGAGTTTTGAGAACCGCTTGGAAAACTTTTCAATATTGTTTTCAATTTATTTATTGATTTTATAATATATTGTGTTATAGAAGGCTTTCAGCGTGTGCATGTAAGATGTGTTTTTTAATCAAATTAAACACAATATTTGCTTTTCATATTCAAACATAGACAAACAGATAATGTTGGACAATGCTTGGAAGCATCATGGACCAGGCGGAAGTGCGTCATTGGCGATGCAACTTCCGACTGGCCGCGGGCATTAATTACACTTAAATATTGACCACATGCCAGCATTTGACAGCCCAACTCGTTGCATGGCCAAGTCAATAATTTTTGCAGAATGCAATGATGCCCCGGGGGCAACTACCCTGATATGTGAATGGAATGTGGGCTGTTAGAATTCTACTTGGTTATTTCCCTTGAGCCAGTTGCATTTTTTGACAAATTCTCTTGACACGCATGCAGTGTCAACAAGGCGTGGGTCTTTGCCGCAGGGGGGAGAATTGTATGATTAAATCATTAAATTCATACGCTCCGCGAGCTGCACTTTTTATTATGGAAATCCTTGGCTTTGTTTAATTTGCCGGCTTGACCGTTGCGGCCTGATCCCAGCCAGAGATTGTCACAGCCGCCTGATTATTTGGTTTCCGTTTTCATTAAAATGCACACACGACACCGAGGAGGCTGTTGTCAACGCTGCTGCATCAATGAATCCATTGCATCGCATCCATTGAACTCGCACTACCAAACACTCAACTCAACACACAACTCGATATGGTTTGGGTAAATGCTTTTGGGGCATTTTTTAATTAAACGACATGCAGCAGGCGGCGTCCAGATTTTAATGTCACCACTCAGTGGGTGTTGCGATGTGGGCGGCCAGCACGTGCATTTTAACAAACATTTTATATACTGAGATGCACTGCAAGTGGACAAAGGGTCCATGGGGACACGTAAATTTTACAATATTCTGCATTGTTCCCTTTTTTAATAACACATCCTACATACATATATAATTTGTGCAAAATTAATAATAACTAAAATACTTATGTACTTAAATATTTTACACTAATCGTACGGATTTGCGAGGAGATGTTCGCATAAAATATACTCGCTTTGAAAGACTGCGTCGGTTTAACAGTTTAGCCTGACTAGGATTAACTTGACGAACTGAGGGATTCCTCTAAAGAAGGCGCATCATTCGATTTTGTGGTATTCCTGCCTAGATTTTCAGAAAGTAATAAACTTTCACACATGAAAAGATACTTTTTGCCTAAGACTATGCAACACTTATTAACAGCTTCACATTCTTTCTTTTCTACTAGTATTTATTTTCCAGAAGTATCTTAATCTATATTTCTACTACATTAACCTGAATAACTTTAGATTCTGAGAATGAGAAATCGTAGTTAGACTGCCTTGGTAGGTGCCTGTAGGCTTGTTTAGTATTCAAACAAAATAAATAAATTAAAAAAAAAATAAAATAAATAATAAAAATTAAAATTAAAAAAATAAATAAATAATTAAATAATAATAAATAATAAATTATTAAAAGTAAATAAAATATAAATACATAAATAATAAAAAAAAATAATAATAAACATAAATAAAAAATTAAAAAAATAAAAAAAAAGAAAACTATACATAAAAAAATAAATTATTGAATTAATAAAAGTAATTAAAAAATATAAATACACAAATAAATAAATAATAAAAAAAAATAATAAACATAAATAAAAAATAAAAAAAGAAAACTAAAAAATAATATAAATAAATGGATAAGTAAATAATTAATACATAAAAAAATTAATTATTGAATTAATAAAAGAAAATAAAATATAAATACATAAATAAATAAAAAATAAATTAAATAAATACTAGAAAGAAATGAAAATAAAACCAATCAAAAACTTGTTTAATAATTTAATAATTTACAATTAAACAATTTTTACCCGATGGCTTTAAGTATTCACACATTAATTAATATATTTCGAATCTATGGTGAATATTTCAATAATTATTTAAGAAACAATTCAACAAGAAGCCGTCGGAAGCAGCGTCGCAGCAGAGTTCATAAAGTGTAATCCCGACCAGAGTTTATATGTATGTGTATGTGCACATTCTGTGTGTGTGTTATGTGTATGAATGTGTGTGTGCAGGATGCTCAGTTTCTAAAATGCATCCTTATCAGTTTCTATTGTTTCAAAGGGCAAGCAAATCCGCTTATTTTAATTGGAAAATAAGCAAATATCGAGTGATATTTGTGCGTTGTTTTGGTCTATAAAATTTATAAATTTCATACTTACATGAAACATCTTATCTGCTTCTATTGTTCAAAGTGCAGACAAATCCGCTTACTATAATTGAATTCTAGACGAATATCGACTGACTAATATTTTCTATTTAATTGAATGCATTTCATTGTTCTTACTTGCATTTTCTGAGGGTTGCTTTCAATTCACATGGCAAACATTGGAAATAAACTAGGACCAGTTAGCGAGTTCGTTTGGATTGTTTGTGCGAATGTATTAGGCAGAGGTATGGGGTATCATTTAGTCGGGAGTTTACTGTTCGTTCTTGTTGATTAATTGTGTATTTTAGCTCAAACATATTAGTTTCCCCACGCGGCAACTATCTCTTAAGCATTGTCTTAGAAATGGATGCGAACTGAGTCAAAATTTTCTATTTATTTTATTACAATTTTATTTATTTATTGACAAAAAGAGAAAAAGGATGACACTTTTTTTGTGAATCCTAATCCTGCTCATCCTGTCCTTAATTTCCTTAGCCTTATAGCTACTTGAAGTCTAAGGTTTAGAATGTTCCATTGCGACGATTATGTGCATCACTCTTTGAGTCATCTCAATGTGCAGTGTGATTGAACTTAGGTAGAGCAAAGGGCCAGAGCACAGACCGGGCCGGCTTTACATGAGTTTTATGGACGCGGGCCCGTCGATTTTGTATACGGTCCGGAAAGCACGAAGTCCGGCACGACAAGATTTACTTGTAAATTAATCTGACGTAATAATAGCAATAGGTCAGTACTGATTGGGATCTGTTAACTGGATTTCATTTGTAAGCAGCAACAAACCTAAGAACAGAGAAAATTGTTTAATATAAGATATAATTTAATGAAAATTATAAAAAAAAATACAAAATATATTTCAAATTTCGAAATAAATTGTAGTTTAAGTTTTTGTGAAACCTAAAATTTATTATGATAAAAATGAGTTCAAAATGTTAAAACAATATAAACACTGGTAATTCCGTTATTTACTTAAAGTCTGCTCGGTTTTATAGTCACTCACCCAAACTCCGTGTCACTCTTTGGGATCGAATTAGTTGCCGGGGCAGGTTAAAACAAGCGCGGGACCTGCCTCTATATACATATTTTACATTTTCAATTTGGGATTTTCGCTTAAAAGCTTTTGCGAGGAAGCGACGCGTTGCTTGTTCGACTACGGCTGACTTCCTGGCTGTTTTGCAGGCCCTCCGCACGTTCCTGAAACCTACTAAATAACCTTGTTAGCGTTTTTAATTAAAGGTGTAAATATTGATATTTACTCATGCGCAGGAAACCAGCAACCAACAACGGGTACAACCTGCAACCTGCAACCTGCAACCTGCCACATGCCACCTGCCACCCGCCGCCTGCTGCCTGCCACCTGCAACGCCGCCGGGCCCGTGCAACCGAAATGCATTTTCAAAAGTCAAATAAACTAAATGGAAATATGAGCCGGGTATTATATGGTTACATAGGATGGTCACCAGCCATAGTTATAATTAAGTAACTTTCCAACAAAATGGCCAATAGTACGCAACGAAAGTAAATATATATATATATTATTTTACGTGCAGCTAATTAGCGAATATTTATCGAATGGAAATAAAATACAAATCAAATTTTTGGATAGACGTCGAGTGAGCTCGAGTAATATACACTTCCACTTCCACTTCACACTCATTGAACAATTCCCTGCTTTCAGCTTGTGGATAAAAGCCACATCAATAATGCTCACTTGACGTTGTAAATTAAATAACCATCATCAGAATCAATCAAAATAAGTGTAGCAGGCGGAGGCGGAGGCGGAGGCTGAGTCCTATTTTGTCCACTTGAAGCAACAAATTGAGTTAACTCTGTCCTTAAATAGAGCGTGCTCTGACAATGTAAGGGATTTAGGAGCTGGAACGAGTGCAGCATCCTCATCTCTGGTTGGCCTGCAGTTAAGTTTTGTGCAAAAAATGTTAATTTTAATTAAGGCTGCTATCGACACCCAGCAGGCAGCAGACTGATGCACTTACTGGGAGCACTCCAAAAGGCAATGCAGCGCAACTGATGCACTTTGTGCACTGAATGGAGGCAGGGAGAGGGTAGACAATATACGTGGATGTTGTCTGCTTTTGGCAAATCAACGAGCCGTACGAGGGCAACTCCAGTGCATTGTGTGGTCGTGTCATACGCATACTATGGACATGTGTAAACATTAACACAACATTGTTGTGCACAGCTGAGGAGGGGAGTGCAGAGGGTTTTTGTGGCTTGGGTCCTCTGGTACAGGTATTAGTTTAAAAATCATTGACCATGCAACAATTTGTTGCATACAATGCGGCAGCAGTTGCGTCCAGTTGTGCTTTTATTACAATACATAACACACATACATACACACAATGCGGTGGCTACTCAAAAATTTAAATTAGTCATGTCCGCCCGAATTGCATTAGCGTACAATTTTTAATTCATCTCGTAAATATTTTAAACGTGATATGATTTTCCAACATTTTTACACGTTAGCTACGCTATTATCCTGCGGCTTATCAGTCCATACACTGCCACACCCTGTGCTCCACAGAGTCATCTGGTTATGTTATTGAAAAGCAATTAAAAAACCCAAGCGCCAGAGCGTTTCACATTATTGAATTATAATATACACATCCGATGCGAGTCCTGCAAAGGACTCAGCTCAGCTCATAAATATAAATAGCTGTGTGCATTCGCAAGTGGTTGGACTGTGGTGTAGATGATGCCATAGATGCCCAACCCCCAGCTTGCGTTACGTGTCAATAATAAGTATTAAAATTACTTAACACAGCTCTCTTATTAGCCCTGTTCCCATTCATAATCGAATAGCCATATAATAAACTTGTCTAAAAGTGGAGCTTAAACCACAGAGTGTGTATTAGTGTTCCATGTGAACGTTTGTTCTGATATCTAAAACGTGTTATAGCCACAATTTAGAACTTTACTGAATATAATTGATATAAATTGATATTGGTTTTTATAAATATTGGAATATTACGGCTCATATCTATAAAGGATAATCATCTGTGTACTTACTGGGCTCCTTCTAGTGATAGCTTCCTATAGACTTTCAGATCTGGGCTTTGACTTACTCAAACGCATTCCTCTACTATTCTACTCTACTATTCTACTCTACTATTCTTCTCTACTATTCTACTCTACTATTCTACTCTAATATACTACTACTACTACTACTATTCTACTCTACTATTCTACTTTACTATTCTTCTCTACTATTCTACTCTACTATTCTACTATTCTACTATTCTACTATTCTACTATTCTACTATTCTACTATTCTACTACTCAACTATTCTACTATTCTACTATTCTACTACTACTTTTCTACTCTACTATTCTACTCTACTATTCTACTCTACTATTCTACTCTACTATTCTTCTCCACTGTACTCTACTCTACTATTCTACGATTCTACTCTACTATTCTACTCTACTATTCTTCTCTACTATTCTACTCTACTATAGTACTACTACAATTCTACTCTACTATTCTACTCTACGATTCTACTCTACTATTCTTCTCCACTGTACTCTACTCTACTATTCTACGATTCTACTCTACTATTCTACTCTACTATTCTACTCTACTATTCTTCTCTACTATACTACTCTACTATTATATTCTACTATTCAACTCTACTATTCTAATCTACTATTCTTCTCTACTATTCTACTACTAATTTTAGTAATTACTTGATTTTCTATATTATAATATATATAAACGTTAACTGCCTAAGATAAACATATATCTACACTTAAATTTGGTATAAGGATATATAATTTGGAGTATCTGAGATCTAAAGACGAATAGAGCTACATCAACTCACATTTTGATTCCAAGTCAGGATATAATCACTCTATGTAGTCGAAGATAGTACCTAAAGCCAGTTACTTACCTTTAATAAAGCTCTTTTTACGAATTTTTCACATATTTTTGAAGCAGCAGAGAAACTGATTAACAACTATGGAATATGAAGTTAAATGGATAATTGTAAAATTATTTTTAAAAACAATTTTCAACGGATTTCTTAATTAACAGCAGCGTATTAAATTCCTTTGGCTGCATAATTGGAATATGGATTGATGAACTAATTCATATGTTTTAATATATATAAAAAATATATTTTAAATTCACCTCAGACATAAAGTACTCGTATATATATGCATTTATGTATTTATAATATGCTTCATCCAGCCAACAAGCTGTCCTGTAATCAGCTTAATGCCTTAAATCTCTCTCATCTCTCATCTGGATATCCTCTGCTAATTGTGGCTATCGAATTACTACGCCAACAGCAATTTTCAATGGCGAACAGCGAAAAGTGCAAAAATTAAATTTTATAATTGGCTTTCAATATGCATACACAATAAAGAGAGAGCGAAAAATAAAGAAAATAAATTCGAGCTCTTGATAATTAGCATAAAAATAAAAACAAATATATCGAATAATGCAACAAGCTTAAAAATATTGAATTTCAAGTAATTAAAAACTGAAAAGTGAACAATGTTTATAATATCAAGAGTTGAAAGGGTTGTCAAAGCGAATGGGACCTATCAAATTACCTAAGGCCACGTTTTTACGAGGTTAAAACAAACAACATATAAACATATATAAACGTTATAATACATAAATTGCCGATTTTTACAAGATGCTTAGAGAACGTCTGGCAAATCGGAGCCATTGAAATGGGCTCTGCAAACAGACGGAAAGGTCATAAAAATTGTCTTTAGCAAAATGAGCTGAAAGCAAAGACAGAAAGAAACCCACCCGTTAAGATTTTACCCTCGTCCATAAGGATCTACCCAATCTACTCGACAATAAGCGACCAACTTTTTGTGTTTGTAAACTGTGAACAGAACGATAAAAATGTTGCCCTCGACACCTGTGACCACAATTAAGCCGCGTTAAGCGTTGCCAGCATTTTTAATGCGGATACTGCGACGACGCATCGTCCTCCATGGAGGAGGGATGGAAGAGGAGCAGGACGACTCGTCGAGCTGGTAAAAGTTTTAACAGTTAAATTGAGTTAAACCCGCGCGGCCAAAAACTTTTGCCACGGCTATTTTTTGTACAAGAAAAAAAAATTGTTTTTATTTTTTTTATATTTTTTATTCTCTGCATACGTAATTAAATGCCGCCCAGCGGTCGTGCTGCAAGTTGATAATTTAATTGAAGTTGTTAACAATTTTTTGCAGCGAACAACTCAGAAATGTGGTGCGAGCGCCCTTGAGGTGCCTTATTAAAAATTTGTTGAAATATAATTAAGCCCATGCTAAATTTAATTGTACGGCTGACAGAAGGATAGAAAGCGGATCTCAGTCTCTAATAGCTGGAAATAAATTGCGTTAAATTTGAAAAGGGTAAAGCATCTGCTGCTATGTCTAAAAACTTAGTTGAAATATTTAAATGCAAAATATATTGTCAGATTTTTGCCTTAAAGAACTTTGTGAAACAATATCGAAACCGAAGCCTCCAGATACCATATTATGCTCAGTCCAACAGAGATGTTTCGTCTACTGTTCAGCTTTCCAATTTGTCAACAATTTGCCGTAATATTAGACTCAATCAAGAGTCAAATGTTAATAATGCAAGCAGACGGGCTCGGAAAATTGCAAAGCAAAGGAAAGAAAAGAAAAAAAAATAATACTGTATAAAAGAAATTACCATAACCAAAGCAAGAGCCACACATGCCAGGACTTTCGAAGGGTGACACTAGCGCCAATGATAGCCACCACCACAAGTCTCTATAGAGGCATTGCAATTATTTGTGGAATGCAATGAGACCCGGGAGCGGAATCCGGGAGTGGAATCAGGAATCCGTGCAAAAAGAAATATCCAAATCGAAAATTGAAACAAAATGAACAAATCAGGCAACAAATTTGCATGCGCTACATTTATGGGCTATATCCCTGGCGATGCGATACAGGGGCCCAAAAAAAAATTATTGCCAATTTCTCGATGTAGTTCTGCCAGGGTTGCATGCACCAAGGGCTGGTAGGACACGACGGGGGGGGTGTGAGGGAGCTGCGTGTGCCAATTTATGTTTATTGCGGCAAGAATTTGCCGCTGTCATAAGAGTTGCCGACTTGACAAATCGAAAGAAATCTACAACTGGAAGCTTGGATACTCTGCCGAATGCTCTACTCACGCTTTAAAGATACTGAAAACGATTCGTCGTATACCCTACTCCATATAGTGTATTCATTTAGAAATATCATAGCATACTTATTTGGGCAATATGCAAATTTCTACCTCTCTGTCTCTGTATGCAAATTGTGGAGAGAAAGAAAAAAATATATATATTTGAGTTGTCCGCTTGGGCTTTGAAATTTGTAAAAATTTCTTATTTATGGCAACTAATTTGTTGATGTAGGCGTGGCCACTCGTCCACAAATCAATTCCAGTACATTGAAGAAGGAATCAATTGAAATAAAAACGCAGCAGCAGCAACAGACACTGAAAGGACTCCAACCTCAATACATGCTCGGGTAATTACGTGTGGAGTCGAGCAGGAGAACAAGTTTATCTTTCTGTTCTGGCACTAGACATGTCCTTAGTTCGTATTGGATCGTCTCCACTCGTCGCGTCGCGTCTCGTCTCGTCTCGTTTCGTTTCGAGTGGCCCTGGCTGCAACTCAATTAAAATGAGCTCAGGTGTAAATTTTATTGAAAATGCTTAATTGCCGACTGGGAGCGTCTGGCAGGCATCCTGCTCATCATTATGCGCCATTATCCTGGCAGCGATTTTTACTTCTAATTATTTGTTTTTGTGTGTCTGCGCATGAAGCGAGCGAGTCGAGTGCTTTGTTGCGCAATGTCCTTTGTCCTGCGGCCGCCCCCCAAAATGTTGGGCATGTGTTTAGCACAAGGATTTATATTTACTTAAGCTGCGACTGACATTGTCATGATGATACCTGAATTTATGTAAGCAACCCGCAAAACACGTTCGTTGTTTGTTTGTTGCAGCTTTCATCCTTAACACGAGGGCAGTATTATATAAATATCGCTTGAACCATAGCAAAAGGACTCACCTTAAATTAGCCTTGAACTTGAAACTTGAACATTTAAAGGTTAATTCATATAAAAGGACTCAAAGAGATGGAAAAATATGCTGCTAAAGTACATAAAATCTATGCCTGAATATTTATTTATTTCTTTGGACTCAACTAAGAGCTGTCGACTATATAAAAAAAATAAAAAAGAAAATTAAAATAAAAAAATATTATTCTTATATAGAAAGGAAAAATAAAGATGGAAAAAATTAATAAAATAAAATATATATGATAATAAAATACATAATAAATAAATATATATACAATATATCAAAAGAAAAAATGATTAAAATATCTATCAAGTTTTAGGTTAACTTTAAACAGTTGAATAGAAATTTGTCTGAGTTGCATAAAAATATAATTTAGCTTTGTTTTATGCTCCAAAGTGATTCATATTTTCGTATATTAAGTTTATATTGTATATATTATACTACTATTATTTTGAAATTTTGTGTTTTACTACTTTTGCAGCTCCTTTGGTATTCATTAACTCTAATTTGAATGGAAATTTAGCTTTGTTTTCTACTCTCCTAAGTAGTTCTTATTATTATGACATAAGTTTATATATACTACTATTATTTTGAAATATTGTTTTTTACTACCTTCGCAGCTCCTTTGGTATTCATTAACTCTAATTTGAATGGATATTTAGCTTTGTTTTCTACTCTCCTAAGTAGTTCTTATTATTATGACATAAGTTTATATTTTATACTACTATTATTTTGAAATATTGTTCGTACTTCCTTCGCAGTTGGTTGGGTTCTCGTTTAACTCTGGTTTGGTCCTGCGACGTCCTGCGGCGTTTAGTGCATATTGAAAATTACGCAATTAACTTAATTGGTTATAGTTTTGTTGCCAATGCTGTTGTTGTGGCAACAAACTTGTTCACACTCTGTGGCCAGAAAAAAAAGGGATGAGCAGATGAATAGATGATGAGCGAGTGGAGTGTAGAGAGTGCAACCCCTGTGCTATCTCTTTAATTTAAGCAATTAATAAACTCTATGTCAAGCATTATCTAACTGAGTCACGTGACCGCACGAGCCAAAACAGATTTCCATGATGAATTTATGACTGACATTGATGGCATTACATGCTCCGAGGCCAAGTCCCAACACTTCAAAACAGCAGCAGCCGTTGGCAAGTGGGTGAATCTATTCCTCAATACTGCTCCCTCACCATCATCAGCTTCCTCGGACCATTCATTTTGATGTGGTTGTTGCGCTTTTCACGCCCGCGCGTCTGTTCGATGCTTAAAAAAGTAAACGAGTATTAACCCTTTCTGGCTTGATCTGCACTTAAAAGGATTATTCCGAAGTCGTGTGTCTGTTCTTGATTAAACTCCCAGCATTCAAAATTTGTATTTTTATAATTTATGCAAGTCGCTCGAAATTCGATGCGCCTGCATGTTGGAAATTGCTTTAAATTTCCTGACAGCGCCGCATCAAATCGAGCAGGATGTGTGTTCAAGTTGAAGCTTGTACTGCTGATGGATGGGTTCATCTCCTCCTTATCTTTAAGTATATATATTCTTAACATTTGAGCTATTACTTCCAAGTCTTATCAATCTCAATCAATTTGAATATTTACTATCCCACGCGCTAATCAATTGTTACCCACCCTATGAACAGCACTCACCACTGACTGGATTCTATCTATTGAAAGTCAGAGAGCTCACATTACCAGAAACTGTCGCGGCTAACCGAAATCAAAACAGAAATCAACTGGACAGCAACTGATAGCAACGCCTCCCAATAGTAAACAATTTTTGGAGCGTAGCAGACAATTAATAACAAATTAACATGATGGTCACACGCCGGAAATGAAAGGACTCGAACCCGAACCGGAGACCCGAGACCCGAATTTGAGCCCAATGTAAAAAGGACAAGCCGCAACATAATAAATGTATTTGTACAAAAATTAAGCGAAAAACGCTTCGCATTGTGTCAAGTTGGGCTCAAATATTTACACTCGGCATTGTAAAGCGTATTTCTCAAGCAGGACTCCTGGCACAAACAAACAAACAAGAAAAGGAAGCGGGAGAGGAGGAGGAGGAAGCGGAGGAGGTACATTTTGGGTAAGTTTATACGGGAAGTGAAAACAAAAGCAAGTCCAGCTCCAGCTCCAACCTGGCCAGTCAGTCACGTGCTTCAATACACGTGTCCCTTTTAATGACCAACGAATTGTTGGGCACAGAGAGAAAAAAAAGGAAAAATTGAAATGAAAATCAAAAAGTAACGCGGCTTGCCATTGTGCCAGGCACATATACTCGTATACTCGTATATCGTATGTATATTGAAATCCAATTCAATGAAATTGTTGCCACGCTTGAGTTCCATTAGACAAAACCAATCACAACAACATGAAGGGTGGGGGGTAGGGTGTGGGTGTGAGTGTGTGGGCGGGTGAACGGGTGGAACGTGGTCGGCGCACCACTCAATTGTTGGTCAGCTGAAAATATTTCGACAATTTGCATGACCGCCCCGCACAAAGGAATATGTCAGCCATCAATTGAACTTTTCTTTTATTTAAACCTCCTTTCTGGGTCCCATTTTAATTGAGGGCTGCGGCGGAGTGTGG
Organism: Hirtodrosophila trivittata; assembly: GCA_035045065.1. Lineage (NCBI taxonomy): Eukaryota > Metazoa > Arthropoda > Insecta > Diptera > Drosophilidae > Hirtodrosophila > Hirtodrosophila trivittata. Next base: position 6,787,340 of record JAWNNK010000066.1, on the reverse strand, counting down.
CTAACAACAAACAACAAAAACAAATAGCTGACAATTGACAGACGTTTACAGTAGAGAGCTTCGATACGACAGACTGACCAGGCATTCAATTTCATCATCATCATCATCATCATTATCCTCATCATCATGATGATGATGTCCATTGAAAACAAATGAATTGTACGCTTTTCATAGCTGATGGTCAGTCAATCAGTCGGAGCGTAATTAATATTATACTTTCTGATAAAGATGAGCAGCTAACAAGCTACCTCAAATCTGTATATAAGCTATACATACAAGTATATATCTGTCTATAGCTTAACCGTTATGTAGCTCTTACATTAACTTGTTACTTGATACTCTCGCTGTAGTCCAGGCACAACTTGTTACCCGCCCTTTCATCAGCTTGAGGCATTACTCGTATTATTTGAGGCGCAATATGCTTCGACAGACTCCAAGTCCATGCTCCAGCTCCTACTCCAGTCTCCATTCTCACATTGAGCCAGTGAGTCCATAAACAATTCATTTATTATCCGAACAGACTGTGTGGCTTAAGCCCCAGGAACAGTGTGATCTAATGCTTTATGCTTGATTTAGTGGCAGCGGCTGCAAATCATCGCCTAGCCAAAAAGGATAAAGACCATGCATATGAAATATGAAATATGAATATGAATATGAATATGAATATGAATATGCGACTACTTACATACGTTTGATATACAAACACGTACACAAGCCAGACAACGCGTAGGCATGTGCGATAAATTATCATGTGTGAAGGCAGTTCCTTTTTTTCCTTCCATCTCAGCTGAAGGGAAGGTGTCCCTGTCTCTGAGGCAATTGCTCATAATTGGTAGTCAAATATGTACGCCCTCTGCCGATTTGTCAGTGGTTAATACTCCACTCACATGTGTGTGTGTGTGTGTGTGATTTGATATATTGGATGGATTTGGCATAGACAATTTTATGAGCACTGAATTTATTTGATGTTTGGTATCAGGTTATATATACACATATACATTTTTTTCTCTCCTCCTTTCGATTGTTTACCGCTCTGCCAATAAATTTCTATCACTCAATGCAGAAATCTTTCTGGATTTATGTGTAATATTAAAAAACGTTTTATAAAAACTTGGAAATTGGCGCGTTTAAGCGAGTGCAGATAAATGAGAAAAATACTTTTTACAATGCTCAATAAAAAAAAATAAAAAAATATATAAAAAAAAGTAAACTTAAATATTTTTCAATCGTAAAAGGAAAAACGGCAAACGCTTTCCTCTATATCCGATATTTTTGCACTCGTACAATGTGGCCAACCCTCGGCTAAAGAAAAATTAAAAAGCAAAATTGCAAATAAAATGACGATAAAAAATAATTTTAATGTCGCCTTTTTACTTTCAATGGGCACCCAAAGAAAAAATTGTAAAGTAATATTGGGTGTCATATGGACATATAAATACTCTACAAGGGATTTCTGTAAGTGTGAGATATTTTTTTTTTATATATATATAAACTTATATGCGATAAGAGAGAACTCTTCATTCGTTTATACTAGGGTGTATTTTGTTGGGAGTAAGAGTATTCAACTAGTCGTTAATATCTTCAGTTTTGTAAGATAAATGGCATGAAGTAAATGCTGGCGTGCATATAAAAAGTGTTTCTGTTATATAATTTAAATTAAATGCAGAGCTGACAATAAAAATACACCCGATGACTGGCAGCAATTCGAGTTGTAGCTCTGCTCTGGTCATAAAACATTTAATATAACATTTTTAGGCTCTATGGCCAAAACGAGCCCCAAGTTGGCGGTTAGACATGACTGAAAAAGCAACAAGCCAACAAACAAACAAACCCACCAACCAACAACAACCCCCAATTCATTTAATCATTTAAGTTACAAGTAAAAAACAGTTTAAAGTGTGTGTTCCGAACAACAAGCAATAACCCGCCTAAGATCCCCTTGTTGAGACCCACTCGAAAAAACCTTTCAAAAACTAAGCAAGTGCCCTCTCCATATCCAAGTGCTACTTTTGTCGCCTTTTATGCTTATTTGACCATTCTAATGCCACACACACACACACACACACACACACACGCACACCCTTCCACCTTTTAAACTGCCCTCTATTCATGGTACCTTGGGTCATTCATTCAAATTTAGCAGCCTTTTGTATTGGCCAGAAACTCCCCCAGCAAAGCACAACTTTTACACACACACAGACACACACACACTAATCGCGCACTTTCTTGCAAGTTGTTGTCCCTTTTTTTATGGCCTGGTACTTGTAGTATTCCCAGAACTGGCCACATAACTTTCAACTTAGTTGGGCAGACGCTGCTCACATGTGGATCAGGCAGACTTTTCCCACAGTTTTCAAGGGAAAACATCAGAAAAGAGGAAGAGCGTGTTGTTGGTGGCAAATCAAAAGGAAGTTATTGCCGGCTTGGTTGATCCTTGGGGCGCTGGCTTTTGTATAATTTCCATTTAATAGCTTAACCAACACCTCAACCCAATTGTAGTAAGTAAATGCCAAAAGGAAAATCAAATGGTCGTACCATAAGAAAAGTGACGAAGATGAATACGCAATTCCTCGGGACAATGCTAAGGAGTGGACGTTTTGGGCTATTTTGGGCGATTTGCATATGAGCGAGCCAAGGAGCAACAGCTAAAAGTGTCCTGTGCATTTGGGCAGTGGCAAGTGTCAGATAAGGGATGTGGTATATATAGTTTGACTTGCTGACAGGCTGCTGCTGCTCGTTCTTTATGGCCAGAATCCTTGACCTAACGAACCATAAATTATACGCTTTTGATGTTTTGTTGCTTTAGCCCAAAAATGTTTGTTTAGTTTAGTTTCGGTGCTCCATAAAGTGGCAGGACATGTAAATTACGGGCCAGGAAACGGACATTGTTAAGTTTATCGCCAAAATTCGATTATAATGAAACCCCAAAGACAACAAAAGACGACTTGATGATGTATGCTGACTTCGATTGTCTGCCTCGGCCAGGACCTGGACCAGAACCAGAACCAGGACCAGGCAGCAGCATCAGGACCACAGCAGGACGAACAAACAAAAGAGAGAACATCACAGAAAGACCTGTGGGATTAAGGATATGATTGAACTGCCGCCAGTACAACTGGCTGGCTGAATTAATTGCGCCAGCTTGGAACGTAGGTTGAAAGCGAAGAAAAGGCAACAATTTGCATAAATTACTGGCCAGAACCCAAAAACATATCGTCTAGGCCATAAATTTAAGTCAGACATCGGGCTTAAGTCATCAACTTGTTTCGGAGTACAAGTATAAAGAAAAATTAGACAGAAATAAAAGTGGCCACAGAAAAAAGGCACAAAACGACTGCGGCAAATCTCAGCTGATCTCGCAGCTGACCAAATGTGACTTCAACACAAAAAAAAAGAAAACAGAAAAGATATTTAAATACATTTTCCCATTGGAACTTGAATTGGCCAAAGTGGAAGGTGGACAGGCGGCTTAAAAATTATTACTCAAACCAGAAAAGTTTTCGGGGAACATCATCAGCTTTGCAATTCGCATGAATTATGTGGCAAATGCTTCGTTATTAATTAGACTCATTTACCACTCGACTCGAATGTATTGTTTGTTGTTGTTGCAGTTGTTGCCATGAAGACACCTTAATTAAATGTCTGTCTGAGGTCTCTAGTTTCTGGTGGATGCTTGCCATCAGCCATCTAAACCGCAAAGTCAAGTTTTTTGGCCAACTCTCTGAAGGGTTGTTGTTTTTGCCATTCACAAAATTTGCATATGAGTTGTTGTTACCCTGATGCGCTGTCTGTGACGATCCCTGGAGATTTGTCATTTTAATTTCCATAAATCAATTTGTTAATTAGTGGGCTCATTTTTGGTTGCTTGGCGCACAATGTGAGCGATTAGCGTTCTGCCCAGGCTCTAAGGGTTTGCAGCTAATCAGAATTGGCTGGGAGAGAGAGAAAATTACGAACTGCCAGAGTGTCCTCTCAACAGTCGCCATAGATTATATGTGATACTAACAATAAATTGGCTTAAAGCTTAACATTTGGCCAGAACAACACTTTCATTTGGGGGCAATCAAAGAGAGCAAAGAATTTCTTTAGTGAGCTTATAAAAATGAAAAGAAATAAAATAAGAGCTGAAGTGCAAATAATCAAAGCTTTAATCCTATTTATTTGGTATCGAAGATTCGTAAGTTCAATTTATTTTGATAACCATTCTAAAAAGTGCATAAACGTAAATAACTAAGAATAAATATTTTATACTACAAACAATAGAGAGAAGAGTGAAGGGCTTTAAAATGCTTTCAGCTTTGCCTTAAAGCTCCTCGCCACTTGAGCCACTTTTATGAGCGCAGTCAGGCGGAGCGAAGCCAAACCCAAGCTCAACCTCAGCTCCAACTCCAGCTCCAACTCCAGTTCCAGCTCCAGCTCCAGCTCCAGCTCCAAACTCCAACTCAAACTCAACCCGAAATGGCAGCCATTTAATGTCACTTGGGCGCGCAGCCATCAAGCATATTACGAGGACGAAGCTCTGCTGCTGCTGCTTCTGTTCTGGAGGTTCCTGTTGTTGTCTTTGTATGTACATATGTATATGTATGTAGTGTGTCTGTCTGTCCGTGTGTCTATCTATCTGTTGTTGAAAAATAACAACAATTTACACAACAAATGCAACCGAGCAGCAGCAGCCACATGTGAAGTGTGCCGTTGACTTTGACTTGAGGAGCTCGAGGAGTGAACCTGGCAACCAGCAAAGTGCATTCATTCAACATGGCAGCAACAATTGTTGCCAGCTGTAAATAAACATGGCTTTCGAGTGTGCCACGCCCACATGTGTGTGCTGTGTTCTGCCTCCCCCCTAGGTTGTTGCTACCTTTTGATATTGCAACAGCGAAATGATAATAAGGTATATAATTTAATATCAATCTGACAGCCAGAAAGCAACAAAGTGCGCGACGACGACGACGACGACGCTGCTTTTTATGCTACACTTTTTTTCATTCTTCTAGATACACTATAAACCAGAGATGCTTATGCTCAAGGCATATGCGCTTTCTAGTCAGAGATGTGGAAGAAGATAGAAACAGCTTATATATAAAATTTATTTATTAAAGTCAACTAAAAGCAGCTGACTACGAATTAAATATAAGACAAAAGAAAAAATACAAAATAAAATAAAAACGAAAGTTTAAATTGAAAATAAAAATAAAAAGAAAAAGTTTTAATTTAAATCTGGGGAATAAAAATATAAGAAAAATTGATTTAATTTAAATCGATGCAACATTTAGATGATAAGTTTAGCTCCTCAATTTGGCTTGAAAACAAAATTTGTTGGAAAGATTTTAAAATTATTTTAATTTATTTAAATTCTCTTTATCATTTACTTCCCATATGCTTGTAGAGTATCTCTTATTCGTATTTGGCTACACTTTTCTCCTGCTTTCCCTATCCACACACACTGGCGCACTTCACTTTTATGCGTTGTCTGTTTGTCTGACGTTCTGTCGAGGTACTCAAATGGTATTCTTTCTGCTTTTTTGTTTTCTTATTTTATATTTTTTATTTTATTTTCTTTTTTGTTAACTAAATAAATGCAGTTTGTTTGCCTGCACTTGTTGTTTGTGTTGAGCCAAGCAGAACATTTCCATTTGAATGTTCTTTTAAGCGAAAACAATTTCTTCTTTGTTTTGCTTTTGAGCATTTCTGCATTCCTTTTCGCCAGCTATTTGTTCTTTGCATCTCACCTCGCTCCCCCTCCCTCTCTCTCTCTCTCTCTCTCTCTCTTTCTATGTTCTTAGGTAAGTGATATCCAGATGCTTGAGACAATGCAACTGAAACCTGTTGTAGGGTGCATCAAATTAGATCATGGATTTTGATTCTGATTTTGATTTTGAGGTTGGCGCTACCTCATCATATGATGTCATTATCAGGACCTTCCCCTGTCTAGTATCTACCTCTGGGCTTCTGTCAGAATCAGTTCCTTTTTTTCTACCTTTAGTGTCTTGAAGCCATTTCGCCGCTTTTTATTTTACATTTTTTATGCAGCAACTATAAAAAAGTTTTTACATTTTTTTACGGCACTTATTTCTTTTGGCCAAGAAAGAAGTTTTCGCCAAACGACGGGGCGAGTGCATTATGTGTGGTCTTACGGCGAGAAGTTGATTATGTTGATTTGTGGAATTGATTCGGTCTGGGGTCCATGAGGAGGTGTAACTGACTGAGCAGTGCAGCTGCAGTGTATATAGTCAGCACTCCTCTTTATCATAAAATATATGTGGCATGTGGCATGGAAACGCTGCCTGATTGTTTTGCGGTTGTAAAAATATGTAAAACTTCAAATTGAATGAGCTTCTGAATGTGGATTGCGTCTCCAGCTGCAAGGACCAACACGCTGAAACTCCTCTAACTATCCAAAGGACAAACTATTCTATTTTCCGAATGCGAAAACTTTGAATCGAAGCGCGATACGAATATAAATTATAAAATATCACCTGAAACTTTTCTCTCTCTCTCTTCTAGTTCCTTAGGATTAATCGAAGATACGAGTAGTTCTTGTTTTTCTTTAACTGCTGTAAGTATTGTTTCAAGAAATGTAACAGACATGCAGACAAACCTGCAGACCTTCATACAGACAGACATACAGCCAGAGATAGTAGCATGTAGGCTTGCAGACCTGCAGACATGGAGACTTTCAGACTTTTAGACAGACTTACAGAAATGCTGATAGATATATGCAGACAAACATACAGACATAGAGACATGCAGACTTGCAGACAGACTTGTAGACAGACTTGCAGACAGACTTGCAGACAGACCTGCAGACAGACTCGCAGACAGACTTGCAAACAGACTTGCCGACAGACTTGCCGACAGACTTGCCGACAGACTTGCAGACAGACTTGCAGACAGACTTGCAGACAGACTTGCAGACAGACTTGCAGACAGACTTGCAGACAGACTTGCAGACAGACTTGCAGACAGACTTGCAGACAGACTTGCAGACAGACTTGCAGACAGACTTGCCGACAGACTTGCAGACAGACTTGCAGACAGACTTGCAGACAGACTTGCAGACAGACTTGCAGATAGACATACAGGAAGACATACAGAAGGATATATCAACATGCAGACATGCAGACATAGAGACTTGCAGACCTTCATACATACAGGCTTACAGAAAAGCAAGGAGATATAGAAGGTTGTAGGCATACAGACATGCAGTCTTTCTGACAGACACACAGACTTGCAAACATGCAGACATAGACACATGCAGATTTCCTGATAGACTTGCAGACAGACATACAGAAAGACATACAGAAAGACATACAGACAGACAGACATGCAGACTTGCAAACACACAGACTTGGAGACATGCAGACCTCCAAACAGACTTGCAGCTAGAAATGCAGAAGGACAATCTGACAGACATGCACACAGGCAGACTTACCGAGAGACTTACAGACATGCAGACAGCCATTGAGCCAGGCTGTCAAACAGACAGACAAATGAACGATTCTTATTAGCATTACATAAAAAATCTTTGCTGAAGACATTACAAAGGATCCACACCCTAGCTGGCATGCAAGGACCCCTCGACGAGTTTCCTAAACTATTATGTACGCCCGTTTGGTCAGCTCGAGCAATGGGGCTATGCGAAGGAGATTGTGACAAATATATTCAATATTCAAAGGATACGATACTATGCAAAGGAAGCTTGTAAACGACTTCATTCCAGAAGTTTAGCGTCTGTTTAGATGGGAAAAATGTTCAAGCGCTGAGAACTTTATATGCTCTTCCTTGAAGAAAATCCTTGAGTATGCAAAGCACGACCACAGATAACTTTCTAAGCAGAGGTTTGGGTAAATCCGAAGAGGAATAAGAAAACATTTGTAAAAAATTCTCAAGCACATAGCATAGACAGGCTGAGACGGAGGCCTCGCATAGTTTGCATAGTCGCACACGAAGACAAAGCTAGGGAAATTGGTCAAGGACACAAAATCAAAGGGAAAACGGGGAAAAGCCAAATTCTAAGTAAAGTCAGAACTGAAGTTCGAAAATTCGAACAACGCATAAGCAGCTACCCCTGCAAAATGTTACGAAACTGGGGAAATTAAGCAGTTCGCTACGTAAGTGGCGACGTAACGCGTTACGTAAACGTAAAATGCCACAAGTGTGAAGAGGAGTCGCTCTCTCACGGAAGCGTATACAGCACGTGATACAGTCGAGAGGTCAGAAAGTAGCTGAAATTGCGGCACAGCTAGATTTTCAGGGGTTGGGAGCTGATTGGAAAATGTCAAGAGCGACTGAAAAAGAGAGGGAGACAGAGAGAGACACAGAGCGAGAGAGAGTGAGTCCTTTCGGAAATGCACGTGAGCGTCAAATGCAACTGCTCTCGCTCTTGCTCTCTTTCTCACTCGCACTTAGCGTTCACCCAATCGTGCTCTCTCTGTCTGACATTGTAGGTGTGCTGATTTGGGGGTGAGCGACTGGTATTGGGTTAGGGCTGTGGTGTTGAGCTGTCCTCCCTTCGGCTTGTTGCTGCCGCTGTCACGAGTCTCAGCAGCATTTCCCGGGTATAAATACGGCTGTTGAGCTGCCGTGCGAGTCAGTCGTATAAGAGCCCGCTTCGTGTGCAGAACAGCAACAGCAACAGCAACAACAACAGGAAAACAGCAGAGCAAAACTTTGAAGTGAAAAGTAGTAGAGGCTAGGAAATTTTTTTTCAAACAAATATTGCGATGGCCATTCCATTCTTCGAAGATGAACAAGCTAATGCTGCCGGTTCCAGCTTAAACCCCAACCAAGTGAATGCGGGGGATCAAGTGGATGGTCTTGACTTTTCCATCGATGATGGCTATGATCAGGTGGACTTTGAGGGACCGCCGGGTGCAACAAGTTCCAGTTATCCACCATCCTCTGGCCAAGTGCCAACACCAACCACGGAGGAGCAGCTACTCGCCTGGAAAATGTTGGCCTTGGCTATGTGCAAAGTTCTCAAGCAGTTCTACATTCAGAAGAATCAACAACAGCAACAAAATGGCAAATCAAGCAAACTAACTGCCACCGTGCAGATTCAGCCGCAAGCGCAGTAAACAACACACACACACACGCCCACACACACACAACACGACACAACACAACACAACATAAAAATTCAACAACTAGTTACAAATACAACTTCAACTACGAATTCAAGGCCCCATTCGAGGCTGACGGCTCCTAAGCGCAACTTGTGATTACTTTTCGTTGGTGAAAACTAGCGCTCCCCGAAGGTGTTGGGGAGTAAGAACGACAGAGATGGATGTGAACGTTTTCCAAAGGAAAATCCAGCAAAATTAACAACAGAGCGATAAACGAACGATAGAAGGCCCATCATTTTGAGTATTATTCATTTATCTGGAGAAATTCAATTAATTTTGTTATTGCCGTCGCTAAAAGAAAGATTTGTGGTGAAGTCTGATAAAATTTTTTGGATAAGCGCAAATGTGATAAATAATTTTGCTAAAAATATTTTAAGTGCATAGTTTACTTGCTCATTATTTTGGTAAAGTTATTTAAAACACGTAAATTATTACTATGAAGGGAAACACTGTATTTTTTTTTTTTTTTTTTTTTATTATTAATTAATTAGTTTAGGATTTCGAGACGGTCAGCCTAGTGCAATCGGCAGCTAGTTTTCATATGATACGAACCTTAATCTTAAGTCAATCTTCTCCATAAATGGATCTAATATTTAATTATGTAGCTTAAGTTCCATATTCAAACTTTTACAAAACTCTCTTGGTGTCTATTTACATGTAACACAAAATACTCAAACAAACAAAATAAAAACAAATCGCATCGATTTCCCCATTTAGGTAGTTGGCTTCTTAACGTAATGCGAATAGATATAAAAAATATTAAAGCATACTTAACACATACACATACAAATACACAAACACAACACGTATATTTTTTTATAATTATTTTGCTGTTAACTGTAAGTCGGTGTCTATATGTGTGTCAATTTTATTTGTAGGCCCACTATCCTAAGAAATATACCCTATGACATATTTAAGAGAATTAACTCGTATTTCAATGATCCAAAAGAAAGAAAAGATTTTTCGTGTCACGAGCATGAATATAGTACAAGAAAACAATAGAAGTCTTTACTGAGCAAACGGCCGAATGGTTGACAGAAAATATATAAAATAATTTAACTGTAAGCTTATAAAATATACCTATTAATACTATATACATGTATCCGTAATAAAAATTAAATTAATTGGAACCCCTAAAAAAATATATAAATGTTTTTTATTCGATGGCGGGTTATGATTTGCGGTTGGAAGGCAAATCTTTAATTTATTTTATTAAATTTATATTTAGTTTGTTTATTATCTTATTATTTAATTCTTATTTATTTATTATTTTTAATATTTTATATTTAATATTTCAGATTTATATTTAGTTTGTTTATTTTCTAGATTTATTTTTCTTATTATTGAATTTTTATTTATTTATTTTTTTAATATTTTATTTATATTTTATTTCAATTTTTATTTATTTATTTTTTGTTTATTTATTAATATTTTATATAATTTTTAATGAATTCATTTATTTTTTATTTATTTAATTTTTTATTTTTTTGTGGGAGTACTTAAAAATTTTTTTATATAAATTTAAAGGAAACAGACTGCTTTTTTATTTATTTAATTTTTTATTTTTTTTTGGGGGAGTACTTAAAAATTTTTTTATATAAATTTGGAAGGAAACAGACTGCTTTTTTATTTATTTAATTTTTTATTTATTTTTGTGGGAGTATTTATAAATTTTTCCTTATATAAATTTGGAAGGAAACAGACTGTTGCCTTTAAATAAATCACAGAAATTATAGCAAAATTTTAAATAAATTCTATAAGTTGTTTTTGGACTTTAAAGAAGTTTTCGAGAAACTTATATATCTGGTTAGATATTAATATCGCATTACTTTGATACCCCTTTTGGTACTCTGGAAGACTGATATAATTCCGGATCCTGTGGTAATAGGTTGCAGAGCTATTGAAATGTTATTGACAATGGTCTGCCACCTCCGATGTGGTATTCAAATCATATAGTCCCGTAAGTAGTTGGCATAGATCAAAGCCAGTTGTCAAACAATGGCCACTTCCATGGAAAAGCCCACTCCGCCCGGAATTATCCGCACAATCGATGCGGAAAAATGCCGCGTGGCGGCTGATAAAAGGCCTTTGGGCAGACACGACAAAAGCATAATTACAATAATAAAGTCCTGGCTGCTGTGTAATATTCTTTGCGTAATGCAAAGAAGCTAAGCTGCTTTTTCAATTTTGTAAGAACCCAAAAGATTTTAAACTCCATCAATCAATAGTATCAATACTCGTTATACTTAATATCAATCATAGCAGGCAAAAACAAATAGCATTTGCCGAATCAACTGCCCCAAAAAAGATTTTAAAATATTTGATATTTTTACGCAGATAAGCGCCAGGGATTATGGGTTAAGAGAATCCTACAAAAAAAAAGAAAAAAAAAGGAAAAATCAAGAAATGCGCGTTAGAAACGGTTAAATGTCTGAATTCAATCAAATGTTCCCCTGAGATTTTGCACTTTTGTTTGCATTTGCACACATGATACCCGAGCTCATATTGGATGACTACCATGATGATAATGTTGGCGGCAACCCTTTTTTTGTTTTCTATTTTTTTTTCTATGCCGTGCTGCGAGTGAAAGTGGTGAAAGCCGGGTACAGGTTTTAAGTGCATGTGTGTTTGTGTGCCCAGCTGGGGGCAAAGTGACCCATAAATAAACAGTTTAGAATTTTTTACATCGCCAACTTGTTTTAAAGGCATACTCGTACATATACCCCTAGTTCTATATCGTCCGTGGGGTATTTTATATTTGCGGAATGCTTGTAACTTCCAGGGGCAAAGCAGTAGCTTCTGGTCAGTTATCACATGTGACGGGTAGCTTTTAGTCAAGCATTTATAAGTTGAAGGATATTTTTCATAATTCTCTCAGCTTGGGCAAATATTTGTTCTCGTAGCATCTAGTTTATAACTAGATTGAGCCGGGAGCAGCTTCAAAGCCTTAAAAAATCTTTACGTAATTGAAAGTACACAGAAAATCAATGGATAGGGTAGATCATATTTACAGACGCCGCAATTGGGAGCACTCGAGAAACCTTTGGCGAATGAACATTATTAAAAATAAATTAGAGTACCTTTTCGTATATAATACTGCAAACAAACGAACTTAAGTGGTTTCATGTTGCTTGCTACGTGCTCAAGAGCATTTCATTTCGTCCTGCGGTCATCATTAGTGTGCTTTATTAAGTGGAAGCAATTTCTGCTGTTTTGCCCAAACTCTGCAAAGGATACTTTAAGCAGCGATAACTAAGCAACTCGGCTAGCCCCTAGAAAGAACAACAACAGCTGCTGGAACTCGAACTCGACTAGAGATAAAGGATTCCAAGGTCGTGCAACAGTTGCAACTGTTGCATATGTTGCAACTTCAACGCGCAGCACTTTCCCAATGCACCACAGCCTGAGAATAGGGTCTAGAAACAAGACTAATCCTTTGCTTGCATTTGTTTTCCACAGCAGGATTGAGAATTTGGGTCAAGGTGAGCTCACAGTCGTGTCCTAAGGATTAGATATATGTGAGTGCATGGTTGCACTCTCACAAAGTATGTCAATTGTCTATTATGACGTTTTTTCCTGCTAAAACTTTTCATCATGTTTGCGCATGAAGTGTACTCAGCGGTGAAGTATGATCTTAGGGTTTCCATTGAAAGTGAAAAGGATACACGCGGCTGCCGAGTATAAAGATAAAGGAGCTTTGCTTTTGAGTTGCGTTTATCCTAAAGACTTAAAGCTTATTGCTATACTAATAATGTACTATTAAAAGGGGTGTGCAGCACCTGGAAGGAAGCATCTGCGAGCCTATAAGATATGCATTCGCTTGATCCCAATCAAAAGCAGAGTAGATTCAGCTCTAACTTCACAACTAATAAAAAATAAAAAATTATAAATAACAATAAAAAATAAAATAAATATATTTAATTCAAGTAAATAATTCTTTAAGCTATCAACAAAAAATATTCAAAATTATTTTTAAGAAATATTATTATTATATTAATTTTATAAATAAAGGACACTTCAGCTCTTCAAGTAACAATTTTCTATAGTGCAGATTGGGTGCGTTGCAGGAGGACTCAAGCAGAATGTTATTTATATCGTATTGGATTATGTTGTAGATAGTCCTATGTCTATAAGGATATATGAGAGATGGATTCAGGATAGTTCATACTCAGACACATACAATTCAAGCAGCATAATATGTTAAGTAAGACTTTCGATTTAAAATAAAATTGCTACAAATTGAAATGTATATGAATTTTATTAAATAAAATGTAAGTGAAGTGAAGCCACAGGCATTTTGCAACTTTGCAAGGATAATCAAAGATGACAATTAAATTTAACGAATGCGTGCAAAGGCAACAAAATCTTAACACACTCCCCTGTCACCACCCTGACGCAGATGGAGGCTGTTATTGTTGCAGCTTGCAACGGCCTCTTCATTACAATTAATAGATATGCAACTGCGGCAGATCAAAGAGCTGCCGATGAAGGAGAACAAAAGCGCGAAAGACAAAAGAAGGTGACAGTCAAAAGGCAACAACAAGTTGGCAGGCGGGGCCATGTCAAAGGTAATGACAGAAGCCAAACAATTGAAAAGTTGTAGCCAACGAGCGCTAGAGGGAGGGAGAAAAATAAAACAGAAACAAAAAAAAACAAAGCGACTTCGTTAGCGCAAACAATTGTCAAAGCAACGGGGGAAAAGCACTGTAAAAATATCAAAATAAAAGTAAAAATATATATAAAAGGTTGAGTGCAATTTTCAAGCAATATATTTTCCGCTGTTGAGCCAGAGTTTTCACGCGCTTTTTGATGTTTTGGACCAAAGTGCAAAACTAACAAGCTAAAATTGCGTAGAAATATTTAATGATGCATAGAGCACACGTAGAAGAAGAGTAAGACGGAAAATGGAAAATGAAAAATGGGGAACTACACCTTTAACGAAAAAATCCAATTTCATAATCAAATGAAAAGCTGGCCAAGGTAGTTGCCCCAAGGGAGTCTCAACAGAAGCGAAACCACATTAAAAAATAGAAAGCGAAAAAAATATATATATACATATTTATAAAAGGAAGTTGGCATTCTCATAGCTTGTGCGATTTGACAAATTTACGAGTGAATTTAGCGGACTAATCATTGAAGATCTGTGTCTGTGTCTGTGCCCTGTGCCAACCCCAGAAGCGCTCGAGGCAATAATAAACATAAAGCGACTGAGCCAAGGATGAGGCATATTAAGGATATGCAGCACGTTGACAACGCATTTTTATGTTTAAGGCTTCCTGCGACTTGGCCAAAAGCTCTGGCACATAATTTTAATGTTTATCGTCTTTTATTGTCAAAAAAATTATTTTTGATATTGCGCTGCAGGCGACCCACGGCTGGGCATTACGAATATTGATGCCAAGGTGCCACAAGCACAGACTCTGCCGCTGAGAAATGATTCAGCTGCCAAGGGTAGCAACAATGATGAAGGGGGGGATGGGGTCAGATGCTCGGATACAGACACACACACGTCGTGTAATTTGATTAGCATGCGGCAGGAAGAGAAAGCGTAACAAGGAAAAAAGAAGAAAAGAAAAACCCAATAATCATAAAGAAAAGTCTGATATTATCAGTGGAAGTCAAAACAATTTAATGCATGAATAAAAAATAATTTCTTTCTTATGTTACGAGCAGAGCAGCGCAGAGCCACAGCCAATTTATTCGCTAGGCGTTTATCTTTGTGTGTTTCTTATATATAGACTCGTATCCTGACGTCCTGCTGCGGCAGGAGCTTTATTAGATTTAGGTTTCGCCAGTTGAAGTTCACATGTGCATTTGGCTGCCAGGCAACCAGCCCAATGATCTATTGCCAGACCTTCTGGGACTGCCTTTCAGCTGCACATATTTGATTATTTACTTAACAACATTAAAAGGAAATTATAAGCACAAGAAGAAAGAATCCCAAACATTTTGCATATCAATTGAAACGCAATAAATTAGCAAGATGTTTTGCCAATTGAGTGCCCCATTCCACCCGAATCCTCCGGGGAGCACACGACAGGATGTCTTTGTTTGCTTTGCTAATGCTTAGAAGGCTTCCTTATGTGTAGCCAGCACTTCTCTTAAGCTGCTTAAATATTAATGATGTTTTTACAATGATTTTCCACTGATTTTCCATTGATGTGGCTGCAGCATAGATGAGCTATTAATTTCGCAATAAAATGTCTTCAAGAGAAATGTTTATAATCTTGTATATGTATTTCTGTCATTTTAAGGTGTGGCCAGAGCATAATTGATTCCAAAGACTTATTCTATTATATAGAGTAAAGTTTTTATTTTGAAAAAGCTTTCAGTTGTTATTACACTGTAAATCCGATTTACTTTATTGAATGCATTATATGTAATTTTCACACAGGACTGGTCCATCAGCTCACGCCCACACGCCCACCTCTGATGCGAGCTCGGTAATAAATTAGTTGCTCGGCCCCAAATCCGACTTAATACGCTTCACTTAATTGTTTACAGCATTAATGCAAAAACCTCAGCAAATCCAATAAACAGCCGACCAACACTCGAGAGACAACCGACACATCAATATTATACATCAGAACACAGCAGAACACATAAAACGGGATACAATATGAGGCAAACCGATATAATGACACGTTGGCTGACCACCTCTCAGAGTCGACATCGACGTCGACGTCAGCGCCAACGTCAGCGTCAACGTCGACATCGGTGGCAAACATTAATCAGCGAATTATCAATGCAAATAATTTTCAGCACGCCTGAATGCGATATCAATCAACGGACATCGCTGCTCCTGCACTGGGAGCGACTAGCAGATGGGCTGGCTAGAGGGTTAGAGGGTTAGCGGGATAGCGGTATACCGGGGAGGTGTCTGGGTGGCGGGAAGGTAACTTAACAGCCATTTCTGGATGGGCACTTAACACACAATTTAGTGCAAATAATTGCCAACGCTGCATATAAATGATTTGTTTAAGCTAACTTGACGGGCCCAACAATCGGACAATGAGATAAATCACCCCAAGACTAACACACGTCTTCATCCGTTAGGTACGAAACTGAACAGTGGGCACTACTAATTAAAAAGGATGTATTTTAGATATATACAATTATATAAATATATTTATAAATAAATATAGAAAATGTATTCTAAATATTTAATTTATCTAGGAAATATAAAAGTGAAAAAAGTGTATACTATGTAAATGAAATAATAATAATAATAGAAATAAAATAAAAATGTTAGAAATAAAAATCGTAATAATATATAAATAAAGAATAATAATAATATTAATACTAATAAAAATAATTTAAATAATAAAAATGAAATCAAATAATAATTATAAAAATAGATATAAAATAAATATTTTAAAAATAAATATTAAAAATATTTAAACTAATAGAAAAAAATAAAATAACAATTATAAAAATAAAAATAAAATAAAAATAATTAAAAATAAAAATTTTTAAAATAAAAATAATAATTGTATAAATTAGATTTATAACAAAAATGATAAGAATAGTTAAAATAACAGGAAAATTTAAATAATAGATATAAGAATATAAATAAAAATAAAATTAATATTAATAATAAAACTAGTAGTAATAATAATAATAATAATAGAATAGAATTAATAAGAATTAGTAGTAGTTATTTATTTTTTTGTTTTATTTATTTATTTATTTATTTAATGTCAACTATTAACAGTCGAAAGTAACAATACAATTTTAAATATAAATTAAAACTAAAAAATATAATTTAAATTTAAAATTAAGTATTTGATTAAAAAATTTAAGTTAATATGTGGGGTGTTCAAAATGAGAATATTAAATGATCTAACATTTGTTGCGAGGATTGGGAAAAACCCAGAAAAACCCAATCAGATCAGATTAGTAAAGCAAATTAGTGCAAGTTACTAGGTGCTAAAAAGTTAAGGATATGGATTTTAATCGTATAAAAAGAGGACTCTGAGTTGAAGACTCGAAAAAGTCCGTTATAGTCAACACAGAGAACTCGAAAAGGTTCGTGCGGAGAGTAGTTAGTATTAAGTATTTAGAGAAAGTGGTGTGAAGTTGCAGAGATGAGTCGATTTTGCCAATTATAAATTTATATAAAGATATAACTCCCAGCATCAAGCGACGGTTAGTCAGAGATGTGAGGTTAATTAATTGCAGTCTACTGCAATTAAAGTAAATTATCTATGTTAACGATCGTTTTTTGTATTTTTTATAATTGAACTATTAGTTTTACTCTTTTTTATTTTATTATTTTATTATTGTATATTATTAAAACCATCTCTTGTTTTTTCTTCGCAACATACTGGACATTTATCGTGTCTATTAATTTATTGTTTTATTATATTGATGTATATATACTTATATTTTATATTTATATTAATTTATAGTCATAAATACTTGAGGTAAATTTATGCCTTTTGAGAATTTTTCAAGGATGCACAACCACTGTCCAGTGATTCGACTCGATACGTTTTGGAAGCGTGATAAGCGGATAATGAATTTGAAATTTGAAGCGGAAACGGAAGTGGAAGCGGCCAGAGCTACTACTAGCCAGTTGGGAGGGAAGAGGTGAGTTGAATGGTTGCCTTATGACTTAGAGATAGTACTAGGGTCTCTCCCAAAGCCTGCTCAATGGCCTGGGCATTTGCGCGTTTAATTAGTATAATCCGCGTTGAAATTATTGAAGTGTGCATTGTGAATGGCTGTAGTCTGAGATTGTGTGTCTGGGTGTGAGGATTGTGTGTATGTTACGCATACGCAGCGTGGGCAACAACTGCAACTGCTGCAACTGCAGAACATTACAGGCATCTGCGTGCTGCCAGGAATATCCTCGTAATGATAACATGGCAAGCTGCATAAATTTAACGACAGCAATTAAGTAAAGCGCCAAAGTTTTGCGCAAGGTGCCACTAAAGTCTTATCAGACATGCTGCAGAGCATTTGATTTCATTCAGGGACCTCCTCCCCAAGCTGCCCTAACTCCTACTCCTGCCATTTTGGAGACGCATAATTGAATGCAATTAAAGCAACTTAATGCGCATTTCATGAGCCAAGCATTTGCATATGCAGCCAGGATGACGAAGGACATGCATGTTAAAGTGATTATTTATGCAAATTGCATATAAATAAATTGCAAGCAGAATAAAAAAGAAATTATATAAAAAGGGAATAAAAAAAAGAGAGAAGAGAGAAAAACAATTTGGTCAAATTGAATTTATATGCCAAAGGCGGCACAATAAAGGAATGTGTAAAGTGCACTTAAGCAATGACCAAAACCTTGTGAAAGGATTGTCGAACATCCTTCCATCTCCCTCTCACTCTCTTTCTCTTTCTCTTTACAATCCCTCTGCGGTCACTGTGAATCACTGTGAAAAGCTGGCGCCTGGCAAAGACGTTCATCGTCGCCGTTGGCGACGTTCGGTCTTCGCCAGCACACAGGAAGCCATAATGGACTTTTCATTCAAATTATTCTGGCCATGCTCGAGCGAAGGAGTCCAGTGCTCGTATATTGCCTGAATTGATGCTCTGCTTCCTGTTATGCTCTCTTGGCCTGTACCACTAAGTATTCGCCTCTTTGGACAGCCACACATATTGCCCAAGCATAAATCAGTCGTGGAATAACTTGCAGCCGAGCAGTGCACAGCTTAAGGACAATCGGAACTTTGAATGCTCTTCTTAAGGTTAAAGATAACCCTTTGAGTCCCATGAGACTCGAGCTAAAGTCGATTTATCTGTCAGATGAGACGAAAATCTGAGAGAGAGATTAAAATTGGGTTTCAAATAGAGAAAAATCTTATATGCCTTTAAGTTAGCTGGAAGTAAAGGAAGTTTTTGATAGTAAAAGAAATATATATATCCATAAATCCATCCAGATTAACTATACTATATAATCAGGAAGTTAATGGAAGAAATTTCTTAGTAAATAAAATGACATGTGGATGCTTTATCCTGTGAATTCTGTGAAGAATACAGATTACTGAGGCAGAAAATCTGTTAACTGTAAACTTAAGAAAATGTTAAATACATTAGAGCTTACATAAGATATTTAAAGTATCTATATCCTTAAATAGTCCTGAGTGATAATAAAGGACATCTGCGTCTGATGTAAAACAGATTAGGCTAAGGGGAGGAAAAAAGAGGAAAGTACTTTGCAAATCCTACGACAAGTCTCTGGCGGTCTGGCAGAGCACCTAGTCAAGGAGCAGAGCAGCAAAGTTGTTGGAATATACCCGAAACATATGCACACACACACACACACACATACACACACATTGACTTCGCCAGGGAACAATGCACAAATTCTTTTCGCACTTTTTGCATCATTAATTGTGGAATTTATGAGTGGATCCTCAGCGCGTAGTTTCTATGTAAATTTGCGCCTTTTATTGAGTTGTACACACGGCAAGGACAAAGGACAAACGACAAAGGACAGAGGACAGAGGACGACAATGCAGCGGGTTGAATCTGTCTGTCTGTGTGTCTCTGGCCATGCATGTGCGTGTGTTGTTTGTTGTTTTAATTTCGTATAGACATGTAAATAATTTCCAGCTGATTGCACAAATTCGTTGCGGGCTTGATTTTTATTGCATAGCTCCGGGCGCATTGAGGGAGCGCAGAGTACAGAACAAATTTAAATTCCTCTTACGCTCCTTTTTTTGTTGTTGTTGTTGTTGGTGTTCGCGCTTTTGTTTTCAATTTGCAATAAGTCTGTCAATTGGCGATTTAATAAAGTGGAAAATGCGACATCGGAAAAGTTGTGAAAGGAAACTTCATATAAATACAAATTCTCGTATGATGGGTGTGTCTGTACCAGCATAGCTTCAACCTGTAACAGCCCATCCCTTAACCCATCAGGCTACTATTTTTCTCTGCAATTTCTATGCAAAACAGTTTGGCATATATATCTGCACCCCGTAACCTTTTTCACGGGCTCTGGTAGTCAACAACTCGTCAACCCCAGCAGAAATCGAACTGATTTTTTATTGTCATCCGCGCAATTTTATTGCATTTTTATCGCGCCTGCCTGCAGCCCGAAAAGAAACAGAATTTTCTCACTCAGCCGTCACTAATCATTTCATTTAACTTTTAAATTATATTTATGCACGTTCCCTGGCATCGGACATTTATGATGAGGGCACACATTCGCACTTGCCCCCAATGTGACAGCTGTTGGCAAAATTTTTCACTTGATGCACGTGCCAATTTTTACGACTCTCAAGCCTTGGCTGCGACTGTGGCTAATTATGCAAAGAGAAAGAATGAAAGAGAAAAAAAAGTTGCAAATTTGCTTATTAGAAAGTCGTAAAATTCGTGCAATTTTCGGCAGTCGTAAAATTTGTCAGCTAGCTAAAAAAAATAACATAATTTTCGCTTGACATGGGTCACAATTTGTTAGGCAGTCCAAAAGTTTTGATGCCCAGACATAAAATTTAATAGGCAACTCAATTTGATGTGCTGCTGATGGGCTTAGCCTCAAACAAAAAGGAATTCTTGTTTATAGACATTGCACATATTTTCAGTTATTATCTAACTACTAACTAGCCATATCATGTCGCCGCTGGTCCTTTAGACCACAAGCTGAACAATTGGCCATAATTTATGCATTGCGCGGAAGTTAATCAAATTGCATGTCACAAAAATTCCTTTAGCTCAACTTGCAGCCAACATGCAACCGGGAAAATGCAATCAAATCAGCTGCCGTCCTCTGGCATGGCCAATCTAATTCAATTTCGCAACAAATTCGTGCCTCTGCACACAAATTACAACAACAACAAAGCATACACACACCACAAACAAACACACACACGGTTATTGGGTGTGACGAGCTTCAAAGCCAAAATTAAATTTCAATAAAAATAACTAACTAAAAAGCATCGGCAAACGAGACATGTGAAAATAAAAAATACAAGAAATACTCAACAAAAAATCGCCTGGACTTAACCCTCAAAAAAATATAGCTAAGCTTCTGAACGATTTTCGGGCTTAGGTGGAACAGGAAGCGGCCACCAGCAGGTGCCAAAGTGGACGCCTGACCAAATTGTCGGACAAACAAAACGGATAAGGAAGCTCTTCAAAAAGAAAAAAGAAGAACGAACTGAAAATAAAACATCATTATAAACAACAAACATGATCGACTAGGAAATACCCTTTAAAGATAAAGGAAAATAAACAGAATTGAAAAATTCTTCTTTTCTTTAATCAATATAGAGTTGCAGAGATATTAAAAAATAATACCAAAAATTAAATATTTAAGTACATAAATAATTTAAACTTAGCCTCAATCTTTATAGAACTGAAAACATTTTATCTAAAAAATAAAATAAAATTTATAAATACAAAATTAAGTAAATTTATGTTATCCATGATCCATAAAGAATTTTCTATATAATATCTAAAGAATGTAAACATCAAAAATTAAATTGGCATTAAATGCAATAAATATTATTTATATTTATTTCAATCTATGTATTAAAATTTCTATTTTATATAGAATCAATTATTTTAGTACGAGTTTTTATATTACACTTGATTTTTCTTTTAGCAATTTTTATATTTTATATTTAGTAAAATTTCTAAACTTTGCAGATTTTAACTTCAAAATTTTAGTGGTTAACTTTTATTATTAATAATTTCAGTTAATGTTTAATTACTGAAATTATATTTTGTATTTAAGCATTTATTTAATTTAATTTATTTTATTGAAGGCATTAAATTATTTATTTAATATAATTCTTTTTATATTTATTTTTTATTTTTAATTTTATTATAATCTTTTTACTCCCAAAAAATAATTAAATAAATAAAAAAAACTTTATATACCATTTATTCAATATAATTATTTTTATATTCTTTTTATTTTAATCTTTTTACTCCCAAAAAATAATGAATTAAATAAAAAAAACTGTATATACCATTTATAATATAATTTTATATAGACTTCAATATTGCTGATTTTACGATCAATGAATTTATTTTTAAAATAAAATATTTTTGGTACATTTCATTTGCTGGAGAGTTGGGAATACTTTGTTATACGTTTCTACAGGGTATAGACTAAGTGCTTGTGGAGTGTTCTCGGTCAACGTTTAAGCATTGAGGAATGTGGACAATGTCCACAGGTTGGTCGGTCAGTTGGTGGGTTGTTCGGTTGTTTGGTTGTTTGGTTGTTTGGTGCTTGGGTTGGGTTTCATTTGGGTGTTAAGCGCGCATTCTGCAACATGTTGCGGTTGCTTGTGTGTGGAGAGAAATGTGGAAGCAGACGTGGAGGCTGAAGTACTGGACACATTGTGGAAGAACGAGCATAAATCTCACCCAACAACAGCAGAAGCAGAAGCAGAAGCAAAAGCAACAAGAACAAATGCAACAGTCAGTGACTGCAACAATGAAATACGCAAAATATTGACAGACATTGGAGAGGAGCTGCAGGGATGGGGGTGGGAGTGGGAGTGGGAGTGGGAGGAAGGGATGGATGAATGGAAGACTGGGTATGCTACGAGCAAATGCACTCAAAACATGCTACTGTGCGACTTTGGTGCCCGTTACAATTAAAACTCAGATAGAATGGGATTTGGAGAGAACTCGAACTGCCATGTAATGCACTGACAGGCGGCACTCGGCAATGGCAACATGCGACGCGTCATTTAGCCGCCCACATAAGAAGAAGAAGCATGAGATGGGGCAGAGTGGCAGAGTGACAGAGGTGGAGCATTGTCCATTGTCCAGTCGGGGCACAGCTGCGTCAGTTGGTGGCAACTTTGCTTGAATGGTTTGCTTGTTTGGCATGAATAAAGCAGCACACGGACCTGAGTCCTGGGTCCTGGGTCCTGGGTCCTGCGCCTCTGCCTGTGCCTGTTGTTATTAATCCGACATGATTGGCAGCAGCCAAATGGACAACAGCAGTTGCCCCAAAAAGTGGACACAGGTGGATGCGGCTCCTGTTGCCTGTCAGCGCGGCATGAATATATCGAGAGAGAGTGCAGACAAATTTGTTAATTTATTATGCCAAAGCGCGACGAGCTTGACTATAGTCAGTGCACCAGGACCGGGCATCATTTGGCATAACAAGATGCTGTGTCCTCTGACAGTGTCCTGGTCAAGTTGCCTGATGTGAAATTCATTTTAAAATGAAGCTGAAACAAAGTCGCACTGATTTGTTTTGCGTTGCGTGTCCTTTTTAATAAAACGTCGCCCAGGACGCCAACGACGCCCAGTCGCCCAGTCGCCCAGGACCCACTCATCCTGTCCACTTGATCATACAAATTAAGCCGCAGTGTTGGTTGGCCTGTTTGCATGTTTGTTTGATTGTGTGTGTGTGTGTCCAACGGACGCGTTGTGTGACTTAAAAGTGAAATATTGCAATCAGTCAATGGATTTTGCATTGAACTCCCCCCTTCATTTTCCCACCTCCAGCCTTCAGCCTTCAGCCTCCCCTCGCTTCAGCTCTCTGTCTGCCATTTTGCAACAGAGAGTAGGCTTCGGTTTTAATTAAGGAATTAGGCAGCGAACGTCGCCGGCTTTGTTCAAGTGGCTTTTGTCGCTGGACGTGAAATGAGGCGTCTGGCACAAAGCTCATTAGGGACACTGAAAATTCAGGAAGAGCACTTCTATCGCAAGGTATTGCATGAAATTCAATGATAGAAACCCCATGTAAATACACCCAAATATACATTGTGTGTTTACCCAACGCATCATCAGAGTCTCTGTGGCTTTTGCGGTTTCCAAAATTGAAATAAATATTCACAGATATCCCAGAGATATTTCATCTTGTTTTATAACTTTTTGAATTTTGTCTCTTGGTGGGGAAATTTGATATTTCGAAGGAAGTTTTAGCATAATTCTTACCAAATTTCCTCTCTCAACTTTTCTCTTATCAAAATGGATGAAGCACAAATCTCAAACGACTTGCCAGTTGAACCTAATCAAGGATCAATATATCTCATTGCTTCGGCCTTGCTTTCTGTTGTCTTTGACTGATTTTTCCTTCTGGCTTCATTGATCTTGGGTTATGACTTTTCAGATGTGCTTAAACGTTGGTTTAGTTCTTCATTTTGAGTGGAAAGTCCAACAAACATACTGAGCTTAGGGTTACTAGATTCCTTTTCTGAGATCCGTTTATCCAGTCCACGAGCTCATAAGATACACGTCTAAGCCAGGTAAGCTATTGCTTCAGATCAAGTATATAGTTTCTAGCTAAGAAGCAATTCTCCCTCCACCTACAATACTATTACAGCTGACTTCATGAAAACAGGCTATCCTTGAATCATAATACGAGTATCAAAGAGAAATTGGCATGAAATGTAGCTCTTGTTATCTGAAGGAAGCGCTCCAATGATGAGGATGATGAGCGTATAGATTGAAATTAAGTATAAAGTATGTAAGCAAGAAGTGCTTTAAGCATTTGCCTATACAATTGACCGACAATGGTCTAATTACCTTTGACTAAACACTGGCCAAATGTAGCAGGAGCAGCTGGAGCTGCAGTGGGAAACACCTGAGGGGCACACAAACATTTATACGAAATATCGTTCAACCTTTAATAATCGAACTGACAACTGGGAGCTCTGAGTAGACAACTGAGGACACACAGCCATACACACACACCACAAAATACAGCAACAACAACAAGAAGAAGAAGAACAAGAGAAATTACACAAATGCTCATCAGGAGTTTGGGAGTTGCAAAATTCAAATAGTCCTGGGGTAGCCACTCAAGTGGGTGGCAGAGCCGGTGGCGGGTGCGATGGGATATGATGCGATGCTATGCGGTTGGCGCACCCAAAGTGGCATTAGAGATTTATCAAGTGTAGCGTGACGTGGCATGGAGTAGCTATGCTTCTGCTACAGGATGCAGGACACACAGAAACAAACAAGCACACACACACACACACACACACACACACGCGCACAGTCATTGCATTACGTGTAGCGTAACAAATGTACAAAAACACGTAAACTCTATGGACAGACACGGACGTCTGCCAACTGCAGAAGGCAGGCAGGCAGGCAATGGATGGCTGGATGGGAGCCGGAGCAGGAGCAGGAGGCTCCAGCTGGACACTTTGAGTATTGAGCTGGGCAGCAGTCGAGCAACAGCAGCAGGACATGGCGCTCAAGCTGCTTTTTTCCTTACGCCTTCCTCCTGACCGGGGCTATTCGATGACAATCAATGGTTTTTGGTCTGCTGCACACAGGGGGGAACGGGGGGAACGGATGCGGAGAGGCTACTTTCGGACTGCCTCAACGCAAAAATATATGCATGAGCATGTGTGTGCCCAACCACACCACACACACACACACACACATTCGCTGTGTGTGTTGTTTGTGCCACGCTTCATAAAGGATTCAAATTCGTTGCCAGTTGGCGTTGAGTGCATTGCGAGTGCCGCTCGCTCTAATTCCAAATAAATGAAGTGTATGGCAAACAATGTCAATGTGGAATATGGCTTTGGGTTGGACACAGGACACAGTAGCCAGGAGCCAGGATACAGTAGCAGTACCTAGTAGCCAGTAGCCAGCAGCCAGTAGCCAGCAGCAAGTAACCAGTGCCTGTACTCGAACTTGAGTTGGATAAACTTTTACGTTTTGCAGTTTTAATTTGGCCAAACTGCAACTGTTTTTCATCTCTAGATATCTTGGGGCTTGGTGAATGCATTTCGAGTGCTTTTGGTAGCCTCAAAAATTAATTAAAGTGTCAGACACAAAGTTGAATAAAGGACACACCCAAGCCGAGGCCACATTTTTCTTGATGCCTTTGTGGTATTTGTCCTCCTATGCCTAATTAGTGAGTCGACCAAAGGCTCTGCTGCTACGACTAAAATGAACTCATATAGGCAAAAACCAATCACAGCATTCAAAGGACACTCGTTTACATGCCTCACAGTCAACGACTATAAATAGCTTGGGGTACACAGGGCATATTGATTGGGGGTAAATATTAAATTATAGAGAATAAAAATGTCACAATTATCTCCATAAATAATAGTCATGAAAATTACACATTATTTATATATATATAATAAATAAAAAAGTCCAATTTATAATAATAAAAGAGCAATATTTTCCGGATAATAAATCTGCAATTGGTCAACGTTTAAGCTTAAGTAATTAAATTAAATAAAATAATTTTGACTTGATTTTTGTGACTGCCCTTAAAATTATTTCTGTTCATTTTACAGGGTATTTCATAGGTCTGATAAGCTTTTGTTTTCTCTGTTTATTACTTATGAGAGTTTCTTTTTCAGTCGATCGCAAGGAATTTAATCAAACGCTGCAGTTTTTGTTGTCTTTCAATCTCATGCGACTCAAATGCAGCGTTCACAGCTGTCAATCATAAGCAGAACATGTTGCAGGTGGGTTGCAGCTCTGTGGCAGGGTTGTGGTTCTATGTCGCTGATTGCAGCGCCTCAGCCTTTTGTGCAGTGCGGCCCAACACACAAAAGAAAAAAAGCTGAGCCTGAGCCGCTCTTTGCAGGAAATTCCATTTAACTCTTTCGCAGAGCCACTTGGCAGCAAAACGATGCTACACGTTCTTCTTCGACTAATGCGCCACATGTGTCTGCCACTGGTGCAACACGCCCAGTCATCAAGCTTATACACATACACGTATATACGTATATATATGTTATATACCCACCCACCTAATTCGGGCGCCCATTGAAACGTATCCTCGAGTGCAGTTTCTCTGCCATCCTAATGGAATTTTCCTCATGACTTAATTCAAACAATAAATGCGCTCAATTGAATGCAATTTTCATTCGCCGTTTTGCTTTTTCCGAAAATGAAAAAGCGAAGTAAAAAAAAAAGAAAAAAAACAATTTCTAAAGGATATTAGTGGCGGGCTAGCGTATCCTGCCAAGAGAGCTGCGGTTACCACTGATAAAGCCACTTGAGTGCAGCACGAGGCATTGGACAATTCTGGGGACGGGATTTGCTTTCGGTTTTCTGATGACGTTTGCAATTTTTACGCTTTTTCTTGTTTTTTTTTGTTGGTGTGCTTTGTGTTCTTTCCGTTTGCTTTGCTCTTAATAAACGTATACAATTTGTTAATTTGTACAGGATCAAACATGAAACTCGCCTCCTGCGCTCTAGTAATTAGTTCCTGGGAGCCAAGCTAAAAGCTAATTAGATTTTGGCTTTTTCTGCGCAGCGAGCGAGTTAAATGCTCTGCAGATTTAATTAAATGCACTCACTAAATGGATTTGTGGCATGGAAACGGAGCAAAAAGGCTTAAAAAGGTGTAATTTATAGACAAGGATACACCTAACCAGATTCATTTAATAAAAAAGGGCCTAAATTGATAGCGCAAATGTGATTACAATGTGACATTTTTAGCTGCAAAATTTTAGTCAAAATGTAATACCTGAAAATCTAATATCAAAAGTAGTTCAATGTACTTGAAACAGTTTGAATTTAAGGGAAATATTATTTAAAATTTATTACAATTTTTAGTTGTATTTAAATATTTTGCTTTTATATTTCAAACAAATTATCTAACTTTAAAGCCTTAAAAATAATAAAATATATAATACCTGAAAATATAAAAAATAGTTTTATGTATGTGAAACATTTTAAATTTAAAGTATATTATTATATATACAATTTTATATTTTTTAAATTTTGATATATATTTATTTATATTGCTTTAATATTTAAAATAAATTTTCCAACTTTAAGGCCTTAAATACCTGCAAATATCAAAAGTTGTTGAACACTGAACAGATTTTTATATTTGAAATACTTTGAATTTCAAACACATTTTTTTTTATATATTTCTAATACTTTTTGATATTTATTAAAGTGTTGAGATACGTTTAAATATACTGCTTTTATTATTTAAATTGATTGTCCAGCTTTAAGGCCGTAAATTTAATATAAAACCTGAAAGTATCAAAAGTTGTTTAACGTATGTGAAACATTTCTAGCTAAAAACATAGTTTGATATTTTATATATTTTTTGTAGTTTTTTTAATTAAGCCTAATGCATTGCTTAAATATTTTGAATAAATTGTCCTTAATATTACCATGAAATTAAATTTTAAAGCAACTAAAATCTAAAAAAAATGATACCATTAATTAAATTAAAATCCACTTAGAAGCTCATTAAATGCAAACCTATGCCAGGCGCGACAAACAAAACAAGTCTAAAAACCACATGGAATGCTTTAATGGTATGTGCTGGACTAAAGGATATCCTGTATTGAAAACATCCTGAGCATATGAGTAGATGTAATGGACATGGTTGGACATCAATCAAAGTAGTCTGGATGGATATATTCTTGAGCTCATTGTTTGAATAAAAAGCATCTTAAGCTCAGGGAAAAACAGAAGAATTAAATTCGATAAATTATTTAGTATTAAGTATTCAGTATTTAGTTTTCAATATTTTTAATTTTTTTCTTGAAAGACTTAGATCAATAGAAGAGAAGAGCAGCCAGAGACTCACAGCGAGCTCATCAAGCAAATTTGATCTGATTAATAGGAAATATAGGAATACTTTTCAATACTTTTCTATACTGATTAAATTTCATACTAAGCTTGTTGATGAAACCCCCTTTTGGCCATTCCATTTACAGGGTATATAACGCATTAAATGCTCTACCACGTATTTGCGAAAACAAAAACAAAATCAAAAAAATAATATTGAAATGAGAAAGAAAACAAAGCAAATAGCCAAAACCGCATGTTAATTAAAAATCAAACTAATTTCCTAATTGCAAAGCATACCAATCATTAAACACAAGCTGATTGCGCAAATAAAAAAAAGAAATATAAATAAATATATACAGTATATATATATATGTATTGGCTAATGGTGTGAGAGATCGGGGCAAACGCCTTTGATTTATTTGCAGAGAGCCATTTGACCAATTGTCACACGATTAAACAGACAAATTCGAAAATAATGTT
Source organism: Hirtodrosophila trivittata (assembly GCA_035045065.1). Taxonomy (NCBI): domain Eukaryota; kingdom Metazoa; phylum Arthropoda; class Insecta; order Diptera; family Drosophilidae; genus Hirtodrosophila; species Hirtodrosophila trivittata. The sequence continues at coordinate 6,758,286 of JAWNNK010000066.1, read as the reverse complement.
TCATTAAATGCAATGCAAATCAAATGGAAAGCCGATGCTGCGGCAGATGCCAGGACATCAGGACATGGGGACATACGGACGCAAGGACAACAGGATAGTACATTAATCCTGTTAAATGTGCGAGCGGGTCCCCTTTTTTGTTGCCTTTTTGTGCTTAATTAAAATCCGCAGCAATATGTTCTACCCCAAAAAGTTTGCAATGCAAAATGTAAATTTACATATCACAAGCTGCTGCTGCCCACATGGCCAAAAAACCTTTATACACAGAGAAAAATGTAAATATAAAATTATAATTAATTATAAATAAATATTATAAATAATTAAAATCATTTTCGTTATATATATATATATATATTTTATATAATTAATATTATTTTATTAATAAAATAAATAAAATAAATAAAATAAATAAAATAAATAAAATAAATAAAATAAATAAAATAAATAAAATAAATAAAATAAATAAAATAAATAAAATAAATAAAATAAATAAAATAAATAAAATAAATAAAATAAATAAAATAAATAAAATAAATAAAATAAATAAAATAAATAAAATAAATAAAATAAATAAAATAAATAAAATAAATAAAATAAATAAAATAAATAAAATAAATAAAATAAATAAAATAAATAAAATAAATAAAATAAATAAAATAAATAAAATAAATAAAATAAATAAAATAAATAAAATAAATAAAATAAATAAAATAAATAAAATAAATAAAATAAATAAAATAAATAAAATAAATAAAATAACTAAAATAGAAAATTGTTTCAATAATAATAATAAATAAATCTTTCTCTTTTCTGAATACTGAAAGTTCTTTTGAGTTTAATCAAAATTGATAATTATTAATTGTTGGTGATTATTTTTCTCTGTGTAAGAATATCTGCGTATGCAAATTCGCATGTAGGCAAAATTGGCAAGCTCCAAACAGTTGAACTCAATAAATTTCAATTTATTTGCGTAAATCATTTATTTGGCGTAATTTTCAGCTTAATTTCATGTGCACTGCGATATCTAAAAAGAGTTGCAATATAAACAGAAAACAACAGTTGGTTGGCTGCCTCCGTGCTGGGTGTTTGGGCTGTGGGTTGTGTGGGTGAAAAAAACCCTCATAAATCAATTAGGACTATGGACCACGACTGTGCCAGATTTTGGTAGCCAATTTTTGGTTTTGCGGCTTTTACGCAACGGCTTTTACCCAACTTTTTTGTTTACCCACAAACAACGACACACATATTAAAAATTCCCTTTTGCCATCTCCATGCGGTGAGCTGCGGTTTCAACTGAGGTTCAGGTGTGTTTTTAGCTCAAATTGGGATGTGAGTGAGTACTGTGCACTTTATGATTAATTGGGCATATACACTTGATTTATTGTCTGCTTGGCGAATTCTGAGTCCTAATTAAACGTGGACACTCACCCACCTCAAAGTAATCCTTGGAACAGACTCGACTTTAATCTTTTTGCGATTTTGAAACAACATCACACTATGAAACAAGCAAATAGTGTAACAGTCTGAGCAGGAAGTCCTATTACACCCAAACCACACCCAAGGAGTCTGAGTCCTGTTTTCCCTTAAGCTTTTCTGGTTGTGAAATGTTTGCACAGTGGCCGCTGTTGCGGCTGTCAAAGCGTTTGAAAACAATTGTAAAAACAGGCTGAGAGAGAGGAGCAACTGAAATATGATGAATGCCGGCAGCAACAGGGCATATATCCTGTTTGCTTTTGCTCTAGTCCTGTGCAGTCGCGAATTCTGCGAGGCGCAATGAAGCGTATGAGCAATTATTGAAACAATTAAAACAAAATTCGGCACACGCAAAGGATTTCAGAGGCGCAATCCTTTCTTACCGCTTTATAAACTGTGGGAGAGTTTTTCTTAAATTAACTTGCCACTCGCCGATGGCGACAAGGAAAACCAACAACGAACAACCAACAACGAACAACCAACAACAACAACCGACAACAACAACATTTACCAGCAACAATTGCCTGCAGTGTTGAGGCTGAGGCAAAGTTAAACAAATGTAATAATTGTTGCTACAAACTTCTGTGCAAACACGGGCGGGCGGCGTGTCCTTTTGGTCCTGGCGGGCGCACGTTTTATGTAGTGCTTAACGCGTCCTGCCACAGATTCGGGCAATTTGTTGTTTGTTATTGTTGCCACTATTTCTAAGGCTTTTGGCTGTGATTGTTTCTACTTTTGCTTTTTAGATGACGACGCGTGCACGGCTAATGCGCCTCAGGGTGTTGAAAGTCATTTTTATAGTAGATATGCGACTCGGTCTACCTACCCTCAATATCCTTACAAACTCTATATATATGTCCATTGATTCGATTTTGATTTTTGACGAATCTCTCTCTCTCCTCCAATTGTTGTTGATGTTGTCCTAGCGTGTGTCCGTGTAAATGTTTTGCAATTGTTTGTTGGCTTTGTGCGTGCGCCAGCAGACGCAAGGATATTCTTTATATTCTTTATATTCTAATTCAAATTTGAGATTTTGGTTTTCGTTTGTGTAAAAACTGAGATCGACCATGCGTAAGCAGAAGGAGTTGATAGAGTTGTTATCCTTGCCACGCTTTTATTCAAATTAATGCCATATTTCTATTGGAAAATTTCGAAAATGAAGTCATTTGAAAATGTTTTCAAGGGTTTGTCGGAGGATGAGTTCATTGTATGACAGCCTAAGTGGTCTATGATGGGCGTGTCCTTTGTTCAATAATAATGTGAATTAACAATTTAGTATGAATAAAGAAAGTTACTCAAAGATACGCCAATAGAAAAAGTAGTTTATAGAAGACAGAAAAATTTACTCAAAGAAAAAGTTACTAAAAAAAGAGTATGAAAAAGTGCCAGAAAAATGTTGAAAGGATTGACTCCCAACTTTTATTAGTCGCAATTCCTAACTAAATATTATTGTAACGCCTTTCGCCCAGTTCTCCTCCCCGCAATAAGCCAAAACACTTAGCCAAGCGTTGATGAGTGAAAACATGCGTTAATGTGCTTAGCAAAAAAACGAAAATCAAATCATACTTTTAGGCTTAGCGCCGACACACGGCAACTAAACACAAAAAAAAACGAAAAGGAAAAAAATAAATAACACAATAGCCAAAAAAGCTGAAGAAGTCAGAAGAGGAGACTCAAACTCAACCCACTCGCCAGGCACAGAGATTATGCCCAATTCTACACCCTTCTTTGTGGCGGGCACTTCAAAAATTGTTGAAGACAAGAGGCGGCGTTGCCAAACACGTGTCCTGCTCGGAGCTTACATGGGCTGGCACGTGACCACCATCATGTTTGCTTACATTTACGACTCACTGACTGACTGACGTATGGGTAAATGACGATGACGATGGCGATGGCGTTAAGGCTGTGCATGAGGATAACGATGAGCATGAGGATGAGAATGATGGCGATCAATCAAAGCAACCAAAACGGAGGACCAACAACAATAATAATAACAGCAACGACAACACCATAAAAAGCGTAAAGAATACGAGCTGTACAGTTGCCTCCACCAATCCAACAACAATCGAACAATCGAAGCATCGTCTAATCCACTTTGCCTGGCCAGAGTCCATCCATAAATTCCAGATCTGTCCAAAATTTCGCAATTTGCCAAATGCATCGCGCGTCGACTGCGACTGTGGACTGTAATTAAAATTGCATTCGCATCTAATTAATTGCTATGCAAAAACAAGTAACAGTGCTTTATAAGGCATACTGGTTAAGCAAATACCCTACACTTTAATCTGAGAAAGAACTTCCTATATGTCTATGAAACGGCTGCCTGCAAAATGAAAGCAAAATCTGTTTTCAATAATATTTTTTCTTGCTTCGAGTCCATTTTGAGTAGTTGAATGTTTACATAGATATAAAGAAAATCAGTTACTGTTATTTGCAGACTTAATCAGTATACTATATACTGTATATTATGTATATCTTTTATATACCTATACTCTATATATAACGATATACACCCAAGCTTCCTCTGTACAGGGTATGCCGAGTTTAGTTGGAGAAATTGCAAAATTCAAATTGCAAATCATCATGTGCCGCCATCCAATTTATATACTTGCACTCACACATGCACACACACACACACATATAAATATATATATGTATAGATATATGAAGGGAAGCACTGACTTCAAGGGTGCAATTAAAGCGAAGGCATTTTAAACGCCTTTGGCAGCAGCAAATCCCTCAGCTTACAATGCTGCAAGTCATGGATTGCAACTGCAACTGCAACTGCCACAGCCACTGTCATTGCCACTGCTACTGCCACTGCCACTGCCACTGCCACTGCCACTGCTGTTGCAATGTGTTGAGGCAGCGACACCTTTTGCAACCCTTTCATGAAGCTATCACCCCTGCCCCCGATATGCTGCGATGAGTCGGAGTCCCTCACCAAAAATGACTCTGACAGGGTCCTTCCGTTCCCTTGTCTTCTGTCTGTGGTATTGTGCTTTTGGCCAGCCATGACATGATTGGCTTTTAACGCTCAAATAAGCTTAATTGAATTTCTTTTCATTGCTAACAAAGTTTTCTGGCTGGCATTTCGGTTGGATCTGAATTGACTGGCTGGGATTTGTTAATTAAAAGTGAATTAGGATGCAAAGAGATTTTCAATGCGAACACAAATCGAAACAGGAACCGAATTTCACCAACTTCTTTATGACTGATAACTGATAACTGAGCGGCTTAAATTTTCATATTGAAAACTGGTTATAATGTGCCCAGTCAACCCGATGACGCTGCTAATTTCTGTCATTTAATTATCCAAATATTTGCGTTTAATTAGAAACGAGGTCAACCAACTATAAATATTAAATTGCAAACAATCCGCAAATTAATGAAATGCAACTAATAAAATTATGTTTAATAAAAATTGTGGCTGCCATGGAAACAGAAACAGGCGAAAACCAAAGGAAATTGCCTAGCCACATACTCCTCCTCATTCTGATCCTCATCCTGGATGCACGTCCATCAAAGGATATCTCTCATATGCGATGTCGCAACTATCAAAATTAATGGGTCTGCCGTGGGGTCTGGCGGGAGACCGCAAAAAACGATGTGAAATAAAATTTAAATACCTGAAAAAAGCAAAGAGAAATTGTGGACTATCCGACTGCAGTGACATTTTAGCTATCAAAAATGTATTTGCATATAAATTAACGGCGCAATTTTTTTTAAATATCACAATTTAAATATATTTTATTTGCATTTATTAACGCAACAAAAAAAGGTAACAAAATATTCCAAAAACCAAAACCAAAACCAACGAAAAAAAACAACATCAAAGTAAAAATGATTTTCAATAAAATTTGGAATGGCGCCCGAACGCCGTGTTGCATTATTATCCCTCCAATCGTTTTTTTTTACCCTTTTTTTTGGCCGCACTCCCTGCGAACTGTTACAAAATATGTTTTTATAAAAACATTTTGCAGCATTACCATAAAATTGTAAAAAAATAAAAGATCATCCTGACCACGTCAAAACATGTGACGTGTATTAAAAACAGGCTCGCCGACTGGCCACAGCCGTTGGCTTTAAGCGGCTTCGGCTCTGATGTGTTGAATTTTTATAGTCCTTCCACATCCACATCCATATCCATATCCATATCCATGTCCCTGCGTCCCTCTTATGTCACATTTCCATTCCCAGTTTCGATATCGCATGAACATTTTGCGCAAATCATGTACGAAAAATTGATGGAAAATGTGATTTTGGCCAACACAAACGCTTGTCTCTGTGTGGGTGTTGATTGGTCTGCCAAAAGCAGCCGAAAAAAAACCAAAAACGAAAAAGGAAGAAAAAACCTGTGTGTGTGTGTTTCAAAGGATTTTTATAGCCAGCGGCTACTTATCATAAAAAACGAACATAATGCAAGCCCTGCTAGCTGTCTGTCAAGTCATGTGTGTGTCCCAGACATAATTGAGTTGTAGCTGGGAAATCCTGACAAGCCCTAACCCTTTTTTCTTTCTGCCTTTAATACCCTGTGCAAGGACCCTGTGTGTGTGTGGGTGGATGTTACAGGTATTGATATTAAGTATAAAAGAGTATCTTTTGGCTATGATATCCAAAGCGAAACACCTAAACACAGGATATGTTATAGTCTAATGCTGCATTGTAAGCTGAGTTTTCTTTCTTGTCTCATATTTTATGACAAGTTTTGTGTTCTGTTTCACACTGCGTGTTGTTATTATTGGAAATTGGCCAAATTGTATAAACGCACATATGCGTGAAATTCAATTCAATCAAGAAGTGTGAGTTCCACACCTAGAACAAAGGGGGTAGGTGTTCGACTGAGTGTGTGTGTGGTGTGTGTGACGAACAAAAGGGTTGTCCTTATTGCAAGCAAAAGTAATTCAATTTACAAGTGATTTGTCCTGCACACAAAACCGATTTAGTTTCAATCCAAACTAGGCCCTGGCTTGACCAGTGTGCGAAATTTATGCAAATCCCATTTAAATTGTTTGCACTGCAATTTCAATTTAGAAACAAAATAAAACGTACCGCTGCCTCCCCATCATCATCATCATCATCATTATTGTTATCATCATGATGATGTTGCAAGTTCTACCCGACTACCCACAAATGATAGCAATTTATTTAAATTTCTCAAACAAACACAACAACCCTGGCAGAGTACTCGTAATTTTCGCAATTTTTGCCAGCTCCATTAACCGAAATCCATCAACAAAATTGCCACAGAAATCAACGGGTCGCTTGTCATTTCAACGCCTCCAATGCCGACGCCGTTTTCAATTTGCTCGCTTATCATCTGAAAGGTAGCTCCCAGCTTTCCCAGCTTTCCCAGCTCTACCAGCTTTTCCAGCTTTCAGCTCTGTTCTCAGTTACGTTTCTGCCGGCTCCCGTCTGGCTTACCTTGGCCATTTTTGAGCTGAATGTCCTGGCTATCGCTATCAGTTGGTCATAAAAACAGCTTTCCGGTCGTTACTCATTCATGGCAATCAAAATGGTGCCAAAAGAGGGAAAATAAAAAAGAAGAACTGCAACGGGCGTCGAGCGAGAGGCAGAGCAGAAAACAAAAAGAGAAAAGATAAATATATTGCTCCAGCGTTTTTGAAAATTTGCATATCAATGCGCCCAAAAAGAAATACACTGAAAGAAATCTTGAGCAATAAACAAATGAAATAAGACAAAACACTTTCAGATTATTCTGTTGATACTCTTTTGTCTTATATCTCCAAGTTTAAACTCTTTTTCTTATATAAAATATTTATTTTGTTTAAATAAGAAATTAAAATTCTAAATTTAAAATATTTAATTTCATTTTCATTTATTAATTGCATTTTAATATAAAGTATTAAATTAAATATTTTATATTTATTTATATTACATTTTTTATATTTAATTTAATATAAAGACTTGCAGGACCAATGGCCTAAGATTCATTTATTTCATTTTATTTAAATATGAAATATAATCAATCCACAGAAAATATAATTTAACAAATTCAACTTTTAAGATAAATTTATATGATACCTACAGAGTATTCGTCTTCTTGGTTGGCTGGAATACCCTTATTGGCATATTCTACGCATATTTTAAATAATATTATAAAAATTTCAAGAAAAGCAAAAATTGTTTTTTACTGTCGATTTATATTTCACTTTCTTTTAGTTTAATTTTTACAATATTCTAATAAAGTTTAATGATAACTTCCTTTGTTTTATTTCATAATAAATTCAATATGTATCGAAATATATATATAGTACATACTAATTAGTTATGCCATATTCACAGATTCATACGACTATTTATTTATTCTTAGAATTTAGTAACTAATTGACCTATTTCTCTGTCCATGACAGCATATTTAAGCAGACCAGAAAAATTGAAAATTCACATAAAATTGTCCTTAGACTTTGTTGTTTTTCGATTTCAGCATTTATTTGTTCATTATAAACTAAATTGTGCATACTTTATTTGTCATTGACATATATTAAAAACCAATTAATTCAATTGAATAAACCTTTTGCCATATAATTGATAACAATTGTTAGAAATTAGATTTAAACAGGAATTTACAACTGAATCAATAAAATTATTGTTTAAAATGAAAATTATTTTAGGTGTCGAATTTTATTTATGCGAAGAAACGGGCTGTAGATAAAATAAAAAAAAATAAATAAAAATAAATATAATTTATAATTAATAAAACTAAATAATAATTTTACCAATAAAGTTAAACTAATTTATTTTATTGAATCTGAGTCGATGGCCTAAGTAGCTAGCAGTCTCTTTCCTTTCATTGTGTAATAATTAATTATGTAATAAAATAAAATAATAATTATAATAATAAAATAAATAAGAGTTGAATTTATTAATTTATTTATTTAATGTCAACTATTACAGTCGACCAAAAATTACAATTTTTAACATAAATTTAAACTGAAAAAATATAATTTAAATTTAAAATGAAATATTTAAGTAAAAAATTTAAGTAAAAATTAAAATAAAATAACATTTTGAAATTTAATATAAAATCTACTTAATTTAATTAATTCTTAAATATCGTTTTTTTTATTATTTCGCACAAGCTATTTATAAAAAAACATAGATTTGTTCACCAACATTGGTCTTAGATTGCGTCTGAGTTAGTCGCATTTACAAGAAGGACACTCCCAAGGATATGACTAGAGTGATTAACTAATTAAAGTTGATCAGGAACATATATACCTTATAGGTGCAGCCTTCTGAGTTAGACAATCATCCATTCTAAATAGGCTTAGGCTATAGAAACTCCTTTACCATGTGCTTAATGAATTACCGATGTTATTAGAGCGCTTGGAAGTGCATGGTGATTTCTTTCAGTGTACGCTTTAGTCACCTTAGGAGTGCTAGGACTTTGTGCTTATCAAAGCGACAAGGCTTTGTTACACTAACGACAACCCGACTGAGCAGTGAGCAGCACAGCAAATTATCAGATAGATCCCCACAAAAACCAAAAGAGGACACAACCGGCAAAAAACATTTCAAGTAAAATATTCAAATGAAATGTGAAACGGAGCCAGTTTTGGGGGCACAACTCGCCCGTTTAGTGGAGAGACAGAGAGTCAGAGAGACAGAGGCAATGGCAGAGTCAGAGGCACAGACCAAATAGTCGGTAATCCGTCAACGGAAGTCAAACGTATTAGCATCCTGGCGATTTTTCATACAAATGGCAACGCACCCGGTCCAAAAGGCACTCGCTGGGTTGGCGGCTTGCCGACTTGCGGGGCTTGTAGCATGATTGGGCTATCATGGCATCCACATCTAGTAACGGCAGCCAGCAGCAACCTGATGACATATTGCAACCATTTAACACTGTCGCCTGTAACGCTGCCACGAACAATGCCAGGATGCCAGCAAACTTGAATGCCATTCTCGTATAGTACGAGTAGTAGACAGACAGGCAGACGGGCAGACAGGAAGCCTAAGCGGGTCGGGCGAGAGTCCGGGTTGAGTCTGTGGCAAACAAACAAAAAACAATTTCGAGGAAATTGACTGAAATTTTGCAGTGTTGCTTCATCATCATAAGGACAGCAGCAGCAGCAGCAGGAGCAGCAGCCATGTGCTGCTCCTTTGGTGTAACGGAAGTTTGCCTCGCTACTTGGGGCTAACCACATGCTGTGCTTTGATAATGAGTCCTTCGTTCCACGCTTGATTTGAAATATTATTCTGCGGCAGAGACGGCAAACCAAACTACGTGTTCCCTGGGCTAGAGGCTACTACTACTCGTATTCCGTATTCAGTATTCCGTATTCCGTATTCCGACCAGTTGGCCTGTTGGCCGTACTCCTATCAGTCATGCAAATCTGATAATTGAGGACTTGTCGCTTGGCTGAAACTTAAAGTGCTCCCCTTGGCAGCAGACTAGAGACCAGACCAGCAGATGATACATATACCAAGATTAGACCAGACGATTCTGCAACCTGTGTCCAAATTGATGACTCAAGCAATCTGCACCGACTTTGCGTATATCATTCGATATTATTGATAATGGTGCTTCTATCCAGAGCCGGATGCAGTCTAAGAAGGTGTCTGCATGTCTCATAATTATGGAGAAGCTACTCGAAATGTCTCGCTAGACTCATGTTTGGTACTCATAATTTGTCAGTTGCATTAGAAATATTAAAAAAAAAAGCAGAAGAGGTGGTAAAAAATGGCCCACGTTGTCGTTTGCAGTTCGCGACAGTAAAAAGATCAAAGGATAACAAACAAATGATTGTGGGCGCAGTGGCAACAAAACATAAAAAAAAGGCAGCAGAATTAATGTCAAAAAAGCAGAGAAACAGGCAGGCAACTTCAGTTTCAATTACAAAATTACAAAACAGGCGTCAATCAGCATTAATAATAGCATCCGAGCGGGGCGTGGCCCAACCCCCAAATAAAAAATACGAAAAAAAAGCCAAGCCTTAGCCAGTTCTGAGAGCAACATCATCCTCTTTGCTACTTAACCCTTTTGGCTGCCTGCCCCGGAGGGGTTGCGGCACAGAGTCGACCCAAAGTGAGTGAGGCAAGGTATAAGGTAAGTGCTTGCCACAGTTTTTCAAATATTTTCAACACACAATGCACCAGATATTTATTATGGTTTCTGGATTTTTGAATGCTGCTCACACGGGCCTCACCGGAAGTTGATACTTCAGGATGAAAATGTTTATGCGGGCGCTGGACGCTCCGACGGCGCTGGTCACGTGTCAAGCTCATCAGGATTGCGACGAGGATGACGACAACAACGTCAAGGGAAATAATCAAGCATATTAATGACCATAAAAACTGAAACAGAAAGAGTTAAATACGTTTCTCGATGGTGTGACGTCTGCACACGGATATACACCAATACTCTCACATACTCTTCCTATATGCATAAAAATATATTTATTGTTCTACTATATGCAGGCACCTTGATGGCCCTGGGACTGGACCTCTTGCTGGACTTACCCGGTGCTTAATTACGTGTAGACGATTACAACAACAATACAAAAAACAACACTGGGCATTGTGTTTGTTGACTTTTTACTCGGGGGTTCTTAATTCTCGTAAATAAATCTCAACCCTTAAAATTTACCAGAGATAGTTTCTTCCCTGAGAAGCTAATTTTTGATTTGCATATCGCGACTTTTGTTCCCTTTGTATTTTAAATGGAAAACAAAATATGCTTATAAAAACAATTTATTATTATACAACTATTTAATTTAAATAGAAATATTTAAGATTTTATTTATATTAAATATATTACATTTGAATGCTTTTTTATTTATTTCCCTTATATTTATAGTAAATTTTTGTTACAGTTTTCTTCCTAGTGATTTTTTTCATATTCATATTCCGACTTTGATACCGTTTGTATCTTAAAAGAAAACGAAATCTACTTATTAAAATAATTTATTATTATACATTTATTTAATTAAAATATAAATATTTAATAGTTTCATTAAATATAATAAATTTAAAAGCTCTTTTTTTTTAGCTCTCATATAGTACATTTTTGGTACAGTTTTTTTCTTAGTGATTTTTTTTTATATTCATAATCCGACTTTGACAGCGACTAATTATAAAAATAAAATAAAATATACTTATTTAAACAATTTATTATTATACAATTATCTCATTTTAATAAAGATATTTAAGAGTTAGATTTAATATATTTAATTTAAGAGCTTTTTTATTTTTTTATCTTATCGTAAATTTTGTGGTACAGATTTCTTCCAAGTGATTTTTTTTATATTCATAATCCAACTTTGGTATCATTTGTTTATAAAAAGAAAACAAAATATACTTTTTTAAATAATTTATTCTTCCACAATAAACCAATTACTTTAATAGGTAAATTCAATATATTACAATTAAAAGCTTTTTTATTTACTTCTGATACTGTGGTATTTTTTTCTTAGTGATTTTTTCATATTTTCCAGAATTTCTGACTTTGGTACCGATTGCTTATATGCTTATAAAAACAATTTATTCTTCCACAGAAAACCCAATTTTTATATACACATTTAATAGTTACATTCAACATTTAAAATATAAAACCTTTTTTATTTACTTTTCATAAAGTAACTTTGTGGTACAGTTTTTCTCTTAGTGATTATTTCATATTTGCCAGAATTTCATGGACATTTTATAGTAATCCAAAACCATTCGGAAAGCATTCACATCAATCAAATATAATGATCACGCACATATGAAAACTTTTTGAGGCTATTATCAGCTGTAAAATATCAAATAACCCAGAGGATAACTGACAAAACCATGGCAAATAATGGAAATGGAAATGGAAAATAGCATTTTTATAATGATTTGGCAGTTTCGGGAGAAAAAATTCTGGCCAACAGTCCGCACACATATGTGAAACGGACACAGGCATCAGATTACATTGTTGTGGCCAGGAGCTGTCCTCCATGCCCAATCCCAATCCCAAACCCAACTCCATAGACACACACGTGTTGCCCCGGACGATATCAATAAAAAGCCGTCGCTCGGCATTTGCGATAAAAAAAGCACCGCAAAAATATGCGAAATTGACAAATTGACATACGTTTTGGCTTAGAGGTGGATACAGAGAGTTGGCTGAGGAGTGGGGGGTGGGGGGGTGCTACCTTGTCATATGTCCTGTCATTTGAAATAATGGTGGATATGGCAGCTCTGAGAGCTCGCAGTCAGATTCATGAGTTGCTTTGGCAGTTGAGCAGCTTACGAATTGAATTTCTATGGTCAGGCTGGTTCGTGATTTTCGAGCTGATTGGTAGTCGATAGGAAAAGGAACCCTTTGATATAGACTAAGGATATTTTCCTGCTCTAATTGTATCCCAGATTTCGTTCACTTTCTTTGACATTTTCCCTCCCAACACCAACACCCAAGCTGCTGCGTGCCTTTTGTTGTTTGTACTGAATTATGTGCGAAATGTTGTTTGGCGATTTCGATTTAAGATTAATTCGTGGTCATGTGTCATGGTGACCTGAGCACTGCCCCATCCTTGCCCAAGGATGATGTAATAAAAAAAGCACGATTTATTTGCCAAGATTACATTTCTGGGTCATATGTGAGCTGGCAGCAAAAGAAGGAAAAGCTTTAGTTTCTGATACAGCTCCTTCTATGTTTTTATCTCCGTTTTGGTCCTTTTACGCGCGGGGCAATAAAACTCGAAGGACTCTTATAGTTCTTAGTTATCAGGCATAATTAAAACATGACGAACATTTGGCAAAGGACAGCTGTATGTTAGTTGCGACTGCAGCGCTTCCTGCAAATGTTTTTAATCCTTTTTGCATAATTTTACACGATTTTTTATGGCAGCGTCTCTTAAGGGAATATGCCGCATAAATGAAATAAACGTTTTACGACACCGAAACGTAAAAACAAAGGACGAAAGCAACAACGAAAAAATATTAAATAAAAATATGGGAAAAGCGCGCAAAAGAAAACAAACAATGAAAATTTGTTTTTATGACAGTCGTCGGCATTTTGTTTTCTTAGGGTATTCCGGGCGCTGTCTGGCTGCAATTGTTTATCTAAAAGGATAATTGTTGAAGGGTTGGCACAAAAATGAATTACAACTTCATAAGCAATAAAATCATTAAATTTTTATTATCACCAAAAGTTGCGCTTACTTGCGCGAAGCAACTGCGAGTTCCCAAAGGAAACTCCAGCGAATCCTTGTTCCCATAAATTTGGTTTCCTTTAAAACTGTTATTTTTGATATTTTCTTTGGTTCTTAAATATTTTGGGGGAAATAAAAAATAATAAAAATTAAATTTATGCAAATAAAATAATTTAATAATTTAATTATTTTTATTTTAATTTTTTATATTTATTTCTACATTAATTTTTTATATTTATTTTATATTTCATTTATATACAATATATTTTAATTTTATTTTTATTTAATTTTATATTTGTTTATATTTATTTTATAGTTTTTATTATATATATTTATATAGTTTTTATATTTGTTTTATACTTATGTTTATTATATTTATTTTTTATATTTTTTATATTTATTTTTATATTTTTTATATTTATTTTTATATATTGTATACTTATTTTGTATTAATTTTATTTATATTTTATATTTATTTTATTTTTATTTATTTTAATTTTATTTTTATTATTATTTTATATTAATTTTATTATTATTTTATGTATCGTTTATATACAATATATTTTAATTTTATTTCTATTTTATTTGTATATATGTTTTTTATTTTTTTATAGTTAGTTTTATATATATTTATATATTTTTTATATTTTTTATACTTATATTTATTATACTTATTTTTGTGTATTTTATATTTATTTTTCTATATTTTATACTTATTTTGTATATATTTTATATTCATTTTATTTATATTTTATATTTATTTTAATTTTATATTTATTATATATTAATTTTATGTTTTTTATTTATTTTAATTTTACTTTTAATTTTATTTATATTTACGAGTATTTTAAAGAGCATTTATGTTTCGTTATGATATTTAATTCGCATGCTCCTTAATCCTTGTGGAATTTATATTTATTTTAAGCACGACTGCAATACCGTTATTTATTTTTATATTGCCCATTTTTATTTGTTTATAAAGTTTGCTGTTATCTGGAGCGCTTTAATGCCGTGGCCAGAAGGACGACAAACAAAACGATGTCCATTAGCTGCCAAGTGCCAGGGGTTTATCCAGCAAGGTGCTAGGGGTTGTCCTCGTAACTCTCAACTCTCAACTCTCAACCCAGACTATTATTTGCTACAATTACTGGAAAACTAAATCCAAAGAACATACCATTTGCTTTTTTCCTTTCCGTTGCTCTCTAACAAATTATGCCGCATCAGCAGCTTAAGCGATTCGAATGTATCTTTGACCTGGAGAGTCTCAATTCATTCTGTCACGGGGTCTGCGAGTTCATCTGTCAAATGTCAGCTAGGTCCTTGGTGTGGGTCCTGTCTTGGATTGTTCTCAGCTTGCATTAACTAAATTAAGTGCTCGTTGTTCCGTCGCTCCTCTTTTTTTTGTCGTCCTTTCTTCCTGCTGCTCAACTGTCCCGCTTGGGCGATGCATAATTTGTTAATTTAGCAATTGGTTTGTTTTCCAGCTTCTTTTTCTCGAGGGGTTCCTGCACCAGGAGGGGGATCGTTTACCATGGTGAGTAAATTAGTTAAGCGGATTGAACAGTTGTGGAGTGCTTTTGATAAGATTGTGATTGTGTTTCACTCAAAATAAGGTATTGCCTGACGAATGACGGATTTTACAAACATGTTACACTCCTTGGAGTCTGTGCCACTGTCTGGGCACCCTAAACATTTGCGTAGCATTTGAAAACAAAATGCTAATTGCGAATTAATTGTGCACTGCATCTAAAAACAACAAACTCCAAAATGACAGGCAACCCTCAGCTCACAGCTCTGAAAGATCTTTTCTAAATGCCTAAAAAAACAAACAGACGGCATTGGCCAGCACTCAAAGCCTGTGCCCTGAAAGCTTAGCAAAGAGCCAAATAAGCGTTAAATGTTGCAAAAATAACAAAAAGCACGAGGAGTACAGGAACTCAGAGCCTCCCTGGGCCTGGGCCTGGGCCTGGAACAAACACTTGTGGCCACACACATGTGGCCCACTCGAGTGAAGAGAGAAAAAACGACATCAACGAGGCGGCTAAGGATGAGGATGAGGATGAGGCTAAGGACGAGGACTGCGGCTGAGGCTGAGGCAATGCAAACAAATTAGTCATCATTAGCGTTTGGCTGCAAGGATCTTTTCAATGGTCTGGGGCACTGAGCTGGGCAGATTTGCGTTAAATAAGCGCACTTAATGCGATTACAATAAAAACAAAAACAACTGTGGAAATATATATATATATATATATATATATATATGTATATAGAGAGACGCTGCGATGTGTGCAAAAAGCAAGTGAAATATCAAAAGCGGTCCTGGCAAATTGAAGTCAAAAGCGTAAAAGCGCATTTACAACAATTATTAAAAACAAAATAGCAGATGGAAACTGGAAACTGGAAAATGAGTGGATACAAAAAAAGGACGAAAAAAAAAGTAGAAAAGATACATGAATAAACCTCAACGAGCGAGGACAACTGACAAATGCAGCCAGAAAATTCACTTTGAACAATTTGTGCATGAATGAACTTGCCCCGACACACACACACACACACAGAGCCCACGCATGGGCGCAGATGTGTTGACCACATCTACAAAAATAAAAGCCATGGCCAACAAGTGGTACGAGGCTGCGTTTTCATACCCTGTAAAAGATAATATCAGCAGGCATATTGATTTATACTTTTGGTATGCAATTTCTGCTTACAATTTCTTTATATAAAAACTATTTGAAATACTTGAAATTTGCTAACTATTTCTCAACTGATTATAGAGTATCTGCTAGTCGTATATCGAGTCATAGGCTCCATTGAATACTCTTAGCCACTCACACAAAAAGCACATTCATGGTTTGAATGCAACTTTGTCTGTTGCAAAGCCAGCGGAGAGCTGGACAAAGGAATAGCTTAACGTGGCCTACAGTGGTAATTGCCTATAATGAATAGCTTCTCTTTCAGCTACAAAAAACCTCTAAAATGTTTGATACTATTTACGTGGGACATCATCGATGGATGGACACGTTTGACTAGGAGTTGAGAAGTGAACTGAAGAGTTGTACCTGAAATGGATTCTCTACTTTCCTTTTAGGCGATTTTCACTTTGGGACAAAAAGTTTGTGTGGCTTCTGTGAGCATTTGGGAGCACAGTTTTTGGGGCAACGACATATGTTCACGCCTCGTTGGGCGCCATAATTATAAGAGAAATGCTGCAGGCAGAAGGAGCAAATGTGGCAAGGACCCCGGATATGTTTTTTTTTTTCACTTTTTTTCTGTGTACTCGCGGTTTTGTTTTCCTTCTATTTGATGTTGCGAGTTCACTATACGGCAATTAATTGAGAAACATTCGGCAACTCTGTCCAGTCTTTCCAGATTGGCCAAAAGCAACCACAACATTTTGGCTTATCACACTCTGAGCCGAACAAATTGGACCAGAAGTTACCCGGTTGCTACAGCTCTCCGTTTAAGCAGATCCCATTAAAATCAATTTGGGTTTGGTAAAAGCCCAAAGGCGGGCAGGAGTCATCACCATGGCATCGAGCCCAACGAGTCCTGGCAATCTGGCAATCTCTACGCATCTGCTGCACTCACTCATGTCAAATGTCACAAAGCGCATTCATAACGCGAAAAAATTAGCCAGGGCTAAGTAAAAAAAATTGCCCAATCAGCGAACCCAAAACGAACCCACAGCCCAGCCCTTTCGGTCGTCAAGCAGCTGTCATAATGATGGACAAAGCGCATCCGCATCATCGGCCAGATACGGATACAGGAGGCAGGAGGCAGAAGGCAGGAGTCACAGGCAGAGCCGGAGCTGGAGACAAAACGCTGACAACTTTTGTGGCGGGTGGCGTGGGCATAAATTACAAAAAGCAATTACAGCGCCAAAACACACACACTCAGTGTTAATCATACATATGAGTGGGTGTGAGTGTGTGGTTGTGTGAGTGTGTGTGTGTGTGCGATCACAGCTGTGCGCCACCTAGTGCTCAAAAATTGCGCACTAATTGCGCGCAATTTGTTCATGGACCGCGTCCTGAACCCGCTGCTGGCTCCGCACTTGGTCGGTCATTAGCCACTTGGTCGTTCCGGCCAGTTAAAATACCCATATGAGTTATTGTCAGAGTATCTCAAGGGACAGAGAGCCGAGCCGTATAGAACAAAGCGAACACTTGGCGGTTTATTAGTCCACGAATTTTATCACCTCCATTCGGAGTTTCGGCCGGGCCTTTATAATTGCCATTAAAATTTATAGGCCAAAATAGGCGTTAATGCCGTCGAGGGACGTCAAACAATTATGCTAACAATTCAAATTAATCTCAAGCTATCTGCGATATAAGAATATATATAGATATATCCAAAATATTCGTTAAGAATCTTAAGCAAACCTCTAAAATTTATTTGAAGAATCATAAAAAATTATTAGCCAATATCTTTATACCCAAATATATTATGAATTAGAATATATAAGAGATTATATGTCTGAAATCGGTTATAAATTTTCTTGAATTAATTTCCCAATTAAAATTAATTTGCTTGGAGCAGTTACTTACATATTGATTTAAATGAAAGTAGGCAAAGAAACCGAATGAGAAATTACGATAATGGCTTCCGCGTGTGGGTTAAAATGTTAAATTACATAAATTATATAATTTAATTTATATTTACGAGCCAATGCTCAATGCATATGCGATGCTATAAAAATAATGTCGGATAGTATCGTATGTGGTATCGTATAGAGAGTATCGTAAGCATTTCCTGTATAAATAATACGGCCAGACATCGTGTCGTTCGCCTTTGGCTCCTGGTTCCACCCTTCCTTCTATTCTGGTCTATTCAAATTTTTTGGTTTTATCTGTTTTATGGCCAACTGTGTGAGTTTTTATTTTTATTTACTTTGATTTCGATGGTGCTGCCTTTAGTTTTACGGCTGCGCATCTTTTACGACCAGCTGACGATAAGGCCATTGATAAGACTCAGACTGAGACCCAGACCCAGACCCGGACTCCCCTCCATTTCCAGCTATGCGCAAATTTTTAATGCGCCATTTGCATTGGCACTGAAAGCACATAAAACCGAAACGCTCACATGCAAAAAGGATCGCAGGATGGAGAAGGGAGGCGGCAAGTGGGTGGCGGGGTGCTTATGGCGACAAAAGCTCAGTCACACATAAAAGACAATTTGAGGCGCCATGTGTTGCATATTTCATGGCGTTTTGACTCGAAATGCATAAAATGCCAAACTATAACAAAAATATCGTTCGTACAGTTCTTTGATGACTTTCAAATGCTTAAGTAGCCATAAAAAGTAAAAGAAATGGGAATGTTTGCCATAAAAGAATAAAGAAGCGAATCTATTGTAACATAACTCTAAATGCTACCAATACATAACCTATAAGTACTTAGGCGTATGCTTTTATATACAAATTTTTATTCGAATAACTATAACATTTATCTTCGTAACTAACGCGAGGTTTTTCACATGTTAAAAGAATGTTATTTACGATCGGTTCCACATAATAATTTACCATGCACTTGCACCTACTTATAACAAACTCTAATTGCCACACATTACAACACGCATTCCCAGCGCGTTGCAAGCCACAGCATGACTCATTCCTAGCTGAGGCACAGTTCTCACTCCACGCCACTTCACATCGTTGCACCTCACTCCGAGCTGACTACTGCCCATGAGGAAAATATTAGTGCAACTAAGACCATAGGCAAATAATGTCATAAGCAAATACAAACAAAAGGAAAGCGGCTTGGACATGTCTGTGCATGTTGCCTACTGCACACCTACCAGCCAGGGCCAGAAAATCAAAGACCTGCTGCAACCGAAGATAGCGATAGATGTCTTATCTGTTTAAGAAATCTATAAAAAAAAGGGGCGAAAATTACTCAAATAAAAACGAGCATAAAGCACTGACATGTTTGTACAAGACACACACACACGCACACACAGGCACAGACAGGGACAGAGACAGACAGAAATCATCGGTAGGAAAACAAAAAGAACAATCAAATAAATTAAACAAAGGCCAAGAGTCCGACGAAGGTCCACATCTGTTTTTGGGTACCAAACTATAAGAATCTTATCGGCATATCATTTTTCGTGGCGGCTTGTATCTTTTTTTTTGCGTTGAGTGTGTGTAGGACCGACCGAGTGAGCGACTGAGCGACCGAATACCAATCCCAATCCCAATACCAATCCGAATCCCAGCAGTTATGCACATGTTGTACCCCAGACAAGATGAGACGTTCGAAACCCCACACACACACCAAACAGTCGTTAAACAACATTAAATGGGTCTCGTTTGGTATGTTAGCCCCCTCTCCTCCCCCACTCCACCCCCTACCTCGGCTCCAGCTCAGCAAACCACACCAGACCACATCCACTTCCAACTGCATGGATGACTCATCGGGCGGTTGGTCGGTTGAACGGTTGGCCAGTTGCTTGCTGCCTTTGCTGCCTGGGAAACAGCGGAGCTTCCGTGATCATTTCGTAGACGATCGTCTGCCTAAGCAGCTCTCAATGACAGGCGTTACAAAATGTGGAGAGTTAATGACCCATGCGCAACGGATCACCCAGCAATTGTCTTTGTTTCGCTGCTTTCTAAATGGAAAACAAATAAAAATATCAGACAGCAGACAGAATGATACATATGTATGTATGTCTGTATGTGAGCCGGGGCCCACCAGTAGAGATCATAAAAAATTAATATATATTACACGAAATGGAACACAGAGCCGAAGATCTCGGTAAACAAATCGTGAATTAAGCGTGAGTACTCGCATTGGAAGGAGGTGACAAAGCGAAGAGTGATCAATGAAATTGAGAGAGAGGAACCTCAATTATCAAGAGAAAATACATTGGAGAGGATTCGCTCTCATTAAGTACATATTGCGCAAGTTTTACAGTT
This sequence comes from Hirtodrosophila trivittata, assembly GCA_035045065.1. NCBI lineage: Eukaryota > Metazoa > Arthropoda > Insecta > Diptera > Drosophilidae > Hirtodrosophila > Hirtodrosophila trivittata. The sequence continues at coordinate 6,737,754 of JAWNNK010000066.1, read as the reverse complement.
GTATGCATTACTCATTAGGATGTCACTCAGTCTGCCTGCAAAAAATGTAAATGTATGTATGTATGTATAAACATATGTATGTGCTTTGGTATCCAGGTTTTGGGGCAGTCCCAAACGAGTATATCGAGATCTTAAAAACAAAGGCGAAGATACGTCAGAAAACTTTGTGATATATGATATATAAAGTATGGTCAGCTTTCAATAAATCCAGTTAAATTTTTTTGCAATCGAATTAACTTAGTAGAATCATCTGATGCAATGAAATGGTTTTTTAAATACAGGTACATTTTTTTATTGGAATATAAATAAAATATAGTGGAATCTTTCTTAAAAAACACAATAGATTATATTTTTGCAAACTTAAATATACTTTAATTTAATAAAGCGACTACTGTATTTTAATTAACCTCTTACTGAAGTTCTCCCAATACATGTTATTTAACAGCTACCTTGCAAATTAAGTTATGGTGAAATTCTCTTTATTTTTTAATCATCAAAAAGAGATATAGAAATAGTAGTAATAGAATATCCAAATATTTATATTTACATAAAACATTCCTGCGGCACAGCAGGTAGAAACTGAGTTTAGGTTTTAGCAAATATTTAAGAGCGTAAAATCAATCACAGATTATGTTGCCTCCACCCGCTCTTCTCTCTCTTAGTTTCTACATAACAATTAGCATAGCATTATCTAAGCTTCATCTCTCTGCCCTCGTTTTCGGCTTCGTCTAAGCTCCAGCCTATGTTTAGAGTTCAGTATGATTTCGCACTCTCATTGAGTAGTTAAAATCTATTTCTGTTCGGTTCAGTCGAAGAATTTTTTTTATCGTTATCCACGTGTTCGGTTTTTGTTTAATAAAAAGAAAAAGAAACACACAAATTCGCATAGTTTTCGTAAGTTTTATATGCAAACGTTCAAGTTCAAACCTCGTCGCGAATAGGCAAACAAAAGAAACCAAAGTGTAAAATACAATAACTTATAATATTATTATAATATTTCTCGCGTCATAAGTGCTAACAAAAGAGCTTTTCAGCCCAACTCGACTAATTGCTGTAATGTTTGTAAGTGTTGTCATCGGCTGAAAAATCTGTAATGTAAGTCCCGTTATCTATTTATCAATCGTGCTGGAGTGACGTATCGTTAATTCGAATGCAGTGGAAGTCCGGTTTAATGAACCATTAAATGTAAGCCCCTGTACGTTAATTCGGAAGGTTCGTTATTACGAGTTATTATTACTCAACTTAGGACCCAGAAAGTTCTTATTTATGTTAACAGAAACAGTATTTTTTTGTTTTTTAAAAAGTAAAGAAAAGAACAGATTTATAAAAGCGAACTTATCAACGAACATTTTTCATTAATATGTATGTAAAATACTTATGTATTTATGTAAATACATATATATATATACATAAACAGTTCAAGCGTTTTAAAATAGCCTTTTGTTGAAGTAAGCTTTAAGCTTAGTTGCCCGTTTGCTGCTTTAAACTGTAATTCTCTTTACACAATTTACCGCAATCGCAAACGATCGTTTTTGTACCGTTTAATTTTTAAGTTCTTTCATTGCTTCGTTTGTTTACACTTTTGCGTTGATTTTGTGTTATGTTCACACACCTTTTCCTTTTCGTTCGTTAAATTGAGTATAAGAGTTCGCTATATAAGGTACTCAATGTAAAAATGTAACTTGTACGTTAAATCGCGAAATCGCTAAACTGAGTGTACGTTAAACTGGACTTCTTCTGTATATTTTTGCTTCTTTTCAATGACCGAATCAATGTAGCTACATATGTTAATCTGTCTGTCTATCTGTCCGTATGAACTAGTGGATCTCATATTTGTTATCTTTTTATATTTATTATAACTTAATTTCTCTGCTATGTAAACTTGGCGTATGAACGATTTTCACTACTGGCTAAAATATCACGATGACTCTCTAAATTACATTGTTTCGCCAGTTAGTCATCTCGCTGTATATAACTAGATCTAACCAGGATTTAATTCAATTAAGTTACCTATACAAAAAAGAATGCTTTGATTTTTATTTGTTTGCGTTGGACCTTTTAATGATTGAGAAGCTCAAAATTTTACTGATTTGGTAATGCAAAATAGTATACTTTACTATTAAATATAACTATTTATCAAATATGTATAAACAATTTGTATACACAGCAATATTCAAAATCTAAACATGAAATTTTGAAATCAACTTTATGTGACTATTTCTAATACTTTTGGAACAACATGCATGGATATGAAATTGTATATATTTTTGACTGCAAGCGCTTTGACCATTAAATTTCAATCAAGTTTTGATACGAAAATCTCAACATAGGAATATATAAATGTAAAGCAGAATTAGTAAGTTGAAAATTCAATAATGATACTCGATAAGTAACCACATTCTGAAAGGAAGGAACACGCGTCAATTTCCTATTCATGTGGGTCATTTGACATGCAGATTGAAAACTCAATTAAAAGCTAATTTGACATATTCAGTTTGAATGACCTAAAGCTAAACTATGAAATCGGAAATATACAAAAATTGAAACTTTACGATCTGGGAAGCAGTAAGCAAATTGCATTTCCATGCAATTAGCTATGCAAATTGATAGCGACAACAATCGTATATGGGTACCCAAACAACCCCAGATAATACGATATGATTCCTTTCCCGGTTTTTGTATATTGACACACGTCACTCTACAATGGCTTTAAAATTTAAATAAAAATTGCAATAATTACCCGCATGACCAGAAAGAAAGCTGATCATAAAAAAAGAAACCCTTGTAAGAATATCGTGTAATCCTTTAAGAAAACAAGAGATTCCAATCATTGACTGTTACATGCTTACGCTTCTTATGCTTCATTGGGCAATTTATGAACTCAGACTCTTATCTCAGGGAATATAATTGAAGCATCTTGTAGAAGAATCCATTAATTGGTTCAATTATGGGTAACTAATGCGCAAATTACCAACGGCACAACCGAACTCAAGCGGTACCAATTATTATGAAAGGCCAACATGATTTGGCCAAAATGTTTAGCCTGAGAGACTCCACCCAGAAACGGTGATTCATTCAGTATAACCCACGGAGCTCGGTTAGGTAGCCCATTAAAAAAGGTCTCGGACAAGACTCCGCCCCACAAATACGATAAGTAAAGTGGCCCAAAAAAAAAAACACACAGAAATGTATACGAAAATCCAAGTTCAGCCGTTGGTTCATTTGGGGCAAAGTGAAAGAGAAAATGCTGTTGCCGCTTCGTTCTGGTATGAAATGTTGTTGGCGTTAGGGAAATAAGCCACGCCTTTTGGATTTATGTTGCCGGTGCGAACCCGGAAAACCAAGAAGGAAAAAAAAACTATGCATCGGCTTCGTGGCTTGCGTGCGAACGGGAGAGCAAGTGCCAGAGAATAGCAAAGCAGATACCGAGCTGAGTAGTTCTTGTTACAATAGACCTAGAGTAACCAACCCCTAAGTGGAAGTTGTGTAACAGTTGGGAAACGACTGAAAGATACTTGAGACGAACGCTCTAAGGTTAGCAGCAAGTAGACAGTTAGTTCTGTTTGATTGTGTGCGTCACTCAAAACCATAACGCCATTGTGGGTGGAGTCAAGCAGGCAGAACTGGAGCACTACGTTCCGGGATAGGTAGACTTCGAGGAACATAATTGATATATTTCATCCGACAAAAAGTGATTTTTCTCTCTTAGTCACTTTCACAATTAACAATTGTGGAAATTATTTGGCTTTCTTTCGGTTGTTTTTCCACGGTTCTTTTTTCTTCTTTAAATGAATTTCAATATCAAAAATAAATGTATTTATACATATGTAGGAGTAGATTTATCTTGGTATGGAGTATAATCACCTAGTTATTTTATCATATGTAATTCGTTATAAAATCGATGAATGGACTCATTTGAGTATGAGTGTATTCGTTACAGATTCACATCATATAATTATACCACAAATGACAAACACACAAACTTAATGAAACACATTTGTGTGTTGTGCAGTTCAATGTACTGAATAAATGCATCAAAGGATTAATAAATATGAAAATTGCACGAACAATATCAGATTTCTTTATAAGCTATTAAATTAAACATGAACAGAATACTGTTTAATAATATTCAGCTCGTTCCACTCTAATGCCTGTACACAGATTCATATACAATGAACAAAAAGCTGATCGACACAGTGACGAGCCCATTGTTGACAGTAAATACATGATGTATACATGTATGTACGTATGTACGTACATACATACGTTTTTCATATGCAAGATAAAGAATTTATGACGGACATTCATTACTTATAGAATCTTTTTAGTATACACATTCGCACTATGTGTACATATAGATGTGTCGCAAAGTGTGGCTACCATGTCGGAAGCACTGAGAAAACACTTATAGAACATGGAAAATTGTGTGTGCTATAAAGAGAAATGAGAGAAAGGCTCGTCGTATGCAGGGAGTTCCCGATAAAAATAGGAATAATATTATATAAATATGTATATCACCTATGGGGGGGATAAAACAAAAAACACACATACACACAAATTATTGTGAGACCTCAAACCTTGCCCACTTGCCCATATTTCAACTGTCACACAGCCTCTCAGCTCTCTTTGACTTTTAGACGGTGCGCTGAAAGCGTTTGTCATGCGACGACGATTTAATACAATTAATATGCTAACTGTACTTCTCGCCACATACAGTCTCAACAAAGGCGCGACGGCGACGACGACGCCTGTGACGACAACGCAACCTGACAACACACACACGCGCGCACACACAGAATTTGATACAAACACTTGGCAACAGGCGCAAGGTGGCAGCCCCCGCCCATGCCCAGGGCAGCCGCCACAGTGACAGGGAGCGCGGCCTGGCAACAACAATAATTATTTGTCGGCTGAGGCTCTGGGTACCACAAAAAAATACGAATGAGGCGATGTCAACAAAAATACCAAAACAAAAAAAATTCGAGCATCAAGCGCAAGGGAGAGCAACAGAGGCCTACGAAACGTGATTGAGCGCGCAGAGAACAGGGCAGAACACTAAGCTGAGAGCGAACGAGCGACACCAGCAACGACAGCGACAGCGACAGCAACAGCAGCAGCAAGAGCAGGAGCAAGAGCAAGACATTCAGGAAAGACCGCGAGAGCGGCATATAAAATAGCGTACATCGCGCTCACGGCAGCCAGTTTGAAACCAGCCAACGAAGCGTGCGGACGTCGACAGCGAGACAAAGCGAAGCACAGCCAGCACCAGAGTAACAGAACAAAGTGAACGAACTTGCGTGTGCGTAACCTCCAACAGTAACAGCGACAGCAAGAGGAAGAGCAAGAGCAAGAGCAGTAGCAGCAACAGCAGCAGCAGCGGCAGCAACAACAAAGCAGTTCAGTAGTTAATTTATTCATTGTGTGAATCGCGCGAATATCTGCAAAGAGAAAGTCTTGAGTCATCTGCAAAGGAAGACATTTATTAATTACAAGCAATTGTGCAATTGGAAACAAAGAGGAAAATCTTACATCCGATCTACAATGGCTGTGGCCTTCTATATACCCGATCAGGCTACGCTGCTGCGCAAGGCACGTGAACAGGAGCAGCAGTTGTTGCGCCTACGTCAATGGCAAATGGCCACCGTTATGCTAAACACTATACGCCAGCTAATGGACTCCACGGCCAGTCAATGCCTGCAGCGTGCAGGACGCAAGTGCTGCAAGTGGCGCAAACCATCACAGTGAACGCATCTTGAGTAAACCACAACAACAACAACTAAAACTGCAACAACAACTTTAACTACAACTAAAGTCTACAGTCCAACTACAGTCTACAGTCAGTCGAAAAGTACAAAAAAGGAAACACCGAGATGCCGTCGGGCCACATCATCATACGTCATACGTCCAACTAGACCCCACCGACGGATCAACATCCAGCATGAACATCCAGCATCAACCATAATTTATATATATCCTATATCCATATTAATTAATTGTTTGATTTTCCGATAGATCAAAATTACTGCAGCCCTCCTAAGTTTACTCATCAAAGCGATTGTGATAATAGTTTTGTTTCCACTCAACACCAACATATAGCTCGAAATTGGAAAAAAAAAAAAAAAAAAGAAGAAAACAAAGAAAAAGAGAAGAAAAAAAAATAACGAGTTTACGATTTAGCAATATTTTTTTTATATATATTTTTTATTTAAATTTTATTATCGAATTACTTATGTATTAGTTTGTAAGTTTCGTAAGCGTCCTGCTTAGTTTTTAAGCGCAAAACATTTTGTAAAAGCTGACTATGAGCTGAAAAGATAATGCAGAACTCAGAATAATCTTAAAAACGTTTGCTAAAAATTGCATCAATTTTTGGACAAACAGGAACTCAAAATAAAAAGAAAAACAAAAAATATATCTACCGAATTCTTTATTTTACCTCGAATACTTTTCAGAAAATAAAAGCGCCGACGGCCTGCGTTGTAACTGATTAATGTATTTCCGATCTTTATTGGATATATGTACATTACTCAGTACAAATCCGAATCTTAACTCGTAATAGGCATAAATATATATTTCATATATATATTCATATATATTCATAAGTATTCATATATGCATAACGGAAGACATCATTCAACATTTTCTTTGGAAACAAAGAACATTTTCCGAGCTCTGATAATTTGTCAGGTGCCGTCGCACCGATATCGTGGCAAATATATGTTGGTTTATTTCAGATCTCGGTACACGGTATTTTCTGACTAAGCATATAATTTTCTCTTTATTTAATAACATTTTTCACCTTTGGAAATTTCTTAATAAATATACTGAAAAATGGAGTCCTTAATATTATATTTAACTGTGCGGTTAGCTTGTTGTCAAAAATTTATTTTCCTGGACATTTTTCATTATTTATTTCTTTTATTTATCATCGCATTTTAAATAAATAAAAGTTTTCGGATCAAAGACTTATACGCATCATATTTAAGTACGGGAAAAATAGATTTTCCTATGAAATACTTTTGCCTCGAAAGTTCTCGCAAAAGCAGCTCGAACTCAAAGGATATTGGAGAAGCTTAGAAGAAAATTGCACACTTTGTTAATATTTTCTATTTTGACTAATAAGTATTAGGTATAAATAAAATAGATAAAGTAAAAGTAATATATTTATAAACATATAAAAGAAAAACATATTTTAAAATGTTATTTAAGAATTTATTTTCTTTTTAGTTTAGCTGTATAAATATTTTTTTCTTTGTAAGCAAAATAAAATTTGGACAATGCATTGAGATAGGTCGCTAAAAAATCGTCGATTTAGTTAGGAGGAAAACGGTCAGAATTAATAAAAAAAAATGGAAGGGAGCAGTTTCATTATACGAAATCAGGCAAAATCGGAGCTCAGAAAGAAAGAAGTAAAAATTATTAATCCTTAATTTTTTCTACAAATTCATTGCCACATTTTGAGCTATCCACAAATCATTGGGGCAGCTCCGCGAAAACGTGTGTTTAATATAATTTTTTTGTGCTCTGCAAATCATACGTAAAAACATATGTATATATCCCTATATATATAGGGATTAAAATAAATCAAGTTCGTAATAAAGATAATAAAAGTGCATGTATTTATTTAAAAAAAAAAAAAACTCGCTTTGAACACAAATTAGCTGTGTTTATGTTACAGAAAAATTCGATTAAAATTGCCGTCGGCTGTAAAACATTTTCATTCCATTGAAGTAATTGATTAATTGATTGATCTATATATAAAATTGACAGAGCTGCAATTATCTGAGTTCAATTAAATTGTAAAAAATAAGTGATTAAATTACAAAAAAACAATCTCATTTATTGAGTTCTCCTTTTTGTAGGCAGAGTAGTTATTGCTATTGTCTGAATTTATAGACAGTAAACAGTAGGGAAAAAAATGTACCAAATATATATATTTTTAATCTCAGTCGATCGAAGGGAATACAAATTTTAATATAAACAGTTGCTTATGATATAAACAGATAAAGTTTATTTGAAATTTGGGAGTTTTTCGAGAAGCAAATCCTTTTTTTCAATGTAGAAAAATTTGTACAAAGGGGACATAAAGAAATTTAAAATATTATTAAACATTTGTTTTGTTATACATTTATATTTTCATATATATTTCTTGCACTTTATTTAACACAGAATATAGTATACATATTCAGTAGAATTTTCAATTTCAGCTGCTAGTTTGCTATTTGTGTTTATTTCTAGATATTTCCCATTTGCTCACTTCTAACACCAAATGCATTAGCGCCAGAGTTGCCAAGTTAGCCAAAGCTGCTACCAGGGAACTCGAGCGAATTCAATTATGCAAAAATAGAGAAACATTTTGAGCAGAAAACTTGGCTGCTGTTGCCCCCAGTAGATAATGTCAAAAAATTAGGTGCTAACAAAACAATTTGCATTTTTAAGTTAATTTTTTGCAAAGTGCCGAGCTGTGGCAGTCGCAGTCGCAGTCGTGTTAGCTGTTGGAAAGAAAAACTTATGGAAAATCAGAGATGGAAATTCTAAGGGGGCTCATCATAAGCTCCATTTACTTTCAGGGCCTCATTTTCTCCGTCTTCCCCCCTGCCCCTCCCTGCCAAACAAGTATCCACCGACGTTTAATTAAACTTTTGCACTTATGCAGCTGCAATCAGACGCAGTGCATCCTGCATCCTGGATCCTGGGTACTGGATACTGCATCCTTCGCTGGATTAAGTCCTGAGTGTTCAATTCATTTTGATTGGCAAACATTTTTGGCGAAAAGTTAATAAAAAGTTTTTTGAGCTTGGGAAAAAATCAAAAATTTCACTTTACCAAACAAAACTAATTAACGTTCAACAGATAAAAGTTGGCTAAATGCTCCAGAGCGTTTGGTGGGGGCAACACACAGTGGGCGTGGCATATGAAAAATAATTGAGACAAGTTTATGATTATGTTTTCTGTTCGGAAAACTTGTTGGGCCACACGCAATAAAAACTTTGCCACGCGGACCGATTTGCAAGTAAAGCTGTAAAAATCACAGACAGAAAACAGTTAATACAACAGAGAGCCAAAGAACTTGGCAAACTTTTGAGCTGTTAATTAGTTGGCAAAATCGTTTCTAATGTAGCTTTCCACCAACTTAAGTGAACTTGCATCAAAACAAAACCCAACACGCGCGCTTTATTGATATAAATTTCCAAGAAATACGCCAAAACCGCCGACAAAAACCTTTAGATTTTATCTGAGACGATTCCTCATATAATTGTCTGACATTTCGACCACTGTCGTCTTCACCCCAAGCGAATTATTTGATTAGCTTGAGCTGGGATTGGGATTGGGATCGGGATCGGGATTGGTTCAGCCAGTGGACATTCATGCAAAATGAAGCAACAAATTTCCAGAGACCCAACAACAAAATAGAAGTCCCTTAAGAGCAGAAGACCAGAAGAGGCAAACAAAGAAAATGGTGCGAATATAAAAATATAGACGAATTACAGATGCTCTACAGGTAAAAGGAAGCAGATAAATTCTATTATATATAAACATAAAGAAAAACAAATAAAATTATATATATTATACATTTAAATGAAATAAAAATAAACATAAAAAAATAGAGTTAAATAAAAGAACTATATAAATAAATAAAAATGGATAAACGTCAATATAAATAATTAAAAAAAAATGCAAATAAATAACCTTAAGCGCAAATAAATAAAATAAAATGAAAAATAAAAATATTAGTAAATACAAAAAAAATAGAAATAAATACAAGTAAATAAAAATGTAAGTAAATAATTTTAAATAAAAATAAATCAAATAAAATTAATAAAAGTAAATATAAAAAAATAAAAAAAAAATGATATCATATAAAATTATCTTAATATAACAAAATAAAGCATAATAAAAAAATAAATGTATCAATCAATAAAAATAATTAAAATACACTTAAATTAGACCCAAATAAAAATTTAAATAAATATAGAAATTGCGTTTCTATGGCTAATCATGATAAGTTTCAGATCAGATATATTCAGCTCAGATAAACCTCAATTCTATTCAGTTGATCCACACACACACTTCATTCCCATGATACAATTATATACATATATAAATTTTTAGTTGCTAAGGATCAATCAATGAATTGATTTACCTATTATTTTACGGTTCAAAATATTTATAGAGTATTCTGAAGTGCATAGTGCCTTTTCGCAGTGTATTTACGTGATGTGCCCTTTTTTTGGCTGAGCAAAAAAAATGAAATTAAATCAAATCAGTCAACAACTAATGGCCACATAATGATATTAGCCGAGCTGCTCAGCGGCGTAGAAATGTTTTTACAGAAATTATGAGTCCAGAGCAAAGTTGAAGGGGAAAGTGCGAGTGGGTGTTGACTTAGTCAGATGGAAAAAATGTTTTCCTTCCCGTTGTACTTGCTCTGGGTATTATGACAGTTGTGCAGGAGAAAATATTGGTAATCTAATTTAAGAGCAAATGCGATTAGAAGTTAAGATAGATTTAAGAAGTTAAGTTAGATTGAAGACGAAATATCCTAAACCATTTTTATATCTTTCTCTGAAAGGGACAATCAACTATAGATATATATAGATATCTGCTCTTCCTTTAAGCTGAAGCTTATTCAACATATTTGATATCAGTTTTTCCTTATACTTATCAAATTACTTTCAGAAAGATATATCTTCTGTTATATGTTTATGGATTCCAATTGATATTTTCCACCCGAACTCACCTTCACGTAATAAAAACATTAGCATTCTTGACTTATTTTGACTTATTAGAATTGATGAACATTTACCATTTAAAAAACTGCTCTGAAAACGCCCAAAAGTAATCAAAAAAAAAAAAACAAAAAAAAAACCCTCAAAAAATAAGTATAACAAGCATCATTTATAAGCCGCGACAAGCAGATCCTAAACGAAACATTTAAAAGTACTTTTTGATTGATGATCTATCGCTCTGCGACAGGCTAGTCAAAAAGTCTAGCCCAAAAAGAGAAGAAGAGAAGGAATTGAAAGGACACGCACACTTCACGACGACAATGGCAGCCAAAATCGGAAAGGAAAAACGGAAATGGAAAAAAATGGTAAGAAAAATACATTAATTATTGAAATGTCATTAAAAGAAAAACGAAGCTGACAACGCACAGATTCGCATGAATATTTAACAGTAATAATAACAAATAAGCGAGTCACAAGAACCCAAGGACCTCAGGACCCAACACAGAAATTATGACGAGAGGAATACGATGCGTGACCGCATATATTCGTATATAGCAAGGACGACAGGATATTGATAGAGCTAAGGAAAAATGACGCATTAACAACTCGTGGGGGAAGGTTGTGTTCTGAGGTGCACAAATCACGCACAAGTTAGCCCTGAAAGATGATGGAACACATCAAGTGGGTTCTCTCTAGTATCCTTCATATCGCCCCCTTCTTGATTAAGAGCATATTAATTGCAGGGTGGAAGCGGAAAAACCCAACGATATCGAGCACTTTGCCATTCATCATCTGTTCTGGCAGCGTTAAATGAGCTCAGGCAGCCCGAGTTGAGCATTTAATTATTTTGTTGGATGCTCAGGATCGTATCATATCAGAGATAATAGTCCTTAAAGGCATTAAAGTCATGTGTCAATCTTCCAACTGGACAAATCACACAAAAGAAATGAATTATGGTAAGCTAACAAATATTTATTCAGTGTATTTAAAACAGAAATTAATACAGACAAAATGTGAGCAAGGACATAAAGGATACCTATTAATAGGTAAAACTTCAAAAGGAATTATTGTTGGACCGATAACATATCATGAAATTTATAATATTCTAAAAATTATTTGAATTAAATGAACAATTTTTAATAAATATACTTTAAGTACTCAAATTGCAACTCAATCACTTTTTATCCTTGTCAATATACCCCTTATTGGATGCATATCTTAGAGGGTATTCTGGCAAGTAAATGAGCAGTCGCCGTATGCCGTCTATTATGAGGTGTCACATAAAAGAGATTCAAATTTGCCAGAGTTGATGCCAGGACAAACGTCAAACATGAGCCGCAACTGTCGGAAGGACAACCCGTGGAGCGGCGCAGGATTTGCAAATTTTCGCACCGTGCGCAATGGCAACGGCGTCTAAAACTATAAAATAAACAAACTTCCGGGACATCAGAACGAGGCGCAATGACATTGGGATTGGGATTGGGATTGGTAGTCGCCTTTGGATCTGGCTTTCGCTCTTCCTATTGCCAACGACTGATGAGCTGTTGATTTTTGATGTGTTTGACATACGCTCGGTCACATTGATTGCACCATAAATAATGAATTTATGCTGACAGCAAGTCATCAGCAGTAGCGTCGGCCCAAATGGTGGTGAGATCAGGACAGGACCAGGGCAGGACCAGGACTTAGCACAATGTACAGTGCATCCTTTTTGCGCTGTTGTATGCCAACTAATAAAATATGTTTTTATTGCAACCAAAGTCATACACACAACACACACACATATGAGTATACACTCTCACACACACACACACACGTAGCGCATATAAAAATTAATGAGCCACGGAGGCGCGCGTCCTATCCAGACAATGATCATAATGATGATGATGATGCTGATGATGATGATGTTGCTGAGCCATGCGAAAAAAAGAACGTTTGCAAATTTCTATTTTGAATACAATAATACAAAAGGTGCATTAAACTTAATGTTAATAATATGCATAAATATGTCAGCTAATAAAACGATATATTTATACCAAAGGTAGGGGATCCAGGTAACATATTTGCGGTTGATTCGAACTTTATGACATCTACTTATCAAGGAGACTTCCTCGGAAAGAGAATAAGTATATGATTTGACTTTATGAAGGTGCTAATTGTGAGCTATTGTTTTGTGTGGCGTCTTCGAAGATGTTGGGAAAGTGTTTTGGATATCATTTTTTAAAGTTCTGCAAATCATATTCAGAATTGAAAAAGTTGCCACAATGTTTCGCGTTTCAGCTGGCGGCAGATAAATAGAAGAATGAAGTTTAACGATATGAATTCTGTTTTATAGATTTATATCCACAATTCAGCGTATTTTTATTGAAACAGGAAACTTTGTGCATATTGCATACATCAAATGGTAGAGCAATAACAACTACCATAGAACAGGAATAACTTCTTCACTTGCAACATGTTTTGGTTGTTGACCATTTTTATGACAAAGAAAGAAATGAGATGAAATTATTGACAAAAAAAGCAAGACGGAAATCGCTGGGAGTAGTGAAAGGAAATAAAAGCGAAATTACATTTGATAAAGAAGCAACAAACGGCAAGGACCTCTACTAAAACTACACACACTCGTAATAAAAATGAGGAAAAAAGAATATATATATATATAAAGGAAACAGCAGGAAGTTAACTACAAGAGGGCGTTGATTTGTTACAAGTAGAATTATGAGAACCAGAATGCCAAATGAAACAGCTGCAACAGACAACAACAACAACAACAACAGCAACAACTTTTGGCTATAAGGGTAACAACAACAAACACTTCAATTACCGGAAAACGTGTCTGATAATACCTCCCAAGATTTCAGCCCCTAGAAAGCGGCAAAAGTAAATAAAAAGTAATTTTATTATTTTGATTTTTATGGCAAAGATTCTCCGTTTTTTTTCCTGTGATTTTTCTTTCTTTTTTACTGTTTTTCTATTGTTTCCTTGCAAGCTCCAAGCACATAGCCCATCATAAGCGGAAGCATCTCTTGGAGAGTATCAAATAGTCGAGAGGATACCATGTATCCTTCTTGTAGTCGTATTTAATCAAATTCATGGCGGCATTCAGCTTTTGTTATGGTTTATAGTTCGGAGCATTAATATTAATAACCAGTTCGAACATTGTTGTTGGCGCTAAGAAAATCGCAACACTGAAGTGTTGACAGGATCTACATAAGTTCCTTGGCTGAAGGATAGCAATAGCATATCGCACAGCAGGCGATACATTTACAGTAGCTATAGGAAGGTGTGTTTACGAATAGTTTTAATGGGTTATTACTGTTGGCATTACCGCTTTTCCTTTTCCCTTTGGCTTGGCTTCGGTTGGAGAAACAGGGCAAAGAAAATGTCATAAATGTCATTGGTCGTAAAAAGGCGAAATGCAATTTCAGCGCTTTACTCCGCGCCGCGCCCCATAAGGAACTGCACTTAAATTTATATTTTTATGCTCTACCAAACCCAGAAGCAAAAAGTGTCCTTGTTGTGACTCCTCGTCGAGGGCTGCGTGTGAAATTATGATAAATGTGCAAAAAACCGCATCGCACCACATCGCACCACATCGCATCGCATCGAGGAAAACAACAGGATGGCTTTTCCTGCTTTGTGTCTCTGTCTTGGGCTGCATTTAGCGTTCTGTTGCATTTCGTCATTGTTTTGCGCTCGTAAAAAGTGTCCCGCCTCAAGGAGAATTGCAAGGCAGCACGCACAGGAACAGGACAATGCAATGCAGATCCAAACGGCGTTTTTGATTGCATTTTCTTTTAATTAAATTAGCTTTTTTATGCGCTGTTCTGCTTTCTGTTTGCGCTCATAAAAAAAAAAAATAGGAAAATAAATTACAACAATGCCAAAAAATTGCTAAAAATGCGGTAGATGCTACTTAGGAGTGTCGTGGTAATTTTTCAGCAAAATAATGCAATAAAATAGGCAATTTAGATTTATTTGAAATTTAACGAGTTTTCAGCCATAAAAGACGCTAACTATTCAGTGTAAACACCTGGACAGAAGATAACAAGCAACTCTGAAGGATATGCTCAGGCTTAAAGGCAGCGTAGACACCGCAACATAAACTAATAATAAGTCCTAGGACTCGATGTAAACACTTGAGCATCGTGTGGTCCTTTGGTCACAACAAGGATTTTCGATTTCCGTTCAAATGAAATGGCCAAATGAAGCAAGACGTAAAAGCAGGAAATTCCGATGCCTGCTCCAGACTGACCAGTTGAGGCCTAGGCTTTTGCGGAAATTGCAAAATTTCTGCACCGTAATAAGATGAAATTAAGTTTGCACAAAAAGCAAATAACAAGCAAAATCCGTACAAACATCGTAGAACGAACGAAGAAGGACCCTGGATTCAGGACTCAGGACTCAGGACTCCGGCGTCTGTGAGCGGCTCAGCCACGCAGCAAATGAACCACTAATTGCGTGCTGAAATGCAATTTAGTGAACTTTACCCCAAACTCAATATAAACACAAGAGATACACAAGTAAACAGACAATGTGTGTTTATTCCGTTCAGTGTGTGTGTGTGTGTGTGTGCGTGTGTGTGTGTGTGTGGCTAACCAATTGACCAAGGCCTAGCTAGGAACAATTAAATTGAAAATTAAGCAAAAGTCTTAAGATGCACAAACAAACGTGGCTGCCACAATTTACATTGATAATTTCCATCGAGGAGGATGTGAAAGGATTTGGCAGCTGGAGGAAATGAGGTGCTCGTTTAATTATGCAATGGTTAAGGATTTAATCCTTTTCGATTTTGTCTTTTTTTTTGTTTTGTTTTGCTTAGATACGCTGCTCCCTTCACAGCGTTCAGTGTTGACATTGATAAATTACTCGGCATTTGTTTTTTGCGTGATTTATCGCGCCCATTGGCCAGCGCCCAGTGTCCTCCGGTGGGTGACACATTGACACGTGTCCTTCCTTTTTGTCTGATTTTTAATTAAATGCAAACAAAAATGACCATTTGATAAGTCTTGAACCATTCCACCATAATATATGTATTTATCATATATATGTATATACTTATATATGTTTGTATATGCATTTGATATTGGAGTTTACAGCGTGCTGAGGTCCTCTGCTCAACCATTTTTCCAGACTTTTTAACTCATATTTAAAATGCACTCATTTCGGGCGGTCAACAACTGCAACCAACTGCCATGGCATTAATTTTTATAGACTTGACTGCATTCATGAAAATTCATTGCTTTTTGCACCGTGTGCACTCGGACTCATCCACTCCATATCCAATCTCCTCTGTGGTCCTTCATAGGCCGTTGCACTCTCATGGCACAACAATTTTCAACTTAATGATGTTTCCAAATGCATTGGCAAATATGTTTCCAATGTATCGCACACAGCTTTAACGCATATAAACACCAGATTGCCTTTTTTTATATATCGAATTTTGTGTGCTCTTTATGTGCGCTTCGCTTCATATTCCTTTTTCAGTTACAAAATGCTTAAATAATTTCTGTTTCGCTCCGCATGAAAGCTGCTTTTAATGAGGGATTTTCATTTGATTTTTAATACTTTTAAATGTTAAATCTATTTTGAGAAAAAATACAATCTTTTTTTGTATCAAATATGAAAAAGTTGCAGCCTAACAGGTCGCTTCTTTGGCCGCTTTCAACCAGCTAAAATAAAATATTAAAAATATATTTATATAAAATATATAATTATATAAAAAAATGGGTGAAAAATTATGTACAAAAATATAAAAAAATAAATAATAATACAATACTAAAATAAAATTAAATATATAAAACAAAATATATAAAAATAAATACAAAAATAAACTATTAAATAGAACTAAAATTCTAACTAAAGACAAAAAAAATTTAATTATTAAATATAATTAATAAATAATACAAAAATATTAAAATAAAATTAAATATATAAAACAAAAATATAAAAATTAATATGTATGAAACAAAATATATATAAAAAATATATAAAAATAAATACCAAAATAAAATATCTAATAAAACTAAAAGAAATTCTAACTAAGGACAAAAAAACTAATTATTAAATATTTATTATAATAATTAAATATCTAATCAACTTAAATTGAAATATATATAATACCTGCTGATTTTTATATATCTTTTTACATTTCCGCTTTAATTTTTACAATTTTTATTTATCTTTTTTTAATTTTTTAGTCAAAATATAATTAAATTATTAAAATATATTTTCTTCTATAATAAAGCCGACTCTAAATTAAGAAATGCATATAATATTTTGCTAATATCTGGAGTATTTTCGAATATGATAAAACAGGATAATTTGCTTAGAATAAATAGTAGCGGGACACGCTATTGTTTTATTTAACCAGCTAGTAGATATATCCCTGTCTAGGGTATATATATTGACTGGCTATCAAGGGCTCCTCTCCGGTCGCCCATTTGCAATATGTTTATGTGTAATTTTCAAATGAAGGTTTAAATACTTTTGGCAAACAATTGCAGCAACCTGGCACCCTGGCACCCTGGAACCCTGGAACCCCTGGGTTCCCGCTTTCAAACAAGGATCTCCATTTCAGGTGGTTCTCTTATTTTGTTTATGGCTTTTTGCATATTTGCAAATGTGTTACATTGCGGTTATTTGTGTGTTCGATTTTGGTCATTGATATTGGTCAGGACGGGTACGGCTCTTGATATGGTTGCCTCTCGTTTTGTTTGGCTTTATGGTATTGGGAGCTCTGTCGGCTCTGTCGGCTCTGTGTTGAGTGCTTGTAATCAACATGGTTGCGGTGTGGTCATTGCTTTTGGATGATTATTTTTGAAATATTTTTGTTTCGCATCATCATCCATGGGGATGAATTATAAAATGAAATTTGTCAGTTTTCCATTAACGATGATTACATTCTAATTTAATTAATATTCCTGTCTGCCAAATCAAATGAAATCGAGGTGCAGCTCCTAATGCAATGTCCGCGGTCACCAGCCCCAACATTGATTGCAATCGCTCGTCACATTTCAGAGGGGGAACAAAAAATGAAAGCACAAAACCAGAAATGACATCGATAAAATGTCAAATAACGTTAAAACAATATGATAAATTGCATTCAGTGAGGGTTTAGCTTTGGTTGTTTAGTTCTTCTATCGATTTGTGGGTGTCTATCCGCAAGAATCTAGAATTTGTTATATAGAAGTTGATCTGTAGATAGTATAAACCTTAAACTAAATTTGGTTTATGTATATTTCATCTACAAGTTTTTAAGTTTCTGAATATAGTTGTTGGACATATCTATATGGCAGTTTATCTACAGAGGTAACAGGGGGATTCCCTAATAAGCTAAGGACTAATTGAAATTATTTTTTTCTCCACTTGCTAAATTTTCTTAGGGAAATCGATAGTCAAACCAGAGCCCCATTCCAGATTCTCTTGAAGGATCTGGTTGTATCGCAACTGAGGGATTGAGAAAGCTTTCTTATAAATGCTTATAAGATACACGTGATCAATTTATTATATTTATATGTAAATACTCCTTTTGATGCTGAAACCAATCAAAATGGATAAAACTATAATAAGTACAGAATCAACATCACAAATTGTTGCTTTAAACTTAAATTTTGGATAAGTTGTCTCTTAAATAGTAGACACAGAGGATATTCTGGGGATACTTCATAGAAGTGGAGTACTACCAAATCGATATACATATAGAATAAATCAAATATTTAACAAGCACGAAATTTAAGTAAAATTGAATAAAGTTCTTTGAAAAGTTTGCCTAGAATGTAGAGCTTAGATGAATATAAATATAAGACAAGTTTCTACCTTTTCCTGTAGGCAATAAAGACTACTTTTATATAATAAGAGAACACTTAAAGTAAAATTATATAATACACATATAAGACGATATGCTATGCTATGTAATAAGTATATCAGATCTGGGCTTATGGCAACTTGCACTCAAGTAAATTGGGCTCAAGCGTTCGTATTTGATTTTCTTCTGATAATAAATAGAGTAAAAAAGTGTTTGCTATAGATTTGTTATAATCTTACACGAAATGAGTAACAATTTAACTGCGTTTCTCGTCTAGTTTGAACATCACCAAGCAATCAACTCATAGTTACGTATACAAAGAGCATCTTGAGCTGATATTAAATTAGAATTCTAGACTTGAGGTTCATATATAAGTTCGCAAATGCCAATTATAGTTGTAAGAAGAGAAATACATATGTCCTTATAGGTATGTAGAATATGCTTCCAGAGAGTATTGCTCCTTCTACTCGATTACTTAAAGAGCTCAACTAAATTACGTGCCAATCAACCACTTGGAAAATGACAATTGGCACAACGAGGCGGCTGATAAGACAAAGCAGGCGACACGTCAGGCAGAAACCAAAGGACAAACGCAGGACAAACTTATTTGTTTAACAAGACACTGAGACACACAGTTAGCAGCAGGAGTAAGACAATCCTTGCAACACACAAGCACACGCACACGCACACACACACACACACACACAATCAAAAAAGCTGCCTGTATCCTGGAAGGCTGACTGTTTGCTAATTAGCACATATTCCTTGCAGGCAAGAAAAACAAGCAGGCGACAGTGTCAACAATTCACGTGCAAGGACTTGGTCGTCGTCTCGGCGGATTAAATTGTTTAATTTTAAATATGCTCTGTCACTTTATTTGTAAGGCAATAAGCAGAGGCGGAGTGAGGGGCAGGATACAGAGGTAGATGCAGAGACAGGGGCAGAGGCAGAGGCAGAGGCAACTTTCTCGCCTGGATGTCGAGAAAAGTTTCGAGAGAGAAAAATCATTAACACGCCGCAAGCGAAAGCCAAGCCAAACGAAAGGATAACAGATTTTTCTGCTAATTTGAGACGTAGTCCTTTGTGCGTGACAACCAGACAGGCAATGGCATGAGGCTCGAAGGAGCCACTCCGGAGACACTATCTCAGACTTTAGATCAACTTCTTGCCGTTGTGTCTCGTTTTGCTTGAGTGACGAAGCACAGAGATAAGCTTTTAGCTTGCCAGGATACTAAGCTTCTTTCATTTGGGGGCTGTAGTGGGTGGATTGGGTGGAGGCGGGTCTCTGTCACAGCTCTGAAAGTTTCTCAATAAATTGCGTTTCTCGGTTGCACGTTGACAGTTTTGCTTAACGCTTCATAATCAGAAAACAAATAAGTTGCCATCTAATTGTGTGTCGTATGGTCGTCTTTACAATTAAAGGCCCAAGGACTTAACTCAGCCAAAAGTTGGACGAAGACACAGCTGGCAGTTCCGTTGGCTGGCGATAACTTTTAAATATCTAGCGCAAATACGCCCGAGTAGTTCTGTTCTCAAGGATGCGCCAGGATCTAGTCAATGTCCCTGCGGCTGTCCCCATGTTCTCTGTCCTCTATCCTCTGCCGGTGGTCTGTGCGCCTTTTAACGCTTCGCCGATTGCTTACAAGACGAAATTAATTGTTGAGTAATTGAAATTTTATTTATATTAGTGTCCTTTTGCGCGGATTTCCTTTCACGCTCCTGCCACACTGCAGGCGGTCATTTATTCCATTTATTCCTCATTTCTTCCATCATTTCCCTAGTGCGACTCAAGTGTGTAATTCTCGATTCTCGGCTGTAATCTGGTGCTCTGTTTAGGCCTCACTGCATCAACCGCAGGGCTGATTTTTTATTCAAATTTGCTTTTGGCTTTTGGGAGTTCCTCGAGTGCCCCAAGCGGACATCGAAGCCAGAAAACCAATTATTCCGTTTCACGATGATGTCATTTATATTTTAAACTGATTTTTTAATTTCAGCAAATAAATATTCAAACAGTTTGTGGCTCATCAAAGCATTTAAAGCTACCAAATATATTTAAGTCAGACAAAAATAAAGTAGGTAAAAATAAATAAATAAATATGTATACAAAATAAATTAAGGCATGATTCGATTTTTTATCTGCTTAAAGAGTATATAAAATTAATTAAATAAATATAAATCAAAAATAGATGAAAGCATTATTAAATTTTCCCAGCTTGAAAAGGATATAAAATAAATTATTAAATATAAATAAAAAATAAATGAAAAAATGATTCGATTTCTTTCGGTTTATAGATATGTAATAAATATAGGAAGAAAATATTATATATTATATTATATATAAAAGTAAACAAATAAAGCAAAAACTTTATAGAATGTATTTTAATTTAAAGAAAAGAAAAATTTATATATCTATATGTATAAAAAAATATCATAAATAAATTATAGTTAATTTTCTTTTTTTTTCTGTAATGTTAAGAAAAAAGGATATGTTTGTAATAAAAAAATATTTCTAAAAAATAAATAAATTGATGGTTCGATTTTATTGAATTTAAAGAGAATCTATATAAATATTTGCATATAAATTTGCTTAAAAATAAATAAATATAAAGATGATTAGAATTATTATATAAATATAAAAAAAGTTAAATAAATAGTTTAAATTTTATAGTTAAGTCTAAAGTTCCATTCAAGGCCATTATCAATTCTTATATACGATATTCCTTGCGTGAAATTTTAAGCAATTATCACAGTAAACATAATCATTTATTTATTTATTTTATTTATTTTTTATTTATTTAATGTCAACTATTAACAGTCGACCAAAAATTACAATTTTTAATATAAATTAAAAGTGAAAAATATAATTTAAATTTAAAATTAAATATTTAAGTAAAAAATTTAAGTTAATATCTGGGGAGTTCAAAATAAGAATATTAAATGATCCAACATTTGTTGCGAGGATTGGGAAAAACCCAGAAAAACCCAATCAGATCATTATGATTAGTAAAGCAAGTTAGAGCAAGTTACTACGTGCTAAAAAGTTAAGGATATGTTTCTTAATCGTATCAAAAGAGGATTCTGTGTTGAAGACCCAAAAAAGTCTGTTATAGTCAACACAGAGAACTCGAAAAGGTTCATGCAGAGAATAGTTAGTATTACAAGTATTTAGAGAAATCGGTGTAAAGCTTAGAGAAATCGGTGTAAAATCATAAATAAATATATTAAACATTTATAAAAATATTAATTGTTATTATAAAATTTTTTGAAAATTATAATTTATTCTCCTTATATATTAAAATAATTTAATCAGACAAACTTAATAAACTACGGATAAAACTGTTAAGATAAATCATAGTCTGCACGTAGAAGATAGTTCTAATTAAAGAAAGGATCTTTGTTGTAATGAGGTCTGCATCCACTTGATGTGCAGGAGGAAGATCAGGGGTTTATCTAGGTCCTAGCTAGGACACACACGAGTTTTATCATTTCTACTTGTGGTACGTACCCCATTTGAACATTTTGTTAATGCCTTTTAATTTAATTTTGCATGCCCAACTGCACAGGACATCGCAGGGAGCCAATGCCACGTATAAAAAGCCAGTCCAACAATATTGTTGCCACATACAAAGGAGATGCTATGGGGTGAACGAGAGTAAGTGGGGGTACTCGGAGATTGGTTGGGTTGAGCTGAAGCCAAAGTGGTACTAGAGTCAATAAGAATGCAATGTGGATGTCTGGCAGCCACATAACAAGCTGGACACGACACGTCGCAGTGGACACGGACTAGGAGACAGACTCTGAATGGCTATAAGCAACTGGCATACACAATCTTTACACACACACACACACACAGACACACAGACACACAGACACCGTGAACAACAACATAATTGCCGGTCATTTGCAGGAAAATGAACACTCTCAACCCTGTGGATGGGTTGGCAAGTTTTGCAGTAGCCCGTTTGTCATATGCAAATCAAACACAACGGTTTTTATTGAGGTTAGGGTAGCCGAAAGCCGTTGGCAACATTGTTGCAGCAACATACCGTGCAGCTGCCTTTTGTTTTTACTGCTAAACGCACTTTTTTATGCGCCAGCAACAGGAGGAAATTTAAAATTTTATACCACAATCGAGAGGAGCTCGAGATGAGCGAAACATTTTGATGTCCAGGATAAACTAACTGCCCGGGCCACTTGAAGGGTCTTGAGAGCCGTTTGCTTTTATTGGCTGACCACGGCACCACAGACAATTACGTTTACTGCGGTCAGAAATGCAACAACACAAGAGTCATATAGATATATATACATATATATATATATATATATATATATATGTGTATAGTACAGTAAATGACCGTTAGTTATTGGAGCGTGTTACATGTCGTATGCGTAATGTTGTTGGGGCAATCCAGAGTCTGGCCATTTAATTTGAAAAGTTGTTATCAAAATAAATGCAACGATTGCAGACGTTGAGGTATAAAGCCCCTGATCCGGTCCCCTTTCCCGCTCCCTTCCAACCCACCCACCCCGCTGCAGCCCAGTCCAATTGTGCTCTGCTTAATGCTGGCCATAAAAACTGCCGCCTGACAAAATCTCATTAGAATAATGCACACAAAGTGTGCGGAAATAACAGCAACACCGTTTGAGGTATTCACCAGGAGTGTGAGAGAGAGAGTGGAGTCGCAGAAAGAGATAGCAATAGAGAGACAAACAATTGTTGATTAAATTCATTTGAGTCATTTGCATATGAAATTGTCTGCCGAGCTGTTGCTTCGCTTCACTATGAGACCGCATTGAAAAGTCATTTCGGAATCCTGGCCAAAAGGATGCGTTGCAGCATTTTGGCCACAAGCATAATGAAGTTGCCAAGTCTTAAGTCGAAAAACACTGCCAAGCTACGTTCTTCTTTCCGTATGATGACAATCACAATGGCAATGACTTAGGTGCCTGCCAGGAGTAGCAGCAGGAGTAGCAGCAGGAGCAGGACAAGAAGCAGCAGGATTCGCAGCAGCAGAAGCATTTTCTATTTGGAAATGCACTTAGGTGTTGGCTTTGGCCTGGCTCTGTGGCCTGGCCTGGGCTATTGTTCTTTTTGGGTAGCTCTTGTTTTGATAATTTAATTGAAATTGCTACGAAAATGGCAATGCAATGTTTACTTCGATTCTGATTTCCAAATTCAAAGCTGTGCGAGGGTCGTTTGATAAACTTCTAAGCAAATTTGATCATTTATATTATTTTAATTATGTTTTCTTTTAAAAGTTAAGCGAGAAAATCTGAATTAAGTGGGAGTTGTTAGAATTGGATATAAAACAAGATGAAGATGAGATCATTCTGAGTTCCTTTGAATACTTTTGATATAGGAACTCTTTTTATGATAACTTACTTGTCTATCAACTTATCAGCTAAGATACCTCAAAATATAAACAGAGCCAACATATTTTAGCCTAAAACACCTTCTTAAAGTTGCCTTTAAGTAACTTTTAAGCAGTTATTGTAGTCTCTGCCTTTGTCTAGGCCAAAGCAAAGCGACAATTGGGTCGTTGCATGAACAGAATACTCGGAAGTCATTGGACAACCTTCCGGGTGAACTGCAAATGGAGCTTTTCTTGAAAGTTCGAACCCTTTTGACAATTTTGGCCCATGTGGAGAGTAAAGTTTCGACATATTTGGCCCTTAATTGTATTAGACCAACACAATGGATCGAAGACTGCGTTCACATATGCGACAAGAGTTACTCAAGAACTAAAGTTGCAAGAAGTTTTTGCTGAAGACAAGATGCGCTATAAATAGTGGAAGGAGGAGTTGGAGCAGATCTTAGAGCTTTACCAATTTTAATTGACTTTAGGCAACAGACCGCAGCAAGTGGCGTAAGTTTGGGGCCAGGAAATGCCTCGTTTGACTTTTATTGAATTAAAATTGCGACTCCTTCCAACTTCACAAGGAGAAGCGTCTATCCTAATTGTTGTTGTAAGTGAGGACGTGATTACCCGAAAGAAAAACTCATTCGGCGCATTATGTTTGCTCACTCGGTACTCGGTACTCGGTAGTCAGTCAGTTAGCCAGGTACTCTAGTAGTCACATCCTGCCGCAGGACCCGTATGCGGGTGTAAGCTAAAAGTTTTCCCAAGTACGGATATCGTGCTACGTAGTTTTTCCTACAACAGTTTCTTTCGTTTGCCTTTTTCCATGTGCGCATTTTTGATGAACTTCACTTGGAGTCCTGGCAGCAAGGACTCGGGCTTCCTTGTCAGCGCATCCATTTGCATATCGTTTACGTTTTAATGTGATTATGGCGTGTGCATATTCAATGCCTTATCCTTTGCTTTTTACTTACCCTTTACCTTTGAGTTCAACTTTTAAAAGTATCGTATATATATTTTTTGGTTTTTCTTACGAAATTTTCCTCTGCTGCTCTCTCAAAGCAGTTTGCGGTTAGTTGCTTTAATGGCTAATTTTTGTTGGGGTTTTTCTTATGCCATGTAAACATTAGCAGTAATGAATATTTAAATGCCAGTTAATGCTTTTTTTACTCTGGCATTTACTTTAAGAACTACTCGCAAGAACTCTCTGACGATTGACCCGAATCCATTGCCATTGGAGTCACACCTCAAGCCAATGTCCTTAGTTTTATCGAGCACAATTTACAATAAAATATATTTACGACAATGTTTTCCAACTGCTTAAGCCATCTACTTGAAATGCCATGTTTAATGCACCTTTTATTGATCAAAACAGGACTTCGATAGACGCCAATTTCCTTCAGCATATCTTAGTCTTATTCCTGTCCACTGTGTCCAGGCCCTTCTCTGTACTCTCTACTCATAAAATGCTTAAGAAGGGTATGAACCAGTTAAGGAAAATTTATATTCTAGCTGGAAATATAACAGGGAGAGGTTTACTTTGAAACCTTTTCTATAGAAACTGTAGCTTTCAGTTTAAGTTGAGCTCAGCAAAACTCTCCAGGATATGTTTGAGTCGAGCATTTGGCATTTTAGGTTTTCTTACTTGGGTTTTTTATTTGATTCTTTTTACTCTATTCAGTTTTATTGTCAACTATTGACTACCGCTCTATGGCGACTGCTTCTGACTCCTGTCGCCTGACGCCTGACTCCTCGATCCTGTGACACGACTATATGTCAGCAACATAATTCACAATTCGCTAGTTTTACGAGTCGCTTCCGTTCATTTTGGACATTGTGCCGTAAAAAGGGCAGGCGAATAAAACGAGGAGCTGCATCTCCCAGTGGGTATACACACTACCACTACTACTACTACTACTACTACTACTGCTATATATGTGAGAGTATATGGGTATATGGGAATTGTATATTGACGCTGGCGACGACGCGCCCGCATCATCAAGTGACCATTGTCCAGTCAGTTCTTTTTTACGGCATCAAGGGTCATCCTTTTGTGCTTAATGGCCGGGGCAGTCACTCCGCCAGTTGCCAGTTGCCAGTTGCCAGTTCGAAGTTGCCAGAGGTCAAAGAGGGGTGTGGCATGTACTCTCCTACGAGTATTTGAGTGTTGAGCTTATGCGTTACGTCACTTCGTTTTTTTTTCCGTTTTGGGCCGTTCTCCGGGCTCGGCCGAGCAAACATAAGTTATTTATGATCCATCATTGTGCAATATTTGGTAAATCTTACGGACTTTTTACGGCTGTTTCTCCCACTCTCAAGGCGAGAGAGAGGTACAGTTGTTGTTTAACTTGGGGGTTTCATTTAAGTTGTCCTCCTTCTCCCCCTCCTCCTGCTGCTGTCAAGCGACCCCGTAACATATGTGTGCCTCAGTGTGACACGAGGAGATTTATTTCACTTATCGTAGTACAAATAAAGTTATAAAACCTTTTTTCACCATTGATTTGATTTGTCTAGTCGACTAAATCACAAAGGAATGCATAAAATTCCTGCTCAACTCCCAATAAATAGCCTAAAATTGAATATTCGAAATACACAGAAATATTTGCAAAAATTATTTTTGCCTTCAATTAAATTGAAAGAGTTTTTGGCAAACGAAAACTTGAAGGTAAATCTAGTCAGAGATATTAATATTCCACCCCTCTGGCACATAAATCTGTCACTGGCAAAAAGTAGGCTACTTTAAGGACCAGTCCAGGAGGCAGGATATACCAGGATATATTTCATGTAATTTCACTAATGTGTCCCTCATTGAACTCTTTTGCGCTGTTCGCATAAAACCGTCAACTGTCTGTCAATGGTAGAATGGCAAAATTAATGTTGCCAACGAATAAAACACAGAAAGAACATAAAAATGCAACGCAAAAATAACATAAAAAGGCCACCAAAAAAAAAAAGAATGAAGAAAAAAAATAATGGCAATAAATTTGGTGCCCAAAACAAATGCCCGAAAAATATCGAAACGGAGCAATGATCCTTAAGTAGAAGCAACCCCGTTCGATTAACAACATAATTTCAAGTGTGTCATTAATGTGCACATTATGCCAAAGTAATGCAAAAATCATATATTTTATATATATATATTGGTATAAAAAGGGTTGCCCGCTGCTTCCACAAAAGGGTCAAAAAATTGTTGACCACTAACAGCGGCGGAGTTGGAAGCCGAACGGGACGACATAAAAGTGGCCACAGAAAAGGGGTTAAGAGGCGTGCGCCGGGGTACTGGCCTTTTGTGAGATAAATTCGAGCATGTGGTCAGTAGTGGAAGACTAAGCTTGGAGTGGCCAGGATACAGGACAAGTCAAGTGCAGCGAGGGTCGCTTCTAAGAGATGAAGTTGTTGTTTTTTCTTAGGTGACATGTACGATTAGCTGGGACTAAGCACATTGTAGTTATGAATCAATTGCCAAAAGGGATTTATTGTACAGCCCAGTTCAGTATACCTTTCTCTTTCTATCTGTGTGTGTGTGTGTTGACTTTCTCTTTCTAGTTATGAGTACCGCTAACGAACCGCGAAACTGTCAAAATATTTCCACATATTCTCAAAAGAAACGTGGGTTCGACACACGTTTCTTTTGTAAAGTTCATCGATGTGCGACGGCCAGGACATATGCAAAAAAGAGTTGCATAGCAAACGGAAGGATACGCAAATAGCATAAAAAAGAGAACACACACACACACAAACACACACATAGACACACACACACAGGAGCGGAAATGTGGAAACGTATGCAAAACCAACGGTCTTAACCCCTTGTTGCTGCATGCATTTCCTTAGCTCTGTCACAGTTTGTGTATGTTTGTGCTTATGTGTCTGGGTATGCGTGTGTGTGTGTGTGTGTGTGGAGCGCTGGCGGCATGATTTTGATTTAGTGGCACTTTTAAAGCAAAGCACTCCACACACTCGACAACAAGGTTTCCCGCCTATAAATTCAATTTGCGTATTTATTGATGCAGAAATGCGTCAATGGCAGCAACACACACAAAACACACCCAACACACACAACACACACACAACACACACATGTGGCAAAGGAGCAGGACGACGACGACTTAATGCACTACCAATTATAACTCAATTTTCATAAATAAGACGCGCCGCAAAAAGCCTCAGCCATTTATTTTGCAAAGCAAAAAAAGCGCAAAACATGCACGAGTCCAGCGAATGAGGTCCTGAAAAGGAGGAAAAGGGTTTAAAGGGGGAGAAAAGGGGTTTCGCTACGCCTTGACAACTTTATGCTTTGATTTGGAAAGAAAGAAAGGAGCAAAAAAAACACGTAAATTTATGAAATATGAAACAACCGCATGTGTGTGTAAACATTTGGGTTGATAAGGCGGCAAGTGAAAGCGGTGAAAGGGTGTAACCCACCCCACTGTTTCCACCCTTTGGTTGTTTACTGAACCCTTTTTTGGTTTTGCTGCTAAAACATTGATTTTTATCACCAAAAATCAATTGCATTATTGTGTTTGACTTTTGGGACAGCCTAAAATATATTTATAAGTAGACAATTAAGAGCAGCCGTGGATAAATCAATTTTGGCATGCCAAATAAATTACCAACTATAAATAAATGGAAGCAGTAGCAAAACTATGTTTCAAAATCCCATTTAGAGAATCTTCTAACTCTCGGAACATATCCATATATATATCTATATATAGTATTTGCGATTATAAACATATGTACGTGGCGATTCGAAGCCCTTTCAGAAATGTTTTACTAATGAGAATTCAATAGTAATTATTATGCCGCTGCCTGATTAGTTTTCATTGTTGTGGAACGTTTGGGCTGGATGAAAAGGAAGACTCGACTTTTGGTTGTCAGTGGACGAAAATGCAACATAAATCATAGAACAAGTTGGAAAACCGGCGTGACAGGATTGCCTCTGGCAGTATGCGCCTGGTGTTCATACTCCAACCAGGATTCTCGCAACTCCATCAACTCCACACATGAATCACTTTATGGCGCAGCGAGTGCAACAAACTGTGATTAATAGCAGCCACAGCCCCAGCCCCAGTCCCAGCCCCAGCCCCAGACCAGATCCTGGACCTGGACCACAACCATATCCAAAACCCATATCCAGATATAGAGAAGCTCAGGCAGAAGCCAAAGCTCGCTAGCTGACAAATTTTCATGAATTTTTTATTAAACATTGAAATCAATTCAATTTTTTTTTTTTTATCCTGCTGCTCCTGTGGGTGGTTGTTGTGGTTGTTGTGGTTCTTCTTGTTGTTGCTGCTTCTGCTGCATATGTGGTAAAAATTTAAAATTTTCGGCTGTGGGTTTTTTGGCTTTTAGAGCTGCTGCACCACGTTTGACTTAACTTGTTGATTTATGGCTTCGGAGCTGTCAACGAACGAGGCAAGGCAACTGCCGTGTGCTTGGGTGGGCGTGGGGTTCGTCCTTTTTGGTGGAGACATGCTTGTTGGAAAAGGACATGCCTTGTATCATTGTGTAAAACGCTTGTTAACATTACCCACCAAAACTCATTTGTTGTTTGCGCCAAAATAGGGAAAAGCATGTGACAGTTTTCAGCGTTTCAGCGTTCCTCTCCATGCTTTGATTTTCCAACAAAAAGGAATTTAAATTAGTTGAGATTCGGTAAATGCGTAGCAGGAAATGCTTTTTCCTATAGTTCTTAACATACGATATCCATAAATCACATCGAGCAACTCACTCTTGCCACAATTTGTTCATGATGAATTGAAGTAGTCATATGATTTTCCTCAGCAAACGCTTAAGTTTAAGAAGTTCTCCAAATTTATTAAAAATAATAAAATATGAGTACGTATTTTCTTTAACCTTCAAATTTTATTAGAATTTAACTGATTTGATGGAATGAGTGTATATAATTTTAATAAATTACGTAAAATGTTGATATGATGTATCTTTTTTCTAAGATCTAAATTTGTTACAATTTGTGGAATTTTTTCAATTGAAGGGAAGCATCAACTTTTAGCTCCAAAGTTGATAAAAAACAAACTTATTTAACAATTTTCATTCGAATTTAACTGATTTCATAGAATGATTAAATATAATGTTAATATATTATGAAAAACGTAGATATGATGTATCTTTTTCCTAAGATCTTTTCACTGAAACTAAATTTGTTAAAATTTCTTAACAATGTGTCGTTTTTTTTTTCTATCTTTTAAGTGAAGGAACAACTTTAAACTCTAATTTCTGTCAGAATTGAACTGATTTCATGGAGTGAGTATATATAATTTAAGGAAAATTAGTTACAACTTATATTATATATAATTTAACTTTTTCCTAAGATCCTTTCACTGAAACTAAATTTGTACCAATTTCTAAACTTTGATCTTTTGAAGTTAAACATGAACTTTAAGCTTCAATTTTCATTAGAACTAAACTTATTTGATGAAAGTAGTATACTTAATCTTAGAAAAGTTACATAAAACTTAGATAAAATGTATCTTTTTCCCAAGATTCTGTAGCTGAAACTCAAATTAGTGCAAATATCTATCTATCTTTTAAGTGAAACAGCAACTTTCACCTCTAATTTCTATCGGAATTTAATTTAATAGAATAAGCATATAGTTTAATAAAATTAAGAAAATTTTAGAAAAATCCTTTCAATGAATTTAGTACAAATATCTATCAATCTTCTAAGTGAAGCAGCAACTTTCACCTTAAATTTTATGGGAATTAAACTGATTTCATGTAATATATTTTATTTACATATTTTAATATAATTTAACAAAAACTAGATAAAAAGAATCTTCCTCCTAAGATCCTAACTTTATATAAAATTCTTAGAAATTTTGACAAAAAGCGCTTCTTAGAACTATTTTCGTATATCCTGTTGCGCTCAACTGAGATACTACCCTACACCTTTTACTTTTGATAGGACCACATCAGCTGAGTCCGTCCGAAGGGGTCTGAAAAGGATTTGAAAAGGGTTAAACGCGCGTTCACCCTTAACAAATTTTCAATATTTACAATTACTTAGCATTTTAAGTCGCCGCGTCACATCAAAATGACAATTATTTGTCAAGTCATAATCAAATTGAGCCCAAAAAACATGCGAGTAGCGTCACAGTTGTACCTAATCCTGTGGCTTTGCATGTGCACGATATGACAAAAAAAGGATTGCACTCGTCAAAGTGATGGGACGCGCTCAGCGCCAACTGCTGCTGAGGGGGATGTCCTGCTGCCTGCTGCCTGCTGCAGGCGTGCGTCAGCCATAAATGTTTATGATTATGAGCACGACGCCGGAAGATTTACTTTACACATGTGCTGCATTTTTGCATATGATACCCCCTAGATATGGCACACAATATATATCGCATACCTCAAGCGATATATTCTATATAAGAGAGAAATATAATACATAAAATATATATGATAATAGCAGTTGAGGGGAACGAAAGGAACTCAAGAGATTAAATTGTTGCTTACATTCGGTTCTGAGAAGCATTTGATATGACTTTGGGGTAACTATCGCCATACGATAGTATCGTTATGCTGACACGCTGCCATCTCTAGCAGCACAACCCCCAAACTCCAAGCTCGCTTTCGGTGCTGCCAAGCACATAAAAACTTATGTTTATTTGACTTGGCTTTTTCCTGCCTGCGTTAATTGTAAATTTCGCAAGACCGCGAATTGCGACTCGAATACATGTGTGGCGCCCTCTAGCTGCGAGTTATTCAAGCAACATATTTGAAAATTTTGTACTTTATTTTAATCTTTGTGCGCGAACGAGTATGATAAAATTTAACGATATTTGCCAGGGTTGCTGCGCCTTTTAAAATGCGCCCATATGCCCGGATTGAAATTATTTTTAATTGGCGAGTCCTTAGAGCCGCAAGGTACAGTCCCAGTCGCAGTTCCAGTCATGCCGCCAGGCTATAGACTGGCCCTTAAAATAAAAAGCTTTCAAATCAAAGCAATTTACGCTTTGATTTGTGCGAATTGCATTAAAAACTCACTGCAAAAAAAAGGCGGCTCAAATTTGGCGCGTGAGATTTATGTAGTTGAAAGATTTATTCGCGAAAATTTATTGTAAGCCGCGCTACGATGCGAGTCCTAGCCCCGCTCCACCAGAACTGACCTGGCTGTGGACTTCATAGACTTGTTTACCGTTAAGTGCTTTAAAAGCGCATAAATCACGTGGTTTCTGGCGCTCCGCGCATTTCAATTCGCATCGCGACCACGTTGACATCGCTGCCAAAACAATCCGCAGCTCGATCCCCCAAAGCCAAAGGACCTTCCTTTTTTACATAGCGCGCTTTTAGGCGCGCCAAATTACGCGTAAATGGCATCTCCAACTGTGATTCCCTTTCTTTATCTTTTCCAAGCCCCCACTCCCAATCGGCTTTGGACATATAGTCGCAACGCATCGCGTTGCCCGCGGCGCCGGCAGCTTCCACATGCAACGCGTTGATGGCATTTTAATTAGTTTTAGGAACTTGTAGCTGCCATTTGATTGAATTGTTGCTGCACATTTCGTGGAACGGGTCTAAAGAGATTACTAAGTGTGATTTTGTTGCCACCATGTTTTAAATGTAGCCCTCAGGTGCGAAAATTCCTAACATTTCCACATGTACTTCTATGGATTAGCCTTTAATTTATAGCACTCTAATTTATTTATTTATTTTATTTGTTTTTTTATTCAGTTTCTTATTTATTTATATTTTTTGTATTTATCTATTTATTTCTTTATTTATTTTATTTGTTTTTTTATTCAGTTTCTTATTTATTTATATTTTTTGTTTTTATCTATTTATTTCTTTATTTATTTTATTTGTTTTTTTATTCAGTTTCTTATTTATTTATATTTTTTGTATTTATCTATTTATTTATTCATTTATTTTATTTGTTTTTTTATTCAGTTTCTTATTTATTTATATTTTTTGTATTTATCTATTTATTTCTTTATTTATTTTATTTGTTTTTTCATTCAGTTTCTTATTTATTTATATTTTTTGTATTTATCTTTTTATTTATTTATTTATTTTATTCATTAATTTATTTAATTATTTATTCATTTTATTTATTTATTTAATTTTTTTATTTATTTAATAATATATATTTTGCATTTATATATTTATTTATTTTATGTATTTATTTATTAATTTCTGTATTTATTTTTTGTATTTATTTATTTATTTCATATTTTATTTATTTAATGGCAACTATTAAAATTCGAGCAAAAATTTGGGAGTAAAAATATTAAAGTAGAATTAAATTCCATCAAATTAAATTGATATGCAATAAAAATTGTTTAAAATGTATTTATATTAAATATTATATATATAATAAATGTTTTTATATTTATTCAAAATTTTTTTATTTTTTATTTTTGGGTTTTTCTCTCACTTTAAAATATGTTTATTTTTTCTCAAAAATATTTTTATCTAAAGAAAATAAGTTTTATTTTCTCTGCTTTCCACTTCTTTTTCCCTCGAAATATTTGGCAGATTAAAATAAAAATTCTTATAATTTGAAATGCCTCATAAAATATTAAAAAATCACCTCTTCCAGAACCATAAAAATGATTTTTTTTTTTTTTTTTTTGTAAGTATTTGCTCTGGTTGATCCACTGCATCAGTCAAGCATCAAATTATGTTTCCATATTTTTACGACATTTGTTTCAAATTAAGCAAAGCCCAAGACGCTTCCTTCGTCCATATAATCCCAGCTCAGGCCTCATACCTCTTAGCTCTTGGCTCATCTTCTGGCACATTGTTTTGTGTTCTTTTAACAGTTTGCAGGACTTTTGAATATTTGAATAGCCGACTGGAGAGGTTTCTTGTAATTATCTGCTCGAGCGGCGTCTTGGCGCAATTTCCAATTAAAATTAATGAAATATTTTACGGGTTCGGTGCAAGTTCTTTTGGGTGTTGGGTCAGCCATAAAACCATTTGAGAATTTTGTCAACGCCGTCTCATAATCATAAGCTCTGGCCACATTGTGAGGGGTGTAATTATTAGCACCCAGGCGCATCCGAGCACTCCGCGAGTGTAATCCCTGGACAGCATCGGGGTCCATCTTGGTACACACACTTTGAAGTGTCGAGGTTTTTCAGCGCCAGGTCCCAGGAGGCCTTTCCCGCGACGCTTTGACATTTGTTTCCTTTTTTGTGTGTTCCTTCTGTTTATAATTGAAAATTGCGCACATCAGAAAACTTTTGCCACAGGTTTTCCACATTTCTGCTTTTTAATTTGCAAGTCTCCGCGTTGGCGTTATAAATGACCAAAGCACATACGCTAAAATTAATGACAATACCCACGACTGTCAGTCAGTCAGTCAGTCTAATGGACACATGGATGGTCAGGGACATGTCAGAGAGAGAGAGATAGAAAAAAAGGTAAGAAATGTTTGCAAAAAGCATTTTTGCTTAATGTTGATTAAAATGCCAGAGCTTTCATTTGGAGCGATTCGCTGGCCGTTGGCGTGAAAAAATGTGCGCCAAGTTACAGCCATTTGCTGCTGGTTTTTTGGTTGCTGCTGCTTGTGTTTTTTGGGAACTGGAGCCGCCTCCGCCCCCGTTCAATATTGACAGCACAAGTTGGCCAAAAGCAAACCAAAAGCAAAGCAAAAGGCAACAGGCAGCTGTCTGCACAGGCGTCGAACAATGGCAAATGGTTGGATGGATGAATGGCGAGACAATTCTTGGATGGACAGCAGTTGAAATGATTATTTTTTCTAAATACCCTCGACACATATCAAAAGGGTATCTAAGTGTGCTGCTGGCTGCATGTAACAGGCTGAAGTAGATATCTCCGAGTCCTGAAAGTATATAAACGGTCTAAGAGCCTCGTCTTCTGTTCATAATATCTTCTCTCTGGGTTCAGTGTGATTTTTGTTTGCATTCAAGGATATTTTATAAACAGTCTATAGGGTACCTTATAGTCGTATACACTCTATGAATTTTTTCTTACTTCTTTTGTGTTTTGTTTTGTTGCCTGGCATTGCGTAGACAAATGAATGAAAATGTCAAACTGAACTGTGGGCAGTTTGGTTTGTTGGCTGGTTTCCCTCCCAGAGTTGGCGGTTTGGGGCATACGTTGAAGGTTTCCACAGCAGCAACTGTACCTTATGCATTCAGCTTGAAGCATACATTGAACACTTTTAAAAGAAAAACAAATAAATTGATGATAAATTGGAAAATATATATATGAACTCTAAGATTCTATACAAAAATAATTAGTTGAAAGTTTTTTTGAAGTACTTACAAAATAAACTTCTAATCAGATTATTATGAGTTGTCTTTGGATATATTTTAAAAATCTAAGAAGACGCATTATGTATATATTTTTATTTAATATGGAATATAGAATGAGCTATAAATATAATAAAATTAATATTAATTTGATTTATCTATTGTATAATTTATATAATTATTTTAAAAATTATGTGAAGTACCTGCAAAAATATCTTTCTGAACAAATTCGTATGAATTGTTTCTGTATATTAATATATTTAAAAAATTTAAGAAGACGCATTATGTTTATAGTTTTATTTAATATGGAATATAGAAAAGATTATAATTATAAGAAAATTTGTTTTACTATGATTAAATTATTGGCTAATTTATATAATTATTTTTAAATTCATGTGAAGTTTTTGTAAAAAAAAAGTACCATAAATTTGTATAAATTTTTTTATTTTTTAAATCAATTTATCATAAACAATTTCTTTTAATATTTTTATATGGAATTTAATCTAGAATATATAGAATTTCACTTATATCAAATACCTTGAGACAACTTGCATTATTTAAACTATATATCTCAGTGGCAACTGTACCTGAGCTCAAGTGCATCTTCAGGCAGTGCACTCATATATAAGTGTGTGTCTATGGTGCTTTCGTGTGTATTTATGTGTGTGTGTGAGTGTGTGTGTGTGTACACACAAGTAGCAATAACTTCCAGCTATAATGACAAAGCAATTAAACATTTCAACAATCAACGTGAGGGCATAAAATTTCAAAGCCCCCGCTCTAAGTGCATCTGAGGGTAGGTAGTTGGCCAAAACAATCAAAAACGGTGTCGAGTCGCATCGCAGCCAGGACGAAGCTAGGGGTAGGGGTAATAGCTTTCAAACAATAAATGTCCGCAAAACCATTGACGTGGCCAGCTCGCAAATATGCAAAAGGCCAAGTTTGAGGGTATGGCAGCAGCCAATGGCCAAGTCATTACAAGAGCTCCGTCAAATCACGCTCAAAGAGTGGGCAGAGGGAAGAGTCGTGTTTTTTCTGGTGGGGAGCAGGAGGACTTGGACTGCCAAGCAATTCATCTAATTTGCATGAGCATTGGGTATATTCAGTGTGTTTGGGGTAGTCGCACAATAAATAAAATTAAAATGATGGCAAACAATGAATAGACCCAGCAAATGGACGTAACCATAGACGACTATTCTCGTAATGCGACACACACGTAATGACCTCCACATAGACAGAGATAGAGACAGACACACACACACACTAGAAGAGAGCGACAAACACACAAAAAAAAAAGACAAAAAGAAAAGAGGAACAAAATTGAAAAGGAAATTGTTTGTAACTGCGAAACGAGTTTATTATTTTGGCACCCTTTCGACCCGGCCTTTTCAGGGCAATGGGGACAATGGTCAGCGCGCAAAGAAAGCGCGAAATTTTACATATGCCTTGGCCATGTTCAGGCTCTGGCCTGGCTCTGTCCTGGCTCTGGCTATTGGTATTGGTAGTCGGTCGAGTTGGTTGGGAGGATGTTCGGTGTTGGACACAGACGTTGTGATGGGTCCGCCGTAACCTTTTTTAATTAAAATGTTGACAGGCGCATGCAAAAATGCGCACCGACACACGCGTTTGATGGAACTCTAAAAAACAGGAGTAACAGGACGACAAGCCATCAAAAAGTCAGACATGGGGGCAGTTGATGTGCTTCATTGGTCAGACGAAGCCCCGGGACTATTAATATGGCATCAAGACTGACTATACACATACATATATATATATTTATATTAAATTGTATTTGTTTTTCTTACATATTGCAATAATTGCATAGTATTTCAGTTGAATATTAAAACCAACATCCTCCCCCCCTTGAAACGACCTTTAGATGCGGGCACAGATTTTGCATATTAGCGGAACTTAAGGTAAAACTGCGAGCAGATTCCCAAGCACAGAAGTCGCGTGTACCTCCTCCCCCTCCTCTGGCATTCTTCTTGAGGGTTGTGGAAAATATGAAAGAAAAAAATGAAATTATTTTATTTATGGCGACGCCTATGACATTTAAGTGGTTTTTGCACTTTTCGCGACGCACGCGACGCTCCGACAGCGAAGAAAGTTGAAAATGTAAATTTCACGCTGTTGTGGGCGTGGCACATGTGAAATATTATTTCACAGTGATTTACTGTCTTTTAATTGAATTCTAAAGTGGCTCACTTTTTGACCCAAATTCCTAATATCTGCCAAGGGATGCGACTTATCTCATACTTAAAAGTAAAATATATTTTTTCTTTAAAATGTGCGCATATGTTGCTCGTTATACCCGAAAGCCCAAGGAGAGATGGGGGCTCCTCCCCCACTTTTTGATATGCCTTCGAGGCGTATCAGTTTACAATTACAAATGTCAAATTTGACATGATAAATGGGCATATGTGAACGCTTTTTACTCCGCCTAACGCTGTTCCTCTTCCTTGCGAATGTTCCTGGCATTTGCAGTCCGCGGGCCCTTAAAGATGCAAAATTATAAATTCATAGACGAGCGCAGCAAATTTAAAGTATATAAGCCTAGGATTAATTTGAAATCTATTATATGAAATATTAAAAATATATATTTTCCTATGCTCATACTTATGATATATAGAAAAGCTTCTTTTACAATGAGATTTTTGATGCCTTTAAAGTTCAATCTGCAGCTGCTTTAACTCCTTGAAACTGAGTTCCGACTTCGACTAGTTGTTGTCTCTAAGGTCTTGTTTAAATTCTATTCTAGATACTAAGTTATATATGCTGTAAATTGTTATATGCAACAGCTTCCCACCACTGACTTAACCTCAATTAAAAACCTAAAACCTCATTGTAGAATGCTTTCTACCTTCTCCCTCAGAATCAAATCGCCCTGTGGCATTTGATGTGTAACTCGAGACCAACGCTAATTAAGCCATTTCTTCTGTTGCAAGCGCTTTTTTGTGCACAGACACAGAATAGAATAGAAAAAAAAAAGAAGGTGAAACAAAAACCCAAAATAGCCAACAATTGGGGTGTTTATATCAATATAATGTGGCGGTAATCAGAGAGCGGTAAAAATATTTATGCTTACCCAACACAAATCATTTGAAAGTTGACACTATTGAGCAATTGAATTGGCCGAGACACACACATCGAACTTAGGGCATAAGGGTGACATTTTAGAGAGAGAGCACACACACACACACACACACACACACACACCTTACGGGTTATACAATACCTAGATGTGGGCAAGGTTGGGTTTGCTTCGGTAAAACAGGCAAATGGGCAATTTTGTAAAAGATCATAAGCAATTAGCATGAAAAGGTTGACAGCCTTTGCTGGGGTTAGGGTAACTTGAGCAACTGCGACAGCTGGAGAAAGCCAGGAAGCGGCTCTATCAGTCAAAAACTAGACAAGACAATCTAGTTTTCAAGCATTTCTAATTGAAACTCACACTTACTCTCATACTCTCGTGCTCATCAAACCCCATATACAATAGTAGTAGTAGTATAACCCGCACACCCTTATGCCTGATTGCACTTGTCATCGACTGGAACTGGTTGACAGTTAAATTGTCATTTGGGTCGAGCTCTAACCATTGTCTTTAGCCTCGACACATTTCCGTGATGCCCATTTTTGGGTCACATATGTTCAACTTTTTGTGCATTTGGGCCGTATGAATAAAGTTAAGTGCTTTAGTTTTGATTTTCAATTATGTCACATTAACAATTCCTGCCAGTCCCTGCCACAGCCACAGCCACTGCCACTGCCACTGGCTATTAACAAGCTTAGTCCTGGCATATGCGTACAGCATTCGAGCCGACAAAAAAAGGAAGTGGAATGTCCTGCTCTGCAAATATTTAAACATCATTACAACCCCCTTGAGGCGAAATGAAACTATTCGATTTTCCCTGCTTATCGAATCAACCTTAACTGCGTTCATGTGTAAAATTTTTTATTCAATTTTTTAAAAGCACGCTGCAAATTGCGTTTTATAAGCGGATTATATATATATTTTTAAAGCGCTTCCATTTTATATATTAGCTTAAAAATTGTAACAAGTGTTAATCAGAGAAAAAAAAATAATTCACACAAATACCCCGATGTATTGACTTTTTGAATAAAAGAAACTAAATCTGTTTTATTATGTGCTGTGGCCAGTGGCTTCTGCAGAGAAACGAGCTCCAAGGACTGTGAAGTGGAAGGAACAGATGCTTATCCAGACTCTAAATATTTATTTTAGGGATTTCTAACCAAACTTTCGTGTTGCTGGAGTAAAACTTGTGACTCTGGAAATATAGAATATAATCGGAAATTTTAGGATTATAAAATATTTTTCAATACAAAAAGGGGTTAACTTTAGGAATTAGTTGTTAGAGATATTGGTATATTTATTTATATATTTATATTTTGTTTTTTTTTAGATGCATTTTTTGTATTATTTTTACTATTGTTTTTTTCTTTAATTATTTTAATATTTTTTTATTTAAACTATTAATATAATTATTATTTTTATTTCAATTAAGCTAATTATTATTCATATCATTATTTTTAAGACTTTTTTTTATTATTATTAATATCATTATTTTTATTATTATTATTAATATCATTATTTTTTTATTTATTTATATTATTATTATTTTTATTTTTTAAAATAATTTTTTTATATTTTTATTTATATTTTTATTAAAATTTTTTTTTTTAATTCCAGTTTATTCTAAAAAAAAATTATGATACAAAATTTTTAATAATTTAAAAAAAAATGTATTTTTTATATTTTATTTGGACTGCTCTTAGTCGACTTTAAACTAATAAAAATTAAATAAAATATTTATAAATATAATTGTTTAAAAATTATACAAATAATATCTTTAAGTCTAAAGCAAAGAAAACCCTTTTTTTTAATATTATGGATTTTATTATTGCAATTATTATTATTCTAACTATTGTTATCATTAAAATTACTAAAAATATTATTTCCTATTATTTTTTTTAATTTGATAATTTTTTACCAACTTTTCGACTTCCATTCCCTTAAATATTGTAAATTTCAACATACTTTGATAAGTGCAAGCATTTAACCCATAAATACTTGCAAATTCCTGAGTGGAGTTTAAATAGGGACAGAGCTCAATTAAATGTCAACGCTTGCAACTGTTCCAGTTCTCAGAGGTGCATGTCCCTAAGGACAATAACATTTTGACCTGCGGTTTGGCCGAAGCTTTTCGGGAGACTCAAAAATTCAGCGAGCCATTGCATAACATGCAATTGGCTGAAAATTATGGCAAATTGAATAAATATGCAATAGTATTTGGGGAAATTGCTGGGGAATGCAAATAAATTGAGCAGGTAGAAGGTAGCTGGCCAGGGAGTGATTTGTGGGGATTACTTAGGGCTAATTGAAAACCGCTATCGCTAATCCGGGAATCATGTCAAATATTTGCTGGTCATCATAAGTCTTTCGGTCTGAGGCTAATTGAAGAAATGCCAGCGAGTCACGCAATTAGCTTAAATTATCTAAAGACTGCTTCCATTCGAATTTTAAGGATAAAGGAGGAGAGCGGAGAGTGGAGCGAGTGGCGCTTTAACGGCACGATAAACAAGCGCAATTAATAAACTTGCCATGATGTCGACTAGCTGCAACATATTTTGACCTTTTGACTGGCTACGCAGGGATAAGCGGGATAAGAGTGGGCGAGTGCCAGCAAATTTACAACACTATGAAGCACACATGGCTGGAGTCCTGGCGTCCTGGCGTCCTGGCGTTGCCTCGACATGCGCTTGAAAAATTGCAGCCAAAGACGACGCAACAATGGCCAACTAAATTTATGGCCAGCCATTTGGCCAAGGACTAAACACAACACATGACTAACGTACACTTATGAGATTAACTTGCCGACTACCCAGTCGGGTGTTAGTT
The DNA here is from genome assembly GCA_035045065.1 of Hirtodrosophila trivittata. NCBI lineage: Eukaryota > Metazoa > Arthropoda > Insecta > Diptera > Drosophilidae > Hirtodrosophila > Hirtodrosophila trivittata. The sequence continues at coordinate 6,696,697 of JAWNNK010000066.1, read as the reverse complement.
TGGGGTGGGTGGGTTGTGGGGTCTCGATTGGTAGTTGGTTGGGTTGCCATAGAGGTGAATCCGCCGCTAATAGGCGACATTTGTTTATAAGCTCCGTTTGTTTCAATTAGAGTTCTGTGCCGCGTCCTTACAGCTATTTGCACACAGTCTCAACGATAGGCAAATTTTTTAAGCCGTCAAAGTTACCACCCAACAAGGCGACAGACTAAGGACGAACGACGAAGGACAGAGGACAGAGGACATACGACTGGCAACAATGGCGATGAAAGGCGGCGGCAACTCATTGAACCACAAAATAAAGCGTATCATAATAATAATATCGTAATATGCAGTCGCGCCACTAATGCGTATTACCTAAGCCCACCCACAGCATACCTCAATCCCACTCCCCCCCCCCCCCACTCCGCTCCGAGTAGACCACCAGCCTTCGCTCAGCGGGAGGTCCTTCGTCATTGTTGCCCCCCCCGCCCAAAGCGTCTTTGCTTTGAAGCGCTGCCGATCCCACTGCCGCCGGCGTCTGGCAAGGAACATTGACGCGCTGGCCATACTCTCTCCAATAAATAGTAATAATATGAGTATATATACTAGAGTTAAGGCTTTGGATATATAATATATATCTTTTAATGTTTAAAAATATATTTTATAGAGTTACAACTTTAGTTTTCAAACGTATTTTTATGCGCTAAAATTTATCATATTTTTTTACTTTATTTTATATTTCACTTTATAGTGTGTACAGCTGTCGGCTTGAGCTGATTAAATTGTGAACTTATTTTGGATTTTTCTTTTTTATTCTATGCTCTGTTTGTCGCGCTTAAATCCGCCTAAGTATTTTTGCAGCTGCCTGGCAAATTTTGCCACAACGTGAAATTTCCGTTTGAGCTGAGCTAAGCACAAAATTTTTCTACTTTACTTACTTATATATACTCGTACACGATGCGATTCTTTATTATTATTAAACACCAAAAGGAAAAAAGTAAATATAAAAAAGGGAAGAAAAAAACGAATTCTTCTGTATTTTGCTGCCTTTTTTCTTTTCTTTTTTTTTGGTAGTACGTAAGTGTGTTTGTTGGCTTTTGATGTGCTGAGTCTAACAAAGGGCGGCGACTAAACTGAAACGAGAAACGAAAGGAGCTTTAACAGCAACTGGAGCTGAACTGGCGGCAGTCACTGTGACAGTCAAAAGCAGATAACTGGCCCCCGAGTCGTGCCTAATACTCCTATAAGCCAATTTAATTCCCAGCCGCTGTGGCGCCAAACCAAACAACATACAAATCGTAAATTAATGAAATCACACGACGCCCGAAACTTAAATCCTTTTACATGAAATGCATTGCATACTTGGCGACGCTCTGGCCGGCGCTTATAAATTCCCTTATCGCCGTATCGTCCATCTGTCCATCTGTCCGCCTGTCCGGTTTGTTGTTGTTGTGGAAATATGGCCACGGCGCATGCAACAAGGCGAGGAAGCCCAACAAGTTAGGTTGCAGCTCTGAAAAGTGCTCGACTAGCAGTTAGCCTGTAACCAACTTTTGTACTTGAAGACTCTAAACTTTCCAGCAAATGTTCTGCTCCGCCTTCAGCTGGATTATGGCCAACTATTTTATGGGTACAGGGTATAGAAACCCAAAAGTTAAACAACAAGCGACAAGCTAGCAACGTTATACAATTTGTAATACGTAATTTTCCTGCGTTCCTATCCTGCACGTCGCCCCCCTCCCTCCCACCTACCGAATAGCCCGCAAATCGTAGGCAGTCCAATTTATGCACTTGGAATTGTCTGCCGCAACGGGGTAATAAACTTTTGCCGCGACAAATTTAACAAATTATAGAAAAGATTACGTGTCTGTGGCTCTCACCCGTACAGGGCTGGGCTCCGCCGGACTGGGCTGGTCATTGTTTCCCGTAGTTGAAGCGCAGCTCAAGCGCCAATTTAAGCCAATTAAGAGAAATTGTAGAGTTATTTTTCCGTATCAACTTAAGCTTGTTTTGGGGTTTCAGTATTAAATGTAAGTAAAGCAGGTGCCAGTCCGTAGATTGATATCTAATTGGAATGAAAGATACAGATGGAAATATGAATCTTTTATATGAATGTACTCGTTTCCGTTTAGTATCTAATTTATCGAGTTGTGTCAAGTTTCCATCAACTATTAAAAGTTTTGCGGGTTTCCCCAGGAGTGAGGGCAGAAAGGAAATAAATGCACATGCCATGCACGAAAGCGCACATTAAATATTTACACTTCATTTTATGGCACTAAGAAAAGGACTAACAACAAGGAATAAGGACTAAGGACCAAGGACTTAGGACCTAGGCACCGACTGGCACACGAAGTGAATGGAAAGCCATTGGAATCCGCGGCGGGTGCAATCACATCGTCGTATATAGCTTTAATGGCAATGACAACTGTTGGGTTTTTCATGCTAAATGCAGGACACAAAGAAGGACAACGCAGCAAGTGAACCGCAGGATATGGCCCAGGTCAACGGAAGCCATAAAATTCTCGTTTGTCACGCGAATTTCGCTCCAGCAAAATGCCAACACATGCAAAAGACAAAGTTCTCTGCTCGACGACTAAAATAAAGACAAAAAAATAAAATATATAAAAAGAAGAAGGAAGCGAAAAAAATTCGAAAAAGCTAAAAAATAATATTAATGGCAAAAAAATGTTCAGCGCATGTAGAAAAGACGGAAAGGAGCAAGGAGCAGGCACAGTGGGAGGAGGATCAAGTTTACTTTCCTTGCCCGTCTCAGTTGGAATTATTTACGTTTAGTTTTTATAGTTTTTTATGGCTGTGTACTCGTATTGGACTCAGAACTTGGACTCGGAGTAGGGATCGGGATCGGGATCGGGGATGGGGTAAGGGCTCCGTTTTGGGGGCGTGGGCGCTCATAAAATATGGGCGCAGGTTTATTTATGCGCTGCTTTGGCGACATTTTCGCGATGACGCCCCAGCTCCCAGCATTCGGTTAGCCTTTGTTTTTACGACTTGACGGATTGCACACGGCACACGGAGACTAAAAGGATACCGCCGGAGTACCGAGTTCCGAGCAGCGAGTGGCCAACCGCCTGATATTCCTCCAAATAAGCGCTAATGTCAATTAAATTTGAGCAGACGCCGCGCGCCAAATGAAATTTTAATTACCGCAAATGAGCTGCAAGTGGGCGGGGAAGGGGGCTGGCAAAAGGACTTCCAACCATGGTACTAAAACCTATATAATGGCTAAATAAATTGGCCCCTTTAAGCTTTACCTTTCATCAACTTTAAAGTCTGCAGCACAATATTGATTACATACAAGTAAAGCTCAATGCTTTTTCTTGGAAAATTTCTACTTGCAGAAAATGCAATAATAATTGAGGCAGAAATCCAATATTCCAGCTTAATAAAAATGTCATATTAGTTTCCCATAGTACCCAAAGCGTTTGATGGGAAAACATGTCTTTTCATATTTCATAACTTCTCTCTTTCTTTCCTCTCACACATCCTTACATATCCTTTCATATCCCCTTCTCTGCTTGCATATTAAATTCTTAAATATAACTCAGTGTTTGGCATTTCTTGCATAAATACGAGCAAATTTGCTGAATTCAATAGGAAACGGGTGAAATGAAGTTATGACTAGTTTTAAGGACCTTTTCTGTATGTAATCATAACTGAAATTCAAGTACTTAAAACTAAACAACAAACAATTAGATTCATAATACCACAAGAAAAGGCGATTATCCTTGAAGAAAAATCGAATAGAAACTGAATTTGAATCGAATGAAAAGGCACTTCACTTTAAATGAAGATGGACGTGTAATACCTTTTAGTTATTGGTGAATCATTACGAGTAACTAATCTGCTTGGGGACTGGGTTAAAGGTATATTAAAGGTAGTTCACTTCATATTAACAACTAGTCCCCACCTAAAATTAATATGGAATCTAATTTCAGCAGAATTTTCTGTAGATTTTTCCAAAATGAGGTTAATAATACACAATGTAGCTAGGAAATATCTATAAAATTCTTCGTTTTAGTTACTTTTTCGAGTCTAACTAACTATTCTAGCTATTCTTAACTGTTTCTAGCTATTCCAGAGACAACTGTCTAAAACATCGACCCAAGGCAAGGAACTTAAAGAAGGGACTCTGTTACTCATCAGTCTGATTATTAGTCAGGTTTGCACTTCATTTTTGTAAACATTCTTTCAGATTTTTCTAATATTATATTGTAGCTCTTAAACTAATTCATCTGATATAAAGCTAAGATTTCTAAAATAAGAAAAAAGTGAGGTCAGCCCTACTATTATCATAATAAGGCTCGGTTCCAAGGTTCAGCAAAGTGAAAATAAAAAGCGAAATTTAGAACAGCCTGTGATAAATTTTGATAGTTGTAAGCCAAAATAATAGAAAAATAACTAAGCAATTATTAATTAACATAATTTGATTGGAATTTAATTGACATAAAAACTTATGTCAAAACAATGTAGAAACTAAACTTTTCCAACACTTTCTAAGCAATTTTCACATCGGTTTGCAAGGACACAAATGTTTGTCAGATTTTCCATAAAACAAATAAGTTTTTTGTGCAATTTTTTGTGTGAAGAGGCGACACATGTGTTGCCATGTGAGGGGGAGGGAAAAGGAAAAGGCTGCCAAATGTTTATTCAACTGTGTTGAAAAACAATTTTGGCAAATGGCCGAACGGCGTCGACATTACAACAAACGTCATGTGTCAGTGTCAAAAGAATTGAAAACAGGCAGCAGCTCGGCAAAGTCAGAGGCAGAGGCCGAGGCAGAGAATCAAGAGAAAAAGAAAGGGAAATGTCAACATGAGTTCATCAGTCAAATGAGTTGTCTATGTCTGGTTACTGAGGTTAGAGGGAGGATTGGGACTGGGATTGGGATTGGGATTGGGATGAGCCTGGTATTTTTGGGATCGCCATGTGTTTACGCATTTTTGCTGGAGTTAAGTGAGACACGAAGCTTGGGGAATGCTTATCGCTTGTCTCTCAAATGTGTTGACCTACATTTTTATGCACATGTCTCTAATGTTTATTAATGGGCCACCCTAAGGAAGTTGGCACACCCTGACATTGAAGTCTATTGCCAGCACTTAAAGGTGCCCACACAACCAGTTTGTCACCAGTTCCACGAGAAGGAAGAGCTTTGTAAATTGAATCATCTAATTAACTCTGGAGTCTGCCAGATAAAACCAAACTTAAATATATTCCACAATTGATGAGAGCCATAAGTTAAAATACAGAATATAGAATATATCGATGGTTAGTCCCAGAAATACGTAGAGAATTTCCATATTCACGATTGAAATTTATAAAAAAAAAAAGGAGCATAGAAAAAGAAATTCAATTTGATTCCCAACCAGTTTGACAGATTGCACGGTTGAGTGGAAGCGGAACTTTGAACGGGTTCAGTACTCGTGTAACTTGTAATCGAAGCTATGTAAATCTAAAAGAAATTTCCATTTTGTTGCTCATTCATCTGCCGTCTGGTTTCATTTTAATTATAAACCAAATTCGTTTTACAAAATGTGCAGCGAAGCTGGCAAATGAGCAGCGAGCCAAGCACTTGAAACTCTGCGCTTCTTGAGCCCCATGAAGTTGCAAAATATTTGATCAAGTGTTTGGATTTTTTGCAGCTCAGCGACTGCAACTGAAAGCTGGCTAAACAGCCTGAGCCAAAGCTGAAGCTGGATGGGGGAGGAGCAGAAATTCACAGAGGACAAAAAGAACACCCACAAGTAACTTCTTTTGCGCGAATTCATTCAGTCAAACTTAATGAACAGTCGGTGGCCCTGGCAGTTCTCACACCACCTCCACCACCTCCTCCTCCTCCTCCTTCTTCTTCTTCTTCATTTGCTTCTTCTTCTTCTTCTTGGCAGCAGCACAGCGCACTTGCTGTTGATACAACTCATTAGACGCAAACGAATGCGTACTTAAGTGGGTTTCCCGGTCCTGCCTGGATCTGGTCTGGGAACAGCCGCGGAGTACGAGTTGAGGTTAAGCTGAATCGTTATAAGACATTTTTTAAAAATTGTAAATTCCATTAAAGATTATGGGAAATATTGCAATATTTACTCTAAAAGTGGTCAGTGCGCAATATTTTTATATATTCTCGACTTAAATGTGGGTTGCCTAACGTTAATTTACCCAGAGACCCATCGATTGTGATATGGAATAGACATAACTAGGCCTAAAGTGGGTTGTCTAATGGTGTATGATTTAGCTAGGGACATTATGAAAGATACAACAAGGCCTTAAGTGGAATATAATGATAGATATAACTGGGCCTAAAGTGTAATATAATGGGGCAAGATATAACTAGCCCTTAAATAGGTTGCCTTCTTCTTGAGGTCTGGCTCAGTGTATGAGGACTTACGGGTCAGATAAATCAAAACGGTATATCCAATGAGTTAATATATATCCCCAGGATAATATAGGATATTTCAGATAAATACACCCAGAGACTTATCGAGTGATATGAATATGGAAAAGATATAACTAAGCGTAAAGTGGGTTGCCTTATGGTGGATCACATAACTAGGCCTAAGGTGCACTATAATGAAAGATATAACTAGGCCTAAAGTGGAGTATAATCAAGATGGGAAATAAAATGAAGTGAAGGAAGATTAAACAAGGCCTAAGGTAGATTGCCTGGGTCTGTAGGGCTGGGAGTAGGCGGGTCAGGCGAATCGGCCTAGGATAAACTCAAATAGTTATATCCAATATTTTATATGTATTATATATACTAAGGGCTATCACATCCACCTGGAGACTTATCGAGTCTTATAAGGAATATAATGTTGTAAGATATAAATTGGTTTGCCTGGGTCTTTAGGAAGCGCTCGATGTATGGACTTTCGGCTTAGATCAATTGGTCGAAGATATACTCAAAAATGAAACTATAAGATATTTTAACCAAATACAACCCAGATACTTATCGAGTGATTTAAGGAATAAAACAAGTGTAAGATATAACTAGGCCTTGAGTGAGCTGCCTGGGTCTGTGATACTTTCAGATACCTCCTCTGAGGAAGAATTTAGGCTCAGGTGAATCGTTGGAAAACATATTCAAAAAGTGACATAATCCCACTATATTTTGAGTGATTTGTGTGTAATTTGACTTAACTGTACCCAGTGTCTAATCGAGTGTGAATGGTGGCAGATTTATGGACTCCATGCTGATTCGCAGACAGAAAACATAATTCATATTTCGATTATTAAGGATCTGGCAAAGCTATAAGCTGAATCTCTTTCCACACCATTAGCAAGGAAAGAAGCATAAAAATATTTTTTAATTGAAATGCTCTGCATGGAGACCTAAATAAACAGCAAGTCGACACTCGCAGCCGAGTGGGAAATGGGAATGAAAAACAAAAAAAGAAAAAAGTTCATTACTAATCCGCTTGCAAAGACAAACTCGAAAATTTTTAATCAAAACAAAAACAGAAAATGCGCTACTTTGGCAGCTTAGCGCCGTGGCATTTGTCGAGAAAGGAAAATAAACAAGGGCAAAATTATGAAGCCAAAATTAAAGAGAGCAAAAGGTAAAAAAAAGAGAAGAGAAAAGAAAACAAAGGATCAAAGGTAAAAGGCAAAAGGAAAGGCAGAAAAAAAGACAGCCGCATGTTCCTTGGAGTAAAACCTAAACAAATATAACATGAGCCAGAGGTGCGCGGAAAAGCTAAGATAACTTTTTAGCCCAAGTGCTAAAGGAAATTTAAGCGGAAAATTCTAATAAGCTCGACGGGGCGATCTGTGAAATGTGGGTGTGGGTGTGGGTGTGGGTGGGTGGCAAAGGGGGTGGCTGGCCGCAAAATCAAACCATAACCAGACGAGAATCGGGCATCAATGACTGGCCACTAGCTGTGGCTTCAACCCTTTTGACAGGCAACCGCGAAAATTTAATTCACGCGTAAAAAACATTTTTCAATCATTTTGATGAGCCACAAAATATTTTAGCAATTTAAGCGGCTTTCACAAAGACGGCAAGAGCCAGCGACAGAGGGAGAGAGAGAGAGTGGGAGAGTGGGAGCGAGGGAGAGAGTTCGCGTAAAATTCTTAATTAATAATCTGTAGCGAAGCTGTCGCAACCTCCCGGCCACGTGGGGATCCCCCACCATTGGACACAATGTGTAGTCAATTGAAAATTTTGTTTGGCAATGAGCCGTTGAAATCGCTATTAGAGCCCTTGTAATTAAGCGTCTCACCATGGCCGAGTAGAGTTTGGGGCTTTATGACATGATTATGAATTGCCCTGCCGCATTTTGGGGTTAACAAAAGTCGCAGCAGTCATCGCCAGGCCGCAACAGCCGCAGACCCAGTCAAAAGTCAATAGTTGGCGGCTTAATTTGCTGATTTCCCAAAATCGAAGGGTGAGTTGAGTCGAACAACAACAGAAGCAACAACAACGACAAAGTTTTGTGAGTTAAATTAAATTTTCGAAATTTTAGCTAAAATTTAATATTAATTAGTTGCCGTTATGCAAATATCATTCAATTTCCCAGCGAAAAGCTTCAACAAACACTCAGAGAAACTTCAATACAGCTGCTAGAATATTTTTTTGGTATGTTTCTCAATACGAAAAGCCGCTGACATTCAAATAAATTGCTAAACATTAGCCGCATATCTGACAAAACTAACAGATGAGTACAGCAGGGGGCAGGGGAGTGCAAACAATCGACGGGGGAGGGGCAAGGGAAGGGAACTGTGACACACATGGAAAATGGCAAAGAAATTGCCGCAAATCAAATTTGATAAACACAAAAAAGCAACGTTGAACGACGCAAAAAACACACTGGGAAATGAGGGGAAAAGTGACAGGAAAAAATGGCAAAGTGTGCCGCGTGTGACAGGCCGGGAAATAGTATTGGGAAAACAGGCGGAAGACGGGCAGGAAAATGTTTTATTGCTGCCATAATTTTGAGTGATAAGTGACGAAAATCAATCGATGAGTGTCCATGCGATTTTCTATCCATAAAAGAGGGGTATATATATATATATATCGAACAATCTATATGATTATTTATGCACGGCCGATTATACTATATGTAACATCATTTTTTGTGCACGAGTCCTTTAATAGATTCCCGAGCTACAAGTTAATGGGCTGTCTTTAATAAAGATTGATTGATACAGAAGCTATGGCTAGTGTTTAACTGCAACTTTTATTCATACTCAGAAAGGGATAGAGATAGATATAGTGATAGACAGGGATAGATAGTGTTTACTTTTGAATAGATTCCTCAACTAACCATAGAAAATCCGAGTACAGCCTCCATAACCACATCAAATCATTGAACAAAACGAGTGTTGGGACTGCGTCTGGTCTGAAAAGAATTCCCAAATTGACTTTGTTGCAAATTTTATAGGCCCAGATTCAGATGAACAATGGAGGAAATAAAGGGATCTGTAGGCACATTGTCAAAATACGCAATACTCAGACAAAAGACGCAACATTTTCGACAACCTTCGGAGGGTTGCGGAACCACCTTGAAACTGAATCTCAAACAGAAACTGAGACACTGTCTGATTAGTGTAAATAATTGTCAGGCTGAGGCATAATAAAAAAAAGAGTCAACAACAATCCAAGGCTGCCTATTGTTACGCTAAACTGCCAATAAAAACTAAAACAAAATTATTTTAATAACAAAAAAGGATCCCTTACACTGAGCGAAACACACACTCAAATTGTCACAGAGCGCGGCAAATTAACAACAAAGTTGCCTTCGGATCCTTTCAAAAAACTGCGCAGCTGTCAAATCTGACATTAGCGCATGACAAATGTAACAAGTTGTTGCCTTTTTTTCTTTTTTGGCAAGCAAACACAACACACACACACACACACACACACACACACAGAGCACACACGGCAACTCTTTGAACAAAGGCAAACAAGGCTTAGAGGAGCTAATAAAGAGACGTCTCTTGGATATTTTTATTACCACAAGAATGTCAGGGGGGTAGGAGAAGGCAGAGCCAAAGGAGTTCGTCAATTGTCACTTTGGGCGCATAAATTAGGGTTAAAGGATACGAAATTTTTGGTCCTTTCTGGGCATGAGAAAATATTTTATTGATATCCTGTGACGCAACAGTTTCTCTCCAGTTTTACACAAAAACCCTAATTGAACTTCTTTTGAGCTGAAATTTGAAATTGAACTGCATTCCAGATTCATAATGCATTCGTTTTGTATTTGGGGAAAATTCGAAATGAAAAACGAAGTCTGAGTTTTCATCAAACGAATTTCACTTTTGCATAGAAGTTGATATTCTCTGCGTTGGCAATAATATTGTAGTAATAATAAATTCATGGCTATAAGTAAATGGTAGCTTACTTTTAATTAAAAGCAAATGTTTTGCTTTATTTTATGCCCGAAATAAACAGGAAGCCTAAGCAAATAGTGCGCCTGGTCCCCATTTATCATTCGCCCCGTTTGCTAATCCTTTGGCCAGTTTTGGCCGTATTTCATGTTTTATGGCCAGCTAAGCAACTGTCGCTAAGCCTTACATGCACTGCCAGTGTACGGCTATATCCACAATGTGTATATATACCACTCCCCCTCATTTCATTCCCCCTCCCTCTATTGTATGGGCAGCAAGCAGTCTTCGGACAAAAGCAAATAATTCATCGATGGGCTGCGTGTTGGGCAAATGTTACGAGTATTTTACACTCTACCCCCACCCCCACCCACTCCCACTCCCAACTCCCACTCTGAGCCCTTACCGTTACCAATACACTGGCAAATCGTCGACGTTATGTCTACAGACAAATTGCCATAACCATAATAGTTATGCCTGCTTTGAGCGTGGGTGTAAGAAGTAGCAAATGCTGTTCGGCCCTATAAAAAGATGATTTCATAGAAATTTACGCACTACACACACACACAGATAAATAAAAAGAAAAAATAATAATAATACAACATAATAATAATAATAATAATGGTAATAATTGCTATAACTATTGATGGGTTGCTTGGAGCTGAGCTGTGCCTGGTTTATGCCCATGTTAATGGCCAGAGATACTTTTGATGAGGCGCGCTAGGCGAGTAAACTTGCCACATTCTGCAACTATCTTAAGTTCATTTAATGCGATGTTCCCATGTCGCAGCTTCTGCGCACTTTTTGATTTACAATATGTGAAGTTGAAGGAAGCCTGGAGACTGTCTCGCTGAGTCGCTCACATGGTGAAACGTAATAATTATGTTAAAAATTATATGGCACTTCTCACCCCAGAGATGAGAGACAGACGACGTTTCCTTTTGTTTGTGGCAAGTCTCTCTGTCTCTTTCATTTGCAGCGCTAATCTGCAGATTTATATGCAGAGAAGTTGTTCAATAAAATCGTCTAAACCAGACAATAAACAAGGATATTTTATGAACGCTTCCTGCCCATTTCTTGGCACATTTTACGCTGCCCAGGATTAGCGTCGTGGCGACTACTATGTGCTCCATGTATGACGAACTGACCATTGACCAAAGTCCAGAGCCATTAAAATGTTTCACAAAACTTTGCACGTTAATCCTTTGGGCAATTGCGCGGAAAAAAGCCATCAAGTTTTCAGTTTTAGACTAAAAATAATGGTGAGAAATCTTCAGGGAGTTGTGAATCTTTAAGAAGGAATGCAAAAATTAGCTAAGTTCCCCTTGGACTATATATCACATATGGCTTTAAATATCAACGAGATATTAAAAGATCATCAGCACACATAATTATCTCACATTTTGGCAAGGACTCATCGACATCAGCATAAACATATAAAGGCCATCTTATAAACATGTCAAAAAGGACACTTAACGCAAATGCGTTCAAATGATAATTGCGTAGACTGCAGACTTCAGACTACAGAAAAGAACAACAAGAGGATAAACATTATTCGAAGCTCAAATCCAAGTACGAAGTATACCGAATGAAGTGGCAACAACTATTACAACGCACTTGCCGCTTATCGACGACGACGACGATGGGAAATCCGTATCCGAGCTAAGAGTCCTCCGCCTCGCTACTTTTGCCAGAGCAATAACAGTAAAAAATTATGACCAACTGCGAGAGAGAGCGAAAAGAAATTTGGAAAACAAAGGCGCACAACTTGCCGGAATAAAGCCAACTGTAAGCATTCATGAGGATTTAAACGTTTATTTATAAGGTACGGGTCCGGGTCCGGGTCGGAGTCGGAGTCGGATTCAGAGTCGGAGTCCTTGTCATGAGGGTGGACTATGCTTTTGTTTTAGTCGGTAATTCGGGTTGGAGCTCGAGTTCGAGTTAAAGTTGAATGTTCATTGAATTGAATGGAAAAAGAAGGCACAGATAGAACTATATGAAGAGAGCTCTGATTAAAATCAATAGAGCTGTTAGCTGGATGATTACAAGAGCTCTGAGGCTTACGCAACTGCCTTTAAGTCATGCACACCAGACACTTGACTAATAATACTTATTTATACAGTGTCTATATACGTCTGTCTGTCTGTCTGTCTGTCTGTCTGTAATCGAGTGGCAGTCACATTCACTCGTATTTGTTTATCTTTCATTGCTTACTATTTGCACTCTGGCACTGGACCTGCCCCTAGTCCTAGTCCTAGTCCCATATATATATGTTACATATATGAGCCTGGTAAGCTTTTTCATTAGCCTAAAACTGATAACCGGCGGAAATGTAGCCCAAAAATCCCCCAAAGATCCCATTTGATACACGTTCTTGTTGTTGTTGTTGTTTCTGGTTTATTTTTTTCTTCCTGCCGCTCAATTAACCCGAGGCCTTTTCTACTTAGCCAAACGAGTTGTGAGCGAAAGCTGTTGACTTGTTGTCTGACTTTTTGGGTGGAAAAATTGCAATTTCCTGTAACTTGCCAGCAAAACAAAGTAAACATTAATCCATTTACAAGAGCTGCTCCATGGCTCCAAGCTCTGCCCGATTGTCAGGGTTATCCTCGTCGGGCTTGGGTCTGGGTTCAGGGTTTCGCTTAAATGACGTGGTTTTAAAATTTGTCAATTAAATTAAGTGCAACCGCAGGCGGCATACGAATGAGCGAATGCCGTCTCTAAGGTCCACCCTTTCATCATCTTCAACTATTCATAAACTGTGTTGATAGTTAGCTCAACTGAACCTCTGAACCGCTGCTCCTTCCCCCCGAAGTATCATCTATCCTCTGTCTGGCGTTGCTCTAAAGTCGTGTCGTATGTGCCCGGGCAACTTATTTGCCGCTTAATTTAATTTGCTTTGGAATTTTGTCTTTTGGGGCCACACAACAACAACAACAACAACACTTGAGGAGTCAAGACAGCATTCACTTTGAGTGATTTATGAAATGCTTTGTAATTAACTATTTATGAGTGTGTCTGTCTCTCTGTCTGTCTCTGTCTCTGTGTGTGTGTTTAGACACAAAGCACTTGTTTGAATGAGATACAATGTGTAAGGAAATGACAGGGAAGTGAACCTCTGATGAATTCGATGCAATGTCAGCTCTAAGGACCTGCCACTTACTCTACAACTAGCTGAAGTATACTTCCTGCAAGTAATCGCTTAAATAGTTTTTCAATATCTAAAGTACTTGTTCCAAGCCAAAGGTCACATCGTCATCATGTGTGATAATCCTGGGGTCATTTAGAGTATTTGAGGGAACCCTTTCGGAAGGGTTGTCAGCCATTGTCATGCTGAGGCTATATCATTATTTTCTATACGTCCGGCTTTTATCCGATACAAATATAATTTTTCAATTGTCTGACCATTTCACAACAAACAACACACAACACACACAACACCTTGCCACTAAGCGCGAAAACCAATAAAAGAGAGAGGGAGAGGGAGAGGGGGTGGAAAAAAATCATAATTAAAACTCGAATATGTTGCATGGTGTCCTGCTGTGACCAACAGGCAAAGGGAGTTCCTTACATGTGCCCAGTAGACACCACCAACTGACAAAACAATTTCAATTTTGGTTAGAAATGGAAAAAAAAAACGGAAAAATATTAAAGAGACTCACGTTTTCCCACTTTATTTTTTACAATTTGAAAAATTATACGAAACGTCATTATGTTATCGATGATGAAGGAAGGGATTGGGATTGGGATTGGGTCTCAGATTGGGATTGGGCATTGACATTTATTTACTGTGTTCGACAATTGTAGCAAGGCATCCTTTTGTTAGGCAACAATTTGGCTGAAAGGATATGCCACGTTAATTGTGCCATTTTGTGGACAGTCACAGCAGGACCAAGGACTACATGCACACAGGACGATCCCCACCTCACCCTACACACACACACACACACACAGATAGACAGTAGCCAGCCGGGCCAGGCAGGCAGTCAGCTCATCGATCATATTTCATGTGGTTGTCCTGTATGACTGGCTTTGATTGCCGGCAGGAACCAGAACAGGGACCTCTCCTTCATTCGACATCAATGCTGTTTTTTTCTTCTTTTTATCTATTTCTGCGGGGGATACTAAAACCCAAAAGGGGTAGTCACACACACACACACACATATTGAGGGTGTTTATTGTTGTTGTTTTCTTTTCTACACTCTCCATTCATGATTATGATGTATGACTATAGGACTATAGGACTACAGGACTCATTTTTTTTGGCGATTCTATGTCTGTGTCTGTGTCTGGTTTCGTTTCTATTTAGTTGCGCTTCATTTTTAATATCCTTATATGATATTTTTACTTTTGGCTGCGACTGCGGCTGCGGCTGCGGCTGGCCATAATTTTGTTACGAAAATGTCCCATATTTTTTCACATTTGATATTTATACGAGTCATGGCCCTATACTATATATGTTTGTATATATAGTAGTATCATCAATCAATATTCGTATTCGTCTCTGCGAATTTGACAACACATCATCAATTTCAATTGTTGTTCGATAGCTTTATGAATATTCATAGTTTTTTAGACGCATCCTTGCATTCATATTTCATATTTCATATTTCTATTATATTTGTTTAAACATCATATTTTATTTATGATTCTTTCTGCTTTTCTTTTACTGCCGAGTCATGTTTTCACTGCAAAAATGGATTTTGACAATTGCGTTTGGCCATTTTTTGCGACGAGAGGGTTAAAAGGGAAAGAGACAGCTGCCAATTGATTGCAGTACAGTAGAGCTCAGATAAATGTGAAAATCTTCCATAAAAGATTACGAAAATATGGAAAAACAATGAGTATTTGGCTAGTTCAGCAGTGCTTGGGGTGCATCTATCTAAGCTCATTAGGAAAATTTTGCCACGGCTGGGCCACATTCCACATGCTGGGACTACCAATTCGAATGCGCCACTAACGAACCTGGCCGAAGGGTGTAGAGGGTGGAGGGTGGAGGGTGGAGGGTGGAGGGTGGAGGGTGGAGGGGGTGTTGTGTTCGATATGGTCGGATGGGGGCTTATTTGGTGAGCCGCTTGCAACGCTTCCCACCATAAATGTCAGTGGAAAGGACTACAAAATATGAACTGTTGAAAGTGGAACGCTGTACGCATCATAAACTGCGACAATAACAACAAACAAAACAAAAGGAACTCAAAGCTGAATGGGACGAGAAACAGATCCTAACTAATCCTCCTAGCCAACAACTGCACTTTGCTAACAAAACATGAAAACAAAAACAGAGCAAAGGACACACCCAAAATGCAACGAAAATATTTTGACAGTCCAGCACACACATATATACAGATATATGTGTGTGTGTGTGTGTGTATAGTCGGGGGTGACAGAGCGAGTTATGAGCGGACTCGGACGACTTCGCGCCCCGCGTTTGATGTCCGGCATTGAGCCACACACAGAGCCAGAGCCGGAGTTAGGGCCAATTAGAAGCACGCCTTGAGAAGTGCACAGGTGTCTGGCATTGGGAAGCATTGGGCCACATTTGGAAACCAAATTAGAAACAATTAAAGGCAGCTCATGATTGTTGACATACGATAAAGTTACGACTGCGAGCGGAGCGTCTGATATGCGTGACAGTTGAAAATTATTTTGCATAATTTGAGCGATCATCATTGAATTGCCCTGCGGCTGCAGTAAAAGGAAACAACAAAAACCACAAAACAGTCTGCCCAACAACAACAACAACAATGACCACAACTACAACAACAGCAGAAGAGGAAAAAAAAGTTGTATACATATATTCGAAAACATAAAAATTAATGCGAAAATGCTGTACGAAAAGCGACCGACAATAAATATACATAAATTCAATTAAATGTGACATACGAAAAGAGAAAATTACGAAAAATATATTAAAAAAACGAAAGAAGAAAATTAACCAACAAAAAGCCGCCAGGCATTAAATTACTAAAAATGTAATAAAATGTTTGTAGTAAATAATTAAGTAGACCTGGTTGCAGTTTCGATGAGAATGAAAACTGTTTCGGAAAAGCCTGACGACAGCGCTGCATGTGTCAAATTAACAGAGAAAATGTTAACAACTTTCAATGGATTACTCTGCTCAGTACTTACTGTCTATATAGAACTAATCTAGGGGTGTTATAGCTGTTCCTTGCGATATCAAACAAATGTCCACCCTCAACACTTTTCACGCGATTCCTTTTTTTCTTTTTGCTCCTTTTTTCGTCTGGTTCCGCCCACCGCAGAGATATATGAAGGAAAAAAAAGAGGCAGCCAGAGCTGTCTGACATATCCGGTGAATCGAACAATATGTTTTCGCGTCTATCAACATACATGCATATACTTGTACATATATGTATGGTACATGCCAAATTACGGTAATTTTCACTTTTGTCCAGCGGTTTGCAAATAACGAGCCGCATTCTGTTCTCAATGCGGTTGCAACCGGCACTTAAACTGTCACACGTGAGCGGCATTGCGGTAATTATAAAGTCATCTTGACATAATCAAAAGTGACAATTACAGCCATTGCACAGGAAGGCAAACCGAAGGCCCGTTCCGGTGCCATATGATTATTATTACCGATGACTGCGAAAAAGTCAATAGCCTTATGTGGATATTGGTAATTTTGGGTTGGCTAACAAAAGTCACGCGTCATTAGCCGTTGTTCTGGTTGTTCTGGTTGCTGTTGTTGTTGTGGACAGGAAATCAACTCTCCACAAAGGGGGACAGGTGACAAGTACGTCAGAGTCAGGCTTAGTAATTATAGTGTTCCGCAATACGGGTAATTGCTTTCGGAGCGATGTGTGAGAAATTTTTCTGTTTTGAATCCTAAATGTTAGCGAAATCCAATCGATCTTCTGGAACATTTACCTGCTAAGCATTCGATAAGTCTGAGATGATGAATGAAGACAGCTCAGGAGGTGGAAACGTCAGTCATGACACTAATCCTGGCCTACAGCGTAAACACAGCGACCCTCTGATCGAAGGGAAAGGAGTACAAGTTGAAAATTTGAAAACAAAAAGAAAAAAAACGAGAAGAAAAAAATTTGATATGCAAATTTGTTTAAGCCTGAACTAAATGGGCCTCGCGTTGCGTTAATTTCGATAAGCTGCTCGGCAAACAGTCCCTGACGACCTGAGAGTTACTTTCTACAATGTAATACCTCAATAATCTCACCAGCACACACACCTCACACACACATACACAGGGAGATACACACACAAAGAGACAGGCGCAGGCTGACAGTTATAAATCTCATTAAAAGGTTATTGACTGCAGCCAAGGCAAGGAACGACCAAAGGAACAAGGATTAAGGTGTGAGAGAGATAGATGGAGATAGATAGATAGAGAGAGAGAGAGAGAGGTGGGTAGGTGCAGGATGAGAAAAAAGAGCCCCTTGCACCGGTTAAAAATTCTTTCTTTTTACGCTTCAATTAATACAAAAGTGTTTAATGGGCAAGACGAGCTGAGCTGAGCTGAGTTGAGCGTAGGAGTGGGAGTTGGAGTGGAAGTTGGAGGCGTGGTGGGCTCTTCTTGGACGTTGACAACTGACAACTGACAACTGGCAGGCATAACAATGACATTCGAGTTAAGGAGTTAAGGAGTGATGCCAGGATAACCCTTAACCGCAGCAGAAGTAGAAGTAGAGAAAAAAATCTGTTTTGTCAATAGCAACTGGCGAGCCTAGCTTGGAGAATTTATGCAAATTCAACAGCAAACCAAATTAATTTAGAAATGTGTCCACCCTCAAGTGTCAGGCATACATCAAAAGGAGCCATCCACGTGTGTGTGTGTGTGTGTGCTGGTGTGTGTGTTGTTGGAGGATAACTGGAGAGTTTGGGTCACAACGGCTTTTGCAATTAAGAGTGCGTATCAAGTGGTAAATAAATGCTGATGATATACAAAAAAAGAGAAGAGAAACAGAAGAAATGCGAAAGGTAACAGAGTGCAATTCATTTAAATTGAGCCCCAGGCGGCAGTTTGAGGCCACAACATTGTTAAGGATAGTGCCCACTTAAGGAGTTAAGGATCCAAGCACATAACAAGTCTGAGGAGACAACCTATACTTAAATATATTAAGGATATTCTTTGCATATGATCTGTTTATTTATTTAACTTAGAGTCTAAATTTTATAATATAAAAGTAATCTGAAAATGAAATGATATTCAATCAAACTATTTCACTGGTCAATCTTCATATAAAGAAAACTCATTTATATGCATAAATTTCAACCCGGATAAAGCATCATAAAAGCAGCTTATATCTATGTATATATGCATCAGAGTTCCCCTGTTTTTATTTGTAACCACAAGATGCTTCAGAGATTCAAAGATTCTTCAAATTGAAACTGCACTTTACCGATTAAAAACAAAGAAAGTAAGAGGCTCGCACTCGGTCTCGACCTCGCCGAAAGGATAACTGGAACTTCAAAAAAGGCACGTGGGCGCAACCTGAAGCAATGCAGCAGCAGCAGAAGCGGCAGCAGCAGCAGCTTTGGCATCCTGTAAATCAACTTTCACAAATGCAAATAAAGCAAAAAGCAAAATGCAGAAAGCATCTGCGGCATGCAAACAAGAGAAGCATCAACAAGGAGGGGCACCACTGAAGGGGATCTGCGCATCATGGACTCTACGCATATTTACGCAGCTTCTTTGGTGGCTTTTGGATTTGTTTTTTTTCGCTATACCCTGTACGCATTAGGGCAGGACTCAAAAGGGTTGCACTTGCTCACAGGCAGAAGATGTCCTGAGGTGTCCTTTCAATGAAATAGGTCAGTGGCAGCAGGCGAGTGTTTCCTACTCTAAGAATTGTTATTTTATGCCGCATTGAGCTGCAACAGAGTGTACAGAGTATCCTGTAGTCGTTCAGTTTAAGCCAAAGCAACTTTTTTTCTTTCTCTTGACGATAGCAAGGAACTGCATACAGCGGCACATAATGCGGTCAATGAACTGAGAGGCCAAAGGAATCAACAAAGCTGAAGCTAAGGCAAGGCCCAGGAGGCTGAGGAGGTTGTCGTTGTTGTCAACTGCACAAGGAGATTGCAGTTGGGGGGTAGCTGGAGGGAAGGAAGTAGGCAGCAGGGAGGCGGGAGGCGGGAAGAGGGAGGAGTACCTTTGGCTTGCCTTTTTTTTGCAATTGCTAAACCTCAACAGCTGCTAAAATGTGCGTAGATATTGCCATTTCCTTAACCCATAGACCTACCCCCTTTAGCCAAGGCAAAGTGTTAAAAACAAAAGGAGTACCCCTGCCCCAGTCCCCGCTCCCTCTTCCTCCCCCCTCTGCAACTCATCAACTCTTCAACTCTGCTGCTCTGCGGCACCCACCAGGAAAATTATCATGTTGCATTGCGTGCGTTCTATTTGCATTTTTCTGCATTTCAAATTTTTGCCTAGGATAGGATAGGACAGGATAGGATGGGATGGGATGGGATAGGATAGGGCTTACATCCATTCATTGGGTACCATCTGCCGCTCCCATAAATAAGTACATACATCCTATAAACGGGGCCGTACACTTTAACTTAATATTAATATCACTCCAGCTCTGACCAAAGCCTGCACGCAATGAGATTTCGACAGGCAGTTGCCAGTTGGCCCTCAGGATTTTGCGTAATGCTCTAGTATAAAAAGCATAAAGGGTATAACTACGCTTCTAACTGGGACGCGAGCTGAGACGTGCCTCAATGTGGCAACATGTGGGTAGTTACATATGTAATAGGCAACTGCTGCAACTGCAACTGCAACTGCAACTTGTGTTTAAATAAAATGTTGCTAATATCAGTTAATTTCATGTCCCTTAATTGTAACACTCTTTACTGGAGGGTTGCGTCGTGTAAGTACATGCGTGTCTGTGTGTGTGTGTGCGTGTGTGTGTGCGTGAAGTGTATCATGGGTAGAGTTTTATTATCTGATAAGTGGCACAAAAAGATGCTGAAAACATAAACTTTGCATGAATCTAAGTTTCTATTATAAAAGGAAGATATACATTCCTGATCAGCAGGACCTCTTCAGCTTATGTAGGCAACTCTTACTCTATATATCTAGGAATTTTTTTTGTCTTAGGTCAACGTGGCCTATGAAGGAATCTTTTAATATAAAAAAGTCTTTGAATAAGTTTTCGCTTTTCCTTTTATGGTTAACACAGGATAAGCCCATTTACATTAGTTGACAATAAGGCTGACCGCAAGGAGTAGCTTTCTCCATACAAACTGATCCTAAATCAAAACATGTGAACCTTTCATCACTTTTCTTCCAAACTGGGAGAGATCTTCCTGGAGTTCTCGTAGCACTTGTGCATATTGGAGTACTTGCTTAAGTCGAAGGAAGCCAGCTCAAAGGATGATACTGTAGCCAAGAAGGCAATGTCGGCAGCAGTAAAGGAATGAAAAGTATGGGAATTCTTACCCTCTAGATTCGGATTAAGGATATCGAATTCAGCCTCCATCTGCTTGAAGGCTTCTGGATTTGCGGCTGCCTTAGCGAAAACCTGGGGGTAAAAGTAGGTGGCAAAGCTTCTTTACAGGGTGTCCATGGCGCGGTACACTTGACACTTGGAGTATAGCGAGTCCTCCTTGAACGACTTCTCAGCCAGGTAGACCAGAATGAAGCATTAGCCAATAGGGTGGAGATGGTGTGCTGGGAATTGGTCGTCAAAAAGTCAGATTTCAGATGCCCACCTTTCTGCAGATTGATCAAGTTCTTGTTTGACTCAAAGCCCATACACTTGGGTGCCATGAGCAAGGCCTGGCAAGGCGAAGATCCGCCCAGATAGAAAGAGTCAGCGTACTTCACCAAGTAACAAGATATACTAAAAGATGGATCACTTCGTTTCAAATTCTGAATTGAATTTTCCCATACCCGAAAACCATTGAAAATTACTTATATAAAAATTTGAATTGAATTCAGTCAAATAAATTAAAATCTTGTTGCTGTATTAAGAATATTTTCAAGCAATAAAAATCTAGACGCAGAAGTTGTTCAAGCAACAAATTTGCATCAAATTTTGTAGAAAGTATGGGGAAGAGGGTTTTTCTTAGGGTGTATTTGCATCCAGGGTATCTCAGAGTCGAGCAGAGTTCGATTAGAGAATTCTTCCTTAAATTTTATGAATTTGCAGTTAAGTTTTCTTCAAATTCTAGAATATTCCATAATATTTGCTGGTAATTTAAAGGCTTTAGTTCTATCTCTTAACTCATCTTAATACAAAGTCCAGCCGAGTGAAAAGGCCTAAAATTGCAAGCAATTAAGGTTTGGTAATTATTTCGGCAAGTTGATAGCTTAATTGAAAATCAATTAATTTTCTATAAACCCTGATTTGCGGTTTCTAACGTTTTATCGCTCAAAGACAGTCACACTTTAATGCAAATTCGCGGCACACATGCTTGCGGTTCTATTGATGTTGGTTGGCAAATTGTCAATAAGGAATTTTGCACCTTGTTCGATTAATTAAAATGAAAATCAGATTATTAATATAGTATTTGTGTTGAGTCAACGGCCTGTCAGCTGTCCTGTCAGCTTTGAAGTTCCCCTGCCAGAAGCTGCCCAAATGCTGTGGCTACGATTGCGAAACACACACAATCAAATAACAATAAAAACTGAGTCACTTCCTACCCAAATTAACGCTAATTAACAAATATTGTGGGCTAACAGAAAACTACACAGAAAACAGAAAACAGCAACAGCAATCGAGGTCCTGCTCATAATTTACTTTATTACGATTGCTAATGAAAACAATCAGCGATAATTCACCACTGCCCGAAAATCTACATACAAAAAAAAAGAAAATAGAAAGGAAACTGACAAAAAAAACTACCCAAAAAATGTGAAGGCCAGCAATTAAAGGCGACAACAAACAGCCCCATGACCCAGGGGCAAAGGGGCCAACGGGCCAACGGGCCAAGGGGGTGGCTAATAACAATGATGCAATAAACGAACGACCAGAGGCCAGAAATCAAAAGGCATTCCCTCTGGGCAGCCGAGAGTAGCTGTTGATTAGATATACGAGTGTATAGAATTTAGTACAGTTGCGTCTGTGAATTATGACCTGGGCGAGGGTTGGTTTCCTTCACGGACACACCTGAAAGCCATAACCTGTCCGGACTGTACACGCATGTGGCCAACAAAAGATACATTATAATGGCTATAGATACGTGCATGAACAGTTATACATAACAATAATTTGGTAATTGCCAGACAATCGTAACATTTGTGTACGAATACAACTATGAATATGAGTATGAGTATGAGTATGAGTATGAGTATGAGTGTCTCTCCCTTCGCCAGTTCAAGCGACGATGCGTTCCTTGCGTGCTCTTTTCAATTTTAGGGCAAGCTGCTTGGAAATGCGGGCGTGGGTGGACTGGGATTGGGTTTGGGATTGGGTACGTCTAAGTGGTATCGATATACTTAAACATGCTCGTAGATTCTTGACAAGTGCCCAAATGTTTGTGTTCTATATGGCAATTATAACAAATTTCCAGAGCTTCTGAGTGATGTTTTGAGGTTAGGACTCTGACGTCAAATGGAACACGTGCAGCTTTCGTTTGACTAAGCCAAAAGTCTACGTTCCTTTTCGCATGTTATCACTGTACTTTCTGTACATTCTTAACGCTGCTTGACCTCTTTTAATTAGCAATGCAACTAACCCATTTCGCTGCTACTTCCCATGAATTCGCATTTAGCACGCTCCATCGAATATATTTAGCTGGAATTGGGAATTCGAATTCGCTGAGAAATTAGCAACGAAATGATGTTAAATGCAGTTTAACTTGCATTAGCGCTGTCGGACATTTCATCAAGATCGGGGAGTGACACGGGTGTGTGACAGGGAGAACATCATCTGACCGAGATTGAGCCGAGTTTGGCTCGCACGCGCAATTAAACAGACGCCGAGCCGATGCGGACCGACCGCGCCTGATACGTGTAGAGAGTGTGACAAATTTGTAGTGTCAAGGACCGTCGAATTGCAGGAGCCATTGAAGCGGCAAAACATAAGAGCAATCACAGATCGAGATGCAGATACAAACAGCGGGCAGCTACATATATATACAGATACAGATACAGATATAGATATAGATACAGATACATTTACAGATACAGATACAATGGGGCGTGAGAACGTCGAGCCGAAACGCGACTGAAGTGAGTAATTAACGCTGCATGCGGCATTAGACGTTTGGTAGATTGCGTCTAGGGTCCTTTTGGACATGGTGACAGCGACGTCTATGGCAATGGCAATGGCTGTGGCTGTGGCTAGGTTGACGGTGACGGTGACGGTGACGGTGACATATGCGGGTCGTCTCGTGACTCAGAGGCAAAGTACCGGTGCGTAGCAGGGACTAGATTGGGCAAGGGTGCGTCAATTTACATGCCAAAGCCCATCGGCAGCCTTTGGGTGCACATTCGTACAATTTTTTAATTGTTGCAACACGCACAGCCTAAAACTTATCCGCATTTGTTTGTTGTTGTTTTGGTTTTGCTTTTTGGCTCTGCCTCCTGTGGCAGCGTGTGAATCCAAGAAGAGGATTTGGCCATGCACCCACCACCAACACCAGCAACACCATCACCAACACAAATACCACCACCACCACCACCAGCGACATGAAATTAACATTAAATGAACTTATCGCCGTCAACTATTTTACGCCACTTTCCCAAGTGGTTTCTCGTGTTGCGCTTATCGTGCCTTTCTTTTGCTGCTCTCCTCAAGTGCAACACGTGACGACTGTACCGGCCAGCAGCACCCTCCCTCGGACCCCTTGGATCGAGGGCTGTTTGTTGTCAGTTGACATATTGTCAAGCAGCGTCTACTATCAACAATTACACGTGTCCCTGCCCATTCTGACCGCACTCCCAGCTCAAAATTTGCATATTTTTCTAATTAATCGCACGAAATTTTCATCTAATTTTGTTTCTGGGCCTCTCGCACTGATAAAAAGTTGTTACTATAATTAATAATTGTCGCGTGTTCACACCCAACTTCAGTTCAACTGGGAACTGGCAATGTGAAACATAGAATCGCATCTCTCAGATAAACAAATACTTCTCTCATAGCGAGATGAGTCATAGCTTTAACAGTTTATCCAAGTTTGTTTAATAAATTTGTTAACTGCTAATTTGAATGATCCTGATTTGCATTGCGATCTCTGTTTAAACAGTCCTGCCAGACAATGGGATTTATCAATTAGATGTTAAAGTTGTTGTAAATATTGTAATATTGCCTCAACAATAGCAAGAAAGAACTTGAGAATTAACGATCGATCGATCACATGTCACCCAAGTGCACCCTGGCCGAAAGAGCCGCTTACCCGAATTCACACCTAACGCACAACACAACACAACACAGCACAACACACAGTGTACAAACAGGTGCCAGGTGCTAGGGGCCAGGTGTTTCGGAGCGCATGAAATGAGGTTAAGTCATCAATAAACTGTGTATGGTATACAAATGAGTCATCAGCGGCAGCGACGCTGCGCAGTTTTGTGGCACTTTTCTCACAGTACTTAGAAGGAGGAGACTCCAAAGTAATTGGACAAAGTTTACATAACCTGAAAATGGTAAAGCGTTAGAAAGTTCCCACAGCGATATTAGAGGGTGCCAGTGCTGCTGCTCCCTATTAAATGATACACACACACACACCATTTGGGGCACATACACAAATTCCTATGCACTTTTAATGATTTACAATAACAAAGCCATCGCCAGACAAAGCCGAACAGCAGCAGAGATTTTGATGCATTTGCAGCAGGTGAGGGTAGCGATTTCAATTAAAAGTGACACAAAATGCGTTGAAACGTTGACAAAGGCGGCGAACAGTGGCAACATATTGGGAAACAATTTCTATATATTCGATCTAAGGCCATGGGAACATCCTATATCCTCCTCCGCCGACCTCTCTGCACTCCTCTAAACTGCGTAGCACTTCACAATTTTCACATTTTTCGTTAAACGCACTTAAGGAGCAGCCACCCTAAATACTCTACTCGTACACGAGATGTAAAGCCCTCAAGTGTTTTTACTTCAAAAGTTTGCAGGTGTGCCCTGTGTTCGATACATTTTTTTGTTGCTTTATCCTTGAACCAAAACACGGCCACTCCTTTTCGGTTGCTTCGCTTTTCGATTCAACTTCTGCTTTTGGTTCTCCTCCTGCTTCTGCTTCTGCTTCTGCTTCTGGTTCTACTTCTGGTTCTGGTTCTCGTTCTGGAATGCCAATACACTTATCGTCAACAAGCGGGTCATGCAAATATGCTCAAGTGCGCTGTAGGGAGTTTAACACAATAAACAACTAAAGTGAGCGAACGGATTGGAGGGTTCCACGCTGCACAGTGGTTATACAATGTATACAATTAGATAATTTTGAGTGTTATTTCGATGTGCTTTGAATATAGTCCTTATATTAGCTAAGGATTTGAAATTGGTTTAAAGTGTTCAGGTGAGATTTATAGTAGAAGAATATATATATTTATAGAATTTTATATCTTTAAAAAAAAAATAATAACCTTTCTTTTTGTTGCCTATAAACCTTATTTCTATTGAAGTGGTTTTATTTTTACTTTGTGAATTTAAGAAAATTTCTTAACTTTTTTAAAAACTTCACTAAAATAAAGCCTGAAGGCTTGGCTTTAACTTCTTGTAAACAAAAAGGGATTTCAAGTCAAAATTCAAAATAAATTTATAAAAAAATTACTTAAATTCAATTTTGTTTTTTAAAACTAGATTTATAAAATAGATCATAGAATAAAATATATTTAAATAAATGAAAATTTTTTTTTATTAATTTTAAATAAAATATTGCTCAGAAATAAAAATATGAAATGATGAATATTTCGGAACTTATTGCGTCAAAATTGTTGAAGCTTTATTTTCAGCTGCTTGTGCACCACTGTGCGAAGAGCTAAGAAGTTATGAGTCACGGCTAGGGTGGAGCTGGAAACACAAGCAGTAGGATAACGCTTCGGGCTGAAAACTTTGCTTATGCATTACACATTTATTAAACATTAAGAGCAGAGACTTGATTTAGGGGTTGGGCGAGGAACTCGATCGGCACGTTGATGTGCTTGATGATGACTATTGAACTTTAAAACCTGATGAAGTGCTCGTTCATCTATGGCCAAGACGCTGCTGTTGAAGGAACAATGGGTATGGCAGTGGTCCCTGTCCCGCTAGGGAAAGGATTGGACACGGACTGAAGAGGAGTAAAGGGGAGTGAAGAGGAGAGGACCAAACCGAGGGCACCCTCGAACTAATCACAAAGTGCATTTTATGCTCGCGGCAGTTGGTAAACAGAAACAAAAAGTCCAGCTGAAGTCCATGCATACAATTTGAGCATTAGATGAAGACGAAGACGATTCCGTAGCCAACCCTCAGCTGCATTTTTATGCACTTTTCAGTTTTCATTTCTTTTCAACTTGAAGCAGCAGCAGCAGCAACAGCAGCAAATACTACAAATAATCATAATAATAAAATGCCAAGTTGTACATTTTACTCCACCTCCCTCCTCCCTCCTACCCCCTCCCCACACTCACCCTCTCTCATTCATTCATTTGATGAGTCATTTTGCTGCGCTTACGTCTATTCGAGTTTGGGTTTGGCTCTCTGCAACTCGGAAGCAAAAAGGGGTTAATGCACTGTCCTCTGTCCTTTATCCTCTGCCGACTCACAGTGTGCCCACAACTCTCGACTCTCAATCCTCAATCCTCAACTCAACCAACTCCTTGGCAATAAATATAAAAATCTTTTGCTGTTTATTGTTGTTGTTTATCTTGTTGTTGCCTCTGTTTACCAGTTGCAGTTCTCTACTTGCATTTTAAAAACGAATATTGCTGATCCTCAACTGATTTAGAGTCCTTGTCAAACTCTAAGACATCTTAAATGGGATTAAGAACTTATTTTATTATAATTATTAGCCTAAAAGTGATTTCACTTATAAAAATACAGGTGTGAGCTGCAGTTTTGAATATATTTTTTTTACCTTTCTTATACGTCTTGGTACAGGCAAGGTACAGGCACTTCTTGTGTTTTCCAAAATTAATTTACATATAATACATACACGTGTGTAGAAGTCAACAGCAGCATTGAAGAGACTCACCTGTAGCCTGTGCGACTGTGTGTGTGAATATATGTTATACGCAATAAGCTAAGTGTGTGCTGTGTTCCCTTAGACTCTGTGTCAAGGAATTTCAGAGGTTTCTTCATGGGATTTTTCAGTCAAGTTTACTCAATTGAAGCATTCTTATTGGATTCATTTATTCATTTAAATTCGACTAATAGCATTCATACATAAGAAAAAATAAATAAAAATAAGGTATGCATCAAACAACAAATTAAATTAATATAAAAATAAAATTTATTAAAATATATATAGAATAAATAAAAATATATATAAAATAATATGAAAATAAAATTAACTAAAATAAATATAAAATAAATAAAAATATATATAAAATAATATGAAAATAATATGAGAATAAAATTAAATAAAACTTCATGTTTGTTATTCAAATAAAAATAATTATAAAATAATATACAAATAATTATAAAATAATATTGAAATAAAATAAAATAAAATTAATTAATATAAATATGAAATACATAAAAATAAATATAAAATAATATGAAAATAATATGAGAATAAAATTAAGTAAAATAAAATTAATTAAAACAAACATGAAATAAATCAAAATAATTATAAAATAATAAAAAATAAAATAAAATACAAATTAAATAAAAATAAAATGAATCAATATAAATATGAAATAGATAAAAATAAAATAATATAAACATCTATAAAAAATAAAATATAAATTCAATAAAAATAAAATGAAAATTAAATAAAAATATAATAAAAATTGAAAACAAAATATATTTAAAATTCATAAAAATCATTAACATAAATAAAAAAAGGAAATAATAAAATATTGAGATTAAATATAATAGTATTTATCAACCTTAGCGTTATACCCTAACTTGTTTTACTCAACTTTATTTATTTATTTAACTAAAATTCCTATATTCTGTCCTTACTAACAAATCCAAATTCAAATTCAAAATTAATAAGACCATAAGTACAAATTGTAGTCACATATTCGATTCAAGTTGGAGCACTTGAACCGTGAAGTGGATTAAATTGCAACGACTCAAGCGGCTTCCGGTAAGTTGAGCGTATGACAATTATCTGAAGCTATCATTTTGACCACTGTTGACCCCCAGAGCAAACAGCCAAGCCTATTAAAAATCAAATCAGCCCCGCCCACAGGATAACCGCAGAGGCAGAAGTAGCCCCTAGTAGTAGAAGAATTACACACAATGGACCACTTAGCAAGTGCTCGGGCCAACAACAACTACAAGAGCAATGGGCATAATAATAAGAACACGAAATTTTATGGCCCATGCAGGATGAGGGGAGGGAGGGGCAGAGCAGGCAGAGATTACAAACGATTTGAATAAATTTGCAATAAAAAGTGAATTCTATTTTTTGGAAATGTGCCGCGACAATAAAACAATTTTGTATGCCACAATAAGCATTAACGGGGGCAATTGTCCAGCTTCGGTTTGAGCTGAGTTCAGTTTACAGCTGTAGCTTAAAGATTGCTTCCTGTGCAACATTGTGGCAGAAAGTGCCTGCCACAGCAACAGCGGCAACATCGGCCATTACAAGTGTCAAAACAACAATTTATTGTTTGTAATCATGTGTATCTATAATTGCACTTGAGTGTGAGTGTGCTTCCTATAGATGTGTGTGTGTGTGTGTGTGTCTGTGTGTGTGCGAAAAGCAGTTAATCAAATAAATATGGCGACGTCGGGCGCTTGGCACTTATTATTTTGTCTCAGCGGCTGCTGCGATAACATGCCCCAGCAACTTGCAACTTGCGCCTTGATTTACTATAGCTCTAAGCTTTGTCTTCACACTTTGCGCCTAGCCCCAGCCCCCAACCCCAACCCACCACACCACACCACAATGACACACTATGATATACGTATACTTAATAAATGTACATCTGTATCTATTCGTATATATCTATGGATGTTGTAGTCGCTTATGCCAGAAACCAAAGCTAAAACCGCAAAGTCATAAAATTACTTTCGCGCATTATAAATTTATAGTTTGCTTTGGTTTTTGGCTGTTGAGCTTGGGCTGGGCTTGGGCTTGGGCTTGGGCTGGTTGGTTGCCTTCAAGCAAAACTTAGCACGCTCAAGCGTAAAAATTTATTATGCTTATGGCTAAAATGTACCCCACAGAAAGTGTTGAAGTTGGCTGAAGGGGGGGGAGGGAGCAAGTTGTTGCAACAGCTGCTGCTGCTGGCAGTGCCCGTCGCGGACATAAGTCATTTATATTGTAACAAATTGTGCGCGATTGGCGTTGGCTCAGGACTGAGAACTCAGGACCTCAAGACAGGACATTCCGCTTGCCAGATGGATGCTGAGTAAATGTTTTGTCTTTTGAACTCGGTTCGGAGGTTAAATGGCGTCTAAGTCATTTACAAAACCCAACGACAATGACAACTGATTCGCGGTCGCGCTTTAATGAAACGGAACAAATACCAACATCAGGATATTCAATAAATTATGATCCTTAAAGTTTGTCCCTTAATAAGTCTCCCTATACCTTTCAGCTGCTTCCTTTCAGCTTTTGCCAGAGTCTTATTTAGTTGATCTAATACTTAGCTTAAATTAAATACTAGCTTATTTTATTTATTGACAGAGTCCTTTTTGCCGTGCGATAGAAACATCTAGAGTTTCAATTTAAACAGTTGCAATCCGCTAATTAAATGTGCGCAAATGTAAAAGTAAATCAATATCCTGGACAGAGAGAGAACAAGCAATGCGTTTGTCCTTGAAGTCCCAGCACGCGCTGGCATTTTGTGCGCGTTGTTTTCGCCTTGACTTTGACACCCTTCAGTGGCATCTTTGCGCGTTATCCTGCATTATCCTTGGCTCCACGCAACGCCAGGGCCATCCGACAAAATGCCAAGGACAGGATTACACGTCAATCGAAACCAAGGACAACCGAAGTGGGTGTGTGCACACAATTTGTAATACTCGCTGGCGTATCCTGATTGTTGTTGTTCCTTCTGCTGCTGCTCCCTTAGGGTGTCCTTTTGGTGCTCACATTTTTAGACACTACTTAAAATATTTTTATGCAAATCTCGAGCGCAATTATTGGCAACGTGGACGGCGGCAACTGTTTGCTGCATAATTGCAACCATAAATCTGAGCGGCCTCAACTTGAACTCGCTGCGGTTGTGTCATTAGAACTGACGCCGCCTATTTAAGATACTTTTATTCCACGGAGTCTGAGTGCCCATTCTACGGCGTAATCTTTTTAATTTTTCCGTATCATTGCATTTCTGGATTTCAGCCCCACAACTTCCACAAGCACTTGACACGGCAGCAGCGAAGGTGCAGAAGGAGATCGGCAGAGGGCGGCTCGGACCGCCCTTCAATTTCCATTACATTTGCAGCTGTATCGCTGCTATCGATGTCCTTTTTTGCGCTCAGTCATCTATTTGGGCTCCTTCTTTTCTTTTCTTTTATTTTTTATTATTTCGCTTCATTCTTGTTTCTTTTTTTTATGTACGATTTGAAATTTATGCAAAGTACTCGTTGTCGCAACCGTCGACTCAGCCGCACTCAGCGCAAATAATGAGCAAGCCCGCATTTCCTGCCACGTTTACGGTTTGCCCCTGTATCTCTGTATCTCTGTATTTGTATCTGTATCTGTATCTGTAATTGTAGCCATATATATGTGCGCTTTGCGTACCGTTGTAGAGTGTGTTTGCCTTGGAGTGGGCACAACTGAAGTGTCGTCTACGACAACTTGATGTATCTTTTGCCATTGCTGTTGCACTTTGCAAAATGGCAAAACTTGGAGATGATTTCAATGGGCCGAGGGTTGGCCGGGTGTTGCTTTTACTCAATGTTGGTAGTTATTCGATATACAAATGAGTATCTATATATATATATACGTATTAAATTGTCTACTGTACTGTAAAGATTCCATTGGAAATATATTTAAGAATCATAGAATAATTTGTGTACTGTTGAATGTATCTTTTATAGTGTCAGATACATTCTGTATTATCTTTCGATATATATTTAGTATTTAGATGAGGTCGACAAAAGAATTCGAAACGAAAGAAAAACACTATCTGATTTGTCTCTGAGCAGCTGAAGAGCAGCTGCACTCGCTGCATATAGTTTATTATTTTAATTTTGTTGAGAACTTGTGGAAAAGACGTATCTTCAATTGGATAGAACAAGCTCTTTAGTAGTTTTGGCCAGCCGGCGATGCTGGCAGCTTCTTAATTTTCTTTGGAGTTTCGCATTTATTTTGTTAGCATTTGAAAAGCATTTCCTTCCTGGGCGCAATAAAACTTTTCGGGCCAAAACTGCAATAAAAGAAAACTTATCTATGTATCTCTGGTGTGCGGTTTTTTGTTGCTTTTGTTGTTGGTTTTGCTGTTGGTGTTGCTGTTGGTGTTGCTGTTGGTGTTGGCCCTCTGCGGTTCTTGGCCAAATGAAATAGCAAAAGTGCAGTCAGAATCAGAGTCGGAAAAGAAAGAAAACTTTATGCCAGCTGATAAATTTGCAGCTCGGACTTGATAAACAGGCAGCGGGCACATCTTTCTAGGAGTACTCCTAAGAGCACATCCAGGCAACGGCTGCCTGCTTTTTGGGTTAAGACATTCAATTCGAATAATTTCAGCAAGTTGCCTCAAAGAGGCGACGCCATCGGACTCCCAATTTGTTTCAGTGTGGGTTTCGGGCTCTCGATTCGTGGATTGCGGGTGGTTGGTTTTGCCCCTGTGACCAGCGCATAAATTGCATATAATTGCTTTGGCTCTGAAATCGTTCCTTGTTCCTTGTTCCTTGTAGCTGGTGTCTTCTGTCTTGTGGCTTGCTCCTGGCATCTTCCGTCTTAAGATTTATGCGCACATGGTTCGTTTCTTTTTAGCTCTCCTTCTCTCTCGCTTCTCGCTATTTATGCGCAATGATAAAATTTTTATTAAAACAAAAGCCGCATAAATTTTGCAAGCATTTGCACAGCTGCCCCATCGCATCGCATCGCCCGCTGTGCACTTTTATATAGTTCTCTATATGGCATAATTAGATTTGATGCCCCGTGGACTGATGCCCAATGGTCAGTGGATGCTTCTTCGTTCACACTTGGTAATCCGCTTGAGCGTTCAGCTCCTTTTATGACTTAATACGTTTTATTTCATCGCATTCCTTCTGCGAGACAGACATAGACGGATATAAATCTTCGACTCGACCCGTGCGCATCATCACCAATTCAAATGTCCTGCTCCTTACGCTTGACCAGCTCCGGATCTTTGTGACATTTGTTGCTCCTTTGTCTTGCGCACTGCCTCATCCATTCCATTCCATTCCATTCACTGTGAATTTCTACGTTTGCTTTATTATTGACCAGTTTGCTCGCATTATTATTACTCTCGCACACACACAATCCTGACAGTTGTCCATTGATTTATTAGCCAGTTTCGCATTTTTGGTCAACGTTTTGTGGTCGCTTGTCCCTTACCAATCCCCTAGAGATTAAGTCATGTTGCTATGTGGAGTCACCCTTGACTCTAAGGCTGCTAAACAGTAGAAAATCTCAATAAATCCACTCACACTCAATCAAACTCGACTAAATTAACCTGTTGTTCTCAGCTCTGTTACAGCTGATGAACTCTTAAACAGACTTTCCTTTGGGATGATATTTTAATCAACTTTCAGTTATCCTTGAGGTTGACACCTGATCAATAATGGTTTCTATCATTTCATAATTCTTCTGCAACCTTAACTTCTATCTAAAATCAATCACATCCAAAGTTTAAGTTTTAAGGCAAATTAATAATAATAATACTGTATAATAGTATTAAGTCTTGTCTTTCATTCAAATTATCCGTTTATCCTTGAGGTTGTCACCTGATCGATTAATGATATTTTCATTTCATATTGCTCCTCGAACCTTTACTTCTACCTAAAAGTAGTGTGGATATCTGAATAACATAAATAGTTCAATTTATTTGCCAAATTAATAATAATTATAATACGAAAATGAATTCTTAGAGCTCAAGTACTATATAAAGTCTTGTCTTCAATTCAAATTATCCGTTTATCCTTGAGGTTAATACCGGATAGATTGTTGATAATTTTATTTGATAATTCTCCTGGAACATTCACTTCTATCTAAAAGCAATATGAATATAGCTGAATTGCAAGCAAAGCTCAAGTTATTTGGCAAATTAATAATAATCATAATACCAAAATTCACACTTTGAGTAAAAAGTATAAAGTCTTGTCTGAAATTGAAATTATCCGTTTATCCACCTAAAAGATTATTGATATTTTCATTTCATACTTGTCTTCGAACCTTAAGTTCCATCTAAGAGTAAAATGGATTCAGCTGTTATAATAATAATAATATGAAAAAGAACTCTGAGAAGTCAAAGAGTATAAAGTCTTGTCTTGCATTCAAATTATCCGTTTATCCTTGAGGTTGTCACCTGATCGATTAATGGTATTTTCATTTCTAAATTCTCCTCAAACCTTCCCTTCTAGCTAAAAGTAATATGGATACATCAGAATCAAGTTATTTGGCATATTAATTTTAATAGCACGAATAAGAAGTCAGAGAGGTCTAAAAGTATGACATCTTGTCTGAAATTCAAATTATCCTTTTATATATATTCATTTCCTCCAATCTCTCATAGCAAGAGACAAGTTGAACAAATTGTACTTAGCCCAAAAAGTT
The DNA here is from genome assembly GCA_035045065.1 of Hirtodrosophila trivittata. Taxonomy (NCBI): domain Eukaryota; kingdom Metazoa; phylum Arthropoda; class Insecta; order Diptera; family Drosophilidae; genus Hirtodrosophila; species Hirtodrosophila trivittata. The sequence goes on along the minus strand of JAWNNK010000066.1, from coordinate 6,662,602 downwards.
TCAATTGAAACCAAACAATAAATGTCCAAGGGAAGGAAAGCATACAAAAGATGCCCAGATGGCAACTTACTTAAATAAACACAATAAATAAGATGGAATTTAAATTAAAGATGCTATAGAGGAGCCGTTTGGTCTCTCGGTCGCTCGGTCTTTCGGCCAGATGCCGTGCAAAAACGCTCGGCATTTTGGCATTTTGGCATTTTGGCAAATGGCAAAAGTTGCAACTGAAACTGAAGCTGAAATTGAGTATGAGAAACAGACGCCAGCGCAGTTAAAAGCAACAATAAAAACCGTTTGCAATGTTTGAGATAAAAATTAAAAGACGACGTCATTTAGCAACCGAAATGCTACCCCAGTCTCCAAATCCCCAGTGGATATGTAAGTCGCGTGTGTGTGTGTGTGTGTATTCGTCTGCGTGTGTGTGTGTCGTCTGTAAATAGCGCACAAAATAGACATTAAAACCTGCACAAGACCCTCATCCTTAGCGCTGATATTGTCCAGCAGCCACAGCCAGAACACGTTGACGTTAACTCTGAGGTGTGTGCAGAGTGTAGCTCCAGCTCCTGGTTCAGGCCCAGATCCTGCTCCCCTGCTCCCTGCTCCCTGCTTCCCGGCTTGCCAACTGATTTTGCTTAATTTTATTTGCTCGGCTTGCTGGCAAATGTAACTTTTATTGTTTTCGGTTTCGGTTTTGGACTTTGGTTTTATTTGGCTTTTGTCGGTTAAGTTCATTGCGCAAAATGCCTTCAAGGGCTTTCCTGGGTCGTCATTGTCTGCCCACTGTAATAAATTCGATTTGTGTAGCATAATTTAAGGCGCTTGGCGTTGATATTTGCGCTGATTAGATTGAAGCACGGCAGCTGACAGTGGACTGGGCTCAGGAGCGTGCTATTTAATTGTTGCCTCAACATCAGCGTCACCTCATCAGCAGCATTTACACGTAATGGCCACGTTAAAGTGACTTTTGGGCGCCCAGAGCGATGCTCGGATGCTGGGCCAGAGCATCCACTGGACGCCATTAACTTGCGTTTAATTGTGTGCACTTTTATGACGAGTGTCCTGGTGGCTCTCTAATCCAGCGCTCATGTGCCAAATGGAAGACCTTATCTCTTAGCCTTTAGTTTGGGACCTTTATGAGCCCCAACCGAAGCTGTAAACTCTGCGAAACAGAGCCAGAACACCTCCAATCTACTACTTAATAATGTTCACTGCGATAAGAACTTAAATGTCGACGAGCTTCAGAGTTGAGCTTCAGTTAAATGAGAGTACAGTTTTTGTTGATTTAAGCAGAATATTTGAATCTGAATTAAAGGATATATACAGGACCTCGAACCACAATTGCAGCCAAGGAGGCCAATGACCAGTTTCAGATTCGCATCGAGTTGGAGGAGGAGCATTACGTGTCGCAGAAGGATCACGATTTCTGCAGGCTCAAAGAGGTGGAAGTTCATCTAATACTTTCTCAGGTACCAAGGTGCCTTCTCTGGGCAAAGCCTTGTAGATTGGGCATCAATTATGGTGGCTCAAGTCGTCAATTTATCAGGAGACTCTGCCGGAAGCGGCGACCAGCATCGGTTTCTGATAATGCAGGAGGTCGCCGGCCAAGAGGAGCCCATTACTAGATTCGCTTTCAATATACAGACATTCATTCAAACAAACACGCAATAAGGAGCTTACTATATAATTGTCCTTAAAGGACTTTAAGATGCATTACACATCCAAAAAGGATTCTACAGTCCGTTGGAGACTAAAGTAGCTTCCTTACTTTGTTTTCGCTTATATTAATCGTAGCTTCCTCGAACTTTAACCCTGTCAATACGGTACTTATTGATTATGATCCAGTATCCTTCAATATCTTAACGATCAGCTGCTGTTCAGCTCTTCGGTCTCCGTGTTAGGATCTTCTGACAGCTGGAAAGTTCGCACCACTACATAAGTGCTCAAGGTACACGGCTGAGGTGCCCTAAGGACCAAGCTCATCTGTTCCGGAGTGCTGATTAAATGCAGCAATAGTTCATCTGCAAGTTGTTTAACTGTTAAGAGAAAGTTAAGCAACAAAATTATAAATGAAAGAAAAAGAAGAAAATAGCTTAAGTTGAATAGAAGGATGCGAGAAAATGGAAAGTCTGTTGCAACCAAGGAAACCCTTTGATAAACGTGACCTATTTTCAATCCATTAACTAATTGAGGAAAACTCAATTTGTATACAAAAAGTTTGTGTAGAACTGTTAAATGTGTCAGAAGAGTTTAAAGACAGTCGACGAGCTGCATTTGCATTAACTTACAGAACAGCAAGAAGATCCGATAAGGATAACTATAAAGGATCCTTTAGTTTGTATATATTATTTATCTCTGAGAAAGCTTCTTTAAGTATTTTAATTATTTTTAAATATGAAAGAAGTTTTTAAACGAACTTCAAGTGAGTTATAACTTAAGTGAGATAATGAACCTTAATTTAAATGGAAACAAATCGAAATAGAAGTATAAAGAAGTATAAATTAAGAATATTAAGTACGTAGGAGTGAAAATGTATCTGTGTGTGTGTTTACTCTGACAACTTAAATGTGAATGTGTTAAAGCGATAACTTAATAAAAGTGACGTTAAATCATAAGCCAGGCAAACCCATTGAATGTCAGAGACCTGACTGGCCTTGCCTCTGCCTCTGCCGCGGCCTCTGCCACCGCCTTGTGTTGCATACGTGACCAGCAAAGCAAATCTCAGATTTTCTACAACATTTCCATTCGGAGTGACAAAAGGAGCCGCGCACTTTTATGACGGCGACATGCAACAAAATTGAATTTTATGAATGCCTCTCTCGCTCACTTTGGGTATTTATGAATTTTATTCTTCGTAACTTCCAAAAGCAAAAAAAAAGAGGAGAAAAAAAGCTCTAAGGGTGAAGCAACTGAGATGATAAGTAAAAGTCAGGGAATGAAATTGAACATGACAACTGTAATGAAACTTGTTTCTGGGGCTGTGGGAAATCTGTCGCTGAACCGTGGAACTATTGCCAATGAATTGCTTTCAGATGCTTACATTTTATTAATGATATAAAATATAAATTTTATTAAGCCCTCAACTACATTCGATGGACACACACACACAGACTGCTTAGTCGATGGCTTTCTGATTGAAAGAACAACCTATGGCTGGCATGATCTTGGACCACTGTGCAAAGGTCTCTCTGGCTATTAAAAACGCCAAATGCGACGACATCTTTTCAATTTCTTTTGAAAAGCTCTAGTTTCCATATACCCTAGCCGTAATTTCGAGCATTTAACTGCAAAGCAAACAATCGTAAGAAATGCTTTTATTCGGGCGACATTCAGCGTCAGGCATAGAATATAATCCATATAAAAAATGTTTTAAGACCTTTTCGCCTAGCGCTCGAAATTAATTTCGCTAACAATCGAGCCGGGCCAGGGCTGGGGGACATTAAAATTAAAAGGGGGTTAAAGCCATCCCCAGCCTGGCCACACACGCACACCATACCGCACACTCCAAAGCTCAATGAAGCGCTTAACCATTAAAATCAATCAAAGCAAATTTATTAGGCAACATTGTAGATTTTTATTGAAGTTAAGGAGAAGTAGCCATAAAAAGAACTCAATGAATGCAAAAGGCAATGAAAAATCAAATCAGCCAAAAACGATCCAAAAATTATGACCGACTGTCAAAAGATAAACCCCTTGAAATTGTAGACTCCGACAATTGTTATTACGAATAATAGTCCCAAAAAAAGAGAAGAAAAAATAAGAAAAAAGAAATAACTCCTATTCCGTTTAAGTTTTCGTGGTCATCTCGTGTCGCAGTGAGTTTTTATGAAGTCTCTTTCAACTTTTCGAAGAACCAAAACTATATTTTTTATGTGCTGGTAATTAAAATTCATTTGTCATACTTTGTATGGCAGCTGACCAGACAATGGACGCCTTTTGTCGCACTTCTTAGACGAATATTAAAATCAATTTAGCATCAAATTTATTCACATTTCTATTTTTATGGCTATCATTCACATTGTTGCCAAGCTCATACTTAATTTATGTCAAATTGAACTCGTAGTACCTATAAAAGTAGTTAAAGAATCTCAATTGGATAAATCAAGCGTACTCCCTCTGCTACCCCTCTCTCCCAGGAGAACTTCTGTCAATGTGCAAAACGACGGAAATGATTTTGCATATCGTTTCTGCTGGCGAGTTGATAAATTTCGCAGGACACGCCCCATTTTTTATGCTCTTAGCCAGGGGCAACCCCCGTGGTAAGCATGATTTTAATAATTTTAATGGTTTTGGCAATTTACAATTTTTGATAAATTTCTTTTTTCCTATTTCTTTTTTTTCTTGTGCCTTCAATGTGCACAATGACAGCGGCAGCGGCAGCTTAAGCGTCCAAAGAGTTAATTTGATTGCAAAATGTTTGCATTTTTGCATGGCAACTATAAGGTAGTAGGTAAGGGGCAGATGAGGAGAGACAGTCGACGGCTGTGCGTAATCAATCATTTTATCAATGCGCTTGTGAAAATGGCAACAATTCCTCATCCTTTGCACCCATCATCGTCCCTCTTCCACTTCCCACTTCTCCTTCCTTCGTCCTTGCTGTGTCGTGCCGTAATCAGCAAATTGTTTGCCGAGATCGTGACTCTGCCAAAACAAATTTGCATATTTTTGTTATTTTTTTTCGCAGTTTCGCGCAGTTGGCGCTAATGAATAGCAAGCGGGTAGAAAATAGTGAGCTCTTTGCAACAACAAAGGAAAAACAAGAAAAAACAATATAAAAGAAAAATTGTCATCGTAATGTGTTCGTGGAAATTTGGCAACATTTGGTAGCCAACTTACAAGTTGATGTATTCGTTTATATTTATGCAGACAGTCACAGCAAGATGTCTTATTAGTTTTAAGTTCATAAGGGATCATATCCTGATATCCTGGCTAAGCCTTGCCAGTCTACGAACAACTACAAACGGTTTCCGAGGAAATCTAAACAAGCAAACTGGATAAGCTGATATGTAGATATATCAGAGATAGTCACAGGCAGTTATGAGCTGGGCACCTATTGATACTCTCTAACTGAACACACATATTTATACACACATACTTATACACATACTATACACACATACTTATACACACATACTTATACACACACATTCTACAAGCACTTTTCTGCCTGCGCTTCTATGTAGGAAGTCTGCCGCTGCCGACAGCTCGCCGCATGTTAAAATTGATTCGTGAATATTTTCCATGTTTTTTATGCGTTTGCTTTTAAGCTAGGAGAAAAAGTATGCTTATCCGTTTTTATCCATTTTTATCCGTTTTTATCCGTTTTTATCCGTTTTTTTTATCCGTTTATATCCGTTTGCCAAATCAAAGCTATTTGTTGAAAATTCATCTCTAAAAGCGTTTTTTTTACGCCCAAACCTGGAAAAAAGGATTAAGAGGATCTACGAAAGCTGTGCAAAAATATGTGACAGACCGAAGTAATCTCCGACCCCGTAAAGCATATGTTTATAAAGTATATATAAAGTATATATATGCTTGATCAGCATCAATAGCTGAGTCGATAAAGCCGTAAACGTCTGTCAAATTGTCGCAGACAAACCAAGATTTGTATAAAGATTCCTTTATACCTTAAGTAGATCAAGTTTATTTTAAAATTAAAGAATTTTCTGCTATCCTCCTTCTGTTAGACATAAATTAATTGAAAACCAAATACTGAATCAGAAAATTAATTATAAACCCTTTAATAATTGTTAAATCAGCTTTGAACTTCAATTTTCCAATAATTTTCTATTTCAACATTCCTTGTTACAGTGTCAAGACTCCAAATAGTTCGAAAGTCGCGCAGGATTCTGAGTCCATTTGCAGCTTAGTGAGACTCCTTAAGCAGATCGTAATTACTAGCCAGTGTTTGCCACCTTTACCAGCTTTCTATGGCTGGTTTCGTTCACCTTTTTGGCCATTACATTACTGCGAGCAACTGAGTCGAGTCGACTGCTTGTCATTAATGATGGCGAAACACAGCAGAGAAGTTGATGTCTGACGGTGCTGGCCAAAACGCAATGATTAATGAGTGAATTATGCGCGAATAAACAGCCAAACAAGTTCAAAAAGGCAACTTGATGCCTTCCTTGTAGCCCCTGCCCCAACCATTCCGATTTGCACCAATGTATCCATGTACCCATATACTCGCACTCATTCTTACCAGCTCCAGTCTACGTACGTATTCAAAAGTTCTCTTTGTCTGGACTACTCGTTGTGTATTTTGGTTGGTAACATGCCGGCAGCGTATTACCCAGCAACAGACGGCGGCGCGTACGTTGTTCAAATGATTATGCACAGAAATGTGTACAATTTTTTATGCACTCTCTTGTATTTGAGTTGTATGGGAAACAACAAGAACAACAACAACAGCAGCAGAAAAAAAGGAAATTTTCTATAACTACGATAGCAACGACTGACTCTGGGTATACCTTTTGACGTGTAACACGCGGCGTATGCGCAACGTTGGCCATAAATCTTGAATCCGAGAGGAGAGTAGTAGTCGATGGTGATGGGAGGTGGGGGGGATGGGAGCTAGAAGAAATTCTACAATATGCAAACAGCTGCTGTCATTCGCTAAAGGCAAAGTTCCCATCTTTTATTTATTTTAGATTTTTAATAATCATTTCCTTTAGCATTCACAACTTTTTTTTCATATTTTATATTCCTCTTTTGCATTTTGTTTCATGTTTCAGTTGTCTGCTAGTATACATATTTTTTATTTATATATATATATATATATATATATATTTGTGTTTTTTTTAACATTTTTGTGCCTGCACCTTTTGCGCATTTTAATAAATTTGTTGTTAATATGTGTGTAATATATTTGCAGGCTCCACTGGCCACATGCCACGGTGGCGCCTTCTCCATTTCTCCACGCTCATCCAGGACGCGTACGACTCTTTTGTTGCTGACATTTGCCGTTGCCTTTCGAAATTTGCGCTTCGCTGCTAATTAAAAATTGTGTCTATTTGCATATTTGTAGCACGAACCGACCTGCCACTGCCACAGCCCCACCCAGTGCCGCCCAGTTGAACGCCTGCATTTGAGTTCGGACACCGCCCGTTTGTTTGTTGTCTGTTCCAAGGTCCTTAGAAGTGCTACCCCAACCCTCGACTGGGCCCGTCAAATTTGCTGCGCTTGTCCTTTGCCTGTTTGTATACCCTGTAAGAGAATTGTTAATAATTTCTTGCTCTCTCTCACTCTCTGTCTCTCTCCAACTGCAACTCGAACCCTTAATTTTTATTTTTTAATTAGCTGTTACTTTAATGAGAGACAAGTCAAACTAACTAACAAGTCAAAAGGTCAGCCCTGTGAACCCCTGAAAACTCCCTTCTAATGACCTCTTCGATTAGCCTGAGCTGCCTGCACCCTGGAGACACTTGCAACATGATGTCAACGCCTCGCTTAATAGTGCCGTTTGTTGCGCCTGTCAATAATAATGAAAACAGCTGCCATGTCCTGCCTGCCCACCTGAGTATACCTCCTCCTCCTTCGCCTAAACCCTGCGGGGTGCCCAGCTCGGCACCTGTGCGGCAAAACTTTTGGCCCTGGCAACTGTCAGTTTGACAATTTACGTTTAATTTACAGCTGCGGTCAGTTCGGTTTGGTTTGCTTTGCTTTCGGCCAAAGTCAAGTGGCTGGGGTCAGTTTTAGATTAGTTTTCGTATGAGTGAAACAGACAGACAGACAGACAGACAGAGAGAGAGAGACCAAAAAGTGTTTCCAACTATTCATAGTATGTGTAATTAGCGTGTTTTATGACTGCGCTCGGTTTTCATCTCCTTGGGGTACAATTAGCTGACAGTTCAAAAGTTCTTATCAATTGCTCTCTGGCCATTTCATAGCGCACTTTTCAAACCACTGAAATACCCAATTTAAACAAACCTACTACGAAATCTACCTGAAACACACAGAAACAACTTGTTTACATATGAAACCTACAAAAAATATACTTGAAAACTCAATTAGAAGGTGGAAAACTTTGTCCCAGCTTGGGCTTAACTTTTCATATAAAACTAACTGAAAATTCTATTACCCAAATTTGTTTTGAATCGCAAATGCGCTTGAGGCGACGATGTCAGCATTTGCCCTCCGTATGGCGGGAAATTATTTAAGAATTCAAAAATTATTTAACAATTCCAAGAAGCAGCCTATAAAGAATTTCGAAAGAAGAAGTTCCTTATCATTCGAATGAATATATAGCACTCAGAGGCACCGAAAATGTCGCGTGTTGATAATTGAAATCTATAAAATTCGACTTAAATTTAAAAATAATTCGGCATCACTTCTGCCGTACTCTGAATGTTTCAAGTGCATTTTCTAAAATAAAATAAAATAATATATATACTTATCAAAATATATTAATAAATATTATGCACCCCTCGTGCTTTTATTTAATATAAAATAGAGGCTGTCCATAGACTAGAATTAGTGTGTTTAAGTATTTGCTGTGCTACGGTTCAAGCTGAGAATTGTGAATAGAAATGAAACTCATTTTGTTTGGATTCTTAATCTCAATCTTCGCATTGTCATTCACTCAAGCGGTGAGTTCAAATATCTGACTAAAACTATAACAGTTTAATATATATCAGATTTCCATCACAGAATGACGATGGCCAGTTTTGTTTAAATATCGTAAAGCCCGTACTGGAGCTTTCAAGTGAAAAAAAAGTGGACAATAAACAGTATAAAAGAATTGGATTTAACTATTATTTGATTGAAAATAATGAGAAGGTCAACTGGCATGGAGCAGTAAACAAATGTCGCTCCTTGGGCGGACACCTGGCCAGTCTTCAAAGCGACGCAGAGTTCCAGCTAGTCGTTGCCCAGTTAAAGCCCTTCACCAATTACTGGATCGGTCTCAATAGCCTCAGCGAAGAAGGCGAGTTCCATGCCATAGCCACAGGTCGGAAGGCCACCTACTTAAACTATCATCCCGGCGAACCAAATAACTTTGACGGTCACCAGCGTTGCATCCGAATCTCCTACGCTAATGCAAAGCATCTCATGGATGATGGGGACTGCCATTGGGAGCAAGAATATGTTTGTGAGCTCGCAAATTAATCATTTTTACAAATTGCAATTTCAAATTCCAAATAGATAAGAAAAAATCGATTAGAAATCTACTTGTAATTACGTAAGACTCAGCCAAGTCGAATCCAATAAACTATATTTTATTTATATTCAAATCATGTGAAATGCTGAGCTAAGGTAAAATACTCAAGCAGCTTTTAAAATAGATTTCATCAATAAATAACATTGTAGGAAACTGATAAGAAGAACCAACAAAAAGTGATTCTACTTAACATTGTCTTTTTAGACCCTTAACCCATTGAGAAGTGGGTAAAAAGGGGTTAATCAAGTGGAGGAAATGTTTGATACAGTTTGTTCTTGCTGAGATTCAATAGAGGAGACGATGACTCAAGCAGCCTAGAAAATAGATTTCATTAATAAAAATACATTGTAGGAAACTGATAAGAAGAACCAACAAAAAGTGATTCTACCTTACATTGTCTTTTTAGACCCTTAACCCATTGAGAAGTAGGTAGAAAGGGGTTAATGAAATGGAGGAAATGTTTGTTACAGTTTGTTCTTGCAGAGATTCAATAGAGGAGACGATGTTGTATAATCCACCTAATATATTTTCTATACAGACTTGAATCTACTTAAATTATAATAAATATTTTATATCATTATAAATTCTACATTATAAACTAATACCTGAGGTCGCGGAGTGCCTGGAAAACTCGGAAGATAAGAACAATTAAAGGGAAACTGAATTTCAACACATTTTATTATATAGAGGGAATACGCTGCTAATCATTTTATTAACATGTGCAGCTAAGCGGCTTAAAAATGAATACAAAAATGAGAATATAAAAAAGAGAAGAGAAGAGAATAATAATAATATATTCGATGTATAAACTGGCAGCGCTGAGCTCGACAGGCAGACATATAAAAGACCAATGACGTAGCAATATTTAAACTCAAACATATTCAAATCCGGGTTTATGGGCAAGGCAAATAAAGCAAAATGCTGCCACACAGAGCACAGTGCACAGAGTCAAGTGGAGTCAGTCGAGGGCCATTGAGGACACCCGTCGCCGTGGGACTCATAATAATAATTAAGCCGATAACACTCGCAGATTTTGCACTTGCCCTGGCGGGGAATCTATTCCTGGGTTGCTTTCGGTTTGTTCCTCTGCTGGTTTGCGGTGTTAATGATAGTGCGCGGGGTGGCATATAAAAAATGTCTGCAGCACGAAATGTTTAATTGTTACACATATGCAAACAATAAGCAAAGGGGCCAACAACCCTCGCAGAGCCCAAAAAAACCCAAATAAACCGACAAAAAACAAAACCTAATGCGCTTATTGCGGCCCAGCAGACAGCAGCATGCAAAAATTGCACGTGCAGGACACCCAAGAAAGAAGTCCTGACGTGGCATTTTTAGTTAATTTTATCAAAATATAGTACACAACTGTTGAAGTTGGAGTTGTAGCTGGATCTGGAGTGTGTTGGGTAGCTACTATTTTTGTGTTGATATCGAAGCATTTTCCTCACTTCGGGTGGTTAGTTTTCGATGGACTTAGCCGAGGTACGAGCAGAGTATTTAAATGTAACAGATGTTAACATGAGGGATGCTAATTATCAGGGTGTGCGTGTGTGTGTGTGTGTGTAAGTATAAAATAATGTTGTATCATGGCAATAAATAGTGTGATTAGTATAAAAAGAGAAAGAAAGGATCAGCTTAGCAGCAGCATAAAGCATAGACTTTATTATGCTATTACTATCCGAGGACTCGGAACGGAATTGAATACGTAAATCAAGCATAAAACAAAGCATTAACAATCACAACAAATTTGATCCTAGCAGGTGCTAGAATCAGCTGGAATCCGATCGAAATTAGGCGCCATTAACACATCCTTTTACCCACTCTCCGAGTCGCTGAGAGGGCACCAACAATAGGCGCTAATGTCGCTCAATTAATAATCGAGGCATATAGAGAAATAGTCGCCTGCACTTTGCGCTTATATTTCCTGCCTTAATGGCGATAAGGATCAGCTAAAAAGCAAGGATTGCTCATTTAGAGGGTGGAGGCGGGCAGGAAACGGAAGCAGACATTAGTTTTCGTTCATAGAAATACATCAGAATGTCAGAAATGAATCCTTTCTGTCGACTCTCCAATAACTCACTCTGGACATTCACGCGTCGCTGCACCTGTCCGGCGACACCAGTTTTTGTGGTCAACGCCAATTTGCCGGCCTTATCGTGCCTCGTGTGTGTGTGTGTGTGTGTGTTGCCTTTCTGGTTAAAAGTCGGCCCAAACAAACGCTGACATGACATTCCATTAGCACACAATTTATCAAAGAAAACAGCACAAGCAGAGGGACTGCTGGCTTCTTGGGCCGCACTTGTTACGATCTTATCGCCCGGAGCGCGCTTCCTTTAGGGAAATGCCCTGGAGGAATGAGGTGTCCCTCCCCTTCGGGCCAGCCTAGCATAATGCAGGGGCAATTAGTCAAATTCACTGACATTAATGTGCGCACTTTAGTGCATTTTGTTGCCCAAAATTGGTTCACACTGCTCACGTCACCCATTTGGCAGCTCAACGCCTTTTTTTCTCTATACTTTTTGTTTACTTTTTTTTATATATTTTTTAAATTTATGCAATTGATCGCCGCAGGTTGATAAATTTTAATTTCCCTGACACCCTACGCCCGTGAAGTTCTTGGGCCAGTTAGTATGCTAATTTCAACGCCTCAGTTTCTTTTATGGTCAGCGAAGTGTCGAGCACCGTCCGCCCGTAATTAAGTGTTTAGGCTGCATCATTGCCGGAACTTGTAACTGGGCACTGGGAACTGGGAACTGGGAACTCAGAGTTTAGGTTAAATAGGCGTAAAGTTCCGGGCGGTAACAGCTCAATTTGCATTTTGTGTACGTTTCAATTTGGTTCGAAAACTGAAAACTTCGTCAGTTGTTAAAATGTTTACGATATTTTAATAGTTGGCTCCTTGGTGCGATTTTTACGAGGCGTGGCTAAAAAAACGAAAATATATATACAAAAAAAAAAGAATTGTTAAAAAATTAGTACAGGTGCAAGGTGTAGGGTGCAAGGTGCAGGGTGCAGGAGGAGGATTACGACTGTCGACTGTTAATTTAATTAGTCGATTTATAAGCTACAGCTCGCTAAGAAGTTATAAAGTCACCTTTGGCTTTAATTTATGACGAAATATATATTTAAATATTGTCAAATTGGTAGTAAAATCTTTTATGAGCGGAATTTTTATTTTCTTTTTTGAATGTTTTATAACCCGCAACCTCAGACCAAAGTTTAGTTTTTCCTTTAGTTTTAATCAACTTACTTTATTCACCTATACTATAAAAATTTCTTATATCCTTTTGATGTTTTTAGTTTCCTACCTTGAAATAAAGATTAATTTGACTCACGCCCCTGAAAATGTTTGTAGCAAACCTCTTCAATGTTGGTCCAATCTTCGTCCTGGTACAACAATAGATCAGTAAATCTGCGACTCGACAATGACGACTACAAATCGGGAAAACACGCCGCCAAACGCGTGGACACGTGACCAAACAGCAACAACAATTGGATAGACAGAGCCTTGAGAGAGAAATGGGAGAGAGGAGGAAGATGAGGAGGAGGAGGAGGAGAAGCAAGAGAAATGTCACTTCCGGCGGCTTAACACATTTAAACATGGCCACTGTGGACCACTTTGGACCACTGTCACCCCATCGACTGGATTTTGGCTACTTTCTAATTTATGTGCTGTCAATTCTTTTGTCAGTTAGGAAGCAGGAACGAAGGACAGAGGGCAAGGGGCGTAGGCGTGGTGTCGTCGGCAGCGGCGCCTGCTGGACGGCCGCACTTAATGAGTCTTAAGAAAAATTATTCGCAATTAATAATTATGTTCATATTGTTTTCGGCCTATCAGCCAGAGCCACAATCAATTGCAGGTCAGAGGGATGCGATGCCTGGCCGGGTGGATAATGTCTGGCAACTTGTTATTGCAGTTTATTTGATATTTGTCATTTAATCATTCTGAAGTAGACTTATTTGTTGTCATTTGAGATGAGCCAAGAATGGGCATTGATTAACAAACTGAAGCACATTGTTTCCAACCCAAAACAAGTACTTAAAGATCCCTCAGAAACGTATAATTATTATCAAAGGATTTCTAATTATTTGACCATAGAATCAATGTAATCACCTTTGAAGTCAGTTCTGAGCTTCTCTTTACACACCAAAGCTGCTGAATATCAATCAGTGGAACATCTTCAGGTAGCCTTAAGGTACTCTTTAGGTCCTCCTCCCTATATCACATGCTAATTTATAATAGAGCATCATGAGAGTCTCCTTATTATAAATTACATCATACAGAAAACAAGTTCTTGGAATCTCTTCAAAGGTTCGTAAGGAACTCTCTATAATATATAATTATTATCAAAGGATTTCTAATTATTTGACCATAGAATCAATGTAATATCCTTTGAAGTAAGTTCTGAGCTTCTCTTTATATACCAAAGCTGCTGAATATCAATCAATAGAATAACTTAAGGTACTCTCAAGGCACTCTTTAGGTACTCTGAAGGTAGTCTTAAGGCACTCTTTGGGTACTCCTCCCTATATCACATGCAAATTTATAACAGAGCATCATGAGAGTCTCCTAATTATAAATTACATCATAAATTAATCATTTGAGCAGAGAAAACAGAGAAAACTTTACGTAATACAATATATAGCAGTACAACTAAGAGTTCATTTGTTTATTTTTGACTCTAGCTGGTATATTAAATAACAATAATGGAATCTTGAGTGTGCATCCTCCTGCAACGAGGCGAAAGAAGGACCATACCATAAGCCAATGTTGACCCTAGGCTCAAGTTGCAGTTGCAGTGCCAGTTCCAGTTTTGTGATAATGTTAAATCAACATTATTTGGGCATTCATGCATGCGTAATGCGTCTCGAAATTGCAACCAGAGTGTATGGGAGTGAGTGGCAAAGACAATTTGTGCCCCATCCATAGAGAGATAGAGAGAGGAAGGTTGCATTTAAATTAAACGGGAACCGTAGCCGAACGGAGAGTGATAAAAGTTTAGCACTAGCAACTACCTAAAACAGGACAGGCCTCTGCAACATTGTCTCGTTTTATACATTTTCCATAAAGACACCGCCTGGACGCAACAACAACAACAACAACAGCAACAGGAACAATGTTAGGCACTTGACTTGGGCTGTCATTCAAAGTGACAGGCGGGCCACACAGGCAGGAGCCGCCACATAACCACAAAATGTGCAACACTGAGGTCCGAAGTTCAATCGACACTCGCCAGAGAAAGAGGGAGGGAGAGAGAGAGAGTCTATTTTCACAATTTCCCCATGTTTGTTCAGTAACGCACGAGGGAACCGAACAGAATGTACATAATTGTATATTGTATCTTGTAGTTTGCTTAGCGTCAAGTGCAAGGTAAATACGAGATATTTTACGCAAATTTGCCAAGTGTTTGCCTGAGGGTGTAAGCCAAGGGCTGCTCTACTCTGGGGTGTGGGTGTGTGTGTGTGTGTGTGTGGGTGTGTACTGGCTCAATGACATCCATTGTAATTTGCATTTTAACGCTCAACTGCGTTTTTTGTGCATTTATGTGAATAAATCGTGTTACAGTGTGACCGTAGGTGTCAACTCCTCCCATACGAAATGTCTGAAGGTAAATAATCTGCTCAAACCTAAAATCAAATAGTTTAAATAATATATTGAGCCGCAGGGTGCAATAAATTTTTGTGTGTTTCTGTTTGTTTTCCAAAAGAAACGCGTTTTCCTGGAATGCTCAGAGAGAGATTTTAAAGCTGCAGCAAAGGAGGTAATTAAATTTATTAAGGGGCCTGGGCTTTGTCTCAATTTGCACGCAAATTAAGCAAAAGCATTTTGAAAAATAAATGAATATATCAATATACAAAGTGTATTGAGTGTAATTGCAATCAAATTGAACAGAGATCTCCCGCTGAGTCCTGCCAGACGCAACAAACGGCTGCAAATTGACATGTTTCCTGGCTCCAATTCATATGTGCGACAGCGAATCTATATAAAACCGAATGTAAAAAGAAAATGCTCAAACGAAAATCAGTTAAAACGTGGACCGCATACATGGCCAGAGGGGGGCCGAAGGTGGGCGAGGGGACAGCTGCCTTTTCAATGAGCTCACGGCGCGTCGAGTTGCAGTTGCAGTTGTTGTTGTTGTTTTGGTTGTAGTCGCATGCAACAAATTGTTTCAATTAACTAAATTAAATTTACACTCCTGCAGCTTCACGCACAACAGCAACAATAACAACAATGCATTGGACATATTGAATGCATTTTGCTGAACGTGACATGACACTGACAGATAGAAAAAGAAGAGAAGCAGCAGAACATTGCAAAAGTCCATCATCCGCCTTCCACCGCCCACCACCCACCTCCCCACCACAACCACCCCCCCCAAAAAAAAAAGAGAAAAATGAATTCCGAGATACTCGGCAAGCAAATGAAAATGGTAAACATGTTGCATGCGGAAAATGCCACGTAGCATACAGAAAACACATCCATGACATGGAAATTTATAAAAATTAACTGGAAAAGTAGGCGTAGCAGAGAGCGAGTATCATAGGGAAACGGCATGAGAGCGACACAACAAGGAAATGCACTGCGAAAAAAAACGTTTATTCAAAAAAAAACGATATGCAAAAGCCAGTAAGGTTCTACCTTATACAATAAAGAGAAACTAGTTATTATATATCTATTCATAACAATCGTTTTGATAAGTTTATATTTATTTTTGAATACTTTTCGAAACAAGTTTCCTTTTGATAGTAAGAAAGAACTTTTGCTTTAGATAAATAAGCCTGAAGCAATTTAATTAATTTTGCTATTAATTAATTTTAATTGAGTTGATTTAATATAAGTTACAATTTATATAAAAATAATATGTGAAAAGATTTTGTTTCAGTGTATGGGGACATTGTATCGACAGGGCAACATTGTTCGTCGATATCAATTATGCGTTCAAATGAATATTGAAGTGTAGCCGCATGCCAGCCCATTTTAACTTCCCCCCGCATACGGATGCATGTATCGAAGGACAACAACAACAACAACAGCAACAGCCTTTCAGCCGAGAACAACACCACAAAGCCGCCGCTGCCACCAACCAACCGACCGACCAACCAACCGACCAACCAGCCACCCACCCACGCACTCATCGGAGGCTGGGGCAGGGGTAGGGGTGAGGGCAGGAGGAGGGCTGCAGGACAGCTCATCAGATGCAGCAGTAGCAGCACTGGCGAAAAATTGGCAATTGTACAAAAGTGTTAACACAGCGCCGCATCCTGCAGACTGACCACAGAGACAGAGGCAGGCGGCACCGCCAGGCAGCCGCCTTGGAAACATCCATCAATGCCAACAGATTTAATCGCCATTTAAATTGTACGACATCGGGCTGGCAGTTCGGCTTTAGCTAGTGTGCATATGTGTGTGTGTGTGTGTGTGTGTGTTCGAGTGTGTGTTTATACGTTTATGCTGTGCGCATTTTTGCAACATCATTTCATGAGTTTGACTTGAGACTTACAAGCCAAAGTATACAAAGAGTTCATTGTCATCGAAGGACCAAAAACAGCCAAAAAGGATACAAGAAATTGCTGAAAAATGTTTTTTTATATAGACAATATATCTATATATACTAAAATTATTTTTTTAAAGTTTATTAGTTAAATTTTAATATTTTAAAAATTTTTTTTAAATTTATTATTATTATTATAATTTAATTTTTACTTCATTTTTTAGTTATCGGAATGTAAATAAATAAAATAAATTTTCATAATTGCTAACTTTTTTATATAAAAAATAAGTTTATATATACCTCTATTATTTTTTTAAATTTTATTTTTTAAATTTTATATTTTTAATAATATTTTTAGTCTATTATTATTGTTTTAAAATATTTTTTATTCACTTTTTTTTGCTAATTGATAGTTGATAAATAAATAAAATATATTCTCATGGAATAAAAGTGTATACAGCCCTTCTCTATTTCCTTTGACACTCTAGAATTTGTTACACGTACGAATATCATGAAGTTCATCGCATGAACGTAAACTGCTCTCTACTAGATTTACTTAAGCGTGTTATCAGCGTAAAATAAATATCTGTAGAATGGTCGGACAGCTGTCCGAGCAACAGACTAGCCTATCTGTTTAGTGTTTTCCAATCAAGAGCCTCAGGGTCCTGCAGATTGGTCACGTGTCGCCTGCTGGTCAATGGTCAATGGACACTGGACACTGGACAGTGGTCAATGGAGAGTGGACATTGGACAGTGGTCAGCGGTGAGTGTGACGTGCGTCACATAATTGCAATAAATTAGAAATTGTCAGTGGCTGCAACAGTGTTGCCCCCCGTTCATTGTACTTATTGTTGCCAGGGTTAGTTAAATCTCAGGCTGGAAAACAATTTCGTGTTTGTCCTGCATAAATTTACATTTTCGCATGGCCCAACTTGGTTAAATTTACCAGGTAAACATCGTTCGAAGCAGCTCAAAATATTTACATATTCCGCTTTCAGCTTTCAGCTTCTAGCTTTCAGCTTTAAGAAGGCTTCGGTGATTAACCGAGAATTTATTTGGTATACTTGAAGCATGTCGAAGGAAACGCAGACAATTAAGACGCAACAAGAAAATGTGAAAAGAAAAAATTAGTACAATACAAAGAGGACTCGAAGGAAGTTATAAAAATCAAATTTTACGATTTTCCTGCGAATGCACGCGGCTGGAAATTATTTCAATTGCAAGACAATGCGCACCAATTTTTGCCTAACAAAGTAGACTCACTGCTTTCCAGTATATTCCGACCAGCCACGCCTCTCCGCCTACCCGGAACGGATGTCCAAACAAATGGGGCGTGGCAATAACAGTAAAATCCAATTGCCAATCATTAGTTTTTATAACACAAGACATTTTCCGTTGACTTTCACTTCGTTTCGCTACACTTCGATTCGATTCCAGCGCCTTTTTGCGTATCTACGTGTTGCGTAACCCCCTCGGCCCGGAACCGAGTGAAAGTCAGAAGAAAAACCAGCTCGATGAAGTTCATTTTCACTTGTCCGAGGGCGGCATAGAGGCCAGCCTAAGTCAATCACAAATCACAAAATTTGGTCAAGCCGGAAATGTGTCGCAGACTCCGAGAAAATTGTGGGTGGACACAGCCGAAGATTGGATACTGAAAACTCATGTTGTCCTAGGAGTTGCTTCACCCAAATCTTTATCTATTGCGTTCTTACACAATATTTAACTCTGCAATTTAACCAAAAACAATTTAATATCAATGTGCGAGCTGAATAACTAGTATCACAGCCTTCATGTTTACACAAAATACATAAAATCACATCACGTATTTTGCCCAAAATGCTTGCATAAGCTCCGATACGTGAATTCAATAATTCAACCTAAGTATTCAGCATAATCTCAGAGTTTGCGATGACTCGTTCGCATGCAAACATGTCTCAAAATAAAATAAAAAAGGAAGAGGAAAATACCAAGAAAAAACACGTGATTGCTTGCATCGAAGGAAAAGGAGCAGCGAAGTCGTAATGAAAACGCTTCAGGCGAGATTTAGGTTAGCTGGGAGTCTGTTTTAGACTGCAAACTTTGCAATCGCAACCTTCTTATGACACATTAAAGGACACTTCTATATCCTAAGTACGCATTGCTAATAATAAAGATAGGGATATATTTAAAAACTGGAATCATGAAGGGTAATATCAATTACACCCAACTCTCTTTTACACGGTAGATACGTTCCTCAGAAATCCGTGTAAATAGAAACCGTGTAAAAAAAGAGTTGGTGTATTCATGTAAGCCAAAGCATACATGGAACTATATTATACAACGAGTATAGTTTATTTAATCATATATCAAGCTCAGCATAGTCCACGCATATAGATCTATAGTAATTAAGTTAATGCTGAACTTGAGCTTACCCGGCTAAAAGAAACCCTTAACCCTCATCTACCCAACACAAATACACAAAATTAAAACGTTAAAAGGAAAACGCAGTTCGTAAAATCCAAAAATATACGTACCCATATACCTATATGAATATAATCTGCTATAGAATTGTATTGATAAAGGATTCTAGTTCCCAGATAGAACCATTTTGTGAACAATTGTTTTGCAGTTACTAAAGTTACTTTTATTTCATCAACTAATTTTCTTAACTATTTTGTTTGTAGTTTTCATCACATTTTGCTCTTGTTATTCGTTAAAACTCAAGAGCGGAATGAGATTCTGAATGATAGGCAGCAATTACCTCTAAAACCTACTAAAGCCTATTGAAGCCTACCTTTATTGCCTACTAGTGTTTCTACAATGTGTCTTTAACTAATCCGATCTTTTAGTTCTGACTAATTTAAAGTTATTCTTATATGGAAAAAGCAGCGAATATATTGAGACAAACAGCCTTTCCTGACAATCACAAGCATAAATCAAGCAAATAATATGTGACAATTGAGAATAAGAGGTACCCTTTATCCAGATCTGATTTAATATTGCCGAGTTATAGACAAAGATACAGATGTACTTAGAGTCAAGCAGCGAATGAACCTCTTCAAACATATTTTAATGTAAAATACTCAACAAAATCAGTTTCTACAGTTCAGTTTACTAATCAAATGCATAGACCGCATTCTAATTAGATAAAGTACTTGCCTAGTTAGCGAAACACAGAAGAATAGTAGTGCAGGAGCAGTCATCAAGACATAAACGATTATCAATCAAATGCGATCCATTAAAGTATTGGCAAGCCGTGGTATTATATTTCGTCATGGTAGGCTGAGCTGCACCCTTTGGCTGGTTCATGGCAGGAGCACGGATCGAGTATCGGAGTATGAGGTCGACTGGTGTCACATGCCAATTTGTGGATAACCCAAAGATTGGGGTGCAGATACTGGTGGCTTCTAAAGACAGCTTTCGGTTTGACAGGGAGACAGGGAGACAGCTCGACAGCAACGAAATGCAACGCCCAATGTGTTAAATCTTTCCATTAATATTAATAGTCTTTCCGGTGTGTTGTGCGTGTTGTACGTGACTTTTTTGTAACCCTTTCCAAAGGAATCTTTGGCGAGCTTCTTAGTCGATTCATTGCGAGATTGCGAGGTAACCTTATCGTTTGATTTGTAGACATTTTATTGCTTTATTGATGCGTTTTTATCGAAAGCGCAGCGTTTTGTTTGATGGATTGTTCAACTCTTTTTCTTTTGGGCCAGCGTTACCTGAGGCGGTTTTCCCACTTTCCTACTTTTCTTCCCTCCTCCTCCCCCCCTGGGGAAAACGTCAGCAATTTTATGCTGGTAGACCACCACACGCAATTTGCCTTGGGAAAGTTTTCTTTTGTCAAAATTCTTATTTTGATTGGCACTTATATGGAAGGGTGAGAAAACAAAACGTTCCGATTGTTATGGGAAAGTCGAACTGGCGGAGGAGGAGTTTTCATCTCTCTTCTTTTGAGAATAGAGACACGCATGGGTTTCGTATTTGAGTTATAACAAGATGAAATGAAAACTGTTTTTTATATATTCTAAACTCAGAATGTCTCTCTCGCTCTGTATCGAACTCTTAACAAGAATCTTTCAGAAGTGTTGTTAAATTTTATGAGCAGATATTTTGAAAAGATCCTAACGTATTTACATAAAGTCCCACAATAAGCTCTGCAGAGCCCAAGCCGCTAATAAATTACTAATGTTTACCTCCAGCAAGCGGCAAGTTCTGTGCAAAATATTAAATTTTACGATCTTAATTTGTGTGCGTGCTAAGCTTAAGGGAGGGGGAGAGTAGAGAGGAAGAGTATTTGGTATCCCTGGACAACGGCAAACAATGTCAATTACAGCGATTGAAAAGTGGGCAGAAAACTTGTAGTATGTACTTGTAAAGCGCATAAACCAATTTTATTGGCGGCACCGTAACGGGGTCCCCAAAAAGCCGACGACGCCATCGAACTAATCTTCTTAACAAGGCGAGTATTAGAGTAGAGCTGGGAGAACTCTGGCCAGAGCCCGACTTGTCTATGCTTGCCTCGTCTATACGGACCAGGCTGGGCCTGGGCCCGGGTCTATTCATATTTCAAAAGGCAACTTAGCGCGACTCGAAAATGGCATCATTAAAGTTTACGATGCTTGTGCGCCCCGTAAAGCAGGCAAAGCTATTTTGTAATAAAGGGTATTTCGCCGACATTTCGACATGAATTTTGAAATGCCCGACACTTGGTGTTGTGGCCATTGTTTTCGTGGAAAGTCAAAGCCGAAGCCAATGCTTGAGTTGGGACCGACAAGTGCAAGGCTGCAGGAGCATCGCAGGAGCATCCTGGCCATAGATCTTATGTGTGTGTGTGTGTGTGTGCGTGTGTGTTGCTGTAAAATCAACAAAAGTCATCAAAAGATACGCGCCTGCTTCGCCCGCATTCCTGGCTAAAAACTTTGCATATTAAATGTCATTTGGTAAAGTGGAATTAAGGAAGCATAGCTCCAGGAAATGCTGTCATGATTCGGGAGCTGTCACAGCAAATTATGCTGAAATGCGTCTGTCAGCAAGGCGGATGCGGATGTGGATGTGGATGCGTGTAGGTTGCACATTTGCACATCGTCTGCGATTTGAGGGGAAACCAACTGTGGAGGATGAGTGCGAGTATGCATTGAGCCATAAATGAAAACTAAACAAGATTTTGGCAAAGAGCGAATAGCTCACTGCAAATTTTATGAGCTAATTTTAATGAAGTTGTTGGCTGGAGCCAAAAACTTGATGAATGTCGACACGAAACAGACAACTTTATAAATTATGCCAAAGAACTTAAGACTATGCTAACAAGCTGGAAGTTATTCCATGCCAAAAGGGACTGATATTAGTCAGACAGACAGACAGACAGACAGAATGTTATATGATCTCATGTTTGAGTATATTTCTTGGATACATATCAAAGTATAGTTTGTAGCTCATGATAAATATTCAAAACAATATAAATTGGCCTGTGTCACGGTTATTAGCATTGACCATTGACCACACACACAGACACCTTTTAGGAACTAATTAGATTCATCATTAGCGGTTACTTTGCAGTGCTGTGAAATTGTATCGAAAACGTTCTAGATTTCATGCTCCATTAAACGATCGTGTATGCATTGAGTACAATTTCAATAATAATATCCAACAAAGAACTGAAATCTAATTAAATTAAAATCAAAATTCTACCCAAGTAGCGAGATGAGCTGCCTACGCAGCAGCCCAGACCGAATGATGATGGGGATGAGCTCCCTGCTCAGTGATTTCTTATGGGTCGGAGTCCGGGTCGGAGTCACAGTCAGAGTTAAAGTCGGAATCGGCATCGACTGCTTATAAGCGTGACGATTCCCATTTGAAGTTGAGCTGTGTGGAGAGTGTCAAATCAACATCATTATTCATTATCAAATAAATTGTTGGGTTTGTGGTAAACCGATGCCGAATCACAGTTGGGATATACTTTTGGGATATTCGTTTTAATTGAACTTTCCATAAGTGGATGTTTCTCCGAGCACAATCAAAGGGGGTTAATATGTTTTAACAAAGCAATCAATATCGAGGGGATAATTAAATAAAACTAATGATGCCAATGACAGCATGCAAGGGGCTAATGATAATGAAATTCAGCTTACCATAAACTAAATCTTAACTTGTGTGTGTGTATATATATGTGTGTGTTTGTGTGTGTAAGTAGGCACTTATATATTAGTTTCTATAACTAATTACTTCTATAGAACGAGAAGTAAGCTTTCAATTGGATGAGCTAAGGAACTATTAGGAATAATTTTACTATTGATACATCATCTGAATTCTATATATATCTATATCTAGCTATACTTATATATATACATATGTGTATTTGTATTGATTATAAGCTTTAACTTTTAATACGCATTTCTAATGATAATTTCCTTAGGGTGCAGAGAGGTTTCGCCTGCTGCTTAAATCAAAAACTCTACAAGCTCTCATCATTGTCATTTAGAATACTCACACTCGATTCCACTCCAGTTATAGCTTGTTTCAGACAGATTTTTATGTAGCGTTACTAAACGTTAATTTATGGCTAAACTGGCACAACTTTCTTTCTTTCTTTCTTTCTTTCTGCCTACTCCCTGCTTAGGCCAGAGATCAGGAATTAAAAAGAAATTAACACGCTTCCAAAAAATTGGAGTTTCTTGGTGGGTGCGTAGCCCATTTGTGTGTGTAGCCAACTGAATTTAAGAGCTCTGGGCAGAACCCACACCCAGCCTTTTATCTAATTGAGTTTATATACATTTCAGGCCCGCCTTGCCTTAGCCTTAGCCTCAGCCTGGCCCTAGCCTTAGCCTCAGCCTCAGCCTCAGCCTTAGCTGGTTTTGTCTTAATTTTAATGCGCTCGTAAAACACGCGCAAAAATTGAAAGCAATAAAATGACGACGGGCAAACATTGAAAATTAAAATAAACACATGAAAAGCAGGCACCATGATGCAGCCGATAACAAGTGTAGCACACACACACACACGCACAACCAGCCACACACCACCACCAAAGACACAACACGTACCGCGACACTATAAATCAAACGAAGCGTATAGCGCATTTTATGCTACTATTGCGGACCCTTGGCTTATAATTTACATTATGTTTCAGAGACTCTCGAGAGAAGAATTTTCAAGTCGGCAGAGGGAAGGATTTTCCAATTAGATTCGTGTATGATTAATATTTATGACAGACTGTAAACACGAACTTTATAACAGGACAACATTTCGATAGATCACAACTTGCTGCAGATTTTTCCTATTAAAGTTGAATATGAAGTAAGTTGACCAGCTTGCTGCCTCGTTAATTACTATATATATATATATGTATGTACGATGTAAGTATGTATTCAATCGACATTAAGAAAACAAACAGAACTACTCGAGCGTTAACAAAAAACATGTCATTTCGAAAATTATGAAACATGCAGAGAGGCAGGCAAGAAACACTTAGCAGTAAATGAAAAATTATATAGATGATGACAACGGGGACAGAGCTGGGGACAACAGAGGACAGCAAATAAACAAACATATGAGCAGGCCATAAATTAGCCCGCATCGAGGCATCAGGTGGGTACGCAACGATTGCGTCAGGACTCGTCCATAGAGATGCCTCTGAGCCTGTGTCTGCCCCCCGCCCTGCCCCAGATGCGAGTAGTTTTTCGCTGGGCAGGAGGTAAAAAATGCGTATGACTGTTGTCAGTCGTGTGTGTATGAGTGTGGGAGGGGGAGGGGAGGGAAACTATTGGGTGTGTGTGTGTGTGGCTGTCAGGTCGTAAAACAAAGTGCTGTGTCTACAAATGATTTGGCTTATTCGTGCAGAACAAATCGTACGTCATTTGTTGGGCCACTAAAAAGTTAAAATGCCTCCCCCACAACCCAACCCCCTGCCCCTCCCTCTATCCCATTTCTAGCTGTATGAACAATTGCGCAATTAATGGCGCTGCATACCGAAAATTATGTGCGTGACAGGCTACAGACAAGACGATGTCGCCACCGTCACTGATAGAGCCATAAACGTTGGCTTCAATTTCCAATTCTCTGACTTCCGTGCTATTTTACGGCTTTACACATGTGCTGGCCTCCCCTCCTCCCCTGCACCCTCCTCCAACCGCTCACCCAACTCTGTTTTATGGGACCAACAGACAGCGCCTAAGTCAGTGCTCCATCCATGTTGGAGCCGTCATCGCTTTGCCAAATGAAATCATAAATTTATAATTAATTTGCATATGCATTTCTCTGCTTTGGATATTTTGCCATGTCGAATTGGCATCATTGCTCAATTTTAATGTGCTTTGTGGCATTGAAGCAATTGAAATTAATTTATGAGCATCATGTAATGAGCTCTTTTGCAGATTTAAGCCATTCCTGTCTATGTGTCGTTAACATTTTTGCCATCAATCCGCTGGAATTTAACTCATTTTCATTTTATGCCCATCAAATTATAGTTTTCTTTAATGGCTTTTCATCTTCTGCTTCCCAATGCATATGACCATAAATAAGATATAGCAGATATCCTTTATATATATGTAGTCGCATTAGATCGGGTTGTTAGCTGGCAGTCAAGTCAAGATCGAGTACTTTTATTGTTATTCATTAATTTTAATGTTTGCACAACCTGCGTGCAATTTGGTCCAAAGAGCGTTGCCAGAATTCAATTGAATTTCGAGTGGCCAACAGGGAGAGAGAGAGAGAGAGTGAGAGAAGAGCTAGTAAAACGCAACGTCTGGGCCGCACGATAAAGCCAAAAGCCAATGAAGCTAAGTGCGGTTATGAACCCTTTTCACATTTGGCTGAAACAACAAAGGGCCAATGGGTGCAAATGGAATTGGAAGTTGGAAGTTGGATGAGCAACGTTGGGCTAGGAGAGTGTTAGCTGTCGAGTGTTTGTTTGTGGCATTTGCGTAACGGAGGTGCAAAGCTTTAAGAATTTGAACGAGGCCGACAGTTCAATAAACCCAGAGGCCAAAACAAAACAATGGCCCGGACAGGACGAAACCCGTTTATTTGTTTGCAATTGTCCAATTGATGCGCGACAAACATGCAAAGTGCCATTGCCACTGCAACAAAGGAGCTGCTCACAATGTGCGGCAATTAAAATGCATACAGAATTATTTTATTATTAGAACTAATGCTAACTAACGACTATTGTCGCTTCAAATGCAATGTCAACCCTCCTGCCGCAGCCCGCATGCCACATGCCACATGCCACAGAAGGGGACACAAAACTAGGATATACCTCCAGTACTCGCAGTACAGTTGGCTCGGGATCTACTCCAGAATCCAGACCATCGCAGTGTCTTCTCAACGGATCAGCGGTTACCTGTATCAATGTTGGCCAGAGGATGGCACAGGATACACCCTCGACCCAGCAGCCCAACATATGTGTGGGCGTCCCCCTCCTCCGTCCTCTGTGCTCTGTCCTCTGCCATGTAATTTGTTATCCAACAATTTATAATTGCATCAAAATACACACGCACATGCCAGGTCTGAGCCGAGACGACTATTTTGAGAAATTGTTATGAAAGCAAACATGCTTCTATTTCGGAATTATCCCCTCCCCTCACAGTCTCTATCTACGCCCCTGGCAACTGTCCGATAAAATTTAATGCTATGTTTAACATTTTGTACATTTTTCGGTTTAGTTGCGATGTGGTTGGTGTTTCTCTTGTTGTTATTTCTGCTGGTCGTAATTTCATTTCGGACTGACTTATTGCTTATGGGCTTTCACTTTTAGTTGATTTATGAATTTTTAAATCAATTTGACAACTAAGCCAAAGTTAGAGTGCACTACGGAAAGAATTAATAAGATCTATGGAGTTGGGAAATTCTTAAAAGGAAATGGAAAGTTTCCTTTCCCATGTTAAAACGAGCCCAAAATTCGACATATCAGATTGGCAAATATCGTGTTGCAACTGCAACTGTCTCTGTTTGTTATGCCTTTTGACATCTACACGTTGTGACAGGCATTTAAAATCAGATGAGAACGCGACCCCAAACTTCAGTTTTACAGATAAAACATAAAACATAAAAAAGGAAAACGGAAAATGGAAGAGAAATATGAAAAAAGCAAATTGTAAACAATACACTTAAATGCGTCTTAGTGTCCGGAACTTAGGCGCTACTTAAAAATTTCAAATCAAAACGCGAGCATCAAATAATTTCGAGGCGTGACGAAACATGTCGAAATTGTATAACTTGCAACCCGCCTCTGATCGACAGCAACTTATGCGGAAACCCGCGACCGGGACGCGTGTGTCTCTCTCCGGCTTGTGTACACGTTTTTCTACTCGCCAGTGGCGGGCGCCGCTTTTTTGACAACTCAACTGACGTATTACTCAAACGGGGGGGAGGGAGTAGGGAATAGATTAGAGTGAGAGTGAGCAGTAGAGTGGGAGCGACGTGCCTTTGGCTATGCCTGCCACAACTAGCCTACCCCACGGCCACACGGCGATGTCATCAATCTAAAAAATTTTGAAAAATCTCCGCAACTGTGGCACAACCAGTACGATGTGTGTATAGATGTGTGTGTGTGTGTGTGTGTGTGTGTTTGTTAGACATGGGATGAACATTGAGTGCTCGCTCCGACGGGTTGGTAGTCGCCTGTTTAAAATGCATGTTAAATGTCCATGCCCTTCGCTTTTCAACTGGATTTTGATAGAGCGGCGGTGTGTCCAAGCATTTCATGGGAAAGTGTTATAATTCAAATGATTCAGCCCGTCATTATAATTGATTTTTGATTGCAGCTCTGCTCTCCGTCTTTCCAAAACACTCAAGCCCCAGCATCCCATTCAATTTACCTTCTAATCACATTGTGAATGTCAGAAATTACACCTAATTACCACAGGCATTTCGCTCATATTGGCACATCCTTTGGCTGAATTTACTCGGAGATTGGGACCCAAAGGGTCTTTGCTTACGAATATTGGCAATGGAATTCAAGTCTACAAATGATACTCGAGACAATATACATTAACATATTTGAAAACACGAGCTCAAGCCAAAGATTTGTTCAGTTGGGAAACTTCTTAGTTCTAGCTTCAAATAAGTGCAACAAGATATCAAAATTATAATATCAAATAGTTAATTATCATGAGGAGTTGATTGTTATTATTCTTATTGTGTACTTTTTTTATTATGATATATTATACCTTGATATAAGATTATGATCAGAGCTGGAAGTTATAAAGAAATGTCAAACCCTTCCCACATCTTCCGAGAAATTTATAAAGGGTGATTTCTTAAGAGTTAAGTTTTTCAGGTTGGCAGCACTGGCTGGTAACGGCGTCTAAACGTCATCTGTTAAAGTGAAAAGTTTTCAGTATACTCTGCCATTTCATCATGGAAAGACTTACAAACGATTTATAAAAAAATCCGCTTAAAAAATCACCCGATAATACGTAATTCAAGCGGTTGCTGAATCCTGCCCTGAATCTTTCTTTAAGCTTAAGACAAATTTTTTTGATAATTTTTTTAATTCTATTTTTTATTTTTTACCTTTTATTTTAAGCTCTTAAAATAAAAAAAGTTCATTTTATTTTATATGAAAATTTTTTTTTTTATTTACTTTTTTTTAAAACAAAATAAATTTTTTTCAACTTTTAATTTTTTTTTAAATTTTTTCTTAGTTTTATGTGATCTTATTTTTATGGAGCTTTTTTTAGCAAGAGTAACCACCCATTGTTAACATTTATTTATTTATTTCCAAGTATACTAAACTTTAAGGCTTTTATTTAAAGAAAACTTTGATTTTATCAAACAAGTTTTGGATTCATATAAAAGACTCGCCGGAGCTCCTTCAAATCCATTTCCTGCCGACGCCTGTCTTAAATTTACATAGAAGACTGTTTTTTATATCGTAATTCCAATGGGTAGAAAGGCTTTTGCAGTGATTTGATACTATATTATCATTATCTAAAGCTTAGATTCTACATTATATTATCATCATCTACATCGATCTAGTCCCATCTGCCCATATATACAAGTATTTCTATCTACTTTTTTCCAAAAAGTGCAAGCTCAACTGAGTCCCCAAGGAGCAATAGGACTTCAAGTGGATATTATTGCCTGTTTCTATGATTTATAGGACTATTTTCCTGCCATCTACTTGTAGCTTAAGTATATCCTATATGCCTCAAGTAAAGTTATGCTCGCACCTATTTAATCGACACTTTTAGTTAGGAGATTTGCATCAGATTTGCATCAGATTCAAAATCAATATTGAGAATGGCGGAAAAGCAGGCTGGCTTTTCCAGTGGCTGTCAGCTTAGCTCCGCAAGCAAAACTAATTACAAAGCTGGACCACAAAGCAACGAGTCCGTTTCACCGAAATGATTTTGCCACAACCAGAAATAGAATCCAGCAGTCAGAGAATATATTCGCTGTTTTTGTCAAGCGTGCAAAAAAGGCAGCAACGGCAACGGCAACGGGAACTGGGAAACTGGGAAACCAACAAAACCACTCGACATGTCAACTGAAATGGAAATGGAGTCGCATCGGGTTAGAGACTGAGGAGAAGAAGGAGCGAGAGTAGGAGAGTCCAACTTTTTGGCTGTGCGCTCCTGGAGTGACATGAAAAGGACATGTCACACCGTATGCGCACATTAAGTGTAGCCACAATTTATCAAGCCGCATAAATCTAAATAGAGTCTGGGAGAGTTGGCAGTCGTTTGGCTTTGACATTGGCATGGGCGCATCAAAAAGTCAAAAAGCTAATTTGCATTTAAAAGGACAACCAAGGAACGGAACGGACCAACCAACCAGCCAAACCAACCAACCAACCAACCAACCAACCAACAATGATGCTGACGTCGTAGCCATCGCCTGGGCATGCATGCAAAATATTTTAGCAATATTTTCAATTTAATAAGCCAAGATAAATGAAGGAGGACCAGAGGGGCAGAGGGGGAGCGAGGGCCAATGCTATGCAGAAGTAAGTATATTTTCCTATGTAGATTTAAGCACTGCACACTTGGGTCTGACTTGGCATATGTGTCCCTTGTCCCGTGTCCCGTGTCCTTTGTCCATGTGCTTATTTGCATAGTTTGGTGAGCTGGGATATTTCTGTCAATATGCCATGCACTTCATCAAATGACTCCAGCTCCTGCTCCAACTCCAGCTCCGGTCTGCTGGCACTGTGCTCAGTCGATAAGACTTCTTTTGTGCTCTTGATAGGTTAACTCTTTGCTGGCTTTCACTTAAAATGAGAAAAGTTAAATTACTTTGCTTATTTAGCCATATTTCTAGATTTCTAGAGACATGGCATATAATATTTCAAATTTACTCAGATGCACACGATATGCAACAAAATGTTCATCATATTTTGCTGGCTTACCAATCAAATCCCTTTCAGCCATCAGAAAGTATTTAAATATGCTCAAGCAGATCCTTTGTTGAACTGTTGACGATATATTGCAGTCATGTCCTTCGCTTCCTCCACTCGAATCACAGCTGAATGGGTCTATTTAGTCAGTTCTTGGTATTGGCAGGACAGTGAAATTAGCCCATAATCAAATAAGTTAACGAGCAGTAACCAACTGACAATTGACGCGTATAATTGCAGTTTGCAGCAAAACTCAACAATCGGCAGAATTTCAAACCTTATTACCTAACGGGACAGATTACGAGTATTTGTTTGCAGACTTTATCAAATCAGAGTCAGAATCTTGGCAAGCGCAGGAGCTGAAGAGATGTGAGTGTAAGACTCAGGCAGGACATCAGGTCCTTGCGGTCGCAACTGAAATGCACTGATGCGTGCCGCAAATGGGAGCCAATAGAGCAGAAAGCACAACTCAAGTGGCCATAGGACGCAGGACGCCGGACGCAGGACGCAGGACACTGACCATAAGAAAATCGCTGGGGCGTGAAGTAATTTCGTAGGCGTCGCCAAGACAGACAATCGAAGCCAGACACTCAGTCAGCCAGGACTTTCGAAGCATTGCCTGAGGGCGGTCAATTTGATTTTTCAATCGTTCTTAATTAGCATTGGGCCCCAATCTATTGACAACTTGTCAACCCTGGCCCTGGCCCTGGAGTTGCCCATATAATAACTGCGATAATCACAGCGATGACAACGATAATTTGCATACATAAATCTCATCCTCGTTTATACACAAACGCTGTCGACGTCTGCTTTGTCCGCAGGGCAGAAAGGATATTACAATATTTTTTCAAACCCTTTCAGGACTTTAAGCCCGTTTAGAGCAAAAGCCTATTAACAACTTACTCGGCTTTTTCCATTGCACCTAACACTCAACTGCTGTCAACTTTTCTGTATGCTTTTCTTTCCATTTTTCTTTTTCTTTTTGCATTTCGCTGCCTTCTCCTCTTCTTGCCTATTGCAACTGACAGCTGTCAGTGGCATTTCACAATCATCCGGCGGAGTAGCTGTCAAGCTGGCAGCCTGTTGCTTGATTTTCCTCTAGCCTCCGGCACATTTCAACAACAGTTTGCACCTATAGACACACGTCTGACATAGGCTTCATATAAAGTTCTCTTTCCTTCTCTTATTTTTTTGTGGATCAACTCTAACTCCTAACTCCAGCTTTAACTGCGGCTCTTATGCCTATACTCTGCTGTTACGCAGTGGCAAGAGTTGTGTAAAGTTTGCTCTTGTTTTATTTTCATTTATTGGCAGGATGCCATTTTCAGTTTGAGCTCTAATTCCAGTGCTCAGTTCCACGTGGGGGCCCCGACGCACAACAATGCCAAATGCCAAGTGCAAATGCAACAAATGTCATTAAAAGCGTGACATAAAAAAATATTTTATGCTTGCATCTATCGCACAACTTGGTTCTTTTCATGTGTATGCATTTATTATACCCTCTGCACATAAAAACTGACTCAAGGGGTATATGAGTTCGATCAAAATCGAAGTTAAATCTCAGTTATATCTAACAACTGATTGATGTATCTTATGCTGGTTGAGATACTTTTTAGATTTAGATACAATTTGCGAGGTATCTGCTAGTCGAGCAGCTAATTCTCACTCGCTTTATGCTGTGGGTTTCCTTCAGCTCATTTTATGCGGCAGCTTGGCGAATATAAAAGCGCAAATGGCATTTCGCGTGCGTTTTGAGGTTGAGGTTTCACTCTGAGGTTGAATGACCTAGGACAATAGATTTATGCTTGGGGTAGTTGCCGCTGCCGCTGCCGCTGCCTTCTGGCCGCTGCCTCTGCCCGCTGCCCGCTGCCCGCTGCGTTGATTAAGGGCGTTTGCTTCTTTAAGAAGGGTTATTACTGCAGCCCTTTTGTTTGGTCGGTGGCCCATTTCGATTGCCTTGCATAATGTGCTTCATTAAAGACGTCTGCGTTCCGGTGTTTAACTGTACCAATACTGTGCCAATTTCCCAGCAATTTTCAAGCAATTTGACGTGCCAAACTGGGCGCCCTAATGAGACCAGGTAATGCCTCGTACCCAGCTCGTATCATAACAGAATTCCCACGTAACAATGCCCCAAAGTGAAATTCCAACCGCATGGTGATTGGCACAAGCTCAAGACCTAACGATGCCTCCACATGGCCAGACGCCATCGCCATCGCCATCGTCGTCGTCGTCGTCTTTGGGTATTCCCAAAAGCAACAGCGGCACATTAAGTCGACTGGCAAAGAGCTGCAATTTTGCTTGGCTTCTTGTTGCTTCGCTTTCTGGCTGCATATTAAATATAACACAAAATGCATATTAAATGGCATAAGCCACGAGAACTGCCAATGCCAAAGCTCCAGTCTCAATCCCAATCCTTATACCTTTACCACGTTTTAGACAGGTGCAAGGCAAATACTCTACGAATGCCAATCCCCAGTAGCTTAGCTGTAAAACCTTTAAGACTTGACGCAAATTCTTCGTGTTGTAAAATTTTATAAGTTTGCTATTTTGGGTTTCTTTTATTTTGTAGCCGGGCTAAAGAGTTTACTTTAGTTGCACTTGCATATAAAACGAGCTTTGCTTCAAATAATATACTAGACAACTTATAAGTATCGCCACAACTTTAAGTTAGTTACCCAAAATTGAGAAGAAAGAAAGCTAAATATATATTTTAATGCTCTTATATAGACAAACCTTTTCAGTCTGGAGCAGCTGCTTGAAGTCTAATCAAATACGTTTCGTAATTAATTAATTAATTAAAAACAAAACACAAAACGAAATTTGCATATTCAAAGGTAACTGTATACCTTAATATATACATCAAAAGTAATATCTATTCTGTGCTCAGTCTTAGCCCAAAGCCATTAAGATTATCAGCAAGCAGCTTGGAGCAGCCATACAGGATGCAGGATACAGGTGGTTTGATATTCGAGTCCTTGCGACTAGACGGGCTGCAGCATAAGTATTTATATGATGATGAATGTGATGTTTGGCGTTTAATTATGATGGACTCAAGTTTCTCAATTTGACTTTAGTTTCCAGCAACTAAATAAACATCAATATCTGTTTTTATTGAGTATTGCTTGTCCTTAGCTTAATATTTTACTTAGAGGCGGACAGTGCTCAAGTCTGACTCCTTCTTAAAGTTGAACAAGTTTTGGCAAGCAGCTCGACAATTAAACATAAACAACTTGAGCGCCACCTTCTTGGTGGAGTCTTCTTAGTGGGAGCTGCAGCTGGAAGTGCTTGGAAATAAAATCCACACCGTCTAATTAAACAAACTCCGAAAGTCGACGTGTAACCACCATAAATGAACATTAACTTGAAAATCATAAAAAGGAGTAAATGAAAAACTCTCCTGCGTATCCGTCGCATCGTCGCGTCGTCTTTATACATAAACAAAACTCAGACTCAAATTTCATAGCATAATAAATGGCGCACAGTACTCGTACCGATGCAAAGTTTTCCCCTCTCTTCACTCACACTACCCCTTCTCGCCTTCGTCCTTCGTCCTTCGTCCTTATCCTGAAGTGATGAAGTAATGAAAGTGTGCGCGATGGCGAAAGAAAAATTACAATTCACGAGCGCAGCGGAGTTATGAACTTTTGACGTGCTAAATAATGCACAGGAAAGTGCCTCCTGCTGGCTGGACAGGGGCTCCAAGGGGTTAAGGGGTACTGGGTACATGCGGATAAGGGGTACCCAGGGGCCTAAGGTTTCGCTTGGGTGGGGAGCCACTTCTTTATTAACTTCAGCGGACGCCTGATGATGATGAATTTTATATAAAATACTTAAATACCTGCAATTTAACTTTTGTTCTTGTCCCCGGAGTTGCCCCCTTGCCCCTTGCCCCCTTTGCCCCTTGCCCCATCGACCGGACTCCAGTCCGGACATTTCAATATGCAGCAGCGCGTGTTTCTTTTAATTTAAATTTACTTTACTTGGTTTCCCAGCGGGTTAAGGTTGCTGCTGAAACTAATCAAAAAGCTATAAAAAACTTATTTCCACGAGCACCCGGATCGCTGGCAGAAATAAAAGAGAATTCCGCTGATATGATATGATTATTTTTCGTATTTTTATGTTTGTCTTTCACTCTTTTTTTTCTATTTTTTACTTGGATTGAACATTCATTAGGTTTCACAGAATAAATGAGGAAATTCCACAGCAAACAGAGAGTAAAGGGAGTCCTTTTAGCTGTTGAGTCTAACATATCTTTTTTTATATGAAAATAAGTAGAGATATACACAACACAAATTTATGCTTAGCATTGAATGAATGGGGTTCAACTCTTTCATTTTTGAGTTAAAAGATTTACACTATGATTCAACACTTTAATCTTTCTAAATATAAGCAAATGGCAGGCCGAGATTCAATAATTATCGTTATCATGAAAAAAAAGCAAGACCTGTGTACTTATTAATTTGACCAGTAGTGTACATCTCATACTCAAAGTTCTTAGAGAAGATCTAAAGTATTCCGGAAAAGAGTTATACATCACTTAAGAGGGTGTTAGAAAGGGTCTCTTAAAGGAAAGTGTACATCTCATATAGTATCTTTCTATATAAGATCTTATAGAATCTGGAAAAGAGTTATATCCAAGCAATCAGAGAGAGTGTAGCAGAGGTTCTCTTAAATGGAAATCAATGTAGATTTCTTACCATTCTCTAAGCTCATACTTAAAGATCATAGAAAAGACCCTAAAGATTCCGGAAAAGAGTTTTATGTCAGACTTAAGAAAGTGTAGCACAAGATCTTCTAAAGGAAAGTGAACATCTCATACTCAAAGATACTATAGAAGATCTTATAGAATCTGGAAAAGAATTACATCCAAGCAATCAGAGATAGTGTAGCTATAGTGTATGTTTCCTACCAATGTCTAAACTCATACTTAAAGATCATAGAAAATACCTTAAAGATTCCGGAATAGAGTTATATGTCAGACTTGAGAGATTATAGCACAAGACCTCCTAAAGGAAAACTCAAACTACATCTCATACTTAAAGATACTATAGAAGATCTTATAGAATCTGGAAAAAAGTTATATAAGGAATATAAGGAAAGTTTACATATCATACTTAAGGTTCTTAGAGAAGAACTTAATGAATCCGGAAAAGAGTTATATGTCACACTAAAGAAAGTATAGCACAAGGTCTTCTAAGGGAAAGTGTACATCTTGTACTTAAATTTCTTAGAGCAGTACTTAAGGAATCCGGAAAAGAGTTATATTCGAGACTTAAGAAAGTGAAGCACAAGGTCTCTTAAAGGAAAATCAACGTGGATTTCTAACCATTTCCAACTAAACTCGTTCCAAGCTGAAGCTATCAAATTGCCCTTTGTTAATTACACTCGATGCATACCAAATGGACGTCAAATAAGTAGATGTAGTATATGCTCCAGCTGGTCCTTCATCAGAAGCTCACTGCACTTAGCCAGACTGTCATTCGAACTGCATACACATAATTAATTAACGGCTGACAGCGCTACCAACCGGATCCCATATCCATATCCATATTCCACCTCATGACTCCTCCCACTCCCATTTCCACTCGTACTTCCACACTGAGGAGCTCTTTCAGCTTGCCACTCGCCCTTTAACTAACAGAAATGTCAAAAATGCAAGTGACAAGTGTGAAAAAAGGACGAGCACAAGAAAAACGACACACGGCCAGAAGGCAGAAGAAAAACAAAAGCCAACTCAGAAGACGACACACACACACATGTGTGCACATGTGTGGGGCAGCTGGCCTTGGTTTTGGGTGTTTTTTGGGGTGTTTATTGTCCATGTGTGTGTGTGTGTGGGTGTGTGGTGTGTGTGTTGTCTGCTTGAAGACGTCGCGCATTCGTGCGCAGCAAAATAAATTGAAATTTTAAAATGTATGAAATTAATTTTTGGCGCGCTTGGAGTCGCTCCAACGCCTTTGGAACGCCTCGTCAAGCTGCCTGATGATATCATATGATTATTTATCTTTTACGCACACTTAGATACCAGTCGACACATATGCAAAATGGCAGCAAGGATGTGCGTGTTTTGGTCCTGCTCCTGGTCCTCGTCCTGATCCTGACACTTGCCAACACTTTGTCAAGTTTTTAGTATGTTGTCAGCTTTTTTGTCTTAGCCCCAACGTCGACGCGTTATGCCCTTTTTAAGTCATTTGTCAAACACTTTATATGACGTCATCTGCTAACGAAGCCTCCGACTGTTACTAAGCACATCCTTTTAACTACTCTATACATATATATATGCATAAAGATGGGTGGAGTAGCTTGTGAGTATCCGTTTCCAATCTCTGAACTATCGTTGTAGAGTTTTCTTTGGGAATTCTAGGGTATTATTTAAGCGATATGTCGACAGGTTTTCGTTCTTGTTAGTTTAAACTTGTTGTCTGCCCCCAAAGTATCTTGTCTGTTGTGGAAAATTTACATATAGATTAGTAAAAGGATTGCAAGTGCGAGAGTATCAGCCCACAATGAAAGACACTTGATGTGCCGGGCCTGAATGCACTTTGGCAAATGGTTAACCATCATCATGAATGAGTTTTGGGGCTATGGAATGAAAATGGAAATGGGAAATGGGCAATGGGCATGGAAATGGGCATGGTCATGGGTGTCTGCATTGCATAAGTGGAAATCATTAAGTGCCGTCCGCATCTTGTAAGCTGATGCGTAATCCTCATACCCCCAACCCTCTGGTCAATTGTTTTCCGTGCGGACAGCCTGCCGTACATTGTTGCCATTTCCGTTGGTTCTGGGCCAGGTCCTCAGTCGTCCACAGTCTCATTCTCGTACTCGTACTCGTCCTCATTCTCGTCCTGTTGCTGGTTGCCTCTTGCATTGTGAGCGCGCAAATCCCCTGACAACACTTTGCCTTCCACGTTATACAAAGAAAATTTTTGCAAAAGCAGTCGAACAATCCTTGAACAATGCATAAAATAATTGCACAGCCCAGCGAAAGTGTGTGTATCTGTCTGTGTGTGGGAGAATTGTTGGAAAGTTGTTGGTCCTTATAAAGCTGGGCACAATGTCGATGTCGATGTCGATGACTGCCAATGGCTGATGGGCATTAAAATGCGAATGATGAGGCTTAAGTAGTTACACACAGTGGCACAATTGGGTTTCCCTTTAGAATTCGACCTGAGAGGCTCAAGTGATTCTAGCATATGTGGAGTAAGGGGTATATTGCATAGTAGAGTGCTTAGCCTGTCCTGGGGTAGTGCTCTCATTTCTTGATACTCCTCCAGATGATGCCACATAAAGCATTCATTCATTCTGATTATCAATAATAAAGATGAATGTGTTCGATGTTACCAGCCATTTACTTCCATCTGCCTAAATACAATCGCTTAGCAACTAGACAAATTATATTGTTAAGCTACACAGAAGATATATATATATAAATAAGTATATTATATATTAAAACTGGATTTGTAATTGAGCAAAAGCACAAGCTTTGACAGCTAACAAAATTATGTTTCCTCTTTCGATGAACACGAACTTAAAATGACCAGAAAAGAGGATATACCATATATACATACATACATACATCATACTTACATCATACATACATCATATTTACATAATTCTTACATCATACTTACATCATACTTACATCATACATACATCATACATACATACATACATACATACATACATACATACATACATACATACATGCATACATCATACATACATCATACATACATCATACTTACATCATACTTAGATCATACATACATCATATTTACATCATACATACATCATATTTACATCATATTTACATCATACTTACATCATACTTCATACATACATACATACATACATTCATACATACATACATACAAACATACATACATACATACATACATAAACATTCACACAAGAAGAGACCAGAAAGAGCATGGCCTTACATGAGCTTAAGTACTACATTTGAGAATCGAGGAGAAGGGCCGTTGACTCACTTAAAACGGGTAATTCTTAGGATTGTCGCAAAAAAGAGTAGTAGTAGATAAAGTTGAAGATAAAACGCACTTCTGTTGTGTAAAAGATAATTTTGAATCAAGAACAACAAGATATGTTCGTTAAGTCGGACTTCAACTGTATTCATAGGATACATTAGTATCTTTTGCTGTTTAAAGCAATCTGAAGAAACCAAAACCAAATCTTAGAGAAGTTTCTGCCATATCTTGTCTCTGACTTCACTTTTTAACTGCATTTCGTTGATGGCTTTCTGTAAACTTTGCCCAAATTTTATCATCCAGAGCAGATTCCATTTCAAATTTGCACTTCTCACATTATTGGAGTACCCCCCTACCACGCCCATTCCCTTCCCCTTTTTGTGGGCAGGGAACATTAAGAGCAATAAATGCAATGGAAAACAGACAGCAATAGCAAAAGTAACAACAGAAACGACAAAACTGTATCATTAACATAAAATTTTATGTTTATGGCAATGATGAAAAGTCTACACAAATGCTGCAACGGCTGTCCAAAATAAATAATTACCATAAACAGCAGCCAGCAGAAGGTGGTAAAAGGAGCCGGAAGCAGGAGCGGGAGTAGGAGCTGGAGGCGGAGTCCATGTCAGGTTCGCATCATTTGGTGTGACAACCAGGCTCGAGGTACGCCCCCCGATAGACAACAAAGGATGCAAAAGGATTGAGTATTCAGCTGTGGGCCTCAGGGCAGTTGATGCCATTGGCATTTATCAAATGCCTGAGCACCGAGTGGTTCGTTGGTTCGTTGGTTCGGTGCGTCGGCGGGTAGGTGGCGCCACTCCAAGTGGAGGAGTGTGAGAGGCGTGTGTTGTTTTAACATTGGCATTCTTGTAATTACGTTTTTACTCTCTTCACTCCACTGTTAATTCAAATTTACGTTAATGGAAAATCATTACGCACAAATGTGTAAAGTGCACTTTTGCATTTCATTTCATTGCCTGCCGTGTGGCAGCTTTTCAGCAGCCGGTTGCATTTTAATGCATTTTCCCTGCGCTTCGCAAATAACTGCCAACTTGGCTGCTGCAAATTTTTAATGAGCTTCAAGTGCTGTTGGCAGCTGTGGCGGCTGCTTATCGCTGATAAGCGTGCGAGCAGCACGTTGCAAGCTCCAACCTTGGGCCCAGTTTTTGTTCAGATTAAAATTCAAGTAGGGGCTCTTAAATTGGGATTGGGGACACGTTGAGTTGACAGTCTTCTTCGGTTTGGGTTTGGGTTTGGCAACTTACGTGGTAAAGGTAAAACCTAAAATTTGTGGACTGAGACGAGGGCAAAGCCTAAGTCGCAACTTGAAGGTTGCAAAGTGAAAATCGATAAACGTGAAAAACGCAGAAAATTGTCAAGCAAATCAAGCCTTTTCCTTCCTTTTTAGTACATTCCATTAAAGTATTAAAGCTTGAAGCTCAAGCTGAAACATTTCCCAGCTAACAGCATAACCTTTATGAGTGGGGAGCACGCACAACTCCCTGTACATTTAATCAATACCCAATGACCTTGGGAGCTTTGTATGGAAGCATAAAAAGCACGTGCTGTCAACTGTGTCAAAGTCAAAGTCAAATGCTTAGCGTCGCACCACCCACCACCCTCTAGGAGGCGCTCCCTAAACAATTTTCACTGTCAAGGCCACACGCACCGAAGTGCCGGCAAGAGCCAACAAAGGAGAAAAAAAAAAGGAAAAGGAGGGAAAACGAAGGGACGTCCGTTGCCGGCCGGCTCGACCTTGAAGCAATTTCAGCAAAGCTTTCGACGAGGCAAATTTACCATGTGCCATTTACCACACAAATGGCAGCCACTTGGCCTTGGCGGTGACATTGAAACTTCGGAGCGCCCCTAGCAACAAGCGGAAAAATCTTCTCGTTTTAAATCTTCTTCTACCCTCTAATCAATCGCATCGGAAAGTGGGTATAAATAAGTCTTGGAAGGTGTATCTATGGACGTAACCAGATTTCTCCTGGATATCTCTCTTAAGAGGCTGAATAAGGTTTAATTTTGAATCTTATCCCAATACAAAAAGAGGTTTGAAAGGGAAACAATCTGCATAATCGGAAGAGGGAGAAAACCGCTTCCACTCAACAAACTCTTCCTGCAATTAGCCTTGAGCTCAATTTAAATTGTCCATGGATATATATAGATATATTATATTGTTATTCAAAGCATTACAACATATTTTCGATCCTTGAATCAAATTCTTCAATTGGTTTCATGATTCCGACAGGTCAACCAACTGGAGACGCCTACATAAAGGAGGAAAGAGGTTACATTTCTTCAGAAATAGTATTCAAAATATGAAAATCTGTTAGAATCTACAGGGTATCTACTTGCTGAGCGATGCCTCTTTTAAATTGTAACAACTGTAATGACATTTATTTTAGTGTGTGCGTATTGCAAACTAGCAGGAAGTGGTTTATCATAATAGATGAGCCAGCTCTCCAGCTTGGGGGAGCTCAAGGCCAAAGTCAGCGTCAGTGGAAAATGTTTGCAGGAGCTGGAACTTTTTGCTTGAAGGTTAAATTTGTATTGCCATTGGGTTGCGGCCCCCTTCAATGGGGGCCAAGTTGAAGGTTTGGGATATCCTGTTCAAAGGAAAAGTAATAGAAAAAAATAGGGTGTCAAGTTGAAGGAGATGCAATGCTGCTCCTTAGCCATGAAACGCGAACAGAGGCAGCTCCGATGACATTTGAAAATAACTAAGCAAAAGTACAGTTAACGATGAGGGAAAATAACACACACTTGACATCAGTTAAGTTCTAAGTTCGAAGAACAGTAACTAACAGTAACTTGTGTTAAAATTTATGTGCGTATAATTCAGTTGTTGCTGTCGAGGGGAAAACGCCTATTTTCAGCAACTGTTGACGTTCAGCCAAAGAAAACTACTCTCAAGGCATTTGAAATGCATTCGAAGTTCGAAAACATTCGAAGTTCCCCTCAAATGAGCTCTGCTCTTACGCAAGCTCGGGCAAACCCATAGAGCACAGAGCGAAAAACCCCTCGTTCGAAAAACACCCTCCCTTCTGGTTCGGGTGCTTACGTTACTTTACGTTTGACGTTAGAGTGCATAACGTAACGCAGACCGACTCTCCCGAACACCAACTGTCTCTCTCTCTGTCTGTGACGCTAGCTCTCTCTCTGTCTATCTGTTTGTGGTTTACTCTCTTTCGAAAGGTAGCAAGGCCAAAACCCAGCCGTGACTCTGACTTTTGGGGTGGCGCTGGGACTTCGCCCGTCATCGCTGTCTCTGGCTGCGGTGTGAGTGGCTGTGGTTGGTGGTTCAATTGGTTGGTTGTTGGCATAAACAAAGCACACTCCATCTACCACCACTCCCGCGGTGTGTGTGTTCTGTGTGTTCTAGGGGGGTGACATTTGTTCGAGCGAGCGCCGTGTTGCTTCCTAGGAAGCACGAGCGACATCGTCGTCGTCGTCGTCGCTGTCGTCGTGGATTCAGTTCGCTCGCTGCCAGCGCAGCTATTTTATAAAAGTGACTGCGGCAAGGATATTTTCAGTCAGTCCACGCAGAACCTTTGATAAGGCAACACCAGACGCAGGAGTAGCTTTTTCTACAAGCCGAATAGCTTAACGTATCTTCACTTTATTTCCAAGTGGAAAGCTCAAATATTTTTTTGGCGCCAAATGACAAGAGACAAACGAAACTATTCAAAAAAATATTGTCAGATTTAAAAAAAAAAAAAAGTGCAATAAGTGGAAATTTTTTTTCTCAAGTTTTGCTTAAGTCAAAAAAATTGAAGAAGAAATCAGCTTGAAATGGCAATCGCATATTTCATACCCGATCAGGCGCAACTGTTGGCCAGAAGCAACCAGCAAAGTGCGCAACAAGCAGCGGCAGGAGGCGTCGGCACAAACCCAACGAGTCCTACACAGACCGAGTCCCGACAGGCCCAACAAGGACAACAGCAACAGCAACAACAACGTCAGCAGCAGCAGCAGCAACAGCAGCAACAGGAACGCGCCACCGGCTCACATTTTCGCGCCAACATTTCTGTGCCTCTGGGACGCGAACAGGGCGCAGTTTATATGTCGGAGTTCGGCTGCTGGGAGCTCTTGGCCCAATTTTTCTGCTATGCCTTGCGCATCTACAGCTACAATCACACACAGCGCAGACCGACGGTTATACAGATTTCGGTGGAGATCAACGGCGGCATAACCGAGGCAGATGCAACTGCAGAGTATCCACAGAATGGAGATGGCGATGGCGATGGAGATGGAGATGGCGATGGAGATGGAGATGTGACTGATGCGGCCACAAAACAGAATTAGATTTGGTAAGGATTGGTAAGGAGATGACTAGACGCCGCTGCTCATTGTACAGTTTTTGGTGTCAGCTCAATCAAAGCGCATTGTGATTTTTGAGGATAGATGGGATGTAAACGCACGAGGGGAGTTTGTAAAGTTCAAGTGCTTACAGGACGTATTTTATATTTGTATGTAAACGATTTTTGTGAAAATTCGAAATTTGTCATCGATTTGCTGAAAGTGATATATTGTTGGTACTTTTTGGTGTCAAATTTTTGTAGAAATTTTTAGCCGAAGATGAAGATGAAGTTGACGATGAGTTGAGGAGGAGAGGAGAGAGAGGAAAAGCATTTTTGTAAGCCTAAGTTAAAAAAGAAAAGGGGTAAAAGGTTTCGGGTTGTAAAGTTGGTTCAAATGGGCGTAGCTGCAAGACTTAACTATTCATTATACTTTCAACAAAAACAGAATACTCATACTAATAACACATAATAATATCGTACACCTACTTAGAATCTGTGTCTACAACTAAACAGTCAAATCATTACTATCATATTAATACAAATACATATGCCACATAAGAATTACTATATACACAACTATATGTCAAACTTTTGCATTTCTCCTAGCATTAAATACAGCTGTACTCAGAGCAAATACACATACTAAATGGTATTCGATGAGGTAAACACAGAATTAATAAATGTAACAAGATAAATACAACAAAGACAACAACTACATTGTACAAAATAGATGTTAAGCTGACAATATCAATAAATTTATATATATGTACTAGCAAACATTGAATGAGTGTCAATAAACTAAATACAAAATGAAAAATGAAAAAATACAAATTACAAGAACGCAAAGCCGCCGAACCGAAAAACAGCCAACACTTAAATAAAAAATAAATAAATACATCAAGAAAAGTAAAAGATATACTATGAATTTTATATAAATATG
This sequence comes from Hirtodrosophila trivittata, assembly GCA_035045065.1. Classification (NCBI taxonomy): domain Eukaryota; kingdom Metazoa; phylum Arthropoda; class Insecta; order Diptera; family Drosophilidae; genus Hirtodrosophila; species Hirtodrosophila trivittata. Next base: position 6,619,396 of record JAWNNK010000066.1, on the reverse strand, counting down.
AACAATTTGAAGCAATTTTGATACCATTATATAAAAATATCTATGCATATTTTACTATTATTATTGATTTTAGCCAAATTAAAACGATATTGTTTATTAAACATATTTTTTTTACACTTTCTGTACGCAGCATGAAAAAATAATCAAATGTAATAAATTACAATACATTTGTAAGCCACTTAAACCTTTTTATAAGAAAAAAATAAATACAAAAATAAATACAATTTTATACAACAAAATTATAAACGAAAACCAAATCTTTTTTCTTTCCTCTCCCAATTACCGAAATTTGCCCTTTTCCCATTTCCCGACGGAAACATTTTCTGCCCTTTGATATTATTTTCACCTTTTTCTTTATACCTTTCATTGTTTTAGTTGCGATCCAGATTTTTCACTTTGAATTTACTCATATCCAAAAAAAATATACTTATCGACATTTATCAGGCACTGAAAACAACTCTAAAGACATGAAAATCCAAGAAATGAAATTATTATAAAGAAAATGTGCCATGAAAAGTTGGAAAACATCAATGTTTATATTTTTCCCTGAACTGTCTAAAACCTATATTAAACGCATACTCATAACTAATATATAAAATATAAAATTTTTTTAAATAAAAGTAAAAGTTTTTTAATAATTAAGTTGCAATTTTTATTTAAAAAAAAGAGTTTCAGTCTCTGAAATTAATAGGAAACTTTGATATTTTCTATTAATATTTTTTTATTAATATTTGAACAGTCTTAAGTTGAAATAATTATTATTATTGGAGGAGCCTTTATCCTTAAGTAAGTTGTAAGCTGTCTTAAGGACAAAAATCAGAGTTGTCATGAGTCACGAGTTGAGATTTATTCAGTTTTGTGGGCAAACTTAAAATATCATCTGCATTTTGTTCTACGAAACAGTCGGGATTCCTCCACAAATCCAATCTTTGGGTTTTTTTTAATATCAGTTTATAGTATATAATAAATTTCCATAAATTGAATATGTCTTTTTCCACTACGAATTTATCGCTGAAAAAATCTTCATCCAACTCAGTCGATTATCACAGTAAATCAGCCAATTAAATCGATAGGGAGATATTTCATGAATATATTTATATCTTTGCATTTAATATTTCATATATGATATATGATATACCCAAAAAGACTGTTCTGAATAAAATCTTTTACAGAAACTATCATAAGAAGTTTGTGTAAAAGATTTTACTCATTTAAAAATGAAGCATTTGTATATTACATATTATATTATATTAAATTAATTGAGATATTTTCAATATTTTTCTATCTTTTATATATTAAAACTTTGGCTGGGAAATATTTTATTTGAAATGAGCAACCACTTGACTGTATTTATTATTTTTATATTTTATTTTATATTTATTATTATATTCATTATTAGTTTGCCATTTTTAAAATGCTGTTTAATGAAATAAGTTTATAAGTTTAACTTTATAAGAATTTTATAATATAAGAGAATTTATAAAATCCCTGCCCTAAACTTAATGAAATAAATAAATAAAGTACACATTTAGCAGCAGAAAATATCACATATAGTTTTATATAGCCAAGTCTATCTGGCCATATCTGGCTGTCTCCTGAGACAAAGCAATTCTATTATCCATAGGAAGAAGTGCTTTTTCCTTGTGTCCCACTGGAGGTTCCTTCCAATTGATGATTTCCCTAGTCCCAGCGAGAAAAGCAGACAGTTTCCTTCAAGTTCTAGTACCTTGACATATTACAACTGCTGTAGGTCTGATTCTCTATAACATTATTCTCTTGTCGACTTTTGGGGCTACCGCAGATTCTATCAATTGCCCAATTTGAAAATAAGACACCTGGAGGCAGCGAAGTCTATTCAAGAAGTGAATGAAAGTTCCACTTTTCCTGAAGCTCTATAGACTTTTCTCTCTATGTACTTTTCCACCATGTGAATAGCTAAATGTTGGCACAAGCAACATTTTCTTGTGGTAACAGAGAGAAACTGAATCTCACCTTTGTTTGTTAACTCGAGTTGCCCTTTGGGGGCGATGTGTCAACCCTTTTGGGCTGGCAGGACGACCCCGTCGATTGCATACAGAAGGAAAGCAACATTTAGCGATGCTTATCGCCAGAGCCAATATGTCACCTCCAATGGAAAACAATTTCTGGTAGAGCATATTTCTGTGGTGTCATGCCACAATTTGTGGCAAGGGTTAAATTAAAAGGTTACGCTGCTTAAAGCGACCGCAGGAAAAAGTGAAAGAGAAACAGATAACCAACTGAGCTTAGAGGCAAATGCTCAAGTCATCAGGGTCCTGCACCCCCGAAAGGACACCCGAATCCCGGAGTAACATCTGTGACAAATGATCGACGTTTCAGATAGCTCGGACAGTTAAAAGTCTTTTTTTCCGAACAGACTTTATTCAAATATTTCGGGCTGCTAATTTGCCGCATTATCTTAATTTAAATCGCGCAAAAGCGCAATGAACATATTTAATTGTCGTGACATGACATTAAGCGACCTCAAAATTAGGGTCCTTACTCGACCCGTGCCCCGTCCTGCCGCGGCTTCTGCTTCTGCTCCTGCTTCTGTTTCCTGGCTGGGCATTACCCAATGCCTGTTAGGGTTAAGTGTTCACTCTTTTTTCATAATTTGTTTTTTCTGCGTGTCGCTTGATTTTTGGCAACGATAAGCGACTCGGAAATTGTAGGGTATGCAAATGTTATTGTGTGGCCAGCTCCCGCTTTGTCGCGTGTCCTGTCTGTATGAAGGATTGCAGTTTTAGCGCCTCGCAACAATGCATGCGATGTGAGTCTGTGTGAGGCGTTTAATGATAACATATTTGTAGTTCATTTCGAAAAAGGACACATGTTTAAAGTTAACTCAATATAGAGTGGCACACTCGAACACTGCGAAAGTATTGGACAGGATCAGTGTCCCTTGATTTGTTTGCATGTCCTGTAATAATGGGTTTCCTTTAGCAGCAAAATGACTCAGAGTCACCTCCCACTATTCGCATGCACTTTAAGTCGAAAGCTAATTACAAGCTAACCTATTGATTTTCTTTCTTTCCTCGACAAAGTACACTAACCCAGGATAGAGGCATATGGACGACGCCCCCGAGCTGCGAAGAAGAACAATAGTGACCCAGTTTCTTGACTTGGACAAACAACGCCCCCGAACGCAAATCGAGGCAAAAACTGAAAGTGGAGCAAAAGTGAAACGCAATATGACTACAAACGAAGTTGAAGCATAGTAGAAGGTGATACATATGTCGGAAAAGGCAAATCAAATATCAAAAGCGGGAAAAACTTAGCATCGAATGGGGGCTCAGTAGGCTTTGTTGGGTTAACGTTGAAGTTGGAGCTTGGGTGAGGGTCCAGTTAATTGTTTGAAGTGGCCAGACGCAGGCTTCTTCAGATTGCTAGATTGACATTTAGGGCTCAAGTCGTAGGTTCATTAATCTTGTGATTCATTGCCGAGGTTCAGACTATTTCTTTGCGCTTAAACGAGTGTCAACACCCACAAAACCGCAGGCGGTCCCAATAAAAACTTGAATGTACTTCTATGCGTAGCATTTTCCCTCTGAAAACTGCATAAAAAGTCTCCAAGTCCGGGAAAATTAATGATTTATTTACGTCTTGCACTGGGGCAACACCTTAAATTAGTTGAAAATAACCCAAGGTATACCCTATACCTATATATATATGTATATATATATATATGGAGTCAATGGTTTATGAGAGCCCATAAAAGAAGTCATTTTGAGACGGTAACTGCTGCACGTTGCCTGGGAATATGATTAATTACAGCACAACGAACGTTGAACGCATGTTGCAGTTGCACTTTGTTTGTTGGTCCCAAAAATTTGTTGCCACGTTCAACAATTGCGCTTCATTATCGGCGTTTGGACAGTCAACGGCAACCAGCGACCAGCGACCAGCGACCATCAACTGCAACTGCAACAACAAGAGGAAGAAGAGGGGCAACGGCAGTCAATTACTGACCAGTTGCTATGTTGCCATTGCCTGTCTGGGGTTTTTCTCATTTTTCCCATTTTCCTCAACTCAACTCAACTCAGCTCAGCTCGCTTCTCGGGTGTTGTTGTCAATGTCCTGCTGCGCTATTATTTGTCTTGTGTCAGTGAGCTGAGCTCTTGGGCACGTAGCTCAGCTCAGTTCAGCTCAGCTCAGATCTGGCCTGCCTTGCCCTGGCCGTGTATAAATTGCTTTACGGCACTTTTGGGTCATTAACGAAATTGAAAATGCCTGACAAAGAGTTGCCTGGGCTGAGGCCCAGTTTGTTGTGGCTGTTAGCTGTTAGCTGGTAGACTTTATATTATATCAATGCCACCTATTTTGGTAGTTGGCCAATCATTAGACACCAACAGTGCGGACGCTGTTGGGGATACTGGAGCATAAAAATGAGACCACTTGTCGATACTTCAATGAATCCATCTCAACCTTATAACTTATATTGCAGTATAAGATAATTTTATACCCGTATAATAACATATCACATATACTTTCGAGGCGAGTATAATGATTCATGGGTTAAATCTGCTTAGTTACGCTTCAATTTCCCATTTTCTTATGACAGCTAGGGAAAATTGCATTTAGTGAATTGTTCCCAGGGCACCCGCTGATGACATTGATTAAGTAGCACTCATTGACCTCTGTCCAAGCACATCTATTGACAGGCTGACTTTTATTTGCATAGTCGCCCATCCTTCAGGCGGTTCAGGCGGTTGCCCTGGTCGCTTATCGCTTTGATCCTCGCCGGAGAGTGACGCGTGTCAGCAGCATGCAAATTGGCCACACCCCTTATATGTCAATAGGGCGGACTTTCTATATACATAATAATAGATACAGATAGCAGCAAATCGATTTGCTATAGATGAAATTAATAAATTTGCTCAAAGTGACATAATTAAGTAGCCCATCCGAGCGGACCAGCTGACCAGTTGACCAGCTGTCTGTCTGTCTGTCTGTTGGTCTATTGGTCTGTGCGACTGTCTGATTGTCTGACCATTATCCTGGGCATACACTCCATCATAATAATGAAGTGTAAATACTCGTTGATATTTTCGGCTTTCCGTATATTCCGAGGAAGCGAACAAAGGTTCCTCTCGAAGTCGACTGTTTCGCATTGGAAAAAAGTCACGTGCCTGCTAATCCGTGCAGTGAAAGTTGTCTGCCCCTGTTTATGCCCCTGGCCCTGTCTCTCGTCCTGGCTCTGCCTGGGCCTTCGAGTGTGCCCGCAATTTGTTACGCTTTTATTTCAGTTGCCCCGAGTGAAAGGCGAACGCGTAAATCTCACACATGAGCTGCCTGCCTGCTGCCAAACAGTCCTTGTCCTTATCCTCAGTCTCAGCCTCAGCCTCGACCTCATCCTTATCCTCATTCACATCCGCGTCCTCATTCTTTGCTCCCTTTCTTGTTGTCGTGGACAGCCAGTACCTACTTAAAGTAGCGTTGATTAAATTATCTCTAGGGTTAAAAGTGAGCCACGCTCGTGACGTAATTGATAATAATATCACTCTCTGAGTGTGTGTGCGTGTGTGTGTGTGTGTGTGATTAACTTGTTAAATTGTTATGCATAACATTCTCAAATATGGAAATTATTGTATACATATTTTATGTTTTTCTTAAAGAAAAACCTGATCTCTTTTCTTGATCTTTAAATATGCAAATTATAAAAAATTTCCAATACTTTTCTCAACAATCCTTTATAGGATCAACGCCCTAATTCGGTTTTATTATTCCGTTTCTCACGCTACTCAACTTGCGATACTTTTTACACATTTCCACTACATAAAGTTGATAGAAAAAAGCGATGAGAGAGAGCCTCCTATTGGTTTATACCCGTAAATATTATGAACCCTTCCAAAGTGGCAACAACTTCGCAGGGCGTTGCAAATAGCTGCAAATTACACACACCAACTGCTTGGCAGTGAGGCAGGGAGGCAGGGGGGCAGGCAGCGGATATTTACAGAAATTTGCAAACAATATTGATTTCAAAGCGATCAAAATAAAAATTAATCAATGCACTTAAAAATGCGCACGACTTAAGTGCCAATTGTTACGCACAATGCAAGAGGCAACAATTTAAAAATATAAAAAATAAGGAATTCAATCAAGTGGAAATGTCAATGGGTCATGCAGTACAGAGAGAGGAGAGAGTGAGTGAGTGAGTGAGAGAGTGAGAAAGGGTATCGCATTATCCTTTACAACTTTAAAGTACTCGAAAAGTCGACTAATTTATAACTTATGACCGAGTTGGTGCGGCGCGCATAAAAAACAATTTTCCATGCCACTACAAAGCGGAGCAAAAGCCAAAATTTGACATGAGTAGCGGCCGTTTAGGCATCACCCTCGAAGCCTTAACCAATCCTTAACCCTTTACACTTCACCCCTTACCCTCAACCCAAGCCCAAATCATACACAACACATGTGTGTGAGCGTGTGTGTGCATTCTACACATGTCAGCAAGCGAATTAATCGATGAGAAATGATTTATTTAGCGCTTGGTCGCGACGCTTCAATGGCCAGTCGGGATTTGCTCGAGGAGAAGATGAAGAAGGGTTGCCAACCCTTCCGAAAACTGCGCACCCAAATCAAATTTAAACTGTTTTCAAAACTGCATTCAAAGTAGGATCGAGGCTGCCCATTGATGGGCATTTATTGGCTTTACCCACTCTTCCCTATTCAACCCTAACCCTAACCCCAATTCCAACTTCCAACTTCCAATCCCAATCCCAATTCCGATTCCAAGGTAAAAAATACTTCTATCAACTGCATTTTTGGGTTGTTTTCATATTCCTCTTTTTTTTAGTGTGTGAAATTCGCATTGCATTTCCACTCAATTCTCGATTTTTTATTATTTTCGTCGAATTTCACACTGCATTTTTATGGTTGCGTCTTTCAAAATATTTATGACTGAGCACTTTTATATGTTTTCTTATAGATTCTTTTTGTATATTTTATTGTTTTGATTTATTTTGGTTATTTGTGTGTTTGACATGTGGATTTTGATTGATTGGAAAAGGTACGCGATAAATTTGCAGTAAATTTGCTGCAATTAATAAAACACAAAGCGATTAAAACGCAAAAAAGTACGTAACAAATTTGTGAGAATCTTTTTATACTTTTAAGCAGCTGGGAAAATCTTGAAAAAAATCTTAAAAAGCGGAGACCGAAATTATGTGAGTACTACAGATTTTTTAAACTAAGTATTGCCGAGTATATTCTATACATAATTAACTGTTACTTTAAGCAAACTAAATATATTTTTTATATTATTTTTAGAGTAATGAAATTTCTATGTCATAGTTTGGGTCATTTGCTGAGGGTTTTGAGGGAGGTTTCGGGTTGTCAAATTGAGGTCTAGAAGCTGAGGCGTAAGAGAAACCAGATATCTAATGTTATAGATTATAAAAGAAAGATTCTATAATCATAATAAACTAATGAATTTTAATGAATATGTGAAACAGATACACAAGATTTTGATTCTTAGGTAGGTTTTCTAACAAAATAAGATTTTATATTTTCCTACTAACTTTTGGACTCTGCCATCTTTTGTTTGTGTTAAATATTGTTTCCTATAAATATCAATAAAATATATAAATTAATAATATGCACAATAAAACATTATATAAGAGCAATGCGACTTATTTAAAGCACAAGTTCCTTAAAGAACTAGTAAATACTTTATGTAAAGTGAGTCCTATTGAGCTCGAGTTATGCTCCGAAATTTCCAATTTTTCTAACAATTCAATTTCTTTTTTTTACATTTTAAGCTCATTCGATTAACATTCATTATGAATTAACTTACATACAATAAACAACTTTTCGTTATCCATTCTAACTTGGCTAAGATGAGATTTCTCTATTTTACTGTATTTAAATTCTCTTCATCAGAAATTTACTTTATTAAACAGAATTTCGCGTTTTCTCTGCGATTTAGTCCAGAATGACGAGACTGCAGACTTAATTAGATTATTATCTAAAACCTTTCGTCTAATTCTGATAAATGAATTATTAATGCACCCACATGATCCGATTTAGAAGCGGATGCGATGCGTTGCTTTTAGCAAAATTGCAACTCTAACAATGTTAACCCTTTGACGCAGGACGCAGGACGCACACAATTTGCGGTAATATTTAGACGGTAGGTCCCTGTTCTGTTCGCGATACTGTTCTGAGTGGCTTCGTACTCGAAGCGTAACCAACGGAGGCTACGTGCCGCAACAAGAGGCAAAAATGGTATTTTAAAAATTCAATTGAGTGGCACTAATTGAAAGGGAGTCGGGAACAGGAACAGGAACAGGATCGGGATCGGCTTTTGTCCGCTGCGTCGGCGGCCAAAAATTGATTTTGACATATTTATTTAGGCGCAGTGACAAAATCTGACCCCTCGAAAGGCGCAACGAATAGCGGTTGGATTGTCAGTTGTCTCTGATAAATTGGCTCTTTGACTGGGCTCAAAATGTGCTGCTGCTCCTGCTCCTGTTCACAATTTCCGCTCGTACCGCCAGAGTTTATTCATCTCTTTAGTTTACACAATTTGCCTGGGGCCAAAACTACTTTAAATAGGCCTAATGACATCCGTTCTAGTTGGCTCGAAGTGTCGCCTTTCTAATGTGGGTAACCTTTTATTGTTTTCCACTTCCTAATCAGAGGCGGCTCAGCTCATTGTCTGTGCGTATCTCTGTGAGCTAAACAGGATGTGTCTGTGTGTGCGAGGTTAAGGGTTGTCCTGTCCGAGAGCTACGACTACTGACCGGGGCTCCCCACATTATGCTTGATGTCCATAGAACTGTTGTTATCAGTTTTTATGGCGGCAGCGATCAAAATTTACGATAAATGCTTTAAATTTTATACACCTAAGCAACAAAAAGTTGGCCCTTTGTTTTGTTAAGTGAGCATGGCTAACTTGATTTGTTAGAGCTCATAAATTTGCGGCTTGAAAATAGACTAGATGACATCTCATGTGTGTCATATGTGAAGGAGTTGCTTGCCTTACCCTTATCCAAGGGAAAATCTGCACCTGCCTGTGGGTGGGTGGTTTTTCCTCTTTCTAAATACTATATGAGTGCATAATGAGCGAAAGCTTTTTGAACTGAACCCACACCACACTTTCCAGCTATTTGTAAGCAATTATATGAGACCGAGAGTAGAACCCCCCTCCAAGGACTTTTCCATCATTTTCCTATACATGTGTACATACTGCGCGCCAATTCAAAAACAATCATCAATCTCTGTCTACAACTGTTAAAAGCGCATGCATTTAAATTAGACATTTAAGCCACTGGCTGAAGTGAAGAGGGAGATTTCCCCAAAAACTCAAAGCCAAAGCCAGAGCTAAAGCTAAAGCTAAACCAAACCCAAACCAAAATCAAGTGTCATATGCATGTGGGGGACTCTAGCTTCTTCCTCCTCCCTCCCTTGGAGTCACTCTTACCCTGCATATAATATAAATTTCCACAGCACTCCTGGTGTGATTTTTTATGCAACAAGGGAAAAAAACTTCGATACCTTCAGTAACAGACGCGAAACTCGCCCAGGAAACACTTAATAGGATTTTCAACAATTTTTACTATTTTGCTGTGGCAGCTACTGGTTACTGGTAACTGGTTACTGGTTACTGGTTACCCGTGAGGTAGTCTGCCACTTCGTCAAACTCTTTTTTTGCTTTCTCTACATTTTTCCATTCCAATTTTCTTCTTTTTTCTCCATACTTTTTTTAATTTTCCAAATATTTTGCCTTTACGGCTGGATACAAGGATTCAAGGGTTAGAAAAATGCCAGCGCACCCTTTTTGGGTTGTCGCGTTGAAAATTCTTGTGCACTTTTTGCTTTCGCTTTGTTTTCTGTTTTCTGTGAGCTATTCAGGATATGGTTATTCCTTTTTGGTTGTTTTGCTGTTTTGTTGTTCCTGTTGGGCTTCACGCACCGCATAACATTAAAATTCAGATTTTGATTGATCATCCTGTAGCGGAAAATGTGTGATATGCGATGAGAATCTGGCTTGGAGTTCCCGCTTGATTTCCCTAATGGTTGTTTAAAGCTTGTTCGACACTATTGTAAATTTGCCGAAAATCAGAGCCTGATAGATCGAATTAGCTAGCCAATTGATTTAAGTTTATGCTAATACCAACTTAATCCATTTACTTCCATACTTCCAGCAGCTGTAACGAGCATTGCGAGTCACCCCTGGATGAATATTTCCCAGGTTAATTTCCAAAAAATCCAGTGCCAAATCGTATATCAACTGCAAAGGCATTTTCCACACCAACCTCCTTCCTTCCTCCAATAAAAAAATATATCGAAAAAAATGTCCATGCCCAACGGTGGCCACTTAAATATTCATGAATTTTTACGCCACAAAACGCGCGATCCATGAGGAAGCCGCACAGCCGAGGGGAGCGGCAACTGCACAAATTCGATTAACAACAATGCATATTGATGGAATAATTGAGCAATTCTAATGAGCCACAACAGCAGCAACAAATTGCAGTTGCCTCTGTGTTTCGGTGTTTCCAAGGAACCGCAATATTTGCATTTGATTGACAACAAAGTTAATTGAGTGTGGAGCTGGGAGTCGGCAGAATTTGCATACAGCCGAAGGAACAGTTCGAAGCTGAAAACAAACATTTATTATATTTAACTATGATCTTTTTTTTTTTTATTTATTTATATATTATACCCTTTGGGACAGAGAGACAGAGAGACAGTCGGTGGGAAGCTGGTGAGTGATGAAGTTGAGGTGAGATCTTTCGGGTCTAAATGTCATTTCAATGAATTTATAATTGGAAATGATGTGATTTTTTGTTCGAGGCGAGCTTTAGCTCACAATAAATTTGCATATATTTATATGTTGTCTGTTAAACGCTCCTGTGACTGTGTTTAATTAATGATTTTATGCAAAGTTTTTCTTATTTTGCATACATACACACACAGTTGTTGTTTTTTGTGTGTGTTTTTTAACTGTTTTTGTGGAACACATCATTAATCAGGACCTTAAATAGCCCGGCTTGTTGCTGCTGAACTCATTAACCCTTTTGTTCGCGTTTGACATTTCAAGAAAAAGAGCAACAAAGTATCTTATATAAATATTTGCATTGCTACCGTTTTTACTTTTGTCTCATTGAACACACACACACTCACACTCGCACACACACACTCAAGGGACACGTGGGAACTTTGAGAACGACGCAATAGGTGCGCCGCGAAATCCTTATTAATGATCCTCCTGGTGTCACGGAGCCTTTGAGACTTTTAATTAGTTGGCATTTGACTTTTTGGCACAGCTGCCAGGACGCAGGACTCCTTCTAGGCCAACCCGCTGTGCACTTTCACTCTCACTCTCCCTCTCACTGAGATGTATATCCTGTATCGAACATCTTAGCTTTTGGTATTATGTAAGCCAATATATCAAATAAATTCTTATTGCCATTGTTATCGAGATGCACATTAAGTCAATAAGTGGGCAATAATACAAGTTACACGTTGTAAAAAACATGCCCCGTCGGGGTTGTCTCTCTCAGAATTATGCCATATTTTGTAAATTGCTAAAAACTTGCCAAAGTGCTGAGCACGAGAACGCAGAAAAATTGCCACGATAAACAACAAACAGAGGTACATTATGTCAGCCATAAGAATTATAGCCGATTGTCCCAGATAAGCCTTGACTAATGGGGGCAAAATCAGCGGGCAGCTCTCAGGCCCAACCAAACCTATGGGGGGACTACTTAGAGCTAAAGTTCGTAGCGTCGAATCAATGAATAATTCTTATCGAGGAAATGATGGAATGCTGCAATAAATGAATATTTATCTCGATCAATATGAGACTCAGACTTTAGTCAGAAGCTCAGCTACAAAATTTTGTATCTTTTCACATTTTATATAGTAGATCTTTGATGCTGTAATATAATTAAAATAAATCTTTACCTTTGAAATAAAAAAGAACAATAAATATATCGATCAATAACATTTATTAGGGTTTTTATAAATTGAAAATATATATAAATATTAATATATTATAAAAAATTATTGAGAAGAAGATCTCCTTTGTAACCCATCCGCTGAACTATTGCAGAATATAGTTTTAATTTATATTAAAAATTTTTACTTTCAAATTTTTGTCAACTGCTAATAGTTGACATTAAATAAATTAAATAAATCGTATAAAAGTAGCTATAAAAATAATGAATAATGAATAGTTTATTGATTGTTGCCAATTTATATTATAGTTTATAAAATAAACGCAAATAAATCAATCATCGATTTTATTAAAACATGAGAAGGTACACAGAGTTCTTCGGAATGAAGTAAGAATTAATTTTTTAAATAAATACTATTATTATTATATAAAGTTTACTAAAATTCGAAGCACATATAATTTGTTTATTGAGACATCACTTATTTAAGTTAATTATGGAAAACTATAAAAAGTGATTGAAATATCTATATCCTGGTTCAGTGTCAATTAGTGAGTCGCTTTAGCCCCTGTCCATCCGTACTATCGCAGAGTCCTAAAGAGCTAAAGGCACAGAAAGATATAAGTATGATATATCTCTGTATCGTAGATAAAGTATATTTTAGGTATTGATAGCTATAATGTGTGAATTGAGTATTATAGAAGTGAGAATGTGTGGTACATCTCGTTTGTGTATCATTGATATTTATGCCTATTTGATATCGTTAACCCTATAAAACGCCGCTCAACCCTTTGAATAAAATATGTTAATTGGATTTAGTTCCACTGATCCATCAAATAAATAAAACAAAAAGGGCAAAATAAGCAATTCACCTTCTTCAATTAAAGCTCATTATTTGAACACAAAAAAGTGAAATTGTTACGGTTAAAAAATGTAACCCCATATGCGGGTCTATGATAACCCATATTTGGGTTAAGCTTTACCCTATCAGGCCTCAATTTAGCAGAGGAAAAGTCACGGAAAAGTCACGCAAAAGTCGCCGTCAATAAGAAAATCATAATTAATTGTTTAGTAATTCGGTTGTGTGTCTAAACATCATTAATATCTATAAGACTTGACAATGTGCAAAGGCAGCAACCAGCCAGAACCTTAACCCACCACTGACTGCGGACCCGCATACCACCCCGAGGTATCAAGGCTTATTTTAATTAAACGCGCGGATTAAAACACATCCCAAAGTTGCCGAGACTTTCGCACTTTGTCTCCCAGACAAATTGGTTTTCTTATATTTCATTTTCGTTTTCGTTTTCATTTAATTCTTTTTTACGGAAGTAGCCCCGCCATGTAGCTATATGCATATGAATAGTTCAAGAGTGCCATCATTAATAAAAATCATAATAAAGGCGTGGCAAATGACGTCACGTTTTTGTGATTAGCACAGCTGAAAGGATTGCTACTCTCTCTGAGTATTTGTAATTAGATTTTCGTCTTCCTTCTAATCTATTACATAACGATGGCTTGGCCCTGAGTCCTCCTCTTATGCTTCACTGAATCCGGCGAAGCACTGCAACCTCGAAAGTGTGACAAATTTTATTAATTGTTGGTCAACCAAACGGAATTTGTCACAAGAAATGTGCATGTTGTCAGAATCCAACAAATTATATATTATTTTTGTCAGATAAATAATAATAGATAATAATTAAATATATATTTAAACTTCTTCCTTATATTTTATATATTTGTTGCATATATTATATTATTTTCATATTGTGCAACTGCACAATTAATAATTCTTTATTTGAGATATATAATAATAGGTAATAAATTAAATATATATTTTAAGCGAGTATTCAAGGACTTCCTTATTATTTTTAAAACTTTTTCTTTTATATTTATTATATTATAGTAGGTTATAAATTAAATATTTATTTAAGACGAGTATTGAAGGACTTCTTTATTCATTTAATATAGCTACAATAATACAAATTATTATTGTATAAATTTTAATATTATATTAATAATATTTTAAGCGAGTATTTCATAATTTCTTTATTATTTTTTATATATTTGTTATCTAACATTTTATATAAAATTATATTATTTTTCTTTTTTCTTTACAGTTAAATTATTCTTTATTTGCGATATATAATAGTAGGTAATAAATTAAATATATATTTTAAGCGAGTATTCAAGGACTTCCTTATTATTTTTAAAATATTTTTTATTATATTTATTATATTATAGCAGGTTATAAATTAAATATTTATTTAAGACGAGTATTGAAGGACTTCTTTATTCAGTTTTTAGTATTTTTTTATGAATATTATCTTGTATTATTTTTATTATTTTTAATTAATTTAGCTACAATTGTACAAATTATTATTGTATTAATTGTATAAATGCTTGTACTTGAAGCGAGTATTTAATAATTTCTTTATTATTTTTATATATTTTTTATATAATGTTTTATAAAATATTATATTATTTTTTATATAATAAAACTACAATTAAATATTCTTTACAGTTAAAATATTTTTTATTTGAGATATATAATAATAGGTAATTAATTAAATATAAATTTATTCAAAGTATTGCAATTAAATATTCTTTACATTTTTATATTCTCTACAATTTTTATGTATTTATATATTTTTATCTAATTTTGTATATAATGTTAAATTATTTCTTATATGTTTTATTACAATTTAATATTCTTTATAATTAAATTTTCTCTACAATATAATATTCTTTATTGAGATATTTAATATTAGGTAATATATTAAATATATATAAAAAGCGAGTATTCAATGACTTCTTTATTATTTTATATATATTTTTTATATATATTATATATTTTTCATATAATTAAACTGCAATTGTTTCTACTCAAAACGCAAATCGTATTGTTCAAAGTAAATCTACATAATTATTTGATAACAGCTGCCTGAATTATTTCAAATTATTTGTTTTCGAACGAGACATTCTTTCGACTCATTAAGTCCTCAGAGCGAGAGAGCGAGAGAGATCTCTCAATTTGGAAAATGCTACTTCATTAAGTCAGAGCTCAGTGCATGAAATTATATTTAATGAAGCAAAAATAATACAGAAAACCACAGAAATTTCGAAGGTAATAAATTGTGAAGTAAGCGCCAAACTCTCGAACGCAGGAGCACACTTTAACCCTAGGTTGCCAGTCAAATTCAAATAAATCTTAAGCAACTGCAAAGTAGTCGACTAGACTTGGAAAAAAGCGAGACTCCGAGTATACATTAAATTAAATTGCTCAACAGTTTGTAATGCGGCACATTAGTGTCAAGCGTTGACGAGGACGAGAACGAGGACAAGGACAAGCCGAAAGGATGCGCTGAGACGAGTATGCTGAAAGGGTTAGACCGGGACGACATTAACACGTTGTTAGGACATGCCGCTGACAAAAGGACTTCGAATGGAAAGGGGAGTGGGAACGGGAACGGGAATGGGAACGGGATTGGGCATAGGCAGCGGTTCGCGTTCGGGCTGGCTGCGGTGCTGCCGAAAATAATTTCAAATTTATAGACAGGACACACTGGTCCAGCGGAGTACAATGGCCCGCCTCCCTCCACACGATGGGACAGTCTGTGGCTCTAGGTTTTAAGAGATTTATGTCAACACTTCTGAATGAGCATAATTAGTGGCGAGTTTGTCCGGGAAAAACAATTTACATGCAATTTGTTGCGTTTAAATGCTTTTTATATGCAAATCATGGTCAGCTGGCCAGGAAGTGCCAGCAGCACCAGGATGCGGTCCACAAGAATGCTCCTGCAAAAAGTGGCATTTTTGTAACCGAATTCCTATTTATGATTTTTAATGAGCTTGTTTTTTATGATTGATGCAGCACTTCTTCTGTTTTTTTTTTCGGGATGCTGTTGCATCTCTGTGAGAAGAGAGCATGAAATTTGAAATTTGAAAATTTTTAATTTGAATATTTATGACCAACGGTCATATGTATATGGCGTGGAAATCTTTATGATCCCCTTGCATAAAATTAAGTAGATAATTTCATATATTTATATGTGTAGCCTCTCAGCCCAAGTTAAACTTGTTTCTTAAGGCGGAAAACGCGTTGAAATATGTGAATTTTAAAGCGACATAATTATGTATAGGATTTTTCTTAAATTGAAATGTTATGCAAATTTATCTGGGAAATAAGGGACTATTAGAACAATAAAAAGTACTGTAAAACAAACTTCTTTCAATTAAAACTATATAAGGAAACTAGTTATAAATATATATATTCATTTCAGATATATTTCATATACAGAATTTCTAATTAGAATGAGCAGACATTCAATATTGATAGCAAGGATAGCTGTTTTATACAGTTTTAACTAAACATTATAGTATCAATATATCGATATCAGATATATCAGATAGAACTAATAACTATCCATTACTTTATACTTAAATAGGATATAGCTTTTGTCCTGGTTTCCCACTTTTCTTTTGCGGCGAAAGTTCAATACACCTGAAGTCCATTGTCGCCTAATCGTTATCAATTTCTACCATTAGCTTTCCGCTGTCAATCAAGTTTATGAGTTCTAATGACAATTCACATTTTTGGTTTTTATCACGAGTCTGTCATCAATAAATTAACTCGATACAATGGCAGGCTAAGGAAACACGCGATTGAGCAGCTACCAACACAAATCAGAAGCAAGAGTAGCAAAACAGCTCAAACGAGCTGCGATTTTTTATGGCTCTGAACTGGCTGAATTGGCTTTATAGTCAGTCATCGTCGTCGTCGTCGTCGTCGTCGTCGACGTCGTCATTTCACCTTTGTGTTTTGGCCCCGACTTGTGAATGGGACTGAAATCGAATGGCAATGCACAAAGCGCCAAGCGCAAATCGCTCAGCACAAAACGCAGACAGACAAATGTCGTCGCACACGAAAAGTCAAACTTAATTTCATTTTATTTATTTATTTAGCCATTGACAAGCAATGCGATTCCCCAAGCGATGCAACGCTTCGCATTTTACAACATTATTTAATATTGCCCGATCGCCTGGCCATATCTGCCACATCCAAAACTATCCAACTGCATCCACAGTGCCAGTTGCTGTCTCCGTGACTTTTATGCGCAATTGCTCGCTAATGGCCCCAGCAGTCATCGTTGACGTCGACAGAGACAGCGACAGCGACAGCGACTGAGACGCTGCTGCCTCCGTTAAACGTAACGTCATTCACATCATCATCGTCGCCATCGTCGTCGTCATGTCAATGGGATGCCGGCGGGCGAGTTGCATTTTTCACTTGACTGTCAACGGGCAGCGTATAAAAGAAACTGCAAGCCAAAGCGGACCAGCCAAATCCGAGGGACGCACCAAAAGATCTGGCCTAAACCTCTACTGACACTCCTCAGACCTCTTCTGATTTGACCAGGAATCGAAATTATAGCTTAAAGATATGTTATTATAATGAAGTTACATGGGAAAGTATCCATTGAGAAGCATCTCTTAGGAGCAACAAAAAGCAAGTAGCACTTCCTTTCGGAATCTCACATATTACAGGCAGCTGCTCTTTTTCAACTTTAGTCTGAACTGAAAACTAAGCAAGCTCACCTCGTATTAGCCAATGTCATTGGCAATGAAGTGCTCTTGGCCAAGATCCAAGCGAAGTCGTCATTCATCACCGAGTGGGTGGGTTGCAGCCAAATGCCCATTCGACTACCTGTGTGCTGATTGAATGGTATTAGAGGGCGTGGGAATGATTTCTGTGGTGCTCAACATCGTGGAGTATCGTATATATATATATATATATAGTATATATAAAGAGTATATATAGTTTGATTATCTAGTTGCTAATCTAATTTAGCGCTTTTTGCTGGAAGAGAAGAGCGCAGAACTCTATTCGAGTTTACGAGCTACCCAACCGACGTCATAAAATCTTAATATATGAAATAAAGCTGTCATAAATTTTCCTTAATGCGCTTTAATTTAATTGTCAGTGAGAAAATGCAATGAAAATAAATTTGCTTTAAGTAGTTGAATGCTTAACTTGGCGCAGAGCACAGCAGGTGTTGCACCAGACGATGAAAAGTGTCTCAAGAAAAGTCTCTCAACGCAGTGGAAAATCATTTGGAAGTAACTGAAGGAGTTGGGTTGATTGAAGTGGATTATCCTGGCGTCAGGTACGCATAGATTATTATACCCAGAGTCAGAGTTTCCGTGAAGGATTTCAGCATTCTAATTTAGTCGCATGAAAAATAGAAATTTGAATGCCAAGCGACTGGTGCCTGGTCCCTGGTGTCTGTTCTCTCTAATTAGAGCTGCAGCTCGAGAGTTCATTAATAACCGAGTGCAAGTGGCATTAAATCAATTAATTTGAATAGTTGTGTCAACATTTGAAACAATTTTTCAGTGACATGGCGCGTGTTCCACGAACCCTTGACTCTCGGATCTGGTTCTCTTTTCGGGAGCTTAGACAGGCGCACAGTTTGTCAAGATTTATGGGCATTTCTCTTTGTTGGGGTCCAGCACGTGGGGGTGGCACGCTCCACCGCGCCGCATCCCATAACAAAGTGTCAGCTATGGTTTTTGACTTTACAAATTCCAATCAGTCGACCCGCTAAACCGACTTCTAACATTCCAATTGGAAATCCCCGCCAGACATAGACCAATCGCATGATTTATCGCTGCGACTGACACACAAAATCCTACATAAGTATTAATAGAATATGATGAGGGATATGCGAGATCATCGTTGACATCCATAAAACAGATCTTGGATACTTGAGAGCATTTCCAATTAAGTGAAATCATATGAGATTTAAATAAAAACAGATTCTTTGCAAATCTTTTTGCCAACTGACTGACAAAATTTATCTGGTCTTCGGTTTGTTTTAATCATTTTCTCACGTCCTGACATTAAGTTTTGAATTGTCTTCAGCACCGCAATGAATAATTTGTTAATTAATCAAAAACTTGAGTTTAGAGCACAAACTTGACTGCTTTGGGCTTGTTGAGCAGCTTTGTCGATTTTCTTCAAGTTTTATTGAAATTTTCAGAACGCATTTGCTGCGCTTTTTCTAGCAAGAGTCATGCGTGTCAGCTCACAGAAGGGAAAACTAAATAGAATTCAGCAAGATTAATGAACTTTTATAAATCAAGAAACGGCAACAAAAGCCACCGACATCAAAAGTCCAGCTCATCAGTCAGTCAACCAGTCAGTCAACCAGTCAGTCAGTCACTCAGTCAGTCAGTTAGTCAGTCAACTCGTCAAAAGATGAAACTTACCTGGTCATCTTTCACTTTGGACAATGGGTGGTGCTGATGCTGCAACAGATTCAGATTCAGATTCAGACTCGGAGTCGGAGTCGGAGTCAGCGTCTGCGGTGGCTGCTGCGGCATAGTGGCAGTGTTAATAATTCATGTTTCAATTAATTGCCATTTTGTTGTCATCGTGGTGCGTACCCCTTTCCCTTGAGGAAGGTGCTCGCTCACTCAACACCTTGACCAGTTGACCAGTTGACCAAAAGGCCAGAGGGAGCGGCGCCGTTGTGTCTGGGTCGTTCTTTAGGATCGTTTCTTACAAATTATTTTTGGCTTTGAAGTGCCAAGACGAATTTCAAGTTTTTGTTTAACTCTCATGCCAAACAGAGAGTGCACAAGTACACACATGGAATTAGATGATTAATCCTCAGATGCTGTCAGAACTTTTTGACTGGCATATGGACCAGAATTTCGGTGGACTTTTCTGCGCAATTTGCTGTGATTAATTTTTCCTCTGATTTTCGTCGGGTAGCCAGTTTATGTTCTGTCTTCTCATTGTCTGTCTATTCATGAGCTTTACAAATGGCTGCACTTTTTGAGAAGGTTTTGTCCAAGAATACAAGAATATATTATATTTACCATCCAACAATATATAGGGTTAAACTCATCCTCATAAAGGCGCAGAATAGATGACATGAGATTTCTTTCATTCTCCGCTCTTCAATTATTCTGCTCGTTTATATTATTTTTGTTATTATTATTGTTAAGCTTATTAATAAAACCAGCTGTAAAACTTTTGTTACAATCATTTTTAATGTACTCTTATTTTAATTTATTTACTTAGGCGATATCCAACCATCTCTTGGTTGGAAAATATTATTTTCTTACTATTTATTGATAAGAAACTCTTTCAATATTTCTCTTTCCCCTCTTTAAATTGAATATTAATATTTATATTAATTTCTTGCAGGATTCAGCTCCTATAATCTATACATAAAAGCTGTAAGTATTATCAAACTAATTTATATCTAAATTTATATTTTCATTGCGTAGTTTTTGCGTTCTATGGCAAA
This sequence comes from Hirtodrosophila trivittata, assembly GCA_035045065.1. Classification (NCBI taxonomy): domain Eukaryota; kingdom Metazoa; phylum Arthropoda; class Insecta; order Diptera; family Drosophilidae; genus Hirtodrosophila; species Hirtodrosophila trivittata. The sequence continues at coordinate 6,599,154 of JAWNNK010000066.1, read as the reverse complement.
GTAAGATTATGCTTTGTTCTCCTCAGTTCGGCTTCAGTTTGTCATTAGCTTTGGCATTGACATTCCCGTGGAATTAAGTTGTCTGACAATTTTTTTGAATATCATTTTCAAGTGCAGAAAAGCGATTACACAATCCATTTCATAACTTACTGAGCTCATAAAGTAGATTGAAAGGCTTAAAGTGGTCGCAGCTGAAGCAATTCGACAAAGCCAATCTCTGACGATGACAATGTACTCGCACTTGAACTTGAGAGCTGTGGCACTGGCGTCAGACGGTCATGTCAGAGCGAAGATTCTATGGCAAATCGTGCGTAACTGGCGTCTAAGTGCGTCAGACAGGGAAACAATCTGCATATTGACAGCCTGTCAAAGCTTATTGTGAGCAATTTTTTAAGCACTGATAGAAGAAAACGGGAGAAAACGGGAGAAATCGGGCATTTTCTTTGTTTTGTCAAAAGCAGCCACAGGAATGCTTTGACGAAATGCAATTTACAAGCTGAGATCCATGGCAGGATACCCAGGATACTCAGGATACTGAGGATACTGCTCCGATTGCATCTGTCAATTGTTAGCGCTTGCATATTTCTTGTGTAAGGCAATACCTTTGGCTATCCACTCGACTTTGTCGTCGCCTGTCAGCACCTGATTGTGTGGCATTTCTCAGAGGCAAATGTAATTTCTAGTCTGTGCCCCTCAACCCTTAACCCATCCTCGCCCCAACAAGCCAAACAACATGCCAAAAAGTCAGACAAATGCAGTTTAACACTTGCCGCCAACGCCGCCGCCACCAATTTGCCCCAATCTGCTGCGTCTTCAATGTGGCATGTAACTGAAACATGTAATCCAACGCAACGGAACGCACCATAACCCCACAAACGACTCACGACCCACTCGCGACACACACACACACACACACACACACAGACACACACACACATCACATCAAAGAAAAACTTTTTCTATATAAAAACACGCCAGGGGGTCTCTCGATCTGCCCTACACGTTTACAGGCTGCTGCTGGCTGCTGCTGCTACTCTTTAGCCAGGGGAAAGTAGGGTCTAATAAAATAGTCTCTAGTTTGAGATCTATTCAAAATAATTACTATAATACTCATAAGGTATCATCTAGAGATAATAAGTTAAAGATTATCTGAGGTTAATTGTAAGACAAGAATTCCGAAAAATTTCTGATTTGATTTGATAAAAGTTGACGACTTACCTCAAAAGATTATTCACTTTCCTGTTAAGAATAACATATATATCATATGAAGAAATGGGATATATAGTAAAAAGATAATGCAAGTATGATTTGAGATATGATTTTATATAAGGTTAAAGCCTACTTATATACTTTATAACTGATGGATAGAAAATAGAAAGACACGACTCGGCGTCTCAGTCTCTGAAACAGTCATCATTCTCCAACCAAACTCAACATATTCATACAACTAATCATTACAGTATATATTCAATATATATCTGGATATATTAAAGAGCATTTCAAAGTCGTTGAACTCAAAACTTCTCTACTTGTAAGTACTTAGTGTGCCCTCTTCCTGTTTGCTGCTCATGTCATTGCGTGTTTCGCTTTCTTTCAATTGAATTTTCTTTTTCAGAGACCCCACCATAAAGTGTTGTATTCATTTTCGTATTCGTATTCGTACTTGAACTCCAACTGTGTTGTCTAGTGTATATTATAGGGTGATCTGCTCTTATTTTGGGCTGCTTCAAACGCTCGCCGACTTCTGCCTGCCGCTGCTCGGCGGCCTTTAATTAGCAGCGCGATTTATTTATTTATTTATTTATTTGTTTGTGGTTATCTATTTGGTTGAACCCGACTGAAGAGTGACTTACTCATTGGGTTGGTTACCCGAAACTCCTTGTTGGAGTTGGAGTTGGAGTCGGCTGCTTTTGTTGGGCATAACAAAAACAATTTCTGAGGCAAATTCCGTATGTTTGTTCAATAAACAACTCTAAAAGCAATTCGATGTCAGCGTCTGGATTCCATCGAACTGAAGAGCTAGTTATTAGTCACATACACACGTATACACCTATGTTAGTCTTGCATCCCCTGTGTGTGTGTATTATTTTGGAACATAAATTAGTTTGGGAACAGGTCCTTAAACAAAAGGGGCAAGTTCCGGCAGACACTCGACTTCCCCTGCTCGACAATTTGATTAAAATGTTGCCCGTTTTTGGGCAATAAATGTCCAATAAAAATATAATTATTACTCGCTTGGCTTACACACAGCTACACACAGCTACACACACACACACCTACGACAGCCACAGACCTGGAATACCCCTCACACTGTTTGGGTTCAGCTCGTCCCGGACACTTTATCTTTTTTTATGTGCGTGTATCGGCGCGGACTCGACTTATCTCCGGATTCATGTGTGTGTCCTGAGCCACTCCTGCACATAAATTTTATTAAGTGTATTTTTTGTTACTCTCTCTCTATCTACCTTTCTCTCTCTTTCCTTCTGTCTATTGTTACTTCCTTGAATTGTAATTTTATGTGAAAATTTGTTTATTAAGCAGCTTTGATAGTTCTCGCTCGCTGGGAAACTCATTTAATTTATTGTTTTAAGTGCAGTTTAAGTGTTGCCCGGGTAATTAAATGGGTGTGGTTTCTGCCCACTAAATTACCTACTCATCCTGCTCCTACTAGCTCATATATACATGTAGTATGTATAGATTTAAGGGCATTAGTCTTGATTTGTTTTTACTTAAAAGTTTTGATCATTTGCCAGACAAATCGTCCAACAAAAGTGCCACAAAAGTGTCAACAGCTAAGCTACCCGAGGAAATGAGGAAATGATGTGTAAATTTGTGATCGTCAACGGCATTAAAAAACACCCCGAGACAAAGACAAAAAACAAGCGCAATCTAATTAATTATTAACATATTTCATTTGTTTTTAGGCCTGCACTGGAAATCCAGATAAAAATCCCAATAAGTCATTCGAAGACAGCACAAAATGCGGGCGTTCCACGAGTTTTCCTCTCGTTTTTCCTACAGTCAGAGGGATCCGGAGGGACGGACAGAAATGTTCTCAACAAGCAACTCAATTTATTTTAAATTTCTAGCCTGTTTTTCATTTTTGCTTTTCTTCTTCGTTTTCCTTTTTTTTTATCGTGCGGCTGCCGCTAAAAATAACAACAAAATGTAGCAATAAAAGGCGTCACCTTGGCAAATGATTTTCTGGCTCTGGAGGAAGAAAAAGGGGCAAATTTGTTGCCGAACGCTTTTCGTGTTTGTTAAACACGCCACTTGAACACATTTGAGCATTTGGCCTGGGAAAGGGAAAACACACACAGGAAAATGGGGCTGAATGAGGTGTTTGTTATTTGAGTTTTGTTTATGCTCATTTTGGGGCCAAAACGCTCCCCAGCAGCGTTTTAATTAGGCCGCTGATAGTGTCCCAATGCATTTCTTCTGTGTCAGGCCTAATGCTTATCAACAGGCTTCAATTTGTATTTACTTTGCTCATAAATTAAACTAACCGATGATATATGAACAAGCCATTTATTAGCTTCAGCAAAAGGCGCAGTAGCCGGCAAAGGCTGCGCACTCAGGGTCAAAAGCAACCTGCCAAACCACTTGGCAAATCCCAATCCTGGTCTGGTCTGGTCTGCTCTGGTCTGGCCTGGTCAACCGAAAAGGGTTACGGCATGTCCAGGGCCCGTCCTCAAGTGTCAGTTTGCGGTCGTATTTCATTTCTTTTACAACTCGTTTTCCTTTTTTTTCTGTTGTTGTTGTCTTCTCCGGTTTTGTTTTGCTCGAACTCGTCTTGAAGTGGCGTCCGATGGCATTTACATTTTTATTACAAACAAATTCGTTGCGGTTAAAAATGCGCCAATGCAAATAAATTTTTAAAAACTCTACCCCTCCATCAATTGACCAGTCCTAGAATCAGGCAACTGCCAGGGTATCTGCAGGGCTACCCAGGCCCGTTCTTATCCGTGTATATTTACAAATTACTTACGGTTAATAAATCATGCCGCATGTCAAAATAAATGCATAAATTTTCCAACTGTTTATCGAAATGGTCGAGGAGTTTCGTCCAGACTCTCAATTGAATTGGTAAGCAGGCCAACAATTGGATTTGTTAAAGGCTTAGGGAGTTGGTCAAGTCGCTCTCCTACTCTCACTCACAAGGTCTATCAGTTCTGGGATAAACCATATATAAACATATAGACTAGAGTATATTTAAGGTTCGGCTTGTCCTTTCCTTGTGATTCGCTTTTTGGGGGTGGCTTAACGCGTAGTGGTCAGTGCTAAGCGTTTATAATTTTTCGATTTATAGTCACATTTATCCAGCGATAACCAAATACTGGACCAACTTGATTGCAAATGAAAATAGTCGCAGTAAGTCAAGGAAATGATTGATTGCCAGGTTAAGAACTAAAAGCATGTCACCCAAAGGAATAGTAGACAAGCCCAAAATGTCTTACCCTCCTCTTAAAGGATACGACTGATAGCGAATTTGTAACAATAAAGCGTTAACTTAAGCGCCTTTTGGGAAATTCAAAATGCCCAGCTGGGATGAGGACAGGAAGCTGAGACAGAGGCTGAAAGGGGTAGCTAAAGCCAATGATTGATACCAAATACTCGTAGTCAAAAATTACTCAATTAGTTGAGCATTAGCCGAGCCAAATGCGCATTTATTTGGGAGCCTGTTCCTAGAGAGCTACCTACTGGTAGAACCCTGACCTAATTGCTGTCTACAGTGAAGAAGAAAATGAGTGAGAGGAGGAAAATGTGCAGCGTAAATCCAGTGGCCGGTTGCAACAATTAAGTAAACTCAATTGATCGCAGACCACAGAACCTCATTATAAACAATTTCCTTATCACCACAAAAGAAGTAGAAATACATTAGGCCATGGTGTGGTCTGTGCTAGGCCGCAGCCGCGGCCGAGGCCCGGTCATAACATTAGAACCTCGCTAGACACTTTACAAAATTACCGCAAATCACGAGACATGCAACAGAACGACACCAAAAAGAGGCACAAACAAGAGGCAGCGGCAGAGGCAAATCAAAGTGAATTAGTCAAAGGAGAAAAAGAAACACACACACAAATTGTAGGAAATTAAGTACCACAAAAAGAAGTGGGATTAGACGGGTAAGTGCCATTAATATATATGAAGACGCTGCACGAGCAACCGCAACGGGCATGCAACTGCCACAGAGGCACCAGCCGATCCCAGATGTTCCGCAGAGTCTGTCGCGACATGCGTCTATCAACAGTTTTGGGTCCCAGTCTCGACTTGGGTTCACCTCCAGCTCTCCTTGCCATGACAATTAACTCACGTTACTTTATAGACTGTGCGTGTGTGTGCTGAGAGGTGGGAGACTTCAATTTACTGCCAACTCTCATACTGGAAGCTGAAGTCGATTATAGGAACTTAGAGTATGCTGCAGTCGTTAATATCAAATCAATTTGCGATCGATATAACCACATCCTCTCTTTGCAGATGGACATTCTCACACATTTGTTTTTTAGATTTCAACACACTTTGCACCCAATTATATTTAAATCCAACATCAATCAATGCAGCGTCGCTTACAGCTCATTATCCCTGCCTTTCACCTACTGACCAAGCCCCAAAAACCGTTGGCAATCAGCACGCAAAATCCAAGCTGAAAACTGAAAACTGTAAACTGTAAACTGAAAACTTACAGCCCAAAAAGCCAAAACCCAATTCCATTTGACTGAAATCCACAAAAATTACCATTTTGACCGCAGACAAATTAGTGTTATTAACACTTTTTTCTTCTTCTCGGTTTTTGTACTTATTTATGGCATTTTTTGGCAATGGCTGCAGCATTTTTCACGCTTCAGCCACAATCCTCAGTCGTCATCGTCATCGCCATCGCCATCGCCATCGCCATCGTCGTCGTCTCTGTGGCCGAGTCGCCTCTGAGTGCCTTTTTAATGGCTGCGTGTAAAAATCTGCAACTGCAACACGCCCTGACCGCAGGTTTTAATATAAAAATGTTGAGCTGGTCTTTCTCTCCTCTTGTTTGTTTGCCCGGTGTCCGACAATTTGGTAAAAACAAACAACAATAACATAACACCGCATAATGCCCGAATCTCCCTCGTACCCCCTACCCCTACCGCATTTGGACTTATCGAAAAATCCATTAAAAGTGCGTTTTTCCTCTTTTTTTACATACTTCGCCCGGTTGGCTTTGACTTTTTACCCAAGTGGGTGGCTTCATAAGTTTTCTAAATTTATGCAAGTTTTTTTTTATTCGTATAATTTATAATATAATTTATATTTAACTTATTTTGATATTTATTTTTAATTTATTCTAATTCATTTATTTATTTTATAAACGTCTAAAAGCAATCGACTATAAGAAAAATGCATGTAAATATTTATTTAAATTAAATAAAATAAATAAATAATATGGAAAACTACTGACAATTATAATATAACATAACATAAGATGAAATTGGTGTATTAATGAGTTTATTATATAATCATATTCTTATTTTTACCTATTTAAAAGTAAATCTCAATGAATGTCCTAGTAAACATTATAAAATTGAGCTGGAAATTGAGAAAATTTCATTTGGCAATAATTTAATTTAAGTTTCAATTATTTCAGGCTAGCAAATGACAGTTACTTTTATTTTATTCAAAATTTCTTTAATGTATTTAATTTATATAATTTTTTCATATATTTATTTATATATTTTATAATATGGAAAAAATATATTCTTAAATCTCATAAAATATTCACTATAAATAACTCTTAGAAACCTTTGTGCCCACCCTCGCTTTAAGCTCTTTGTGTCTTTTGCATAATGCGTTAACATTAACCGGTAGCTGTTGAAAATTTTTGCAATTTTAATAATGATGCAACCGAAGTGAACGCTGGGCAGTGCAGGTCTCGGGCTCAGGCCCAAATCGCAGATAATTAAGTTAATTAGTTTATTTAAAAGAGCGAGAGTCGGAGCACACGACCAAATAAATCAGAGACGCTTCAATTGGAAGCCCTCGCCTTGGTGAACCGATTTACGACCTACTTTGTCGGTCTCTTATCTGAAATGATATTGCCAACCAATTTGGCCAGATTACTCGCAATGCCTCCGAGTCGCGCCCCTTGTTTACATTCCTAATTGCAACTTTTGTCTGTTTTGTAGTCCGTCTGTCTCAAGTGTTTTCCACTGTCGGCGACAAGTTTATTCCTCTGATTTTGCATACCCGAAGCGCAAATTGAACATTTTGTTTGGCTGTCATTGACATGAGACAGTCCCAAAAACCATTGCTAATTTACTCCGCATCTGGGAGTCCGACACTTGAGAAGCTTTTGCGTTTGACAGTGTCACCAAATAATAACAAAGGTTGTGTGCCATTGACAGTGGCAACATTTCAAGTGATTCGTTCTTCGTTGTTTTTATGCACATTAATTGTCTGAGACTTAACAAAAGTTTGTTTTTTGTGTGTGTGTGGAAAATATGAACATGGCAATGAGAACTTTTAATGTTTCCATCAATTGTGAGTTGATGTTTTCATAAATGAAAACTGAAATTAACCAAAAACAACAAGCAGCGATTGATAAGGATATAAATCATCAAAGTGTGTGCTTCGTATACATAATTGGAGTTGTCCCAGGGATATTTTGAATATAGTTCTATAAAGTTTTGACTGGTATGGAAAACACATTTTGAAATAAGAAGAGAAAACTCAGACAAGACTCATTAGAGGAAATAGTCTTACCCTGGATGAAGGATTTCATGGAAGATACTTTCAGCAAATATCAATATTGGATAACAAACACTTAATTTATTTATTTGTATGTAGAAATATACTTCTGCCAAATTTGTTATGACAAATTTTGTAATTTTCCTCTTGCTTAAAAATATGTTTAAAATCAATTCTATTCACGACTTTTAAATTGATTAATTGAAAATTTGAATTTTGACTTACAATTTCTATAAACGTTGAATATAAGATTATTGTTCAAACATATTTAAATTGAATTAATTATTTAATAAATATTTTTTCTGACCTTTTGGGTTTTTTTTTCCCCAATTTAATAGAAAAAGTAAATAGTTTTTGTATATTAAAATTATAATCGTAATGGCCTGTGCTTATTTAAGTGGCTTAAACATAATTAATTGTTGCAAAAACAACTTTTAGTGAATGGAATATATAATTTAAATAAAAAATAAGCACTTCATGTTTGTTGAACATTGAAAACCTTTATCAATTAAACTACTCTATGGGAATATTATAGGAGCGAGAGACCTGCGTGGGACGCAGATGTGAGTCACAATTTGTATGGGAAAAGAAACAATTCGAATTTATTCACTTATGAATAGACAATTATTCGAAAGTATGTATGCATTCAGTGAAAAACCCGTTAAAAGTTAACTATGCATGGGGCAAAACAATGTAATTCCTGGAAAAAATAGCTGAGAATGCCAAGGATAATTGCACAGAGCTGCCGCAAAGGGTGACTAAGCGCCAGGTGGAAGCGATTCGAAGCTTAAACCGCCAGCCAAGACACTAACCAGTAAGCCATCTACTAAACTATTTAACTTAATTTCCATTTCAAAGCGTTTTCATTAAGTCGCTAAGAGAAATTCGATGCGGGTGCGTGTGCGGGTGTCTCTCTGTGTGTGTCTGTGTGTGCGGGTAACGGGTTACTTATGGGAAGAATGTGCTCGCCAAGTTGGAAGGTTATTATAATAGTTTGCCACTCGAAGTTGCGCCAATTTATTTAATTGGTCTGAAGTGACACTGGTAGCGTGTTAAATTGAGCATAAATTTTGCCACTCTTGCTAAACTACGAGTATTAGGTTAAATGGCCAAAAGGGGCCAAGAGCCCGTTACAAAATGCTCCTAATTGGTCCAGAGGTGCACACAGCAGCTGTTCCAAGGCACAGAAACTTCTCAAAAAGTGTGAATAATGAACGAATAAACGTAACTCAAAAGTGCTAAGCTGTGAGATACCCTCCACCCCAGCTCTCAAATTCTCCAACACGCAATTCTACTCGACAAATTCCACAAACAATTTACAATGGTGCTGAGTGCCCCTATTCGACAATAATACGAAGTGTTTCTGCAATATTATTTACATTTATCTTCCGATCAGTATGAAAGTTATTCATATAGTCAGCCATATAGTTATCTTTATAGATATCCTTAAGTTATCCATCCTTATCTTCTGATCAGTATGGAGCTATTCATATAGTTATCCATATGGATATTCATGAAGCTTTCCATAGTTATCCATAGTTATTGTCCAATCAGTATGAAGTTGTTCATATAGTTATTGATACATGTAAATATCAGTGTACATATCCATTTAATTGTCCATATAATTATCCACTAAGTTATGCATATTGTATTTAACAATATAATTATATATAGTTATCAAATTAGTTATCCATATAATTATCCATATAGTTATCCATATAGTTATTCATATCGTTATACATTTAGTTATTATGTAGCTAAACATATACATAGTTATCCACATAGATATTAGTTTAGAATAGTTATCCATATAGTTATCCACATAGCTATCCATAAAGATATCGATATAGTTATACATATAGTAATCCACTTAGTTATCCATATAACTATCCATATAGTTATCCATATAGTCATCTATACATTTATCCATATATTTATCAATATAGTTAAACAAACAGCTATCCATATTTATCTTCCGATCAGTATCAGTAATTTATCCATATAGTTATTCATTTAGTTATCCATATAGCTAAACATATAGTTATCCACATAGATATTAGATATAACTATATGGATAGTTATCCATATAGTAATCCACATAGCTATCCATAAAGATATCCATATAGTTATACATATGGTAATCCATTTAGTTATCCATATATTTATCCATATAGTTATCCATATAGTCATCTATACATTTATCCATATATTTATCAATATAATTATCCTATAATTATATATAATTATAGTAATTTATCCATATAGTTATACATATCGTTATTCATTTAGCTATCCATATAGCTAAACATATAGTTATCCACATAGATATTAGTTGTGAATAGTTATAAATATAGTTATCCACACAGCTATCCATAAAGATATCCATATAGTTATTCAAAGGTTATTTATATAGTGATCCGTATAGTTATCCATACAGTTATCCATATAGTAATCAATTTAGTTATCCATTTGGTTATCCATATAGTTATATATATATATATATAATTAGAGGCTGAGATTTATAATATTATATTTTCTCCAGCCCTCAAACTATTTACAACGGACCCGTTAAAGCTTAATTAATATGCTTATGCTTATGCTTATGCTTATGCTAAGCTCATCTTGATCAAGAATATATATATCTTATAGAACCGAATAAACATTATTTCTGGTCAAGGTTTATATTGGAATCTATGATAAGTCCCATACGAACTTGGACCAGTTCTTATAGGATTCAAAGAATATTTCCGTATTTTTCAATCTGAACAACCTGCAGACAAATATTGGGTTAGCCATCTTCGAAAACAACTATATTATATATATAACAATCAGACTATAAATGGTTATATATGTATATATATGTATCTTAATCGTTCTACTATTAGATACTCATAGTATAATATAATTATACCTTCATCGTTCTACCTGTTAGATACTCATACAATATATTGACATTATTTACACTCTTTATCGGAAATGCACGTGTTAGAGTTAAGCTTTAATGAAGAACTGCTTTATTTAGCTTCATTTAATGATTATCTTGCGCTATGAAGTCGGTTTTAATGTAGATTTTAGCCTTAAAGCTGTTGAAGCAACCCATACTCTTGGGCTATGATCATTACTTTATGCACATAAGACCTGGGTCGGCTCTTCCTGCCAAACTCAAGTTTTCCTGCAACCATCATCATCGTCGACATCGTCGACATCATCGACATCATCGTCCATAAATGCGAATGCACTCAAGCATATAGCGCAATAAACACAGGCCCAGTCCAAGTAGCAAGTGATGACCACACACTGCCCGCCTATCCGGGCACCCCAACAATGTGTCCAGCTTGCTGGAAAGGCGAGAGAGAGAGAACGAGAAAAAACAGAGGAAAAAAAGAGGAACGCTCCACGCACACTTCTTTGCTCAATCAAATGGAAATAATTGTGGTGGCATTGGCACTGGCAGGCGGACTGAAGACGAAGTGCCTCATTGTGCTGTTACCCACACTTGAGGCCCAGTTCCGATTCTAGCTGACCAGTCAACATCGTCGTCGCACTCATTGAAGTGTTGATGCATCCAGGCAAAGCTGGCCGGCACATTGATGTGGTGAACTGGCTGCATTCTCTCCTGCCGCCGATGATTTCTTTATTAAGGCATTGTGCTAATGCAGAGGAGTCTGGTCCGAGCTTCGCCTGGGACATGGTTATTGTAAGTATTGTAAGTAGCCTGGACTCTGCCAATTAATTGCCTGCCTTCTGAGTGAGTTAAACAAAGGGATTTTGTGGTTAGTTAGTGGCTAGGCTCAGCCTCAGCCTCAGCCTCAGCTTCATTCGACCAGCAGCCATGTGGGTGGCATGGGTCTTGTTTATAATTAACATTTATCAGAGATAGGCTCTTTAATATTTCATCATTTTCAACTAGAAGCTCTCAAGGATTCGCTCCAACCCTGCCCAATACATATCTGAGCTGGCTTGAAGACATCTTTCCAAGCAATTAAACTTGGCAGTCGCTCTTACCGAACTTATTGAGCGAACCCTTTGTCAGTCGACGGAACGCAAAGAAACCCTAAAAAGAAAAAGATCTTTTAGTCTCAGCAAATGCCGACACACTCGAAAAGTACAGAGCAGAATCCCAGAATGATATGAGGGGAGATTCTGAAAGAATTCCTCAAGTGCTTGTCGCGTCTCACTGACGAGTTATGCAAATTTTGTGTCTGATAGAAAAAAATCTAACAAAATATATACAAATATATATATGTGTATGTATGTATATATATAAAGTAACAGAAACAATAAAGACAACAACAAGCACTTGCCAGTTGAAAGCAGCGGTGCGTACCACACTTGCCCATGGTACAGTTGCCACTGGGGCGTCATTTGAATTTCAACAATAGGAAAAATGCGCTGAAAAATATGCCGTGCTTTTTCGTATATATATATAGCATATATATATATATATATATATTATTTTCCCGGACCTCTGCGCGCTGCAATTGTTGTAGGGCATTTTACCCATGACAGATGGTCAGTTGGTAAGTCACATCAACCACCGCACCACTCATGGATACTCCGTACGTGTTGGCAACTCGTCAGTCACTCACTCAGTCAGTCAGTCAGTCAGTCATTCAGTCAGTCAAAGCAAATATGACAGTTCACTGTCGTCGTCGTCGTCGTCATCATCGTCGTCGTCGTCGTCGTCTCAAACTTTAACCCTCCGTGCAACAGCATTTGGGGGTTGTTGCCAAGACCCCTGCCACCGCACACAGTTTACCGGGTGAGGAGTACCCGGTGTACCGTGTACCGTATACCGTATACCGTATACCATGAGCACTGGGTACAGTTTGTGCATTGATACTGTTGTGGTCGGTCGGTAGTCGCCGCCGCTGCCGCCACCGGCACCGGCACTTGGGTGATGCGGATGACAACAAGGGGCAAAAGGTAGTAGTAGAGGTAGTTGTAGTAGTAGTAGTCATCGCTTTGCTCAGTAGATAACGTTATGTGGGCACAGCAGTCACGGGGGGTTAGGGTAACCAAGGCCTACCCCTGATGAGGGTTGTGTTATTGTCTTCTTCTTTTTCTATGCGTGTGTGTGTGTGTGTGCGGTGCGGGATTTAAGCGTTAAGTGGTTATATTGAAAATATTGTATTTACATCAGTAGGTGATTATATGTCTGTGTCTGTGTGTGGGTTCTGGACTTGTTCATCTCTCTCCCTCTCTCTCTCTCTCTAGCAGTCTCCCTCTCTGCTGCTCGACGATGATGACTCACATGGGCACGACAAGGATATTGATAATTTCATTAAACTATTGAGCCAGATATTTAGCTCTAGCTCTGCCCCGAGTGCTGTCTGTGTCCAGGCGTAATTGCTGCTGAAATTTAGGATAAGTGAAAGGTGTAGCTGGAAAGTAAACAGGGTTCAGACAAAGAGCAAGTGTATTAGTGGGTGGTTGATATATAGATATATCTGATATATATCTGACTTTGATCGATGCCAGATGAAAGAAACTTAAAGGTTTTAGTTAAAGAATTGCTGAACACAACACAAAAAAAAATGTCACTTGTTATTTCAATTGTGAAATATGAGTAACAATGTGCCAATTTTGTGTCATTCTACACTGGCCACATGTGGACAGTTCATTAAGTGACCCAAAGGTTGCCAAACAATGGGCCAAACATGGTGGAAACCTCATAAAAAGTCGATGGGTCGAAAAGCAACGCATTCAAATGCATCAACCACAAAAAAGGAAACGGGAATGAAATGCCGACATGATGGAGGCAGGGGGTGGAGGAGGAGGAGGAGGGTTCGTTGAGGCCAAAGGATATTAATGATTTTGCGCTTGAATTGCAATTGCAACAGCAACAACAACAACAATGAAAACAGACAGCGACAGCAATGTAATAACAATAACAATATATCCACACACAAGCACTGCGGTCAAGCTGTCAATTTTTCAAAAAGTGAACTACATAAAAAACGCAAGTGAAGCCCTCTACGAAATCTGTTACGTCCGGGGGGTATACTCCGGCTGAAGAGAGAGAGAGAGAGAGAGTGAGGGATGTCCCGATCTCGTGATGAAAGTGGCGTTGCCAACGCAATGACATGCAGTTTTATGCATATCACTGCACTTGGAGAGAGTCGAGAAGTGGAAGCCCTTGATATTTGACAGTGGACCTCCAAGCTGTCCTGCTCCTGCTCCTGCTGCTGCTGCTGGCCATGGTCCTGCTCGTAGTCCTGGTCAACCCTGCACCACTTTTGCATCCCTCAAATTGTTGCATTGTTGTAATTTTATGCACATTTGTGTTTGTTTGCCGAATGATTTGCACAAAAACCAAAATTTGTTTTTCGGCTATACAGATATATATATATATATATATATATATATATATATATATATTGGTTGGCCAGTTTTTTACGTTGAAATTAATTGGGTTTTTTCTAGTTGACTGCGTTTTTAATGAAATCGTTAGTGTGTTGCATTTCTATTTGATTTTATTTATACTTTTTCTATTTTTTTCGTGGGTTTTCCACACTTTTTTGAAGCACAAGTATTGCCGTGGAGATAATACCCAGAGGATTTAATGGTTGAGTTTTTTGGGTTGATTTGTTCAATATTTGTTCAGTTGTTAAAATATACTTGCTCTGACCACTTCAAATCGTTTTTAAAGAGACCTTTAATATATATTGTGCATATTATGAGTCAGAATGTGGAGAGAGCCCATTGATAGCAGCTGAAATGAGGCTCATTGAAAGCTAAGAAACTGACTTGAGATAGTTAAAAAGAAAAAGACCCTAAGAGCATTTATGGCAACAATGAAAAATTTAAGAAATAGACGCATAAAACTTGGCAAAAGAATGCAATTAGCTGGAAAAACACGTGAAAATAGAAATTGGATGAGAGACATAATTACGGCATTAACGCGTGACACTAAAAACGATCATAAAAGAAGAGACGGAGTTTTGGAACTTCAATATGAGCACTTTATGAAGCTAAGCGACCCATTTATCAGAAATTCTCCTAAACATAATGTCGGGCAATTAACTTGTTTTCGCGGCTGGGTGTCTCGCTCTCATATTTACGATAAAGAAGAAATGCCTCAAGATATAAATTTAATAAAATTGTTTTAATGATTTATCTAGGCGGTCGCGATCTCGTCGTTCGGATATAATGAAACCTATTCCCGGAAAGTTCAGGTCCATTCAATCAAAATGTGAGTTCCAACACGTTCCTTTTTATGTTGTTTTAAAAACTTATAATTAATGTGAAAGCGGTTTGGCCTTTTATCGCCCCAACTTGATCTACATTTTTCAATTGTCATGGAAGCCTGCGAGCCATGTTTGATCTATGGCTCGCCCGAGGTATTTTATTATTATTGTCTGTGTCTTCTCTTTTTTGTGGAAAAGGTGCCATAAAACGGCATTGCTTAGCTTAAAAGACATCTCGATGTGCATCTGTCCATCTCTGGACTTGGAGCTGGTAATTTATTAGCTTTTGACCATTTGAACTCTGTGCGTAGTTAATCTTTCTCAGTTTACTGTTTACTGATCGTCAAATCAAAAGTTTATCTCTCTGCGTGTTGGCATTTCTCAGTTAGAACCACTTAATGAGCCTCTCCAATGTCCAATTCCAATGTGTGGCACAGTTCATTAAGGAATTTCTTTAACAATATCTTCAAATTAGATTTACAATTTTTTATGGCTTGCCCATTAAAACAATGTCTGTGTCAAGAAATTGATTATCAACATCTTTTGCTTAACACGAAAACAGATGAAACATTTTTCATCAAGTTTCCATTACTTACCATTAAATTGGCACTTCCAAGTTTTTATCGTTTTAGTAAAAAAAGAAATGAAGAGCTTTTAAACAGAATTGTTTCGAGATCCTCAATATTGATATTAAATATCACAACCAAATAATAAAAAAATATAGAGATTAAATTCAACAATTGTAAGTGTTTATTCTGAGTCAATTTTATATTTTTAACTATTTATTCAATTGAAAAAATATTTTTTTAATATCAACTTAATACTTAAAAAATAAAATAATAGCTCAAATAATATTTACTTTCAAGTTTTTATTAAATTATAAAAATAAATTACTATTTTTTATTGAAAATGTATTTTTTTTAACATTAACTGAATATTAAAATATTAAAAAAAAAATACAAATAATATTTACTATAAATTTTTTTCTAGTGTATAACTAAAAAAAAGAAATCTGCAAAAAGTTATACAAATAAAAAAAATTACAAACAATATTTATTATTTATTTTTTTTTACATCTTTGTATAATATATTATTTTTGTTAACAGATTTTTTTTGCTTAAAATATAAAAAGAAATACAAATAATATTCACTATCAATTTTTTTATTATTATTTTTTTATAAATAAATTCTTTTAAAATCTGCAAAATATTTTAAAAATAAAAAAAAATTACAAACAACATTTATTAAAATTTTTTAATATATTTTAATAATATATTATTTTTGTTAATTGATTTTTTAGTGTTTTAAAAATAAAAAATAAAATTAAAATTAATATTTTTTATCAATTTTGTTCTATAGTTTGAAACAAAGAGATATTTCCCGATGATTGTATAATTTAAACTGATTTATTATTTCACATAAATTTGTTATTTGTACGTGGAAAATATTAATTAATTTACATATATTTCACATATGTTCTTTTACTTTCTTATACATATATACTATATTATATGTATATTAAATTATATTAATATTTTTAATTTATAGATATTGCATCAATTTTCATTTTTCTATTTCTCATTTAAGATCTCTGGTTGAAAAAAAATTATTATAATTTTTTCTGCTCTCATAAGCTCCTGGTTTTTTTTTTATTATAATTTTTCTGAGCTTTGTGAAGACTCTTCAAAATTTGGTTAACTTATCTCTGAGTGTAGATCTCTGTACTCTGTCTACTCCTACGATCGAATTATTGTTCAACACGTGCCGTAGGGCTTGAAGTCTGAAAAGAGTTGAAGCTTTTAACTTCTTCGTGGTCTTGCCTCATCATCAGCATCATCATCATCTGAACTGTGTGCCTCCTCAATCTAACTGTAACCCTACGCATTTAGGAAGCACCAATAGTTGGACAAAGCACGTGGCCTCCTACCCAAGGGATAAGATTCAAACATCTTCAGCACATGCCACACTTCATTTGACATGAACGAGAGAAAGATGCCTGGTCTCTATGGAGAGAGAGATCGCTTATCGCAAGTGCGGGTACTCGTCGGGAGCATTACAAAAAAATGACCCACAAAATCTGTGTTAAAATCGTTTTTCTATAGTTTTTTTGTTGTTGTTGTTGTTTTGGAATGAGCAGTTGTTCTATGAGTGCTGCCACCCAGCTCCTGGTTGCCACTAAAAACTCCAAGTCGACGCGCAATTAAAACTTTTCATGCACATCAACTTTCACTCAAGCGGAGCGTGGCCCGGAGCACTCACTGACTGACAGCGTCAGCGGCAGACTGCCCTTTTGTTGTTGTTGTTGTTGTTGTTGTTGTTGTTGCAACAGCTCCCCAAGTGCAACTATTCGTCTTTGCAATCAGCGTAGAAATATAAAACAAAACATAAAGAAAATAATATTTTTCTAACAACGACAGGCAATCAGCGACAGCGTCCCCCAGATGTAAGGCAAACAAATTTTCTGTGGAAAAGAGATCTTGAAAAAAAGATGATCTTCAGGCACCACGCAGCGAACAGAAGCAGCAGCAGCAGCTTCAGCTGTGGCAGTGGCAAACGTATGTCAAGACGGCTCATGCCACAAGTCAGTGGCAAGTGTCAAGTGCTTGGGCCGTGCTCTATGTTTTTGGGATTCATGCCACTTGCCACTCGGGCCAAAAATCTTGTAATGCCTTCGGTTATTCATCTTTGTGACAACACTTGACTCGCACTTGTTCCCATCACTTGCGCCCATCCTCCGTCTTAAGTAAACAGCTCTTAAAGTAATGTCGAATCGAATTGCCAACAAGCTTATGTAAAACTATTCCACAACAAAAAAGAGACCAAACTCAAACTCGGAATAACCATAACGGAATTAGAATCTGTTTTTAATAAGTCTTAAATATAATTTATGGATAGTTACTTAACTCTGTTGATACGTATCGTAATCCCTGGAATATCTCTATTTCCTTCCTCTCCTAAACAGTCGCTGAGCTTAGATATTCAGTCTATTATTATTTCTACATTGTTTCCATCTGCAGATACTTGCCCCATGCGGCCTATTAGCCTACGCTTATGGCGGTGCTAACACCATTTAGCCAAGGCTGGGGCCACATAATTTCTATGATTATGTTGAGTGCAAAGAGCAGCCCCAGCTCGGTTCCTGGCCAGTCCGATCATCGCTGTCTACATCGTTTGTCTGTCTGTTCTCGCCTAATACAACAGCGCCGCTAATGCTGACGACGATGAACACGTGCAACGACAACAAACAACAACCAGCAACAACAACCAGAAACAACAACAACAACAAAGAGAACAACAAACAACGGTCGAAGATCTTTTCGCATAAAGTGCAACTTTGATGACTCTGAACGTTTTATGACAAGATCATTGTAAGTGCCACCACCTCCTCGTATCGCCTGCCCTTTGCTAGCTGCTGCCCGGTGTGGCAGTTGCAGCGGCGGTTGCAGCTCCATTTGTGGCATGAGTTGGACACACTATGACCGCTGGCTTTTGACATTTGGTGTGGCGTGCGCTGGGCCCATAACCATTTCTTGAGCTAATAACAGCAGCAACAACAATCATAATAAACTTTTCATCTTTTTATGTTAAATATGATGCGTCCCCAAATCAACTTGTGCCTCTGCCACATCTGGAGACACTTTGTTAATGGCTCCGGTTGCTCCCCATTCCCCCAAGAATGGGGCCCATGTTTGTTGTTAATGCTACTAAAAACAGTTTTTAAATGCAAATTAATGTGGCCTCCTCGTCCGCCTTTTTATTTGAAGTGTTGACTGACGGCCAACTCTAGGCTTTTCCTTCTCCCTCTCCCTCGCTCTCTCTCCCTCTCTCTCATACTCATACCACAACTCTGTTCTCTATGTTTATTTCTTGTTCTTGTCGATTGTTATCTTTATGAAATTTTCACTCGACTTAATTGCATGCACAGTTTTTAATGGCTCTTGAAATTGAATGGTATACTATATATATATATATATATATATATATATCTATATCTAGGGGAAAATATGTAATCCAAAAATAGAAGAAAACAGAAGAAAATAATCTCATTTTGTATGCATTTTAGTGCTTATTAAATGCCCTCTTATTTTTTGCAGTGTCACAATTGCCTATTCATTGCAGTGCCAGGCAAATCAAATATTTATATGAAATGCTCAAGTAAACCATATAAAAAGTCATTGAATCCACAAAGGAATCGCCAGGAACCTCCTTAGCAACGTCTGTAAATTATTGCATATGCAAATAAAATATCAAAATAAATTGAAAAACCAAATGCAAAGCATGAAAATGAAACGCCAGCAAACTGAGCAAAACTCCAAGCAAAGCAAACCGAATAGCAAATACTTTATAAACATTTTTAGTTTTAAATATCTTTTAAATGAGAAAATTCATAAGGAAAGCAAAGATAAACCAAGAAACTGATTCATTGAATTCTAGATTGGATTTATTTGAATAAATAATGAATTCATTAAATTAATTAGCTTATAAAAATATCTATTATTTATAGTTTATTTATTTCTTTATTTAAAGTTTATATTTAATTATTTATTTAATGTAGTTATTTATTTAGTTTTTTATTTATTCATTTATTTATTTTTTTATTGATTTATTTATTATTAATTTCTTTATACATTATTTATATATTTATTCGATTAATTTATTTATTTGATTAATTTATTTATTTTATTATTAATTTATTAATTCATTATTTAAAGAAGTAAAAAATTGAAAAAAATAATATATTTAAAATATTCAAATATGAATTTTATATGATGAATATACAAGAAAAAAATGTATAAAATGAACAAATTAAATTATACATCTGCAGGTATTCAAAATTAAAGATTCATTAAAAATTATATAAATTATATGCGAGGATAATAAAGAAAGCTAACACAAAAGATATAAATAAAATATATAGAAGTATACTAAGAAACTCTTTCATTACATCTCCAAGTTAAATTAATTTGAAAAATGTATTAATTAGATTGTTAATCTTTTAACAATAATTAAAGTTCGAAATATTCTTAGGTTTCTACCAATCTCGAATCATATTCCATAATCCCAAAGATACTCTTCTGAGTCTTTTCAAAGGCGTCTTCAGCAAATACATGCAAATCAGTTTGTTAGCATTTCAGTTCGGTAAATTTGTTCTCTCTTTTTTTTTTCTGGCCAAGCCCATAAAAATCATTCAAGCGGCGCCAGGCTATAAAAGAATCAGAATATCCATTTGCCGCCACACCAGAAAAATACAGTCAAAAAGATCTTAAGCGTGTTTAAAGCGGCTTCGATGGGTGTGTGTGTGTGTGTGTGTGAGAGTGTGTGTACTGGGTGTATTCTTGGGCAAAACATTTATATGTGTGTGATTAGCATACGACGTTTGGCATGACACCCTTTTTGGCAGCAAGGGGTTGCATAATCGTACTCGTACTCGACTCGCCTCACCTCGACTCGCCTCGCCTCGAACTCGACTCGTATTGGGCTTATCAAGTGACTTTTATTTGTTACACAAGTCAACTCGTTGTTATTGTTATCCCGCGACACGATAAGGGGGACTTTTTGTTAACCTTTTTTTGCTTTTTGGTAATTTATATGTGAATTTACCGACTGAGCCTGTAATGTGTAATGTGTAACGGGTACGAGCAGACGAGGTTTCAAATTGTCGACATTATGTCAGATAAGTGAAATTACATGTTTTTTGCCGATTTGTTTGCAAGCATTTTTTTATTTTTATATCATTCTCGTTCTGGCCTGGTCTTGATAGGATTGGGGGATGCTTCCCAATGTAATTATTATTGCTAACAAATTATGTTTACTAGATATTGATAGGATTTATCACAGATCGAATAAAGGTTTAACTTTGTATAATTTTATTTTTTAATTCTGTCTTTCAATGTGATATATTTTCTTTTGAATCTTCAAACTTTTATATAATATTTATATTCAATTTCTAATTTAATTTCCACTTTCTGTTTATTCCAGCTTCAAAGATCCTGTAATAGTTTTTAATACAGTTTATTCTTAGTATATTTATATTTATTGCTTTATATTTTCTTGTCAATCTCTACTACAAATTGCTCTTTAATTATACAATTTCTAATTTATTTTCCATTTATTGTTTATCCAAGCTTAAAAGATCCTCTTATTGTTTTTAGTATATTTATATTTTCTTTTCAATCTCTACTACAAATTTCTCTTTTAACTATAAAATTTCTAATTTATTTTACACTTTTTGTTTATTCAAGCTTAAAAGATACTCTAATAGTTGTTAGTACAGTTTATTCTTAGTGTATTTATTTTTATTCCGTTATATTTTCTTGTCAATCTCTACTGAAAACTTATACTATAACTATCACAGCTCCAATTCATTTTCCATTTATTGTTTAGTTTAAATAATAGTTTTAGTATCCATCGAGAGCCTTCCACAACTTCCTTCAGCTCGATCATCAAACAGTTTAAAGCAGCTTAAAGCAATTTTATACTCTAATTGATGCAAAGTAAATTCCACGCAAAAATGTATAAAAAATGATTTCAAAAGCCGCTGGGCTGTCTCTGAGGGCATAAAAATCATCCATCGAGTGCAACTCGTAAAATCTGGCAAATGCCATTTTTAATTGAATTTTCATTACATTTCCGTTTGGCCGCGCACAACATGCTCCAAGCCAGCGCCGAGCGATTAATCCGCATCGCGGAAAGCCCCCAATGCAACTGAAATGATATAGAAAACCGAATGAGAATCAAATTCAGGAACAGAAACAGAAACAGACACTGAACCAGGAACAGGTACGTTGTAAGCTGGTCTGAGAGTTTTGTTGATTATTTTGGAAAACCATTTGGCGAAATATATTTTGGTATTTTCCTTTTGCTCTTCGCAGTGTTTTTTATGCAGTTTTTCAGTTGCGAATGGCAACACGAAAAGCCGCTTACGTTGCAGACCGTTTGACAGGAAAAGGGCAGCAGAAGGGACTAAATTTGGTTTTTAACGATGATTAAAAGTTATCTTAATGTCAGCTGGGTTTATGACAATGTTGTCCTGTTGTGTGAAACTCTTTTAAGAGATCTCTCGCTCTGCTCTATGGAGACTGAGTGGATGCGACATTAACGTCATTTGGCTGGTAATGAAAGGTTTATTTTGAATGCTTTTAATTGTCGTCTAGCAGCGGCATCTTTAATGTCTGATGACACGACACAATTCTATGTGTGAACTAGCTGGAAGCTTAAATGAAAACTTTAACTCCTTTCGAATCCAATAACCAAGTTTTCTGACTCTAAGGACGAGCAGCTCGCCCGATTGTATGTTGTCATGTTTACTGCATAGAAGTTGTTGCTCGTATTTGAAAATGCACTTAGCTGCAGAGGCTCTTATTGCCTGTCTAATATGCACAATCATGTCCTGTGGCCAACCCCATCTATCCATCTATCCATCTATGTATGTATTTGGGCTAAGGAGGGGGAGCCGACATCCTGCCGTAATCTGTCATACGTTTTACATTAAGTAAATGGCAGAGAGGAGATCTGTCGAGCTGGTCGGCCCGTCCTGGGTGAAAATGCAAAGCCAATGAACGGTAAACTTAATTATCCAGCTTAATTGTCGTGCATATGCGAACAAGGATGCATCAAGGATGTGTGTGGGCACCTTTTTGGATAACCCTAATGCAGCATTATTAATTGCTTGCAAGTGTAAATTCAAACCTGTCTATGTAAATTACAAAATTACAAGAACACGAGACTCCCCACACATCCACTTTCCCCTCACACTCTCCCCATTTGCCTGCTCGCTTTTGTTGGCTCTCCAGGATTTTCCAATTAACTCAATTAGACATAGTCGTGTCAATGTACAATTTTAGAGTTTCATGCATTATTTAAAGAACAAATGTTCTCACAGTCGATTGTGTACTGCAATTTACCTTTGAGATAATGCAAATCTGTCTGATGGCAGCCTGTCTCAGTCTCAGTCTCAGACTCCTTTTGAGAAGCAGCGAGTCGGATGAAAAGTGCACCACGATAAAAGACACACAGCAGCAGCCGCATTTCAATTTCATTTGTTTGCATAACAAATTTTCCGCACGGTAAATTTTTATTGACAATTAAATTTTTGCCAAAGCCAAAAGACAGAATAAATAAAAAGATTCCCAAACTACCCACATTGAGCAGACAAATTGAAATGAAAATATGCAAATTTCTATCAAAGCGGTAACAGTAGTCAAGCAAGGATGTGTGTCTATATATACTCGTATTCTTATCCATATGTCATTCTATATCCTTTTACTCGTTTTTGTGCGTTTTTTTGGCTTTTTCGCTTTTGTTTTGTATCAAAAACGAGCTGTTGACATATGCATTGTGCATAAATTTGAGTCGCGGCGAAGTCGCCTCAAAACATTTCCGAAAAATCATAATAAATCTTGGGAAAACATTAAAATTATGGAAAGCTCGCAAAATAACATTCGCTGACTTAAAATAATAAGTTTGCCGCAAGGCAATAAAACCAAATCTGGATTTCAAATTCCTGCGGTATTCTACCCCCTACCCCCCTCCCCATCTAGTAGTTCCTGGCCCGGGGTTAAGTGTGACTGACATGTGTGTTTATAAATTTGGACCCAAGGCTTGGCATGCTCTTTGAGCAGAGTTAGTTGAGCGTAAAATATTAAAAAGCTTAGACGATGCGAAAGTTGATAAACTCGTAACAACAACAGTAACATTTTCAGACCCTTTCAGACTATGTGTGTGTACACACACACACACACACACACAGACAGAGGCAACTCATCATTCGAGTGTCTGAACAAATTGCGTAAGTGCCTTCCCTTTAGCCAAAGACATTAGAGACAGTAAATTATATTAGAGACAAAAACGTATTGATTGCCAGAAAGTGCATCCTTGCACCCTTGCAACTTGGTTGCAATTGCAGGTTGACACCTTTGAAGTTCGACTGCAAGTTGCATACACACTTTCTGTATCTGGGCACAATGAAACAGGCGGCACATAATGTGAAATAAATTGGATTATCCTTTGATTCATTCACAGTTTGTCGCCCAAACGGCTGGGCGCATAATTTATATCCTTTACATATTTCAAATGAGCCTCGCACCGACAAAATACTCCATAGTCGAATGCATTTTGTCGCATTTCAGGTCTCGGGTTCCAAGCTCCTTCTCCTTCTCCAGCTCCATCTCCAGCTCCATCTCCAGCTTCAGCTTCAGCTCCTGCCCAATGGATTGGTTGGGTGCCCATTAATTTTCTTCGTGTCGCTCAAAGGAGGCGATAACAAGTTTTGGCTGATTTGATTGCCGCCGTCTATGAGCAATGAGCTTGTTAGCTCTTACACATATGTATCTGTGTGTGTCTGAGTGTGTGTGTGTGTGTGTGTGTGTGTGTGTTAAATCGGTGGACTTGCCTAAATTGCTTTCGTTCAGATTTTGAATGAATTAATGGAGTGGCTTGTGTAATAGGATACGAAGCGTATATCATATAGTAGGCGATAATTTAGTTGACACAATCTCTCACATAATATACACACACACACACACATTGTGTGTGTGCACAACATAATCCCTATTTAATTGCTATTCTACATAAGCCAAGCTTACTTCTAAGAAAAACATTTACAAACTTAAAGTTAAACATGAATTTTAGAATTCTTCCAGCAGCTCCCACAATTTACTTAGCCTAACTTCTATGGAAGAGACAGAGACAGCTGCCCTAGCACATGGTCCTTAAGCAATAAGCCCGTTAATAGTGTTTAAAGCGCTTATCTCACTTTGGCTCCGTCTTTTTTCTGGACAATTTTTATAACATAGAAACAAATGACGCTGCTTCTGTCCGCTGAAGTTTTTATATTAAAATCGCCGCAGACTGGACGAGGGCTATTAAAAGTGTTTCTACTGATGCGAGCGGACCCCAAAAAAACAAAAAAAAAAAGTACCTTTTACGTAAATCCCAGTAGGAAATTAAAAACCAAAATTAAGTTGAAATGGAAAAAAAGTCGCGACAGTGACCAACGAAATTTATCGTCATATTTATAAAAGCGCAACGCAATGCAGTTCTCATACACCGTAGGGTCCTGGGTTCTGGGTCCTGCGTCCTGCGTCCTGTGAGCTGCCCGGTCGTCAAAAGCACCTTATTGATATATATATAAAAAAAAGAGGACGAAAACAGAACAAAGACAACAGACTGACGACTGAGTGACACAGCCGCGGGTGTCATGTCCTTTGCTGTGTGTTTTGCCTTTTCCTTTTTTTGTTTTGACTGTTGAGCTCAGTGTTTTCTAGCGAGTCCAGTTGCCCGCACAAAGCAAATAATTAAAACAGTTCCACCGGCAAAAGTTGTGACTCGCCAGGACAGCAAATGTCCTCTCGGCCCCTCGCCTCTGTACACAACAATTCGGCACACGATTAATGAGTCTTTAGCGTTTTTAGCCGCGCAGAATTATGATGATTACTTTGACTGTCACACCCCTCGGCTCAGTCCTCAGTCACTTGTTAAACACCTTTCCAAACATAATATACTAACATATACTACACAGTATATACCACATATACTATACTATACCATACCAGACGAAGCTTGTGCTAATATCAAATAATTCGTGTGTGTCTCACCAATGTCTCCAGCTAATTCCCTTTGCCACATTCCCTTTAATGCGAGCCACGTGCCTTTGTCATCTGCAAAATATTCGTTTTCATATGTCAAACGTATTTTTATAGATATGTTCAATATTTAATGTAATGTCAATCTAATTATTTCTGATATTTTATTTATTATTTTAGTACATTTTTTAATTTCTCAATCAAATTTACTTTTGCAAATTTCAATCGAATTATTTTCGAAAAATCTTTTCCTTGATTTCCATATTTTAACAATTTATTTTATTATTTTAAAGAAATAGAAACTTAAATGCTGAAATTTTTAAATATGCTAAAAATTATTTAATTTATATTTCGCTAGAAATAAAAACATTAATTGATAAGCTTTAAATTAAAACATTTATTATTTATTTTATATATTTAACATTAAAAATCTCATAAATTTTCCTTTTATTGTTTTGGAGAATATAAAAAAAAATATCCCCAAACATCTGAATGTGCTTGAATTATTTATTCTAAAGTATCTATAAATTATTATTAAAATAATATTATAAACTATTCATTTTATTATTCATAAGAGTAAGTATTAATAAATAATTAACATATGTTATTGGTTATAAAACTATTTATTATTATGCTAAGGAAATTTTAACTGAAATATATTGATTGATTCCCAAATCTTTTTGAATTTTTTTCTATTTTATGTATATATATATATTAAATATTATACTTAAATCTAAATATTTATGAATCTGCTTAAATTTTTTAATTTGTATATAAATATATATATAAATTATAGTTCGATTTTGTGTAGAAAATAATGATATTATATATTTATATTATTCAATTTAAAACAATTTTATTTTCTCCCGAAGAAATTTTCACTAAAATCTTTTATTTATTTCCCAAGTCTTTCTTCTTTTTCAAAAATCAAAACTCTTTTCAAAAATAGTTTTCTTTTTATTAAAAATTTATAGGTTATTAGTTAATATTCCAAAGAAATTATGGCTGAATTCCTAAATATTATGAATCTGCTTAAATAATTTAATTTTCATTGTCGCGACAGAAGCAAATAATAGAAACATAACATGAATCGAGTGTGAAGGGAGTTTTTTATTTAGCATGAGAGAAAAGCCAGTGGTGTCGCCTGAGTCTGAGTATTTTTATACTTTTTGTTTTGCTTTGCTTTGTTTTGGCTTCATAAATGTCAACAAAATGCCAGGAGGAGTCCTGGAGTCGTGGAGTCCTGGGGTGTCCTGTTGGGACGGCCAATCATAAAAAATATTAAGCGCTGATTTTGACGCGACATTTTTAACGTTCGAGCGTGCTAATGAGTTTTTGCCAAGTTTGTCTGGTTCTGGCTCTGGATCTGGATCTGGTTCTGGTTCTCGTTCTGGTCGGGATGTGGTGGGGCTTTTGTGACTCGATGGCTAGACCCACTCTGGATTAGGACACGCTCTCTGTCTCTCTGCGAGGCGGCAATCCGCCCGCTTGTTAATTAGTTCTTCCGCTTAAAATGTATTTAATGCTTACGTGCTAATATTTTTTGTGAGTGCACCGCCCCCTGGCACGCCCACAGGTGATTTTTTGGGGCACTTTAGGTGCCACCCCGCAAGCAGCGAGGTTGACATGCGATTAATAAATAAATTTCTCGAGCTGCTTGCGTGTCCTGCGACTACTTTGTCGTCCTTAAATGCCTTTCGCTTTGTAATTTGTTTATGGGTTCATTTCCCAGCGGTCAATTGTTGGGTCGTCTGTGATTTTTTTCCTTTTTCCTTTTTCCGGCCATCTCTTTGTCTTCTATGCAAATTCTGTTGATTTCCTTTTTCTATTGGTGTTGCATATGACTTTTGAATAAGGCTTCCTGTCGCACCTTTCGTTGCCTATTTATACTTAAAAATATATATACAAACACCTTTTCAATTAGCCAGACACACTCGAAATCCATTTCAGGCGTTAATTTTGGTTCGTATGGCTAGAACAAAAAGCGCTAACGCTTCACTCGCTTGGCAAGTGACACTTTTGGTGGGCCCCAAACTGGCGTTTTCTCTAGAATTTCCATTGAATTCCCCGTTTTAATTGAGCGCGCAGACGTGCCGCATTAAAAGCGAATAAAATGTGCATAGAAAAAAGTGTTGCAAGCATAATAATAAAATGGAAATACATGCATAATAATGTTAATTTTCGAGTAAAGTGCTACAAATTGATTTCAAGCATAAAAACGCGACAAACAATAGAGAAGCTGGACCCAAGCTGGAGAATTAAGTTATAAAAGAAGAGAGAGTGGAAAAAGGAACTGATTAAAAATGGAAATGGAAATGCCACAAAGGTAGTCTCATCATTAAGATATGAAAGTGTCACAGTGAGTGTATCTTGAAGATACTTTTTTTGAGGAACTATCTGAAGAATTCACATGGCGCAGACAATGCAAAGAAATCAAGTTGAGAATTGTAACATTGCCACGAAATTGATTAACAAAAATGACAAACATATCTGTTATATTGTATCTGGTGTGTGTGTTTTGTATGTCGTATCTTGTATCTTGTATCTGGTATCTGGTACGATGTATCTGCATCTGCTGCACGTCGCATTGTCATTAACTGCCGCATTCTGTGCCTTTCTCTCGCTCAACTTTTGCGCCTGTGTCATCTAATTGACATTTGTTAATAGTTTTTCTTTTCCTTTCTTCACAAAGAATGAAAATTTTATACCAACTTCTTCTCGCTGTTGTTGTTGTTGTTTCTGGTAGTGTCATAAAAGGCGTTTGTTCATGAAATCGTCAGTAATTTTTATTGCTGACCCCGGATTGTTGACTAATCATTTTCAGTTCATCGTTTTGTTATTTGCCCCGTTCATTCTTTTGATGCTTGTTGTGATTTTTATCTATCTACTGCCAGAACGAAAAAGTATCTGAGCACGACGATCGATCAGTGGCCACAGCCAAAGGAAAATGTCTAATAATTGCCTACAATTTTGGACTCTAAATGCAAATGGCATAATTGACATGAGTTGTTCTTCTGCCTGTCCGAGGGCATCATTAATCAAAGTGACGATGGACATTGCCTGCTTTAATTGAATTTCCAATTCCGAATTCTCTTTGAATTGTTCTCTAAAATAAAGAAACCCATTCGAAACCTTTATTAAAAGTCTGTGCGGATAAAATTCAGGATAATTGACAAACGGTAGCAGCAACTGTCATTCCAAATTGGCTGTAGATCTCTGACCAGGATAACAGTTACAGTAACAGGATCAGGATACATCCTGTTCTAGTTATGTTTGCCTGCCAGCAAAATGAGTTTCCACTCAACGCTTATAAACTCCCTTAAACCCTTTGAGCTTCCATCTGAGAGAAGGCAGTTAAGAGTGTAAAAACTCTTTTCTAAGCTACTTTGTTTAAGTAAGACAAACAGTTAACATATCCAGGCCAACAGGTAAATGGCGAACAAGCTGCAAAGGGCCAACGCTGACAAAGTCTCAAATCAATTAAGTGCATGTGCTCCACCCACGCTTTGTCCACTGAAGCGCACTCAAATGGCCTTAAAAAGTTCAATAAAAGGAGCTGGTCGAATCCTCTTCTAAAAAAATGTCCTGTTTGTTCTTTGCAGCTTGAAGAGGCGCCAAGCAAATGTTGCTCGCTTGAAGCCTTTAATGGCTCACAGGTAAAGTATCTGTTGGGATCCTTAAATTATAAGGAAAAGGGCAAAAACGGGGAATATTCAAGTTGAGCAAAGGTTTGTCATAGCTAGAAAGCCTTTGCCCTTTCTCTACTTTCCCACCATATGCGGATAGAGACTTGACATATTAGCATTTCCCAGCTGAAAACGCACAAATCGATAACAGAAATCGATTCTATAGCCATATTTTTATCGATAGGTTAGACTATTTTAATTAGATAGTTTCGTCTCAGTTAGAAAGAAGCTTCTTTGCCCTTCCACTACTTTTGTACCAAACGCAGATGGAGGACATTTCGAGTTTGGAAATTCACAATCCAAATCGATAGCAGAAATCGGATATCCAGCGCATATTGTAATCGATAGTCTAGAAGCTCATCTCAATAGAATATTTAGAATATAGGGAAGATATTCTATAAGGAATTCTGTTAGATGTTTCCTTGCAGCTAAGTTTATACCCATCATTTTTTATACTCTCTAAGTATATGCGTGAGCGGGTTAAGGGTGTTTGTGCAGTCAGGCACACCCTCCTGGCGCATTCTTATATGTATATTTATTGTTTTCTGGAGTATTGCTCTTGGCAGTACTCAAAGCTGTGGCAATTAATCAAAAACGCCTGCTCAAAAGGCATTAAATTAACAGAAAAGACGTCTAGCGGTCGACCTGAAATAAATTGCATAATGGCAACAGCCATAAATAAATAATTATAAAAGAGAAAAGCCAAATGGCAAAAGGCAAAAGTGTTAAACCAAAAGCAGAAGCAGAAGCAGAGGCAGAGGCAGAGGCAACATCCAGTGTGAGTGGCAGCAAACAGCTTCCAACTTGTTGTAATCCATCAAAAGCGGCGACAAACTTTACGCATTGTTAGGCAGCCAAAGGGTTCAAAACTCTCCAGGGTTGCCAAGCACTTAAACTGACTCATAAATAAGCACTTATAAGTATATTTTTATATATATAAATTCATATATATATAAGGAATATATTCAAAATGCGTAGCTTGTGGGTGGGCCAGTTCAGAGAAGGCACAGTTATTGACAATTGTCGTAGTAGAAGCCAATGCCAAAGTACGAGAATTGTGTAGACGAGTGTAATTTTCGCCATTTAGCTGGCCGGGCACGTTTTGCATTTAGCGCGTAAAATAAATTTGCACAATTTGTGACAAGTGTTCGGCAAGAGAAACAAAACGAGAACCAAGAAAACGCAGTTATCTCTCGGATGCTGAAGCTTAGATACACTACCCAGAAAAGTATCTCTAGAAAAGTATCTCAGAAAGATTGTCCAGATACTTTAGTTCTTTATAGATGGAACTAGTTCCAAGCAGCAAATCTGTCAGATCGAACTCTGACTATATCAGCTCTCAAAGCTCTGACAAAATTCAAATACCCTTCGCCAGGGTAAGAAAATAAAAAGAAATCTTCAACTAGGGACAACAAATTGACAGCTTGTGGCAGGCACAGGCGGAGGAGAAGGAGAAGGAGGAGGAGCTGGAGGCGGAGGTGATGGCAAAGGGGGAGGCAGAGTTGGAGGCAACCCTCGCAGCTTGTCTCTTTGTTTGGAGGCGTCACTCTGGGCAGCCAGCCTGGCAGCCCGCCGGCTAATTGTCATGCCAGCCAGCAACGCATTTGGAGTTGTCCACCCGTTGCCCCACGCCTTGCCCCACACCGCACCCCACACCGCACCCCCCGCCTCCTCGTATGTCCATCTGTCTGCTGGACTTATTTGTGTGTGCGTGCGACTGTTGCATTTTCGCTACTGATTTTTCTTATTTTTCTACTCTCTGTCCATCAATTGACTTTATCTATTTGAACTCACATGTTAAAAATATCAATTTGTTGTCGACTCCGCTGCGGGCTTTGTTGCCTTCTGACAGACACTTGGCTGGAACTCTTTTGTTCTCCAGCTCCGCAGCTCCGCAGCTCTGCAGCTCCAGCTTAGCTTCAAGTGCAGCTGCCAGGTCTGCAGAGTCGCAGAGTCGCAGTTTTGCCTCTTGGTGTGATTTATGGCCACTTTATGGCATACTCGTAAATGTAGGTGCGGCCGCACATAAATCATCGTCCAAGTTGCAACGCGTTGCAGAATTTGTTGCACAAAGCGTTACTGTAACTCGATACCTACTCAATACAGTTAGGGGCCAAAGGCAAAGGCTTAAACCCGTGTGCATGCAATTGCTTATTCGCTGCGTTTTCAAATTACCCAAAAACCGATAACCTTTAATTGATATTCCCAACAATAGACAAAAATAGGCAACTTAACATTCTGGTATCTTGTCTATTCTTAACTGATTGGTAACTGTGATTCATCATTTTGACTTTATGTCTCCTTTCCGCTTCCTGTCATTAGGACTACACCCTAACACCTGTTATCCTTTCTGCCTTTCTGTTATCCTTCAGCCTTTGGCAAGTCATCTCCCTTTGAAATCACTTAATTTTTTCGACTGGGCCTAAATTCCTCACTAGTCACACTATTAAGCACTTGAGCCCAATTATGACTTGTCTAAGTGAGTTGGCCCAAAGAGGGAGAGGGAGAGAAGCAGAGAGGGAGAGAGGGAGAGCAATCCCTGCAATAAGTGTGCCACTTGAGGGTATAATGGCTCAAAAAGTTAGTAAATTAAAGGCCAGCGAGCAGCCAGCTGACTGCACTTTGACTCGACTGAGTGCCACACCCACACACACACACACACACACCCACACACACACATTACACATGAATAATTCATGCTACAAATCTGCTTCTGAATTAATGAGCTACGCTTCTTATTTACAATGATGCCGCACAAATAAAAAAAAGAAAAGGAGGAGAACGAAAAAATAGGAGGGAAAATTGAGAAATCGTATGAAAAGCCGTTTGAGGCAAGTTTTAATTAGAAATTGTCTTATCATAATTTCCCAAGCCATTTTCCCCACTTACCCGATTTTCGCACACCGCAAAATTTTCCAGAAATTGTTTAGTCATTTCGTTCGCTCACAGATCAATCATAGCCTGTCAGGAGGAAAGGACGACAGCAGGACAGGCGCAAAAGGACGACAGGAGAACAGAGGTAATGGTCAGGGATAATGTGCTGGGTGTTTGCGTGTCCTCTCACTTAGTGGGTCTTGTGTGTGTGGCAGGACCTTCAGTTGGACAAGTGCATGATTAATTATTTTATTATCTATAAATTGCTTTTTGTGGCAATGATAGAAAGGATCGCTCCTCCAACCACCACGAAATTCCTTTCTATCGTTTTGCTACAAAATTCGTTGCATACTTTAAGGCGTCCACAGCTATTTCGTAGGTATAAACTCTTTCAACTAGCTGTAAAGCATTTAATATACAAATATATCAAGTAAATAAGAAGTAAATATAATATATATATATATCTCTTTAAATCAGAAAAGTATTGGAACTTCTGTGCTTAACTTCTGGAGCAAGTTTCAAATAAATCTCGAATAGATTCTTTTATTTTGCAGAAATGTGCAACATGTTTTCTGTGGAAGCTCGTAAATGCAGATATGTGGGGCATACATTAAAATGCTTTCGACATTTTATGACTCTCTGTGTGTGTATCACAATGATTCGAAGTGCCATAAATCGCTGGCAGCCCCATATTTGTTTCCTATTTGGGAGCACATAATGGACATGATTTGGCCTGCTTTTAATTTGAGGGCACATTTTAATAGCTGCGGCAGCACAATAAGTATTCAATTAGGAGTTTCTTATTGCTCAAGACTCTTGTGTTGACACTTCCATAAGCGTTTGGGATATTGATTGATGTTCGAGTATTGCCAAAATATAGTTTCAACTTTCAGTTGGAAGCGTGAGAAACTTTAAAGCATATCAGAATTAGGTAGAACATGGATCAGCTCATTACCACCATGGGGAGGCTTAAGTCAAACTGCAGCCAAACACGAAAGCCAATTAGAGCTGCAACGAGTTGAACCAATTGAAAACTCTCTCCATAATATACATAGCTCGTCCCAATTAGCGGTTAGATCATAAAGCAGAGCCAACAACTAACTCAATCATTACGCAATTAAGCGCAAACCCAAAACCATAATATGGATCCATAGAAATAGCTATAGCTATTGCTCCCATATTGTGGATAGACATGGGAGCACATTAAATCACGCGACCCATTAATAAAATTGTTAAAGTTCTCAGCGATGTGTCGGAGTCAGGGATTGCCTCGATATATTTTAACGGCCAAACAGAAGTTTCAAATATTTAATCATTGTCGCTTCGTATCATTCCCGGCCATAGATATGCCATAATTCTGTTGAAAACAATTTGTTTGATTTGATTTGTGGAACAAGCTCCATCAGCGGCACTCGGAACGTCTCTGAAATCATCGTCGGACCTTGGAGACGAGTAATGAACGCAGCTGCAGCTGTGCGGACTCGACCATTTTATGACCCATTAAGCGATTGTGTAAGTTCTTCCAAAAAAAAAAAACGAAAAAATAGAATCAAATTTGAAGAAGACATTAAAATGAACAGAGGAAACTCTGATGAGTGTCAATTTGGTGGTAAGGTCAAGTGAATGTACCACGTAATTGCACCTTTTTGTGGCAACTGTACTGCAACATGCAGTAGCAAGTTATTTGATTGACAATTGTGCAACGGAGTGTGTGAGGCGGGGAGGGGGGGAGGGGAGAACCTCAGGACTTATCAAGGCAGAGCATCATCTAATGTCATGCCTGACATGAACTGGCGTTGCATGTGGCAGGGGCAGGGGCAGGGGCGGGGGCAGGCCCCAAACTGTCACTCGATGTTAGTCGGATGCTGCTGCCTTTGACAGAGGATGATTTTTCATAGGGCGCAGGCGCATCGCCTTACCCCAAAGTGCGATCCTAGGGTGAAGCCAGGCAACATGTGTTGCATATTACTTGGAAAATGCCTCAAATAGTTGCGGCTTGATGCGACCGCAGATGTTTGGCAGCAGTCGACCTGCAACTACTGAAAACTAATGCCCAGCTAAAGTGACGTTTTCATTTTTCGGAAAATCCCCCATTTGACGAGGCCGACGCATCGCCTCTATTTTTAGCACGTGGCAGGCGCGTGTAACCGAGGCGAAGACCCCCGAAACGAAACAAAACATCGCCCGATCTGTTACCGGGAGCAGCCCCCATTTACCGCCCTCGTTGTGTCGTGAATGAAACTTATAAATAAAATCAGAGATCTCGGGCCGCCACTTCTGGGGAATTCCATCCGTGAAAATGTAAAATATCTCCTGCTGAGTTTTCTTGGCGTACTTTTCACTTAATTTCGTGACTTTTCATACGGCACAGATCACTTTTTACCCTCTACTCCGCACTCCTCGTACTCTGTCTGCCTGCTTCTTGTTTCTTGTTTATAGATTTTCAATAAATGCTTTATTATTTCAACTAGGGGCCGCTGCTCCTAAGTCGAGTTTCTCCTTCTCTCTATTTTTTGGGGGTTTTTCACTTTTGATAGGCTGTTGATATTTGGATTCTAATGAATTCTGTGTAGCTGTCGTCAGGAAGTGAGAAACATAAATTGATTTATGTGTTTTAGTTGTTTGTTTTAACACGACTAAATATTTCGAATATGTTTCGAGTTTTTACCGCCAAGGATTAGGGATAATACCAATATATATATATCTCGCTTTCAAAGACCTTTATTGCTACTTAATAGAATTTGATATAGAAAATTTGTATAAATTGATTTGTAAATACATTTTACGACTGGCGATCCTCGATCTTAACGATCACAGTGACTCCACCCACATTCTTGCCACCTGTCCAGAATGTTATGATGGCCTTGACCTGACCCCTAGGCACCTGGTCAGGCCAGTCCTGCGTATTGAACTGCACATTCTTTATGTAGAAATCTCCCTGAGGAATCGGGCAGGTATCCTCGTCCACCAAAGGGAAATTCGTAGTGTCTCCATCCTTAACGGAAGGTTGCACAAACTGCACGTAGAACTTCTTGAAGCACTCGCAGATGCTCGTCTGCGGCACATCGAACACCATTCGCTTATAATCTCCGTCGCAATTTGGAGCGGAGTAGAGCTCCACGGAGACCTTGAAGTCATCGTTGTCCATGTCCCCGGCGAAGGAGAAGGATCCATTCAAAGCGCGATCGCGTCCTATGGTCTTGAGGGCATCGAAGAAGACGAGCGTCTCCGAGTCGCCCTCGAAGGACTCCAGTTTCTCATTGCTGACCACATACGATTGTTCGCACTATCGAAGGACAACTGTACTTTTAGTTTTCACCAAAACAAAATATGTATTCAATAATATTTACCGCGATGCTGTGCAGCAGCTGAGCAAATATTACTATCACTGCCCACTTCATATCGAGTCCAGCAACTTCAGCTTCTAATTGTGGCCAACGCCTGGTCTATTTATTTAAGGCCTGGTCTAATTCCCAGACACGCGATTTGCATGTCGATGAAATGATTTAACTCTTTTTCGAGCTTGTAATTGCTTGTCGAATGTCAGATGGAAACTAACAAGAGCCCTGCATGTTTCCGAGTGCCCTTGTGCATGTAATTTACTTTGTATAAATATGTTTTAATTTCATTTATTTACTCATTAAGATTGACATTAAAGATTGGAGATAATTAAGCGCTGCCTTCACCTACTTTAAATTAAGTAAATATTTCCTTTAAATCATCAAAATATGTGACTTTTATAGGAACTTATCTTATACCCAATCTGACGCTCGATTTATGTTTTTATGTCTTCAATTTGAGCCAAATTCAACTTCTATGAGAAGTTATCGTCAAATCGACTTTCAATTCAATTCACACACATCACAGAGATCAATTTAGGCCAAACCCCCACACATTATGAAGTACGTTATTCTCTGAGACTGAACTAAAACTCAATTAACACCTTAGAACGTGCCAAATTTATTGCGAAAACTCTGGCGATTGATTTATGCAAAACGGGCTAAGTAACGGCAAAATTGGTAGCCGCAATGTCTAAGCCAATAGGCCGAAAGCAACAAATTGAACCTCACGTAGAGAGAACACCCACAATGCCTGATCATTGGCGAACCAGCTCAAGACCTCCAAAATCAATCAACCTCGATTTTATATATATATTTTTTTGTGGTCTCTGCGAAAGCGACACACGAGCAGCAAAAAAAACTCTCGAAAAAATCATAATAATAAATTCCTGTGATTTAATCAATTGTAGCAGGTGTTTTACAACTGCACGCAGTGCCCCAGCAACAACAACAACAGCAACAGAAACAACTACAACAACAACCAGAAAACTGGTTGAGCCGAGTCTTCAGCTCCTTCTGATACCTCATTGCTCTTGTGGGCTGCTTGATTTGCGCAAATTAGCGCATGCAAAGAAGAAAAATAAAAAGAAGAAAAACTCAAAAAAAAACCTGCTGCACAGTCGGCCCACAACTCGTACAACAACAACAACAAGTTGCACGTTGCATGTTGCACACACAGAGACCAAAATCTGCTTGACTCCTGCTCCGAGTACCAAAATCTCGCATTTATTTGACTAACCAACGACTCGATCGTCGATCGTCGATCTCTGCCGCAAATCTGTTTTCCATAAATTAGAGCCCACACAATCGGTGAGCCTCAAAGGTGTTGGCCAAGTTATTTGCTAGAAGCTGCTCGCTGATGGCATCAGCTTTATGCCAAAAGAACCAGAAGGTTATAGACAGATTTCGATTTGATTGTACTCAGAATCAACTAAAAGAAGTCAACTTATAAAGCTGATATTTCAATCTAAAATCTGTAGAATAAAAGGATAATTCTTTATCCAGGATGAGCTAAGAGCTATGTGGCAGGAAAAGGTCAGCATGAAATTTAGAAGCCTTTTATGGGATTATGCTCTGAATCAACTCACAAAAGTCAAGCTGTAAAGCTCTTATTTCAATCTAAAATCTGTATAATAAAAGATAAAGTAGGAGTTGGTTCTATAGAGTATAGTTTAAAGGATAAGAAACAGGATATGTATAGAGTTATATGAAAGGTAAGGGTCAAGTGGAACTCAGAGGAAAAGAACCAGAAAGTTATAGCCAGATTTTGATTGGATTGTAATCAGAATCAAGTTGAAATAAAGCTGGTATTTCTATCTAAAATCTGTATTATATAACTTAGAGTATGAGAGTATATTTTAAAGGATAAAAACAGATTGTGTGTAGAGTTGTGTGGCAAGTAAAGGTCAGTTTAGAAGCCAGAAGCTCTTTTAATATGAAAAGAACCAGAAAGTTATAGCTAGAGTACTATGGGATTGTACTCAGAATCAACTTATAAAGCTGTGATATCAATCTAAAATCTGTATTATACAACTTAAAGTAAGAGTATCCTTAAAAGGATAATTTCATGTCCAGGATGCATGAAAAACTATGCGGCAAGTCAGCTTGAAAGCCAATAGCTGCGATAAGTACGAAAGGAGTACGAAAGTTCTACCCAGATTTCTATGGGATTATACTCAGAATGAAGCTGATATAAAGTTGAAACTTTCATCTTAAATCTGTATTATAAGACATAAAGTAAGATTATCTTTTTTGTAGAGTATCTTCTAAGAGATAAGCATCACAATGCATTAAGAGTTATGTGGCAGATCAGCTTAAAAGCCAGTAGCTCGAACTGATTAATCTACAATGTTGATTAGCTTGTTTGCCCTAATCGAAGTTTGATATCAGAGAGATCACAGTAGAGCTTGCTTATGATGACTTCCAGTTAGAGGGCAGTCGCATTGATTTCATTTTTGGCATTTCAATCTTGATTGATATTAATGGCGCACATCAATCAATAGCCCCATTGGCAGGAGGAACAGGTACTTATCGTGTAACCGAATCCCCCATATCTCACGTACCAGGCCACATGTATGGGCTCTGATCCGAGTGGGTCGCCGTGCGAGATGGTAGCCCGAACCACACTGGGCCAGTCAATTATACCATTTGGCCCCAAAAAAAAACCATATATATATATATATATATATGCAACGGCTGTTGGTGGATCAGGTCGACTGGTCCGTTGCGCATGCGCACCGCATGACGTCCAATAAAATTAAGCGCGTGTTGCATTTGTTGTTGTCGCTTGTCGTTGTTGTTATTGTCGTTGTTGCAGTTGTTGTTACCCACTTGACCAACAAATGAAACAACACGTACAAAGTTTGACGCGTGACGTGACTGGTTAGCTCATTAGTTACACTAGACAGCATAATACGTTTAATAATCTCTACTTTATGTTCCCTGTTCACAAAACTAAATGAAACATGCTTAAATATAAATAGACTAAATATTAAATTACAAAGCTTTAAATACATATTTGAAGTAAATGGCAAAGATCGAAGATAAGTAAAAAAGAGTTTTGCATACATAAATAAATAAATAAAAATAAATATAACATATGTTACGATTTCTTCTGATTTTTTATAATTATTTTTGACTAAAATAAAAATATTAAAAAAAAAAAAAAATAATTATACAATAAATATTTATATTTAATTTATAAATAAATAAATAGAAATAATAAAAAAAATATATAAAAATAAATGCTAAGATTCCTTTTGAATTTTTATAATTATTTTTGAATAAAATGAAAATACATAAAATATGTATAAAATATATATAAATAATAAAAATATAAATATACAAAATAAATGATTTCGATATATAAAAAATAAAAATATGAATATATAAATATATAAAACAAATGATTTCAATAAGCTCAGACTTGGCTCTAATAGGCTGGAAGAGCTGCCTCATCGATGGAATTCTTAACTCCAAATCTTTCTTCTCCAGATCAAACATGCTCAACTAAGAGCTGACTCGCTGCCAGGATTAATCCTATAATGCAGCTCGACTTTCTTTATACTCATATACTATTAATATTATAGATTATTCATATCACTTTTTGAGCTCTTTAACTTTTAGGGTTCATTAGTTTTGGTGTCCGCAAATGATTTCTATACGATTATTATCGATTGATTTTGATAGCAAATATAAAGTTAAAGATCGCATAAGATTTCTGTTGAGACTTTAATTGTTTATTGATGTTTTCAGGTTTTCAATTAGTTTTTGGTGTTTTTTGTTGTGTGGCTGGTGCGCCCCCATTTGGTTGCGTAGTGTGATTTTTGCCACTGCCACTTGTGGCACAAACACTCAGCGTACACCAACACAAGGGCAACAACTTTCGCATTAGGCCAAAGCGACAACAGCAAATTTTGCGAGCCGGAGTCGTAGCCAAAGTCGAAGCCGAAGTCGGAGCTGAATCTGAAGCTGAAGCTGAAGCCACGGAAGCCGCGCACGCCTGTGTGTAGGAAGCTTTGTGGCGAGCCTTTTAACATTTATGCCAAGTGGCATTCTCCCCCCACACCTAACCACCCTCCGCGTTCCCCCCGTGCTCACTCACTCACTGAGTGCTGTATTGCAGTTAATTTTCGCAACGACGCAATAGAGTGCTGCACAGCTCCCACGCTTCCCTCCGCAGCTGCAGCTGGTTTAACAACCTGTCGACGACGCGATCGTCTTATCACCTGCTTCTGCCTCAGCCTCAGTCTCAGCCTCAGCCTCAGCCTCAGTCTCAGCCACTGCCTCAAGCTCAGGCACAGCTTCAGAGCCAGCTGTTTTTATTTATTTATTTTTCTTTTGTTTTGTTTTTTAATTTTTTATTTTAATATATTTACTTTTTGCGCAGCTTGTTTTGCTTTTCTGCAGATTTTGGCGCGCAAAATTTCTGGTTTCGTAATGCTTATCGAGTTTTTGGGCCGTGGTTTAGGCGTGGGCCAGCCGGGCAGGCCTCAGTGCCTGCTCCGTGCGCGGCCAATCAAATTGCTTTTAATTAATTGAAATACGTTACTTTAATTGCAGCGTAATTAAAACTTTGATTTATTTTAACCAGCCCAATGGCTTTCAGTCTTTTAGTCTTTCTCGTAGGTGTACATTAATTGTCGATCACTCCACAGACTGGGACCTACTCTCTGGACCTCTAACCACATTATGCTAATACCCGTCACTCGAGATCGCCACTTTGACTGCAGTTATTAATATAGAAACATTAATATGCAAATACTCTTTAACGTCTCATGATCTCCCTCGTCATATCAATATAACTTGTCTAACCTGACAGAGCTAAATATAGGGTAAATATAACAAATATCGTCTGTTTCCTGCTAAAAACAGACTACTTTATCCAAGGGAAATCCTTTATATTAAAAAGTTATAAATAAAATAAAGTGTATATAAATTAATGAAATAAATATGTAAATAAAATATAAAAAATAAAGTGTATAAAATAAAATCAAATATATATATATAAATAGAATATAATAAATAAATTGTAGAAAATACAATAAAAATAAATAAATAAATAAAATTAAATATGTAAAATAAAATATTTATAAATAAATAAAATAAACTATATAAAATAAATTATATAAAATAAAATATGTAAAATAAAATGTACATAAATAAATAAAATAAAAAATTAAAATAAAATACTTAAAATAAAATACGTAAAATAAAATATACATAAATAAATAAAACTAAAAAATTAAAATAAAATACATAAGATAAAATATGTAAAATAAAATATATCAAATAAGATATATAAAGTAAACTATATAAAATAAAAAATATATGCAAATAAAATTTATAAAATAAAATATAAATAAATAAAGAATGTGTAAATAAAATATATATACATTAATAGAATATAATAAATAAAATAAAATATATAAAATAAAATATATAAAATAAACTATATAAAATAAAATAAATGAAATAAAATAAATAAAATAAAATAAATAAAATAAAATAAATAAGATAAAATGCATAAAATAAAATATTAAAATAAAATCTATTAAACAAAATATATATAATATAAATAAATAAAGTACAAATATAAAATAAAATAAATATTATAATTCAAAATAATTCACATTTGTTTCGTCTTTAAATGCGATTAAGTCTCTATAATCTGGAATACTTCAAAGGTGGCTCCAGTGCATCTTCTAGGGTATCACGATTTTTGTCTTAACTGCATTAAATTTTATGTCTGTTAATGATTTAGTTAAACGCGTTGATTGCGGACTTCAAAAGGATTTTAATCGCCTTCGATAACCCGGCTATATTTTTATGTACTGCTAATTGAACGATACGTGGATCAGGTAATTAAGATAGAGCATCTTTTTGATACCCAAAGGGTATATCACTTGGCATCCCAAAAGTATGCTTTGAACCTGGTAATTACCTTAATTATATAAATAAAATAG
Organism: Hirtodrosophila trivittata; assembly: GCA_035045065.1. Taxonomy (NCBI): domain Eukaryota; kingdom Metazoa; phylum Arthropoda; class Insecta; order Diptera; family Drosophilidae; genus Hirtodrosophila; species Hirtodrosophila trivittata. Next base: position 6,557,798 of record JAWNNK010000066.1, on the reverse strand, counting down.
AAAATTAAATTAAACGATGCGATCTAAAATTGCTCAAAGTTTATGTGCCTCTTTATTCTTTATGTATTTATGGCCTCTGTCTATATTTAGTTGTCGCAGTCGTCAGAAGTAGGGGTATGCTCGACTAGCAGATAGCCTGGCATACCCTAGATAGAGAGAGACAGCTGACACCGAAATGAAGGTGCATCGATCGATATATATTGAGACCTTTGTCGGTTTATATATGTTTGCGAAACTTTAATATACCTTTTGAGGCATCTTTAATGGGTTCAGGGTATTAAAAATCAACTAATTGCCATGTGCACGCTGTTTATCCTTGATCTTCAATGGTTCATTAACTCCAATGGCGACGATAGCGCTCGACACAACCAGAACACAAGCCGGGCAACTATCCAACCGATCAGCAAGAACAACAATGCTGTGGAGCGTATTTAATACAATTAACTCGGTACGTTTATAAGATTAACCTCAGTAAAGAGCAGGCGCAGGCGCAGTCGCAGTCGCAGACTCTGACTCTGAGTCTGACTCTGGACCAAGATCATGCTGAGCCTACGCAGCGCAGATTAACAATCAATTAAAATTGACAACTGGACAGACGGGAACCTAGTAACAAGTGCGCCTTTGTCCAGTTCCAATTCCAGTTCCAGTTGCAGTTGCAGTTGCACTTCGGAGAGGGCTGGCAACATACATACAGTGCACACTGTAATCATAGGGAAGTTGAGGCAAAATAAAGGAAACTAATTATAATGGCTGCATAAAAGGCGCCATTTAGCCCCGACGACATGCAATAATTACGCCCAATTAATAGCAATAACTTTGCAAATTAGATAATTTGGGTCCCCGTCCAGTCTCCCAATCTCTCTCTCTCTCCCAGCTGTGGCCCAACCCCAGCTCCATTAAAACTCTCCTATGGCGTATAACTATGCTGCACTGCATCATCCTCAGCTTCTGCAGCTGACAATCGCCACGTGATCTTCGATTATATCCCCAAGAGACCTGAAACCTCAACTAAGCCGTTGTTTCTCCTGATCTTAATAGAGTTTTAGCGATGCTTCCTAGAAATAAATTATGCTCAGAAACCAAAAGCAATATTCTTCTTGCATAAACTTGAAATTCGCAAATGTTCTCAGATCTTTTTAAAACAATTTTTAAAGGTTTTAAACAAAGATATAGTTATGAATTTATTTAAAAGTACAAATTTAATTCTTTTGCATATCTTAAGATAATAAATAACTTAAGTACATTAAGTATTTACTTATATTAATATATAGTATCAGTTATTTTTTCTTATGAAAAGACTCGGCAGAAAAATTATTGAAGGACTTTTATAAATAAGTGAAAAACAAACGATGAATTAAAATATATTCTAGGAAGCTGAGTTGAAATTAATGCTCATACATATGTATTATGTTTATTTATGTTATTCCTATATATGTGTTACATGAGTCAAAGCTGTGTTCAAGAAAATAGTAGTGCTGTTGGGTTGAGCAAATATTGAGCTCCAGTATGAAATGACAATTACAAAGTTTGCAAGCTTATAGAAAAATGCAAAAAAAGAAAGAAAATTTTGAAATATTTCAAGGATCATTAACAGATTTCGTAATATTTTTATGCCTATTTAAAATTGAATGAATTTAGGAAAAAATATACTTAAAATTTTTATTGATTCCCAATATTAAAAACTGGTGAGTTTCTAATCATATAATCGTATAATAGTATCGAAAATTGGTTTTAGCTTTAAATAAATTCTTTGCTTAAAAACGATTTCCATACAAAAGAATTGAAAATTGAAAGTTGCTGTCAAGCTAAAAATAAATTAACAAATAATTATTTTCTTCTTTTTAAATAATATATATAAGCAAATATATGTCTGTGTAAATTATTCATATTTATATGGTTCTGTTTGTTGTTATTATTTATTATCTAATATATATTCTTAGCAGTTTTTCAAATAATATTAGAATATGCGCTTGTCAAATAATGTATCAAAGACACCTATATTTATGTATCTGAATAATGGCAATTGGCCTCATCTGCACTTGGAGAGTAGTCTTCCAATATGCCTCATATTTAACGACTTGACTAACCATAACCCCTGCCAGCTGCAACTCCACTTCTGAACTTAGGCAATTTATCAAACACAACACGCCATCCCGGGAGGGGCAGGCGAGTGTGGGCATAAGTGTAAGTACCCAGGCAACCAGTCGGTCATCCAGGCAGCTCCCGAAGAAGACGCAAGAAGAAGAAGAAGAAGAAGAAGAAGAGGAAGAAGAAGATGCAAGAAGATGTGCAACAACAAGCAAGCCAAAAGCTATACCACAAACCGCCGGCAGCTGTGAGGAGTCTAGTATTACATAAGCAAAATCAACATTGAACAGCAGAAGGCTTATCTATTTGCCCAACTGCAGAGATCAACTGCAACTGCAACTGCAACTGCAACTCTGCTGCAAAGCGCTGCATCAAAATGGCACAAGATCAGAGTCAGAGTCAGAGTCGAAGTCGAAGTCGAAGTCTGTGGCAGAGGCAGAGGCAGAGGCAGAGGTAGGTGCCCCAAGGCACAATGGGCGCAGCAGCCAGAGACTAGGCAAAACAGCTGGCAAAAGGTGGCGGCACTGTACCAAGAGGACAACAAGTGGGCCGAGCTGAGACTTTAGCATTAGCTTTAGATCCAACTCCAGCTTCAGTTCCAGCTTCAGCTTCAGCTTGAGGCGGGCACGCGCTTATCTGCAAGTCCAAGCTGCCAGTCGAAGAGTCTGGGCAAAGTGAGTGAATGACCAGCTGGCCAAACAGTAGCTCATTGTAGAATTGTGCTCGGAGTAGCTCCCGGTTGAGTTGTTCTAGAGCGAGTTGCAATTGATTTGTTTGTGGCCTTTGGGCAAGTGACAGGCTCATTCCAATCAGCGATTTCGACTGTGCGCACGCCTCCAATTAGAGTCTAAACGACAATTGTACTTTTAACCCAATTTACTTAGCGCTTTGCTTTGTTTTCACTGCATCAACTCGATTGCCTTAACAATAAATCTAAATTGTGTAAAGTTTTGAAAGTCGCCTCTGTTCTGCTCTCCGTCTGTCTGTCTGTCTCACTGTCGATCTGTCCTCCTCTACGAAACTCAGCTCGATGTGAGCCTCGAGTGTTTCCGTCGCCCCAAAGAAGCCCCCGCAGTGCGTGGTGCATACCCTTACTCACATTTATGAATACATATCAATTTTCAAACATGTTTGCTATGACAAGCCATAGGCTATAGAAGCTTTATATGAAACTGATTCTAATATGAAGATCGTATAATATCTATGTTTAGGAAATTAAAAGGGTATCCTAGATATCATTTTCTATATATTTTTTTAGAATAATATTTATATTTAATTGAAGCCAAAAAGTAAATAATAACTAATTTAATTTATTTTTATTTTTTTAAATATATTTTCTAATATTTCAACTCTTATTTTCAACGCATTTAGTTCTTAATTCTTATCAGATTTTCCTGTCTTTGTTTTGCATATATTTCTCTCTTTCTCCCTTAGAAAGCGCATTCGGGCTTCGGCTTATTAATCGAGTTAATTCTTTCTTGTTTATGTGTTTGATTATTTGCTTAAATTGTTATCGCTGGCTGGCTGCGTCGCCTCCCTCGTTCGTATGCAGGCAGCGTTCGTTGCCGTCGTTTGCATCTACATACGAGAGAGACGGAGCGACTCGCAAGCGAGTCGTAGTCGTAGTCGTAGTCGGATTCGGAGTCGTAGTCGTAGTCGGAGTGAAGAGTAGTAGTCGGAGCCAGTGGTGTGTGTGTTCAGATCCATTAAGGCAATGACCTGTTTTCATATCATTTTATTTTTGTTTTTCTTTTTTTTTCATGTGTGTGCCTGCTTTGTTGTTGTTTTGTCTCGCTCACACGCATGCGGCAGCATGGCGTAGGCGTGTGCAGAAAGGCGGCAGAGGGACAAGCACACGCAATCGGATCGGATCGGTCGGTCGCTCAGTCTGTCTGTCCGTCTGTCTGTCTGTTGGTCGGTCGGTCCTCTGCGTCGTCGCATGTGTCCATGTTGCAAGTTGATAGTAAAAATTATGATGATTCTTGCCCCAACAACTGGCGTCGACTGGTCAAACGAGTTATATGTTTTTTCCTATACTCTCTGGCCTGTGCATATTTATCTTTGCGTTGTCGTTGCCTCCACTTCATTAGGTCTTTAATTTTATATCGACTGGAAGCGCGTATCAAAACAGAGAAAAGGCAGGCTGAGTTCTTCTTCTCCTCTTCTCTTTTCTTTTCTTATTTTCTTATATTTTTTTTTTGCAGTTGTACCGAGTACATACTTACAACGTGAAAAAGCCTTTGGCGCGTAAAATCTTTTGGGTTCATTAGAACGTTGAACGTTGTCGTTGTCATTAGCTATGGATAACCCAGCGTGTTCTGACTCAGGCCAGACCCAGAGCCAGAGCCAGGCCAGAGCCTGGGCTGAGGCCTCAGCCTGTGCCTGTGCCTGTGCCTGAACCTGGGCCTCAGCCTGTGCCTCAGCCTGGCCATGGACTCTCGGGCTCATGCGCAATCAAGTCATTTCACTGGCGCTGTCAGCTTGACAGAACATCTGCGGTTTAATCTGGTTTGGGATGCGTTGACTGGATCGCTCTTCTATCTTGTAGTTGTAGTTGGTACAGTACGAACATAGGTGACTGCCACAAGAATGGTGCAAGTTCTTTTTATTCCATATTAACGTGACATTTGTATCACTATCAAATGATTATCAAGGGGAGAGGCTATCAGAGCTCTAAATTACTCGTAATAAACCATTTCATATTTCAGCTTTTTATTTATTTATTTATTTATAATTGTCTAATAGCAGTTGACTACATAAAAAATTAATAAAAAGAAAGGATATTAACCAATTTAAGTCTTATGTATAAATAAATAAATATACAAAAATATAGGAAATAAAGAAATTTTATCAGAAATTGTTTAATTTTAATATAAATTGTCACATATATTAAAAATTTATATTAAATTTCCATGCAATTAAAAATGATATTGAATATATACACTTAAACTATTATATTTTAATGTCAATTTTCACAGAAATAAAACAATTATTTTTTTATATTTTTTTAATATGAATTTTCAATACAATAAAAGATTTAATTGAATTTATATTATTTATACAAACATTTAATTAATTAATTTTCATACAATTAAAGATTTATTTAAATATATATTTAAATATTTTTTGATTTTTTCTGGGTTTTCTCCAATACTTGCAACAAATTTTCGATGAATTTTAATTTAATTTCATTTTTAATAATAATTCCCAGATTTCTTACTTTTTACCTTTTTAATTTCTAGATTATTTATAAAAATTTTATATTGATAATAATTTATAATAAACTTGAAACTTTTAGTCGACTCTTTCTAGTCTACTCTAAATTATATTTTATAATTATTAAATTATTATTTTACTTAATTATTAAAAATAAATAAAAAAGGATCTCATATATATATGAAGAACAAGTTCATCTTCCAACAATCGATATACTATATATATATATACATACACATCTGATATACATATATGATATATTGCCTGGTGCACAAAACTAGGTCTATCAAAGTTGAGATAGAAACAGACAAAGAGACAGAGACAGAGACAGACAGAGAGAGAAGTAAACGCGTGAACATAATTTTAGTTGTTATCCTGATCAAGATTGTATATCATTTAAGGGGTCGGCCTGACGTTATTATTATTACTTGCTTCTAGACAGAAACCGATATTTTAAAGGCAGCTCGACCTGCGCATAGTATACACAATTTACATACAAGTATATATATATATAGATATATGGCACCATTAGCTTTTATAGTCACTGAGATCGGCGTTTATACTTAAAGACTGAAAGACGCAGAAACTAAATTGAGCTTGTTTATGGCTGAAGCTGATTGATAAAAGTAATAATTTAATTAACTTAGCGGGAGATTTGTGTAACATTATTTATTTTTATTTTCCTCTTAACTTGAGGTATATATATAGGGTATATAGTAGTCAATCAGTTGGCTTAACCTTGCCACAGTGTTAGTTCTGTGAAGTTTGCTTAAGATAAACGCTGTTTGCTTATAACTACGGAAAACCGTGCTCAATCTATGGTTAAGTACACTTTATTTGTCTTTAAACATATCTCTTTTTTTCTATTTGATTAGTTGGTTTTCCATTGCTTTGGCTGATGTCGTATCGCTTGTTTGGCTACTTTAATTTTCCAATGCAAATATTGGGTTTTTACTTAGCTAAGCTCGTACGTAGTAGTAGTAGTAGAAGTACTCGTATGTACAATATCTCCCTGATCATGCCTAACCTTGACCATAAATATAATTGCCAAGTGCGATTCTCAATTTTCAGGGTCATAAAATTCTAATTATTTATCAAACAATCGGAGAGCTAACCAAGTGTAAATGCAACTGCAACTGCAACTGGTTGCATCGCGCTTGCATCCTTGAAAACAAATTGAAATCTTTTGTATAGAACTCGTGCATCGCTTTACTCGTAATAATGGGCACACCCCGGCGGGCAATATTTAACATCAATTATCTTGGAAGAAGTCTGGAAAATAATTATATAAACTTAAGCTTAAGCGCTGACCAATGCAACGATATTGACAATAATTGCAATCACAGTTGATTTTGCATAAATTGACCTGCCATGGAGCCAATGATTTGAGGTTCAACTTCAATTTCAATTTCAGATTCAATTTCAATTTCAATTCCATTGCGAAGAACCTTTGGAGCAAGCATATATCCATAGCTCGAGGAAAAAAACACCACAACGAGTTGTAAACATTAAGCTTGTGCCCCTAAAAAGAAACGCTTTATGCGGGCTGACTTCGCACAGCACGACAAATGAATCACGCGGCGATCATCAGGAGCAGCAGCAGCAACAGTTGCTCCAGCTCAAGCAGCAGCAACAGTTGCTCGTGTGCCCCCAGAAGCTGCATGCCAATAGCGACATTGACAATGAGCCAAAAAAAAAACCATCCTAAAGCGATTTCAATGCGATCCAAACGGTAGCCAAAGCAAAGCACACTAAACAGCAACAGCATCAACAACAACAACAGCAACAACAACAATAATAACGCGAACAACAACAACAGCAGCAACAACAACAAAAGAAACAACAACACAAAACGTGAGCATTTGCAAGAGCTTTTGGCTTTAGTTTTGAAGCATGATCCGGGCATGATCGTTAAGCAGTGCACAGTAGCTGCTTGAGCGTCATAATAACAGCAACAACAAGATGTAGTGGTCCCCTCCCCTCCCCCCTCACCACCTCGAGTCGAGCAGTGTTTGACTGTGGCACAGCTGCAACGCTGTAGGGTGAACAGAGTATAGTGCAACGCGCAACTTGCAACTCGCATGCGCAACAAATCAACACAACAAAGTCAAATACACAGTCCCCAAGCCCCCCGCAACCCCTTATCCCCATCCCCCAATCCCCAGTACCCAGTACCCAGTCTTGGATGGAGCGTAGGAAACTGCGTAACCGGTTTTTTTTGTTGGGCTATACGACAGCGACAACGATGCATAAAGCTTTTAAGAACATTCTTTGTTGTAGCTTGCAGTTGAATGCACTGCGCGAAAAGCTGTGTATAGTTTTCATTATTATTATTTATATAAATATTCATTTTATAGGCCGAAAACTGAAACACAATTTTTATATAAAATTATGATAAAGTCTATGAAATTTTCATTTCTGATTAAAAAAAAAATTGAAAAAGCTAATAATAAAAATAATTACAATAAAATAAAAAAATAAATAAATAAAAAATAAATTAAAATAATTTACAATTTAAATGTAAAAAAAGGGTATTATAAATAAAAAAAATTTGGAAATTAATAAACATAAAGAAATAAATTATAAATTTTATAAAAATAAAAAATTTAAATAAATACATTACAAATCAAATTTAAAATAAACATAAAAAAATTAAGTTGTATATTAAAAAAAAATAAATATTGTACAAATTAATAAAAAAAAAAAGAAAAAAAACAAGTAGAAAATAAAAAAAAATAAAATAAAAATATAATAAATAAAATATATATGAAAATAAAAATAAAAAAATGTGGAATTTAACAAAAATAAATAAACATATTATTGCATAAATTTAATAAAAATAAAAAATTTAAATAAATACATTATAATTTAAATCTAAAATAAGTATATAATAATTAAGTTTCATATTGAAAAAAATAATGTACAAATTAATAAACAAAAAAAAATATAAAATAAAATAAAAATATAATAAATAAAAATAAATATAAAAAAAAAAAAATATATTAATATCTAAATTTAAATTTAAAATAAATCTCAGAAATAAGTATTATATTTGATTAACTTAAAAAAAATATAATTAACCCGCCCAGGAATCGTTGTAACTTTTTTCTATCATTGTAAGAGAGTTTATTATCATTTTATGAGAATTTCCAGCATTCGACACACAATTCTCTAGTTGATCTAATAAATTTCTCTTTGTTTTTGGCATTTTAATTGTTGAGCTGATTGGCGCCTTGGTTTGTTTTCCCCACGCGTCGCCATTTCTGAATCATTTAATTTCATACATAGATCTATTAAATTATGGACTGTAGCTGGTACCTCCAATTTTGTTGCGTGTAATTGCCACTTCCATCACAAAAGCTTTTATTATTTTGTTTTTTTTTCTCGTTTTCCATGCGGTTCTTTCCTTCCTCTATGTTTAAAGCGACTGCGCTCCCGTCTTAAGCTGCATTACAACTTTTTACTGCGTCTTAACTGAAATCGAGTTTTGTCGTAGTATGTAGTTTTCTATGTGTGCAACTCCGCCCGAGCCATCAATGCCCAGCTCATGGGTCTCTCTTGATAATACACACACACACACACACACACATAAAGAGGTGTACATATGGTGTAGTATATATATGTATGTCTATTAAGGTACATATGTGTCTCTGACAATCTGCTGGTTGATGGTTACAACGTTGCCATCGTCATCGTCATCGACATCGACATCGTCATCGTCATCGGCATCGGCATCATCATCGTCATCGGGTTGGAGTCCAGTAGCTTAAGTGCATTTTGACTTGCGGCGGGAAGCTGCTTTGTGTATCATCATCGGGCTGGAGTCCAGTCCAGTAGCAGCGCTTAATTGCATTTTGACTTGCGGCAGGAACTTGCTGCCCCAGCCCCAGCCTCAGCCCTTCCTTGCCCCTGCCACAGCCCACAAAAGCTGTGCCATTTTCATACCGTATATACAACTGTTTGCGCCCGTCTTTGGTCTATTTGCTTAGCGTTACGAGGCGTCGCGTCGCCTGTTTTTGGCGTATGCCCAGTAGCTGCCACAACCTGCGCCGAGAATTGTTTTTTTCTTTTTCTTTTCCTTTTTTTTTTTGGTTTTTCTTTCTGTATTATTTGTATTTGTAGTGTATATGTTTGTTGTAGATTTTATGACTTGCAACTGTGAGTTGTTGTTTGTGCTATGTTGATTGAATGCGCTTTGTTAGTTGGTCAGTCTGTCCACTGGTGCATCTGTCCATTGGTCCAGGGGTCCAGAGGCCCACAGCTCCACAGGTCCACAGGTCCGTTGGTTTGGTCCGGTGGTGGGGTCCGTTAGGTTCTTTGTTAGCTTTGGAGCAGCCATAAATGTACTTGCCCATTGTTCGTTGCATGTGATTAGTTGAAGTCACATTATTAATAATTTCAAAGCATTGCCTTTTGTTCAAGATAAGTTGATTACTCATACGCCCCGCTGCACCAGCACACGCTGCAGCTAAAATCTAACTTCTATAGCCCAACCAATAAGCCATTCATTTATATATATATAAGTCCATAATGATTTGAACAATAGAGAGACGCTCAGCAGCTATCGAGCTTCCTCATTTTGGCACTTCAATTATTAATTTCTTCTATCATGATTATTAAAGATACACTGTAATTATTTCAGTCTTAGAAAGGGTATCTACAAATGCTTTCATTTGATTTGTTGATTTTGTTCACATTAATATTTAGATTTATATTATGTCAATCAGTTTTTGTACTTGTTTATATTCTATTTAAATTATTAACAGATTATCCTCTGTTGGTCACATAAATCTGGAAAAGGTGTTACCTTATTGAGTGCCATAAGTTGGGGCCTGATACGATGGTGCTTTCTCTTGGCCCGATGCAATTATCTACTGAGTAGACGATGTTCATAGGCATTGCAGTAACTGTGCTTTAATGGGCCTATAAATTGTGAAACATTATGGCATCCAACAATAATCCTGCCCCCGCCTCTAGGCATTTTTATGGCCAAAACAGATTTCATTATAAATAGGTTAAGACGCTAAATTTACTAGGCATAAAAGAGCGAGGAGCCAAGCAGCACACATAAACCTTTAAACCTAAACACGCACTTAAGTAATAAAAAAATAAAAACCAACAGCAACTAAGACGAAAAACATGACATTAAATTGCATGAGGTTAAGAAAGAAAAAAAACGAAGAAGAAAAAAATAATAATAATATTGTCTATAGCCTCTGAGGGGAGCGCATAAGAACACAGGTGTTCAGCTGCTGCTGCAGCAGCCATACATAAAAAACCAGCGGCTAAAAAAAAAATACAAACTTAAAATCAAGTTTTAAAGATTCAACAACGTCGACGGCAACGGCAACGGCACTTAAACAGCTCCAACAGAAGACAGCGGCAGCGGCAGAGGCAGCGGCAGAGATGGATGGAGATGGAGGCGGGATGGCAACGCAGTCAGAGCTGGAGACCTTTAAATGCGCACGACGCTGCGGGCTGAGCCGCAGCAGCACCACCACCACCACCACCAGCACCAGCACCACCAACACCACAAGCATCAAGAAGCAAACGAGTCGCCCCAAACACTTCATGCACTTCCCCGAGCACAAAGCCCAGCTGAGGGGCTAAGCCAAACCCAAGACACGAGTCCCAGCCAACGACTCTCGACGACTCGACGACTCGATCGTGCATGCAGTAACTTGTCGATTGCAAGTCTGCCCCTGTACCCTTGGCCTGAAGAGCCTGGTCCCCTGTCTGATTATGATCAGAGCGAGCTATATGCACTGCTGTTGCTGCCACTGCTGCCTGCCGCTGCTGCCTGCCGCTGCTGGATGCCAGTACTCGTATAATAAACATAATGATAATGTCTGACGCTGCCCGATTGTCCAAGTGGTTCAGTGGCTCAGCCTGTGCGGCGGCCACTGCCTCCTCCTTGGTGTCTTGTTGCTACTGTGAATGTTTCTTCTTTTTTATTTTTATTGTTTTCTTCTCTTTTTTTTATTTAATTTCTTAGACTCTGAGTGCGGGCTTGACACTTTGGGCATAGAACAGCCCAAGCAATGCACTTAGTATATAAATAAAACTGTCCAACAGAATCTAAACTTATCTACATTTCTCTCACTGATTTTGGCCAGTTGAAAATAAAGTTAATTTCTCTATATTTTGTATATATATTCATGTCTAATCAGAAAATGTCAGCAGACCTTGAAAAGGAAAAAAAGAGAATCTTCAGCAAAAATGATCTTTGTAAATGAAATTCTTTTGTCTAAATTAAATAGGAACATTTTAGACCTATAAGTTTTATACCCAATAATTCAATTATTTCCGTTCTATGTAGTTACTATAGATATACTATATATATAATCAGCTTCAATATAGAAGTTTTAAGGATTTTGCGGAATAAAATTGCAACACCAAAGTTATTTAAAGTATATTTAAAATATATTAAAATTAAATCTTAAATTTACTCAACTTTCTAGTAAAAGTACATTTTTATTATTTTAATTCCTTTTTAATCAAATTCAGTACAATTTTTTATATTTAGGTATAATAAAAGAGCATTAAAAACTGAGAAAAATTTAAATATTAAAAATTATACCAATTCAACAGACTTTACCAACTTTTTGAACACGATCTCAGCTTAGCTAAGCGATGCGTTATTTTCTTTAAATCTATTCATATTAACATAAATTAGGTATTAAGGTTTCTTATGTGTTTGATGAAGAACCTCTCTGAATATGTAATATATATGAGAATTTTATCAGATATTTATATAGCTTGATCAATCGTAGAATAAGAAACAGAAGCAGAATACTCTGAATAGAAAAAAAGAACACAACAATCTATGAAAAGTATACTATAAAAACGCAATAGCATAACATTTGATTATAGTTTTTTTTTTTATATTTAATAAATCTTTTTAAAGGATCGAGTATAGAAATCGCATATCCTGATATATTATTGAAATTATATACAGTACGCCCTAGTTATATTCTTTCCCTAAAAATATTCTTTCTGGCAACAGACCTAAAGTAACTAATTTCCACACATTAAAACTGAGGTAAATCGATCAAAAATATTAAATAATATTAATATATTCAGAGTATAAGAATATAAGATATTTTGGTCCGTACTGTACTCCATTAACTTGAGCCAAATTTGGGTTGCTTTTCTGCCGAAAAATGTATTTTCATTTTTATATTAAGATCCGATCTATTAATTAAGTTGAATAGTTTTAGTATGATATTTTATTTTTGAGATAATTTCCAAAGGAATGCAAAGGGTAGACAAAATAAATAAATGTCTAAAATACAAGTATATATATATATATATATATTTATATAGGTTTACATATATCTGTGATCAGTATTATAAGTTGATCCGAGCAGCAAATCTGATCGATCTGTACGTATTACAGCGATAACTGCTTTTTGGTGTCATTTCCTGCCACAATTTCGAAGGCAACATACATATATATAAACGATACATACATATATATAAACAATACATACATATATATAAGCAATACATACATATATAGCATATGTTTGTATGTAGATTTGTCGCTTATTATTTAATTTGGGTCTGCTTAGACCCCAAATCCGAGTGTAACCTTGGTACCCTTTGGGTTGGAGAATAAACATATTAATATATACAGATGTATGTATGTGTGTGTGTGTGTGTATGTTTGTATGTAATGAGACCAAGAAACGCGCTACCAAAACCAGCAGCAATCGCAGCTGAGCCCCCTCGAGCGGCAGTTAATCAACAAGTTTATGCAAAACTCAAAAACCAGAACAGGAAAATGAAAAGCGAGCAATAACCCAGGCAGCAGCAGCAGCAGCAGTGGCAGTGGCAGCGGCAGCGGCAGTGGCAGTGGCAGCGGCAGCAGGCAGCAGGCAGTGAACAGCGCACAAAACGCACACCTCAAGCCAACTCAAAAAACAAGTCAATATGATCGATCGTTTGCTTGATTAAACCTAATTGAAAACGAAAATGCACACAGTATAGAAAAACACACGCACACACACACACAGAGACAAAGTAAGAAACATATACACAGAAAGATAACTTGTCCAAGCAGTGGTCGACTCGTAGTAGCTAAGCCCGTACGTGTATAGTACTATGTGGTCCGGTCGAGAGCGAACCCAGAGGAGAGGCGAGGCGAGGAGGAAACGAGGCAGCAACATGTAGCTGCTACTATGGCAACGACGAGAATGTTGAAATCAAAACAAAAACGTAAAAGATCAACGCACAAAGAGTCAAACAACATAGCACAGCGCGCGCGCCACTAAATTTTGGCGGGAGACTACTGTACCCCCATCTCGAAAGCGACGGCCAGCGGAATAAGACGAACAAAACAAAACTACAACCGGAGAGAAGCGGAGTGTGTGTATAGAAAATCGAGAAGAAAAACAAAATCAAAAAATCACAGAGCTCAAATAGGCAAAGAGATTATGCGCGCTTAAGAGAGTATCCAGCACGGAGTATGACCATATGTGTGTGTGTGTGTGTGTGTGTGTGGTTTATTTAAGAGTGCGAGTGACCGGTGATCTTTGAGTTAACTGAGAGCACGTGTGGGCAGCCAAGAAGCAGAGGACAGTGTTGCCGTGCTGCAGCTGGGAAAAAAGTTACGTTTGAGCATGAAATCGAGCTCTAAACTTGCCAGAGCCTTGATTTAAATATCAATATATGTATCCTTCGAGAGAGAGGATTATTCAGATGAGCAATACAATATACATAAAATATTTGCAGGAAATCAATTAAATTCAGTTTAAGTACTTTTATTTCCATATCAAAGCAAGATCTAATGCTAAGTCAAACATAATAAAGTAGGAGAAGTGCATAAAATCTGTGAGTAAGTACCATTTGGTATCTTTGTATAGCTTGGCTATCAGTTGTTGGCAACTTGTTTGCAACTGGCCAAAAAGGCATCTTAGAAAAGCGCGCCAAAAGTCGCTGCTAGTACGATAATACTATAGATTTATAGTCCTTGTTGGCCACACTAGTGAGCGTAATAAAAATAAAACCCAAGCCTGAAATCGCGCTAAGAGTGTAATAACCCCAAACGGATCCACAGACACGATCACCCCAACCAGAGAACCAACAAACCAACCGAACCAACCGAACCAGGCAACCAGCCAAGTACGAGTATGAAATCTACCGGCAGAATGTATACATTTTGGAGTAGAGCAGGGATGGTGAGGAGTGAGGATAGAGAACGTTACTTGTTTCTTGAAGGGTCCACGATCGTACTCGTACGATCCCCACGACGTCAATTTGCAAGTTCTTCTTGGCCAGAGCCAGCCGACTGATCCACACTTAACGGGCGCGCATTTGTAGCCAAGTTGTACTCGTATCCCTCTGTGTTTTGATTTTACGGCACAGATGTTTTATTTGCCAAGGCACACACACACACGCACACAAAACACACACACAAGAAATCCAATGTACATGCAATCTCTTGCTTACCCTGCTCGTTCTCCTTTTTTCTGTGCTCTGTCTTCGTTTTATGTCTTTTAATACCTTTAATCCTAGCAAATAATACAAAGTGAAGCCTAGGACAAGTGTATAAAAGAAAAAAGTAGTTGAGTCGATCGGGCTTGGGTTTGGGTTTGGGTTTTAGGTTTGGGACTGGGACCGGGACCGGGACCGGGCCTGGACGTGTCTCTGACTCGGCAGTAGGAATAAAACAGAAAGTGTGCAACACACGCTCTGAAGCCAAGCAAAAGACAAACATTGAGATCCATGGGTTTCTATAGCTCTATAGCTGTAGTTGTAGTTGTTGTGTAGTTGTTATTGTTGTTGTTGTTGTCGATGGTGGTACGACTTCAACTGCAATGAACTTCTAGATGCAAGTCAATGAACTTATCCTGACTGCCTCTGCTTGGTCTGGCCTGGCCTGGCCTGGCCTACCTATCCCTGCCCTGCCTGCTGCCTGGCTGGTTGCCTGCTGTTGCCGCATGATATCAACAAAATGATCATCATGATCGTCGTCGTCGTCGTCGTCGTTGGGCACAGTGAGCTAGCTTTGTGCCCAGCTCTTTATATTGGAGTCGAGTGTACGGCGTCGACGACTCCTCCTTGGACATAATGAACTCGGGTTTTGGCGATACGTACGCAATTTTCAAATCGTGTTGCCTCATGATCGTGTGCCTCCCCTCGCTTATTCTTCCTTGTGCCCACTCCTTCACCTCTTGCTCCTCCTCGATCTCCAGGGATTCTCGGCACAAACAACGTTTTTAGAACTTTTATTTGATTTTGCCAACACGCTTGCCTCATTGTTGTTCAAAATAGCAGCGCCATGAAGCCTTCTCCAGCCTTCTCCAGCCTGCTCCATTGTCGTCGTAGTTACGACTCGACGTCGTATGTATGATAATGATGTTGGTGATCGTGCCACTTTAGCAATGGTTAACTACGAAGTGCAGTCAGTCGGAGCTGCAATCGTAGTTGGAGACGGACTCACACAAAAACACAACAACAACAACAAAAAAAGAAACAGGCCTGGCGAAAACTTGGAGCTTGCAGGCTTCGGGCTAAAGAACCTTTTGATTGGTTGGCTAAAACACGACTTGAGTGCCGGACTTCATGGGCAATCCTGAAGTTGGTGCGGTCCGGGGGCATTTAACTGTGCCATGTTTACTGCGGTCTATCCCCCTATCCCCCTTCCCCTTCCCCCTTTCTCCCCTTGAATTTTGAGTCTTTCGCATTTGCATGCATAATATTGCCAAGATTTATGCAAAAAATTGATGGCAATTAGTCGTCGACTCGTTGTTCTTCCCTCGGTTTCGGTTTATTAACTGGTACTGCAACTCCTATACATATATATAGAGATATATATATATATATATATATGTATTGTGGTATGTTTGTGCATAATGATTTTCGGTATCAAATTACATTGGTTAGGGGTTTTTAGTATGTATTTTATTTGCTGTTTGCTGTTTGTTGTCGACGCTGCTGTCTTCTTCCTGCTTAATTCGATGCGCTCGTGCCGTCCTCGGTCCGTCCGGATAGGGTCCACTCTGTCGTTGATCTCTGGCTGGGAGATGGGATGGGATGGGTTGCAGCTCCAATTCAGCGCTGCTTTGACTAATGTGATACGCTGCGTCTCGCATTTGGTAAGGCCTTTGCCTCCTCCTGCTCTGCATCCAATTTAATAGCTCCTGACCGAAACAAAATTATTTTTATTTTTATTTTTGTTCTACCCAAAAGCAGATAATGAGCGAAAATTTCTCAAGCCTGCTTTAAATCTATTTATGTTTTGAAAACCTCTCTGAAAAGGGTCCAGAAAGAGTTCATACTCCTTATAATTTATAATAATTTTGTTTAGTTTTAGAAATGTTCAAAGTGGGTTTCAAATCTCGAACTGATTGGCAAGTTTTCATAGGAAAAACACTTGCTGATGCACAGCTGATTTATCAGGTATAAACATATATATATCTATATCTAATACATATCTTTAACCTGTCTACAGGTGTTCAATAATATCAAACTTATAATATAAATATCACAAGAGGCAAAAACAAAGCTGAAGCCAGTCAAAAGAAAGATGTTTAGGCAGAAACTCCCTGCGAGCTGAGTTTCATACTAAAGACAGACAGAGACACGCACAGACACGCACACACACGCACAAACTAAATAAATCTTAAGGCACTCGGAACGCTCCTCGTTGCATTTGCTGCATTTTAGTGGCCAATGAAATGTTTAAGTAAGAATCGTCGTTCCGTCTTCCTCTCCGTCTGGCTTAAGTCTTTGTTGTGATTTAATATTTCGGTTTATCAGCTTTACTTTTAGCCCGTTACCAACGACCGGGCCAAGTGGTTCTTTGCTTTTATTCTTGTTCTTTATTTGGGCTACAAATGTTTCGGCTCGCATAGTGCATTTAACTTAACGTCATCATCATCATCATCATCATCATCATCATGTGGCACACCACTTACGAGTATCTGTTGACCATTACGAAGGGTGCCGGAGCGTGTTCCTTTGTGTTCCATCGCGGGTTCTTACCACAATCCCAATTTGTTTTGGGGTTAGCAAGACTTCATCGGGTTGCCAGCCCGACGACAGTTGAGACTTCGAGTCTTTTAACTATGATATATATAAATAAAGTTAACTATCTTTTCTCTTATTATTTGTTAGTTAGTTCCTATTATTATTTATTTTTATTTAAATATGATAAATAATAAAAAAGTTAACTTAAATCTTTACTCTTAATTGTCTAAATTTATGTTAATTTTTTTATATATATAAATATTAGAAATATAAGTAAAGTCTAGTTAAATTTGTACTCTTCTCATTTCTGATACGTCCTGTTAATTTTATTTTACAATTTTATTTTATTAATAAATAAGTAAATGAACTGATTAATTCTTTACCTTTTGTTCCTCTAATCTCCTACTTTTTGCCTATTCCTATTTATTTTCTAAGCTACCTAAAAATATTATTAAAAAGAAATATTAATCAATTAAATTTATAATGTTTTATCTTATCTTCTTTCTGTTAATTCCTATTTATTTTTTTTAGTTTATGTATTATATGTAACTTTTAGCCCTTCTCATTTTTGATAGTTCCTGTAATATTTTTAAAATAAAAATCTGAGAAATAAAAGTAAAATTAAGTTAATCCTGAAGTGTTCCTATTTCTGTTAATTGCTATAAGTATTTTTTTTTAATATTAAGCTTATAAATATATATAAAATTAAGTTAATTCTTTGCCTTTCTTATTATCATTTTAAAATTTAAATATGATAAATATAAATATAAAATATAAATAATAATTTTAATTATATATAGCCAAAAGATAAAATTACGTAAGAATTATCTAAAAGGAGAGAGTTTCCCTCCAAGCTTTTTCTCCAGTTAAAGATCAGTAAACTATATCATAATAATGATCATTATTATAATGATGATTATCATACAATAATTGTTTATTTATTAGCAATACAAATTTGATTTTTAGTAATAAAATGTTTTGCTGCACAAAGTCTGGCAACCTTTTGGCCGTTCAACCCCAATCGGGAACCTTTAAACAAATCTTTGTCTTCTTCAGCTTGATTCACCCTACCTCACACCTGCACACCCTGCTTTCCCTCTCCCTTTCCCTCTCCACAACTGTTTGTAGTATGTATGGGCACGTATGGCCTCTGGCAGGGCTAACCAATAACAGTCGATGTCAGCATGGAGTGTTTTCTTTCTCTTGTTGTTGTCGAGTCCCGAGTCTCAAGTCCGAGTCCCAGTCCCAATCCCAGTCCCAGTCCCACAGTTGAGGTTACTTCGGCCAGCTGTTGACGCACTGTCCCTTGGCCACATCGTAGACAACTTCGTCTGCCTCTGCCTCTGCCTCAGCGTCGCGTGTATGACATGTGAGTTGCACGTTTTGTCGATTTTCAAATTGAGGCAACGTCTCAGCACTCGACGTCGTCGTCGTCGCTGTCGCCGTTGCCGTTGAAGTCGACGTCGACGTTGTCGCTGTCGTCGTCTCGACTGACTCGTGCAATCAAACTCAGGAGTTTCAGCTGTGCCCGGCCACTGGGTCCGTCCTCGATCTGTATATCGGTCTTAAGACCTATGGGTACCTGTCAGTCAAAATGCGTTTTACAACAGTTTTTTTTTTTTGGTTTTGGTTTTTTTTTTGGTTTTTCTTCTCGTTTTTCGTTTTGTTGCCCATTTGGTATTATTGTATGTGGCAGTGTAACACGATTTTATTTTCGTTTTCAGTGTTCCCTCTTCCTTAAAAACTATAAGCAATCTATCTTTTGAGTGAAAAGACAACAACAACAACAACAACAAGAACAACAACAACCAAACAGACAATCAATTTCATCTATTTTTTTTTTCTCTCTTCTTATTTTCTGTTGTCTGTTTTGGGTTTTAATGTGGCTACAGCAACCGAGATTCGACAGCTACTACTGTATGGTAATCTATGACAGTTACAGAGATCTTTATTGTGATCTATGGGTTATTTCTGGAGTGAGCAGCTGGCAGATATACATTTTGATTGCCTCAGGAGAGCAGACCAAGAGCAGAGGATTGGGTTGTGAATTCATAGAAGAAATCAATTTGGATTCTAGTAAAAAGCTTAGCAAGAAATATTTTTTAAAAATTTAAAAATATTTTATGAAATAAATAAATAATATGAATATAAAATTATATCAAAATATTAAAAAAAAATATATCTATGTTATATTATATATAAAATTTATAAAAAGCTATAAAAATAAAGAATCGGTTTGTGAATTTGTAGAAGAAATTAATTTGGATTCTAGTAAAAAGTATAATATAATAATAAATATTCTCTTTAAAATCTAAAAATTTAAGAAAATAAATAAGAAATATGAATATAAAAATATAAACTATATAAAATATTTAAAATATATACAAAAAAAATATACAAAAATAGAGGATCGGGTCGTGAATTAATAGAATAAATCAATTTCACTTTTAGTAAAAAGATTAATATAATAAATATTCTTTACAAATCTAAAAATAGAAAAAACTAAATAAAAAATATAAAAATTTATAAAAAATATTTAAAAAAAAATAAATGTATATATGATTTGTATATAGTATTTAAAATTTATAAAAAATATAAAAATAGAGAATTGAGTTGTCAATTTATAGATGAAATCAATTTAAATTCTGATAAAAAAAAAGTAATAAAAAATATTCTCTTAATAATTTAAAAATATAAAAAAATCAATACAAAATATGAATATAAAATTATCAAAAATATTAAAAAATATATATATAAATAAATATATATATAAATAAATATATATATAATATTTAAAATTTACAAAATATATAAAAATAGAGGATCGAGCTCTGAATTTATAAAGGAAATCAATCTGGATTCTAGTAAAAAGTTTATAAATAAATATTTTTAAAAATTTTAAATAAATATACAAAATATATATAAAAAATATGAATATAAAAATAAGAAAATATAAGTATTTAAAATAAATAAAAAATATAAAAATAATAATAATTTGTATATATATTAAAATTGTTTCAGATTTTCCTTTCAGCCAGCTAAATTCACGTATGAAACCTGCTGTAAAATAATTTAAGTTTCTTCTTCCTTTTGGAACGAACTTAATTATAAAATTATATGTATATGGTTTATGGCTTATATATGTCTATATATATGTATTCGTATCTGTTGCTTTTTTGCCTGGCTCCAACAAAATCCATAAAATGATCGTTTACCCCGCCC
Source organism: Hirtodrosophila trivittata (assembly GCA_035045065.1). Classification (NCBI taxonomy): domain Eukaryota; kingdom Metazoa; phylum Arthropoda; class Insecta; order Diptera; family Drosophilidae; genus Hirtodrosophila; species Hirtodrosophila trivittata. The sequence goes on along the minus strand of JAWNNK010000066.1, from coordinate 6,537,296 downwards.
CACGAGCCTCGACACTATGCCACAATTTGCGTTGCCACACAATAAAATGTCATAAATTATACGCTGTGAGCAAAACACAAAATAAAAGCACAACGCATGGGCCATCATAAAATATACAATAATAAAGATCAAATACAACAACAGCAACAACAATGGGCAGAAGAGTGATCATTAATTAATGAACATGATCAACAGAGGCAGCGGAGCAGCAACTCTTATGACTTCTGGCGCAGTCCATTAGAATGCAACATGTCGTCGTCTTCGTCTTTGTCGTTTTCGATTGTGTAGAACACAGATATTGCCATATACAACAGTCCCATTTAGTACATACATATGGACATACAAACATACGAACATACATACATATATATTATTTCTCTTTGTTTACAAAACAAAATGTAAACAAAACTTTTCTTTAGCCACAGCGATTGAAAAATAAAGGGCAGAGGCTGCCAGGCACCACGGCTAAGGCACAGAGGCACAGAATCTGGGGCAACCAAGCTGGGGGCCTTTTTTACTCAGTTCACCAGCTTGCATAAGCAGGCTGACTCTGTGGCAGAGACTGTGGCAGAGGCTGAGGCTGAGGCTGAGGCTGAGGCTGAGGATGGGGACAGTGGCATTGGCAGCCACGATACGCACCAAAAAGTTTCATAGAAAACAAATTCGATGGAATATAAAACAAATAATAAGCTTCTATGCTAGACAAGCGAATACCCTGTAAAGGTAAGAAAAACTTAGGGAAATAAAAGAAAGCTTCAAAGAAATAGTAGTAATAGTTATAGAAGTATCTTAAATAAAGAAAGATCTATCTTCAATTAAAAGTATAATCCAAAGTGAAAAGTTTTTCAAACAAAAAACCAACTTTTGTCTATCGATATAGATATGTCTATCGCTAGATATATATAATACCTGATCATCTATAGAAGTTGCTTATAGGGTACTTCCAGAACAGGAACCTTATGTTCTTCTGGTAGCTGTTGCACTGTGATTGACAACTGCTGCAACTGCGACGAGTGCCGCGGCTCAAGTTGTGTCAGCTCTATTTTTGGGTATAATATTTTTTTGTTTTTTATCTGCGACTGTTTCGACAAAGTTTTTACTAATGACATTCACTTTTTGTTGCTTTGGGCGTTATTATACATATATATATTGTATATTGTGTATGGTTTTGGGTCAATCATTATCGTCATGTCAGTTTGCACGTTCTCGGCGTGGATGGACGTGGAAGATGTCAATAAGCCGTGGCAGTAATGCCTGGTCATGAATCCCAAGCCCGAGATTTCACTTTCAATGCCTCGGCTGGGAGAGATTGGGGTCTTTTGGGGGGAGCTGTGTACAGATCAGTTTACCATTATCTAGGCAGACATATTAATTTCAGTGTGCTGACCCAAAGGTAAAGGGTCAGTTAGAGGCTAGAGTGTAGAGTCTAGAGTCTAGAGTCTGATGCTGGCACACCTGTAAGACCCTATTAAATTACCATATGAACAAACGCACTCTCTGTGCCCCATTATCTACTCAAACAAATGTTCCTTAGCAAATCTTCAGACAGAGAGAGAGATACACACTGAGAGTGCAATAGAAACGTCAACCCTAGAGTAGAGTCGCTCCTCTAAGACTGTCATGATAGATCACCCCATAGACAAATACAGACAGGTGAAACTTGTCAGTCAGAGTCAGAGCTGGAGCCTCAGAAAAAAGGGTCGCTTCGGCGTCCTACGCCAACAAACAAATAAACAAACAACGAGGCCCAATAGATGCACCAGGAGAAAAAGAAACTTAACCAGGAGACTCTACCCAGGGCGCTTCAACCGAGGGCCAAAGGCACATTTAGCGACTGCTTATCGCACTGTAAAAACAAAAAAAAAGAAGAAAAAACTGAAAGAAAAAAAAGAATGTTGAAAAGGGATCATTTACTCTGGTAGCTGAGCTCAGTGAACCCAATATGAGGAACCGAACCCTCATCCTCACCCGAACCCTTACCCTCACCCTTACCCTAACCCGATTCCATAGTCGAACCCCAGTCTAGAGAAGACGTCGACACATTTGCAGAGTGTGCTGGGCACAAGTGCGATTGGCCTGTCCTCGGTTTGTGCCCTCGCTTCTTGGCAATTATAGAGCGATCGACGTGTAAGGGTGTTGCCCCTGGATCTGATGATCATCTTGTTTAACAATTTTATGTTAATTTCCCTCTCTCTCTCTCTCTCTCTCTCTCTCTCTTCATTTAAGCATTTATCACGCGATCTTCAGCGATCTTTTTACGACCCATACTCCTCTCTCCCTCTTTCTCTGTCTTTCCTCGATTGTCACCTACTATTCGTTTCGTCTTCTGTTTTTGCAGCTCCCTCAATAACAGTCAGTCTGTATGTATATATTATATATATATGTAAACGATTTTATATTGTCAACTGTTTCTCCTTTTATACAAAAACTTTTAATATCTCCATAAATCCGTTTCCCAGTTGCCTTGTAAAGATTTTACGAGCTGTCTGCCGACGCGCTGTCTGCCATACAAAGAGACCAAAAACTAAACACTTTTCTGATTTTAACTATGATTCATTTAACGTTAAGAATAATAGTTAACGAAAACTGTATTGAAAATAGATTTATTAGTTCAAATTTTGACTAAAATCAAGAGAATTTCGGTTAAAATAAAAGCAGATTGTAAATTTATTTGAACAATTTTTTTTATTATTTTTATTTTGATCAAAAAAGAAAACCTTATTCTTAAACTGGCTTATAGTTCGCTTATTTTATATAAATAAATATACAAAATAAATAACTTATATATAACTAAATTAGGTTTCTAAAAATGTTTTTTTATTTTTAATAAATAATTTATAAGTTTCTTACTAGAAAACATTTTGGCATCTGTCCTAAACAATTCCCAAATTGAAATACAGATTCGAAATATTAAAATATTTTATTTTAGACGCAAAAAAAGGGATGGAAATTATGAAGTTGTATATATCATAAAATAGATAATAAAATAAATAGATTTTCCATTCAACATGCTTTAATTCTTACCTTAAAATTGTTTTATTTTCTTTTGAATAAACGTATAAAATAAATGTTGGATTAATAATCGCAGGACGAAGACTCCTTTTATTTTTATTATTTTGATGAGAGCTACTGTAGCCCTAGCCTGAAACTGATTAAGATTTAAGTAGCTCGTTTTGAATATAAGATAATAACTATTATAATATATGTAATATAATATTTATTATGAAACATTTTATAATCTCTCCTGAACAACACACATTTCTCTATTTTATAAGCAGATGATATTGTGATTAATATTCTCCCAAATTTCTGTTGCAGAACTCAAAAAAAAGATTGGTAGAGATAAATTTCGATGTATGATAAAGTATCCATCGGATTTTTTAAAGGATCGCAAGGCACACACGATCGTAAAGAAGGTAAGGAAACAGTTGGCAGGGATAACTGGCTGACTGTTAATTTTATCATTTAACTGCAAAAAATTGCGCAGACATGATTTAAGCATTAAGCAGCGTTTGCCATGAAGCTGAAAGCCATTAACAACGAGGTGTCAATTACATAAGCCAATAACAAAAAAAATCATACAATAATACAAAATAAAAAATAAAAGTAAGAAAAGAGAATCGTCTACAATTGAAAGCAAAACTCAACCAAAGCCGGCAGCCGGGCCAATTTGTCAAGTGGAGTCAAAACGATTGGCAGCCAACTTGTCACATTAACACAAAGCCAAAAGTGGGCAAAGCGCATGTCTGACCAGGTTTAAAAGAAAAAGTGATGATGCTACCACGAGTGGCAATCGCATATTTACATTTCGAGCCACTTGACTTACTAACTGAGTGATCGACTGGCTGTCGACAACAACAACAAAAAGGAGTAGAAGCAGCAACAACAACAATGCGAATGCGATGGACATGGGATCTGGTTAGTTATAATTTGTTACTGGTTGCCGCTGTTCAACAAGTTCCATGCGACTGCTTCCAATTATGGCGAGGATCTGCTTGCAACATACCTGTACCAAAAACTGAGCAGCAGCCGCTAGTATTGGGCTTGCCACTTGGCCTACTACGAGCTGGCTGGCTGGCTGGTGGGTAAAAGACTAGTCTTAGACAGTGCGGCGGCTTCCACAGAAACTGCGACTGAAACAGCGATTGGAAGTGCGATTGAAACTGCGACTGAAACTGCAACTGCAACTGCGACTGCAACTTCCACTTGCAACAACAAACTTGCAAAAAAAAAGAAAAACAAAACACAATGCGTATCCGACTTGGCCAGTTTCAACAGCCAAACTTTAATCATGGCTTATATGTTTGCTGATTTTTGACCAGCTCATACACATACACATTTTTCTTAATTATAGTTTATTTATTTAATAAGCCAACGTTATTTTTTTCGCTTTTTTATTGCCATATATGCCTTGGCTTGGCTTTAAGTCTGTCCTCTGTGATTTGCGTTTGCGCTTTAACTTTTCGCAGCTCCTTTTGCTCGGACTTGAAATGTGGCCAAAAGCCTGGAGTTGTGGCTTGGATTTTGTTTTTTTGTTGCTGTTTTTGTGCACTTTAATTAAATTGTTATGTAAATTCCACTTGTCGTTGTAATTGCAGCCAGTTGTAGTTGTTGTTGTTGTAGTTGTTGTTGTTGCCTGTTGTATTTGGCCATATAATTTTCATCTTTATTAGAGCAGCAAGTGCTCTTTATTGGCCATGTCTTGGCTTTTTGGGGTGGGACAGCCCACTTGGCTCTGATCGTTGCTGTTTGCTATTTGGCTTAAGCTAAATGCAGTCTTAGCATATTTCGGATTTGCCTAAAGCCAGCCTTAACGTTAACCAATTTGAGCAGTTTTTGCTATGTTGACAGCTTCAGAAAATACTATTAAACTTGTGGCAATTATTTCGAAAGCCCATGCACTCGTCAAAAAGAACTATTATACTTAATAACTACTGATAACTTCTCTACTTCTTAACATGTCAATCATATTTTTATTTTTCTCTTCTTTTTAAACATATGAATATCAAATTTCCAGTTCCGCCACCAACAATTTCATTGTTTTCGAATTCAGGTCAAGCGTTCTGTGATTGTATGTGTGTGTGTGTGAGTGTGTGTGTTTGTGTGTGTGAGTGTGTGTTTTATGTTTTCATTTCGAAGTTTGGTGCTTCGTTTGCCTCAATTATCTAATTTTCAAATTAACAGCTGCAACTGCGCCTTGGGCGAGAAAATCTCTTGCTTCCAAACTCTCACTCGTCCGCCCCAAAGATCTAATCGAATCCGTTGCCCTCCAAGCTGAGTGTGCATACACACATATAAACATATATATATATATATATATATATATATTTGAACTTTGTTTGCTCTTAGAACTTTTGCTGATAACATTTAATTGGAATTTGATTGTAATGCAGGAGGCGATTGCCAAGTGAAAGTCACGCTTATCAGTTCCCTGCCCATAAATAAGAATCAAATTCGAAACATATTTACATATATATAAGTAGTATATATACTCACTGGGAGGCCAATTAAACTGTTAACAATATAATAGTATGTATTACATTCATTTGGACCACATCAACGGTGGCTGGATCTACGAATTTTTACACCTCAGAGGCGTGAATCATGCAAATGAGTGAAAAAATGCGGCTGCCTTTTTTACCTGTCTAAAAGCCACGGCAAGTGAATTAGTCATCATTAGTGAAAAATTGCACTAGTAAAAAAGTCGAGGAGTTGTAGAAATTCCTAAAGCATAAGTGTACAGCGTGCTGACAAGGTAGTAAAAAAAAGAGAGAAAAATAATAAAATAAATACCAACAAGACGAGAGTGAAACTCATTGAAAAGCCGTTGCGGAAATGCTCTACAATTGCGTTAAAAATAATAATAAAAATATTAAATATTTCCCAATATAGTTGAATGAGTTATTGGGAAATATTTAATATTTTTTTTGCATATTTTATATATTAAAATATTATTTTTTTAACCAAATAGTATCAAGTTCTGGAGGGAAAAGGAAATCTATTTTATTTTTTAGATTTATATATTTTTTTATTTATTTTTTTTTTATACTGTTTCCAGTTGACGTTCGGCTTAGCGAAGCATTCAATGCAAGCCCCTGTACGTTAAATCGAAGAGTTCGTTATTTCGACTACTCAATAGAGGACCCTTGACTTGAAACTTGACTTCTACCGTATTATTATTTGCTATAAATATCATTGTTATATATCATACATATAATTATCAGTTATATATAGTATATGGAATATATATTGTTCAGTTCTTTATTCAAAATTATCTTTTACACAACAGAAGTGCGTTTTGTCTTCAACTTTATCTACTACTACTCTTTTTTTCGACATCACAAACAATCCTAAGAATTACCCGTTTTAAGTGAGTCAACGGCCCTTCTCCTCGATTCTCAAATGTTGTACTTAAGCTCACGTAAGGCCATGCTCTTTCTGGTCTCTTCTTGTGTGAATGTGTATGTGTATGTATGGGTGATGTTTGGGTTGATGTATATGTGATGTATGTATGATGTATGTATGATATATGTATGTACTGAGAGCACGTTAAAGTGGACGTCTACTTTATATATATATTTAATAATATCTTATTTTATTTATTTATTTCCAGTTTATATAATTTATTTATATATTTTTTTTATCTCAACTTATTTATTTATTTATATTTTATATTCTATTTGACCAAAATATAATGAGTTTAATTCATATGGAATATTCTGTGCTGCGATGTCTTTATCCCATGAGACCCTTCAGATTTAGAAGCAATTCTTTCTATATATAATATATATAAATTCTAATGGTTTTTTTTTTTTAATTTTAGTCTATGTCTAGTCAAATTTTCTACTAAAACTGTTGGTATACATATAAAATTTATTTTTATTTTAAATTCTTAGAAAAAAGAGACGAAAAAAGGTTTAACTGTACGTTTATATTATATTTAATATATATTCTATTTGATTGAAGCCAAACGTTGTCATGAAGCAAATGTAGCTCAGAGCGAATACTCTATAAATACAGAGCATAAAAAGCGAAACAAAATGCCCACAAATTTAACATAGAAATATACAAATGCGTTTACCTCTAAAAGGGCAAATTCGTTTTAGACTCTCCAAAAAAAAAAACACAAAAAAAAAAGAGTACATAGATATCAGCAGCAGCAGCAGCAGCAACGGCAGCAGCAACGGCAGCGGCAGCGGTCGCTTAAAGGAGGGGAGCAGTGACAGCCCCTGGCGTGGCATGCCTCAAGTTGAAGTGCAACCGAATGCGAACGGCTGCGCATGCGCAGCACACACGATGGAGACGGAGACGGAGATGGCGATGGAGATGGAGATGGCGATGGCCGGGCCAGGGCTTATTTATGGCGTTTGGTTTGGGTTTTGGTTTAGCTCTTTAGGTTCATTGGCTCCTCTGGCTGCCTTTGTTGAAATGCAGTTATGGTTCTTCTTCTTTTCCTCTCTTTTGACGTATGCGTGTCTTGTGTGTGTGTGTGTTGTGAGTGTTTTTATTTATTTTCTTTATTATTGCGTACGAAAAAGAGGCAGGCAAAAGCAACCGAAGAGAAAATTTCACAAGCGTCGCCAGTTTGTCTGGCGCGGCTGCGTTCGGGACTGGGTCTGGATCTGGCATCGGTACAGAGACTGGAACGGAGACTGAGACGGAGACCGTCGAGGCCCATGACCAGACCCAGGCCCAGACCCAGACCCAGCCAGACCCAGGCCATTTATGTGCTGGTTATCTTGCCTTTCTTTCGGTTCTGCCTCTGCCCTGAGTCAGTTTGTTGTGGCTGCTCGTTGCTGGTGTTGCACACAAAGGCGCTGCATGTTGCTTGGGTTCTGTGCTGCCGTTTTTGCTTTTTTTGGGTTTATTTACCTTCATCATCATCAGCATAATCATCATCATCAACATCATCCCCATCATCATCATCATCATCGTCATGTAGCAGCATCCACATCCATGATCGCTGCGCTGATCTTTTGCCATTGTAGGCAGGCGGAGGCAGTTTATATTCTTTGTTTAGGTCTGAAATTTGTGTTTTTTTTGTAGTTGTTGTTGTTGTTTATTTTTATATTTTTTATTTTTGCACTGTGCACACTTTAACGCTTATCTTGATTTCAATGCTCTCTTTTATTTCGTTATCTCATTACTACGATCGCCTTTTTCTACCCCGCAGCCATTAAAAGTTGATAGAAAGGGTGTAATAATTACAGACCCCTAAAACATATCTACAAACATATTCCTGATCAGCTTTCTATATCGATTTCAGCATCTCTAGGAACCATAAACAAAACTAGTTTATGTTTATGACAAATCTGTCCACAGGGTATCTCTTAGTCCTCTACTTTCCTTTCCCTCCTTCTCTTATATGTATATAATTAATAGTCCCATTGTAAGACTTTATCTTTTATATCTCATTTTCATTGATTTCGTACCTTTTTTACTTTTTTGGTACTTCTCTTCAGAAATTACAGTTTACTTATTTGTCGAACACTTGTTGATTGTTTTCCTGACTTTTTGTTAGACGCAAAATATTAGGGAGAACATTTTTTTTTTTCTGTTTTGGCCAATTTCCCTTTCTTGCAGATTTTTCTAAATTTCTTACATTCATTTTCTTTGCAGTTTATTTTTCTGCAGGTGTTTTTCAGTTTTTGACAATTTCTATTTATATTTTTATAGTTGCCAGACAAGTAGAAGCCAAAGCAAAGGAAGCCTTGATGGATTTCATTGAATTACTTTGCGAATATGTAGAGTCCTTTTTTCCTCTTGGTGACACTGGGTCAAAGAAGCAGTCACTCGGTTGAAACTATAACTTAAGATGAAGATAAAGACAAACTTCTATTAACTTAAGATGAAACTTTCCATATAAAAGAGGATCGCCTTATAACCAGATGAGTTTTCCATATATTCCTAAGACTCCAGGATGACAGGCTGTAAAAAACTCCTAAGACAATTTTGCGTTGCGTTTTTCCTTTAAGTAATTTAAGATCTCAGTTGACTAATTAAACTATTTGTCCATAATTGCCGGAAGCTTACAAATAAAACACTTACGAGTAGTTCTCAGAGGCAAGATTCCCCCCACAGAGAGATAGATGTATATTCATTATAGCGCGATAATATTTGTACAATTTGTTAAGCAATGTTTTTCTCACACCAACCCCAAAGAGGTTTTCCAACTTGCTGAATTTCCTGCATTTTCTTAAATAAACAAAGAAGTTCTTTTGGGTGTGGCAGAAGACAGCGGACAGGCAGCAGAACCCACGCTTCAATGTTTGATTGCTTCTTTAGGAACGACTCCCTAATCAGAGGAGACCCAAAGCAGAGCCACAACCAGAACCAGAACCAGAACCTCAACCAGAACCTCAACCAGAGCCCTGCGACCAAGCGACCAAGTGCGCAGAATGGCGTGAAAACTCTTGTATTTGGCCAAGACAATTAACGTATTCATGTAGGTGGGCCCGGACTTGACTTGAGTCAGAAGTAACATCACTTACTCGTAACGTGCGAGTCCGTATGCCTCATTTGCCCATTGACATGGTCGACTGAGCATTCCCCCTTCTACCACCAACTTCTACTATCTTCTGTATATAAGATTATTCCGAGAGAGAGAGAGACTTGGGACAACCACAAGTTATTTGGACTATCAAAATTATGAAATGTCTTTCTGTGTGGCATTTATTTTGATTTCTTGCCAAGTTCTCACGTTCTCGCAGCGCGTCTCGGCCCATTGCATCTTGGTTGAGCTTCAATGAATACGACAATATTTAATCATAAAATAAATGCGAAATGTGGCGCATCGGCTGAGACTTGTCCATTTATAAAGAAGCTCTTTGAGTGCGCGTGGGAATTTTGCATTATATTAGTTTTGTATTAATTAGAATAACCGATCAAGTGGAAATAATGGACACAACTCGCATCTTTAACTGCTTCTCACTCAGCTCTTAATCCAGAAGTATACCCGAATCTCTCAGCCTTAACCTAATTCACAAACAACTGCCAAATGATGTGGGCATTGGTTTAAATGCCAAATCACGCGAAACCAGCACACACAACTCTCATTTTATATATACTTGAGTATATTTTGAGCGTTTCCACTTTGCTGCAAGGATCATTAAGCAATACATAATCCAATTAGCACTGTATCCTCCACCTGTTCCTCAGCGCTAAACAGATGCAAACAAAGGAACCAAAAATAAAACATAAAAAAAGAAACCAAAAGAAAAAGAAAAGGTTTAATATTTTGTTAAGTAAACGAAGCAGAAATATTTCGACGACGGACCTGCTAAGCACTTAAACAAACAAGTGATCACGATCTCTACTCTCTACTCCCCGACTCCCCGGCTCCCCGACTCGCTGGCAAGGATCAACAATGTGAGACAGGTCAGATTAGGCAGAAAAAATTTGTACTTTTACTTTCAGTCGTGTGTGTGTGTGTGTGTGTATTGTTGTTGCCTTGATTGATGTTAGACAGGTCCCATTGTGATATCTGATCTTCTTCTACTCGTATCAGCCAGATAAAAGAAATGCCAATTTTACTAAAAATGACACGCAAATCGCAAGACAGACAGACCGAAAGACAGCCAGAAACGAACCTTTAGAATTCTGATATATCTTTCAGACAGAGAGAGAAGAGATTATCCCTGCACCTCGTTCATCAATAGATCTAGTATCTAGCATCCAGATATACAATTAAGTTGCTCACGAATTCGTTATTAGGGGTCAGCAATTGATAGCACGGCGAGCAGATAAATTGCGTGAGGGATCAACGATGATCATTATGGCTTCCCTCTCAACCTATGCAGATTGCATACAGGCAGAAGGGTAACCCCAGCCCGTATACACTGCACGAAAATCTATCAGTGTTATTCAATTTTTGCATACCAGCTGGCGTAGGAGTAGACCCTAATCGATTCAAAGTGTGGCACCTCAACGAACCGATAGAGTACTCCCTGCCTAGAAGAGGAGGGGGCGGGCAGGTATCGAGGGTCGTGAGGCTTAACCCTAAGCTGTCGCCTGTCATTGTCATTGTCACAATGCCTGACAGTTCGTCTCTCCTACACACATACATACACATACATATATATAGTATATATATATACATAATTGGCAGTAGGCGCGAAACTGCGAAAACGCATTAAAAATCGTGGCGTGTGAAAATAATTTTTAGATCGAGGATCGAGAGCATCGAGAGGATCGTTGAATCATTTTGATTTGCCCTGAATATTCGCCTTGCTGAAAGGCAAACTAATTTGATTTAAACGTGAGAACGTAACGCAACAATTGCCAAAGAGGTGCGTAGACTGCGTTGAAAGTGATACTCATTGAATAGGGTACCACAGCTACGGATAGGGGTGATCAACTCTGCGTAAAATTTGATTACACTCTTAGGGGGGGCGACCCAGCCTGACAGGTCCCTGAATAGAGCTGTAAAAGCAGAGATTACAGAGCTGTCAATGCGTTAGTTTCCATTGTTATTATAAATATTTACTTGAGCTCGACTCGAAAAAAGAGAATTTTCTTTTAGGGACTGGGGAAAAGCGATAGAAAAGATCTTTGCTATAGAAATACTCATATTAAATTAATAGTCGTAAAAGAGACAAAGGTTTTAGCAGGTGATAATTAAGTCAACTACTTTCTTTGATAATTTGATCATAAATATCAGGGATCGCAACGGATTAGAATAGATTTTATATATTAAAATTTATGACTAACAACTATTTATTGCGTTTATTTTCTTTAAATTTGGAAAATTATTATTTTTGTTTGAGTCAAAGAAAAATAAAAATAGATTATATTAATATCAATAGTTATAGAAACTCTAAATAAATCTTATCTTAAATCTTAAATCTTTAATCTTATATGTCAAATTTTATAATAAATAATAAAACTAAATTAGAATCAAATTGATAATAAAAATTATTTGTCAACTTTTATGTTGATTAATAAAAATTTAAATTATTTTCAATTTTAATATAAAAGTTGAGTATTAAAATCTATTTTAAGTATGCTTCAAACTAAGCTGAGTATTTTTAATATATTTAAATATATATCAAATATATATATGTTGATTATTTGAATATGTTTACATTTAATTGTGATCCCTGATATATCATAGATATTTTTAGAAGAAATCAGCAGAAGTCATCGCATTGATTACGCTAGAATAAAAATCTATTTTAAAAATTGCTTCAACTATGCAGTATATAATTTTTATATTCAAATATAAGTATATCATATATAGTTCTTAGTTTTCAATAACTTTCATATGAAATCTCTGTTAAATATCTCTAACTAAAACCTGAAGAAGTGAGCAGAAGTAAGTGCATTGAGTATTCTATCATGATAAGTTATCACGAAAAGTAGGTTTCACCTTTCGCTGTGGCTGGTTGAGTTTTACAATATATTTTTATAGATTTGAATATTTGAGGCATTCAATTTCATAAATGCGTATGTTCAACACACTTCAACATGTCATATGCATCAAATTTTTATGGCTTTTTAACTGCAAACGCCAACAACAAACACGACAAAGATTAAGGAAAGAAAAAACAACAAAAAGAAAAAGAAAAAAGAGAAAAGAGGCGAAAATATTTCGTAGAACGCACGTGTTGCTTAAGGGTTCGACTCGTTTTAAAATAAATCAAAATCAGGCAGAGCCAGATGGTGAGGGAAGGGCAGAGGGAATGCCAGGGGGAACAGATTGCAATGTCCACAGAACGGAGAAACGGAGAAACAGAGAAACAGCAGCCTGGTCCAGAACGCGTCACCCAAGTTGAAACTAATTTTATGCATGACTTTTTACACATTCCTACAATATTTTCACTCACTGAAATGTATCCAAATGACAGCCACTTCAGTTTTTCAGTTTTTCAGTTGTTCCGTCTCTCTTTTTTTTTGGTTTTGTAGTTCTGTTCTGGTGTACTTGAGCATTTTTACGGTCACATAAAAATTCCTTTTTTGTTTTTAGCATTTTATGCACAGTTAAGTTAATCTGCTCTAAGCGTACTTAACAACAGCTTCGGCTACGGCTACGGCAGCGAGACCCCGGCTCAACCCCGACCCCGATCCCGACCTCGATACCTATAGCAATCCCGAGACGAAGAGCGACACCGATACCAGCACCGAGAGTCCACTGGCATGTGTCATCCACTCGACAAAGCGTCTTGACTGTGGCATGTGACACGTGAGACGCCCTCCCTGACGACATCGGCTTGGTCCGTGACACAGTTGAGGAATTTCTGGACTGGACCCACTTGAGAGCGAACAAGGAAGGCGAAAACGAAAGCAAAGGTCCGTTTGGCATGTGTTCTATAGTACTATTACAACGCGTTGGTCTTACCCACTGACAATATATTCTATATACCTCTGAACAGCGGGTGAGAACTAGACCGCAATTAGCTTCGGTGGGTATGAAATGCATATGGAGATCTTTTCGACCCTTTTATTGTGGAAAGTTGGTTAAGACAAAACTTGATAAGCTAACCTATCCAATATATATTATCCTGGGATTATGCAGCGCGCCTTGCTTTGAAGTAGCTGTAGTTGAATGTGAGTCATTGGCCAAACATGCAATGCAATTTCCGTTTGCTCTGAGCCCTGACGAATCGTCAAAGGACATAAAACTAAAAGTCTAAGAAGAGTCTCTCACTGGTATGGCAAATACATCAATAGAGCTGAGGCTTCAGCTAGACAATATTTCAGGGGTTTATAATTAAAAGTTAATAACAAATCGACACGGTTAATCAGCGGACAAAATTGCATTGCCAAGTGAACAGTAGCCGCTGTTTGAAAGAGAAACACTGGAAGCGCTGCCGAAGCAACCTAAACCCAAACCCAAGCCCAAGCCCAAGCCCAAACTCGAACCCGGGGCACAAATATTAATCATGTGAGCACTTAATTTGACACTTGGCAATAATGGACAGCGGCGGCTACTACAACTACACACAACATATACTATACTGCATCCAGAGAGCACATCATGCCCCTCAAAGCCGGCACTAATCACTTACGGGAACAGCTTTAAAGTGGTTTGTCCCTGCCTACGAGTCTCTACGAGAGACTCTACGAGTATGTAGGTGCTTTATTCTCTGCCAGCCACCTGCCTTACGCAATTAAGCGACTGACCGACGGCGACGGCGACGGCGACGGCAACGGCGACAGTGCGACGGACCGGACGTTAACGCACGACAAAAGATTCATTCCCTCTCTCTCCCTCTCAGCCACAACACAACACCCAGCCCCATTCCTAGCTCCAGTCCCAGAATAGCTCACAGCTCAAAACGAGCTAGGAATGGGAACGTGATATGAGATCATAGGTCTCAAACTTATCAAGCAGCTCATAAGACTCACGACATTACCAGAATATATCGATACATATCATTGATATCGATATACGAGTATGTTATATTATTGAAACTTTGTGACTATTTCGAGATCGTTTGTTTCTGAGATCATAGGCCCATATAATTTCAAACAAAACTTGCCTAGCAGCTCATAAGACTCACGTATCTATTACTCTACTCTACCAGAATATATCGATATATTCACAACTATCGATATATGTTTTACTTTTGTGATTCTGTGACCATTCTCGGTTCGCTTGTTTCTCAGATCGCTTCTTTTTGAGATCATAACATAGGCCTAAATAGCTTCAGACAAAACTTATCTGACACCTCACAAGACTCTTGACTCTACTAGAATATATCGATATATTCACAGATATCGATATATGTTTCACTTTTATGATCTTTTCGAGATCGCTTCTTTCTGGGATATAGAATATAGAATAGTTTGAAACAAAACGTATCTATCACCTCAAAAGATTCACGACTTCTAAATTATATCGATATATTAACAAGAATCGATTTAACTTCTTTTTTGTGACTTTGTGACTATTTCGAGATCGCTTCTTTCTCTTATGGAACGTGTATACATAATGCTAGACATATGATTCTTGATGTTGAGTAGGTCGTGTTATTAAAACGATAAATGTCATCTCTAGCTGCGAGCGATCTGTGTAATTACTCAACGTTCGAACTGGTTCTCACTGACTTTTCAGCTTGTGCGTATATAAGTTAAGTAGCTGGCAGATAGCCAAAAAGAGAAGCATTTCAATGCTTCTCTATACGGGGTAGGGGTAGGGGTAGGGCTAGGTGTTTGGGGCGAATCGCTGAAGAGAGTTAAACGCTGAAATGCCTTTCTGAGGCAATTTATTGTCTCAAAACCTTACACTAAAGTGGATTAAGTTATGTAGATTACAAGGCTCTACGCAGATTCTTGATATTCTTCTGTGACTTACAATTAAAATAATTAAATACGACTTGAACAAATACTTTGCA
Organism: Hirtodrosophila trivittata; assembly: GCA_035045065.1. Lineage (NCBI taxonomy): Eukaryota > Metazoa > Arthropoda > Insecta > Diptera > Drosophilidae > Hirtodrosophila > Hirtodrosophila trivittata. The sequence goes on along the minus strand of JAWNNK010000066.1, from coordinate 6,521,961 downwards.
TTTTGTTACGTTTTACACTAGGAATGATCTGAATATAGCTTGGACTTATATAAGAATAATTGTATAAGGCTCTTGTTTATATTAATATTTCATAATATGTTAACTATAAAATATGTATATATATTATATATAATATATATTCTATCATAATACTAAACTAGAATATCTTTTATTTATTTATTTATATTTATTTTTTATTTATTTATTAAACTTCTTTATTTTTTTATGAATTGTAACCAGTCGACTAAAAGATCAAATATAATTAAAAAGAGTGAATATACATTTAAAAATCATTAATAAAAATAATAAAAAAGCAAAAGAAAAGTAAAATTAAATATTAAAAAGTCTGGGTATATATTGTTACATTAATATATTTAATAATTTATTTTGTGACTTAAATACTTTTCACAATTTTATTATCAAGAATTTTTAGTCATTTTCAATAAGCACTTTTTGACTTATGAAGTGTCACCTAATAAATTCTAAATAGAAGTGTTGATTTTAGGCTTGAAAAGCTAAGAATTTATATTTAAATAAATAATAAAATAAATAAAAAATAATAATAAAATATGTAAACTTTATTTGTGCAATTAAATTGTTGTCAGCAAATAGTAAAAAAGTTCAGTCAAAATGAGAATTAGAATTAGAATAATAATAAAATGAGAGCATATTTCTTCTATATATATCTATGTAGGTATATAAAGTGAGAACATATATTATACAATATTATATAGTGGAATATTTATAAGATTAAGCTTAAGCTTTTGTGGCCTTGCAGCACATTGGGCCCTTTGCTCCAGTATTGTCGAAACTCATTTGAATTTATTCAAATTTAACACCAATTAGCCGTTGCTTTTTATTGCCTGCTCACTGAACCAAACTTCTTATCTGCCGCTTTGTGTGTGTTTGTTGTGGGTGTGTGTGTGTGTAAGTGTTATTTCTCGTTTTTTTTATCGCAAAATAAAAAAATTTGTTGAAATTGCCTAATTTTCCTGCACGCGTTCGGCACACGCCCAGATTCTGTTTGGTTTTTCCATTTTTCTGTATTTGTTTGTTTTGTTTTGTTTTTGTTTTTTTTTCTAGTTTTATTTTTACTAAACAATTGTTTGATTTTTTAACACTTGCAGTTAGCTGTCATTGGTCTTTGTTGTTGTTGTTGTTGTTGTTGCCAGCAAACAATTCGCAATTTGAAAATTTATTCATTTGTTCAAACTTTAACCGCAAAATGCACTTTTGTCTTGAACGTGGAGCATTGTCGTTTTTTTCAGCTTTTCTGCGTGTTTTTCTGTGTCACTCGCAAAGGCCGCGAAAATTCAATTTTTGAATCGATTCGAGGCGATTCGAATGGAGTCGAGCCCAGAGCCAAGCTGCCTGCACAATCGCCGTCGATCGGCTTGTTGTGCAAATTAAGGATTTTCGTTTGTTTTTGAGTTGTTTTTGTTGTTGTTGTTTTTACATTTTACATTTTGACATTTTTATTGTTTTCCTTTTTATACTCTTTTCGCAGACAACTGTGTCAGCTGGTCAGAAATTACGGTACTATCGACAATCTGCGGATTGTTTAATTGATTTACGAGGCTCGCAAATGCTGAAAGGCACAGCTTGACTTGAAATTAGCCTTGTCTACATATCGATCAGATCGGATTATATAACGAATATATATATATAGTATATAGTATATACCTATAGGTCTAACGATCGTTTTTAACACTTTCATTCCTCTGACTGTATCCCAGTTTTATTTTGTTTTTGGGTTCCCTTTTTGGATTCGCGAAACTTTCGTTTTTTGAGGTCAGTTAATTAATGCGATAATTAATCTTTCTGTATGGGGCTGTGACTGGGTTTTTTATTGTTGTTGTTATTTTATGGCTTGTTGTCATGCAGCTGCTTTTAAATCAGCTAACTGAGCTGTCAGAATTTTACAGTTAATATCATTTTTGTTGTTTTTGTTTTTGCAAGCAGCTTTTTAAAAGCGGAACAGGATTCTCGCAAAGTCTTACTGAATTAGGTCAATGCAAAAAAGCGAAATCATCTGTCCCGGAAATGTGATTTTTGTTGTTGTTTAATAATACGGGAATATTGCAATGATTAACAAATAAATGTAACGTGAGTCAAGGTGAAAATATCATATTAAATGTTTCGCAAGCCAAAAAGGATCTTTTGATCGAATTGATATTTGTAACAAAACTGGTTTCAGCTCTTTCCCTCTTTCCCTCTCTCTCGCGACTTCCTTTGGTTCCTTAACACGCAACGATCTCAGATGAGGAACTGCCTAATGACTATCAAATTTATATTTAAGTGAGTGTTAGACACGCCGAAGTGAAATTACACACGAATTGCAGGTTCTCAAGGTTCAACAGAACCCCAAAAAGAAAGAAAGAAAATGATAGGCTTAAATAGGTGTATAGAAAATGTATGAAGAAAAAGTCGCCAGATACCCGTTGTCATTGTCTGGGTCAATTAAAATGGAGCGAATAGCCACTGTCCACGGGCTGGAGCTCTGTCTGAGCTGAGTACAAACACAAAAAGCTGCCAAAGTTGCGTTGCAACAAAAATGATATAGGCTCAGGCTGAGGCTGAGGCTGAGGCTGAGGCTGAGGCTGAGGCTGAGGCTGAGGCTGAGGCTGAGGCTGAGGCTGAGCAAAGCAAAGCGGGCAACTTCTCTAATATAATGAAAACCTTTTGGTCTTTTGGTGGGCAAAACTGGTTTTTCGGGAAGATAATTTAAAACGTAAATTTATGACCAAGTGCGCTGTGCCTGCTGCTGCTGCTGCTGCTGCTGCCGTTGCTGCTGAGTCGAGAGCGTTACGTTTTGTATCTGTATCTGTAAAATATCAAGATACAGGCACACTGAGCTGCTACTGCGACTTGATGCACACCTGCACGTTGGCGTTGCTGCTGCTGGGCTCTTGTTGTTGTTGTTGTTTTTCTTTTATTATTGGTGTTAAAATTATGGGTTACGCTGCGGCTGTCGAGACGAGACGAAACGAGTCAAGGCGAGGCAACGTTGACAAGAACGCGACACAAAACGCAATGCAACGGCAGCAACAGAGGGCAGGCAGCAGGTCGCGGGACTAACGCGTGTAAGACAGTAGCACTTCCCTAGCTGTAACCAGTTCCTATCCTGTCCTGTCTTTCTCTGTCTTGCGCTGTCCTGTTCTGTCCTGTCCTCGTTCTGCCACTTGCGAGTGCATGCGTCGTCAGGCCTCGGTCGCAAACCCAAACCGAAGCCCAAACCCAATCCCAGTCTCATTGTCAGTTGCCAGTTTTAGCCCCTGGCCATGACTCTCTGGCTGGGACTGAGACTGGGACCGTGGCTTGGCCTTTCGTCGTGTCTAAAATCTGTTCTAAGGGCCATAAATTTTACCCGCTGTTGGTTGCTGGTTGCTGCTGCCTCTCGAGCCACAACAACTACTACCACAATGTGTTAACACTGGTAGTCAAAAATCTTGTTTAATATTTAGGCTTAGCAGCGAGCGAGTGCTGAGGCTTTTCCTTTGTTATACACTTTTATTATTTTCCACTTCTAGTAGTACTTTTAATTTACTGTTTAGCGTAAAAAAGCTAATTTATGCATAGCGTTTGGGTCAGCATGAAATATATCTCAAAATTTAGTTACAGCTCTCTGATCCCCAGCTTTAATGCTTTGGACAACGTCTTATGCATATATACTATAAGATAATAGCTTTGCAACCACATTGGGAGAGAAGGACTGGGTTTATTAGCCAAACTATCGTTCATCCATGGTAAATTTGCGGCAAAAGTTTAATGTTTTGATTAGGGTAACAACAAGAGTCAATTACCTGGGCCACAGCAGGCAGCCAGCAGAGACAACAAACTTGGTTCTAACTTGTCTTTTTTACTGACAATCGGACCGGAGGCGACCCCAGCACAGCACAGCACAGACCGAAGCAGAGCAGAGCAGAGCAGAGCAGGTGTTGCAGTCAGTTAGTCTCCAGCTTCCAGTTTGGATCCATTGGCGTGATTTGTAGATTTAAAATTTGCCATGCTTTCTGGCATGAGGTACGAGTATGATGTGGTTTTTATTTTATTGGATGCAATACACTCGCATACAGAAGCTGACAGCCACATCTGGAGAGACTCGGACTTCCAGCATGCCTCAGCTGTTGCATTTGCAAGTTGCAACATGAATTGCCTTGGCCGCCTCAGGCGATCTGTGGCAGATAGAGGAACGCCAACGCGACGCCAGATCCTCGGCCTTATCGAGAATAATTCCACGCATCTGCAGTTAGCCATTGGTCATTTAACTGTACTTTTCACTGTGGCTAAATTTCAGGCTAATGAGACAAAATTGTTTAACCAAAGTCACCGACAACTTGGTCTATAGGCACAGCTCGGCCGAGCTCAAAGACAATGGCAGTGGATTATAGAGACAGACTTTGTGTACAATAATTACTATCCGAACCTTGACCTATTAGTTAAAGCTTAGCTAAACGCTTTGTGTACGTTGTGTATAAACTTTAACCTTATGACGGCACATGTCGTAAATTAATCAAGCAGCGAGTAAATCCCAAACGACGATTACAACAAATATCAGAAACAGAGTCATCAAAAGGTAGCTACCAGTCGCAGCAGAAGTCTAAGCCAACAGCCAACTGATTCCAGCCTCAAATGGGCCCCAACACCTGAGCCACACTCCCCAGACAACAGACAAGTTGATTTACCAGGCCTGAAAACTACAGCTAAAAAAGAGCACGCCATTGTACGTCATTTTTCAAGAGCTAAAACCTGAAATGGAACTCAAGTTGCTGTTTCGAGTTGGGCCCCAAAGCTGAAGCTGAAGCTGAAACTGAAGTTGAAGCTGAAACTGAAGTTGGAGCTGGAGCTGGAGCTGCGGCCCAATTGTGTCGGAGCGGGCGGGTTTCGGAGGCGGTTTAACCAACTTGCTGAGCACGTGCCAAAGCCGCGCAGGCGCACAGGCAAAACCGCCCAACAGTTGTTATTACTCTTGTTGTTGTTGTTGTTGTATCTGTTGTTGTTGTTTGTGTTATTGTTGCTGTTATAGTTGAAGTTGTTGCAGCAGCTCAAAAAAAAAGGTGACGCCAAATGACTTTCAGCTTTTGTTGCTGCATGTCGTTGAATGTAGATACACTGTGCGAAATGGAGCACTTCAGTTTCACATCAAGTATGAAATATATAAAAAAAATAAACTATTTCTATATATATTTAATTTTATTTATTTTATTAATTTATTTAGAGTCAATTAGAAGCAGTCCAGTACAAGAAAAAATTAAAAAGAAAATTAATTTGCAAAATTAAAATAATAAAAAACTAGTCTTAAAAATTTATATATAAATATAAAAGGAAAAAAAATTAAATAAAATAAAAATTAAAGTTAAATTACATTCCATAAAATAAAATATATATCTGGGGGAATATATTTATTTATTTAATTTAATTTAGAGACGACAAACAGTCGAAAAGCAGATAAAAGCTTAACATAGATTGAACAATATAAAATTTCAAAAGTGATCTGGAAATTAAAAAATAAAAAACCAAAAAAGGTCTTAAAAATGATTTTAAATTTGAGTTGCTCCAACATTTTTCGCCTGGAATACCCAATCAGATCAGTACAAATATTATATAATATTATATAAAAGCCAGCAGCTATGTTGCCCAGTAAAACGAATGTTTTTAAATTGAATTCAAACTAAAGAAAAAAAAATATGAAAAATGGAAATAATAAATTCAATATTTGTTTATTTATTTGAAAATCTATCTGCAATTGTTTATATATTTAATACATTTTATTTTTTTCCTTTTATTTATATATATATATATATATACTTCAGAATAAAATTTTATTTATTATATTTTTATAATTTTATTTTATATTTTTATTTATATATTTTTTTTTTTTTTTTGTAAATATCTTTTCTTTTTTAATTTTTTATGTAGTCGACTGCTTTTAGTTGACTAAAAGTTGTAAAAGTAGGGTATATTGCAGTCATGTTTAAGTGTATAACACACTTCTGCAACCTCTTATATATATATATATATATGTATATATGTACTTGATCAGTTTGAACAGCTCAGTTGATCTAGTTCTTTTTGTCATCTGGAATCCCAACAAAACTCAACTTACAATTGGGTCCTACCTTCAGAGTACAGTTAGAATTTGTAGAGTATAGGAAAATAAGAGTTACCTATCATATGTGGCACATTGAGATCGGAGCTTGTGTAGTGCTTGGCTAAGAACCCAAGCCACAAACTTTGGCCATGACTTGTTTAAATGTGAGTCTGTGGGCCCAAATGTCTAAAAAGCTCGTGTGTTTGTGCCTATGTCAGAGTAAAAGTCATTTATTTTGTTTAGATTTGTTTTCTGATTTGTCAGACAGTTAATTAAAAGAAGAGAAAACATAAAAATAAAAAATAAGAAATAAGAAATAAAAAAAAAAAAAACAAAAATAAAAACCTCTTAGCTAATTTTTCTCGATGTGCCTTGGGCTTATTTGTCCGGCACTGCCTACTTTTTAATTGTGCAGCTGGGTGCAGGGTGACGAGGGCTCCATAGATACATAGGTGATTAAAGTGGGCGTTGTTGGAGCCTCAAACCTTGTAATTGTTGTTGTTGTTGTTGCTTTCCATTGTTGTTGTTGTTGTTGTTGTGGATGATGCAGCTGATTTGGCGTCGTCTGCATGGATATTTATGGCTCGTGCCAACTGTCGTCTCTTGTTACCTGGGCATACACAAATCGCTCTAACAGAAAAAAGCTGTCTGTAATTTATTAAAGCATCTCGAACAACTCAACTTAACTCGAAGTCTCCAAGTCTTCAAGTCTTCAAGTCTGGCTGTCTAGACTCAAGACTGCGCCTGCGCACAGCTTGTACAAAAACACAGAAAAAAGAGTCTTGTCATTTCGGAAATTTATGAAATTATCTCTAAGAAGTGCTACTGGAAATTTGTTTTGTTTACATTTAAACAGATTTTTATGCGGCGGCACCTGCCCATTTTCTCGTTTCCACTTAAAAAAACTCCCATTTTCCAATCACGTGTCCGGCACGTCTAAGCAATCTACGTTTCTATGAATTTTCCAACTTTGAATTTCAAATTTGCGCTACTTTGCCAGGTCAGCCAATTTGGCTAAGCACGCGCTCCACATTTCTATTGCAGGTGTTGTTATTTGACGTAATCCGTTTTGGTTTTTGGTTTTTAGTTTTTGCTTTTGCTTTTGTCTTATGTTTTTTTTTGTTTTTTGAGTCCCATGTCAGAGCCACGTTCTGAACTTTTGCTGACAAGTTTGGACTGTGCGCCGGCGCCCACGCCAACAGCTTTTAATGTCTTTGTCTGGCTAACTGTGTCAGCAATTAGTTATGGTCTTTATTTATGGCTTCTATTTGCCATTTGTTTGCTTAATTAATTAATTTTTGTAAAGCGACCATTAAGTCGGCATACAATGTTACTATTAAACTATAGACCCCAGATATGTACATATCTTACGGGCCTCAACTAACCGCCTAATGCACAGCCCCAATACATACGTTTATGCCTGTAAGTTAATACCTGATCTGCCTACAGTATCCAAGCATCCATATAATATATACAACATTTTGTGCCCCTAGCACTTTTGGTCTATGAAACCAACTCCAAATTGTTAGACGGCTAGCCTGACGTGGCCCTAACGGCTGTGGACTTTGATCAGGAATATAAATAATACCATAATAAATATAAATAATAAATAGATATGAAAAAAAAAATATGTATACATATATTAATATATAAAAATGTAAAAAACAAGTAATAAAAATATTTAAATAAAAATAAATAAATATTAATAAACATAAATAGCTATAAATTAATATAAATCCATATAAGTAAATAAATATAAATATAAATAAATTTAAATAAATAAACATATATAAAACTTAATATAAATGAATATAAATAAATAAAAATAAATATAATTCAATATAAATAAATATATATAAATATTAATAAATGAAAATAAACATAAATAACTAAGTATAACTAATTTTAATCAATATACAAAACATAACAAAAATAAAAATAAAGAAATATAATAAATATAATTAAATATAAAATGTATAAATATTTACAAATAAATATAAATAAATAAAATAAAAAATTAATATACTATAAATAAACATAATTCAATATAAATAAATATATATAAATATTAATAAATGAAAAGACATATAAATTCTAAGTATAAATAATTTTAAGCAATATAAAAAATATAAGAAATATAAAAAAACAAATATAAAGGAATATAAAAAATATAAATAAATATTAAATATATTTTAAGCAATATAAAATAATATAAAAAATTAAAAAAAAAAAAAAAATATAAAGGAATATAAAAAATATAAATAATTAAATAAATAAAAAATAAATAAACAAAATATAAATAAATAAAAATAAATATATATAAATATTATTTAATGAAAAGAAATATAAATAACTAAGTATAAATAATTTTAAACAATATATAAAATATAAAAAAATAACTATAATGGAATGTACATAAATAAATATAAAATATATAAACATTAACAAATAAATATAAATAAATTAAATTAAAAATATAAATAAATAAAAATAAATATATATAAATATTATTAAATGGAAAGTAATATAAATAACTAAGTATAAATAATTTTAAGCAATATAAAAAAATATAAGAAATATAAAAAAATAAATATAAAGGAATATAAAAAATATAAATAAATATTAAATATATTTTAAGCAATATAAAATAATATAAAAAATATAAATAATTAAATAAATAAATAAGTAAAAAATAAATAAACAAAATATAAATAAATAAAAATAAATATATATCAATATTAATAAATGAAAATAAATATAAATAACTAGGTATAAATAATTTTAAGCAATAGAAAAAAATATAAGAAATTTAAAGGAATATAAAAAATATAAATAAATATTGAATATATTTTAAGCAATATAAAATAATATTAAAAAAATAAATATAAAGGAATATAAAAAATATAAATAATTAAATAAATAAATAAGTAAAAAATAAATAAACAAAATATAAATAAATAAAAATAAATATATATCAATATTAATAAATGAAAATAAATATAAATAACTAAGTATAAATAATTTTGAGAATTATAAAAAATATAAAAATATAAATATAAAGGAATATAAAGGAATATAAAAAATATAATTAAATATAAAATATATAAATATTTACAAAAAAATATAATATAAATTTAATATAAATAAATAAAATAGAAAATATTTATAAATAAATTAATACTTTTCAAGATGCCTTTAAATAATTTGCATAATTTTTTATGTAATTTTTAAGGGTTTTTAATGGTTTAAGGAAGGCTTGCCAAACGTCACTTTAGTAGAAAAATATAGATATATATTATGCAAATTATATACAAGTCTCAGTTCAGAGTCTCAAAGCAGTCACAGTTTTCTAAGATATTATGTTTCGGGAAGCGATCAATGAGTCTAAGCAGAAAATTCAGTTAATAGCCGTATAACTATTAACGGGCCAAAGTACGAGTGACGCCCACCTCGGCACACGTCAGCCATAAGTGCTAATAGCTAGATTTATAATGTGCACTCAACGGAAGCAACGATAATAGCAAGTAAGAATGAGCAAATCGATTATGAACGACTACTCAATACCTTTTACCCCACTAGCAATGGGTATTCTGTATAAGCTTTTCATTTTGATCAAGAATCTATTTATATACTTTATGGATTGAAGCTGTTTTCATCTATATATTACGTACCACTATATACAACTTTAGCATGCTCTTATTACCCGTTTTAATTGGACTAATGGGTGTACTAACAAAGAGATCACAATTTCAATGTGAACCCACTGACCATTAGTCATCTCCCAGACGCCGTTACACGAAGCCAGTTGACCGACCCAAACAACAATAAACTTATCGCGCCTATAAAATCAATCAATTTTTTTTTGCTGCTGCCATTTTAATAACAAGAAACATTATATATACACACACATATACATCTATATATATATATTATATATAGATATATGGATGTATGTGTGTGAATAAGAAAAATAATAATAATAAAACGCCGCTAAAAAGGAGTTCACTTTCCGCGCATGCGAGTGCCGCGAGGTAACCCGATTGACCGATCGAGTGACTCACCCGGCTGATTTGGCTTTTGGGGCGGCAAGTGGTCGAACCAAGAACGAACCAAATCCAAAGCCCAAGCCCATAAATAAGCGAAAATATAAATAATATTTGTTGTTGCTGTTGTTGTTGTGGTACGGCTTATAGTTTGCCTTCCTGCCAGAGTTTATTTGCCCATATGCTGTTTATACAATAAATCTACCTGGTGCCAGGGCCTGGGTCTGGGCCTCGGCCTGGGTCTGGGCATGGAGCTGGCTATGGGCTCCAATATCTAATAAAGTGAAGCCAAACAAAGATCTGCCAATGGGCAGACGACAGACGTCTTTGTCTGTATCTGTATCTGTCTAGATCTGTGCCGTAGCACTACCTGGAGAACTACCTGCCGCCGGTGCCAGTGAGTCACCCTGAAAAGCAAAGTCAACAGCAGCAATGATCTTCAATTTCAGCACATCCCCTCCCTCTCTCTCTCTCTCCCTCTCCCACTTAACTTCGCCAGTTAAATAATCAGCAATTTGAAGCTTGATATGATTAGCAAGCGATCCCAGACCGAACCAAACCGAAGCCAACCGAACCGGACCGGTCCGCACTGAGCTTACCATGGGCCACGTTCAGGTAGTTTGCAGTCAATGCAAAATTCGTACATCGTCGACCCTGAGCCCTTTTTGGCCAATGTTTTTCGACTGTGAGCTTCACGTTCATTTCACACATTGTGCCCCATCCACGTTCAACGTTCAACTCTAAGTTCTGTCCGCTGGTTCCGGGGTCTACGATAGGATGACTAATCCCATCAGCGTCCAACGTTCAAAACTCCACGATCTGCGCGAGCTCCAAGTACTGTCCCCCGGATCCCGGGGTCTACGTTAGGGACGGGGTTTGCCTTTTGCCGTTGTCAGCGTTGACTTACACGGGCCAACAACAACAACAACATCAACAACGGCAACCCAATTTTATATTTCAGCAGCAGTGTTGCCGTTTTTTTGACTCTAAAAGCCAGATTTAGTTTAAGGGAAGAAGAAAAATTAAGTCAAAATTTATTCACAAAAAAGCTGGAGAAAAACTGCCTTTAAATTTGGCAGTTTGGTTTATAACTTAACTTTAATTTGATTATAAATTATTTTGAACTTATTTATAATTTAGCTTTGGCATCGATAAATTGATAGAAAAAGCTGCCTTTCTGCTGAGCAACAAGTGCGATGAAATTTTCCTTTCCATTTCATTAAGTATTGACTTGGCTCCAGTTTGCATAAATTTTTATTGACTTCAAAGCTTCTTTTCTTAACGAAGCGAGAACAAGATGTTTATTTTATTTATATATAATATTTTTGTTTATTTTATTTAATAGAGTCGACTCTAAAGGCTAAAAGATACAAATTAATTATAAAGTTTATATTATATAATTTTTAAAGTAATATGGAAATCAAAAGGTAAAAAGTTAAAAGTGAAAGGTTAAAGGGCATTGTTAGAAACGATTTTAAATTTGATTTGATAAAAAATCAAACAAAGATAGAACTTTATATATTTTTAGACCTATAAAACCGCCAGAATCTGACGGGAATTGGAACGGCAACACTGTTTAGCGGCTTCGTCTGCTGCTTTTTAATGCGAAACTTACGGTTGTGTTGCATTTTTTTATTTTCATTTTCATTTATACATTTTTATTTTTGTTTTTGTTTTTGTGTTGAACCTGAAAGGGTACTAAGTACGGCTGATCAACATTTCGCTTGGCGTCTTTAGTCAGAAATCGACAAATTATGAGCTCGATTGCTTTGTGGTCGAGAGTTTAATGTTAGCCACTTTAATAGCCTGTCTCGTCATTTAATTTCTTAATTAAATTGCCTTAATGACCAAGGGACTGATACCATATACAGTGCGTATGTTATGGTATATCATGGAATCGATATACTATATAGATATACGTATATCTTTAGGGCAATATTAAAGTAGATTCAACAGATACTAAGAAAAAAAGTTGTGGACTCTATAACATATTTCGTATCTTTGCAGTTATATCAAAGTACTTTTCGTAAGAATAATTTCAACTGATAGGAAATATTATTTTTAACATCTTTAAGCTATAATGAAATCTATATATTCTATACTATATAGTAATATATATCTTTACAGATATCATATATCAATATAGATTCAATTGATACGAGAATAAGTTGTGGTATATAATGAACTCTATAATTTTTTGTATCTTTTGCAGCTTTATCAAAGTACTTTTAGTAAGAATAATTTCAACTGATAGGAAATGTTATTTTTTATATAGCAATATATATCTATAGAGTTATCATATATCATTATCGATTCAATTGATACGAGAATAAGTTGTGGTATATAATGAATTCCATAATTTTTTGTATCTTTTGCAGGTATATATAAAAATATATATAAAGTACTTTGAGTAGGAATACATTCAACTGATAGGAAACATTACTTCTTAACAACTAAAGGTTATATCTTAATCTATATTATATATCTATCTATATATATTTATATATCTTTAGAGCTACATCAATGTGTATTGTAATTGATACGAAACGTGTGCCAAAAACTAAAAAGCACTTAAATTGACTTGACTTTCCCTGCCGATTTGCCATAATTGATTTCAACTATTCTTAAGCATTAAAGCGTTTGCTTGATTTAATGTGAGTCGTAAAAAATAAGCGTAAAAAAGGCTGTAAGACAAACAGAAATCCACACAAAAGAGCTCTGAGGCTGCAGAAACTGCACAACTGAAAGAATTGTTACAAGATTTAGCGAATTTGTGAACTTGTTTACAATTTGCCAAAACGAATAAAAAAAAAGGAAAAAAATCTAAAATAAATAATAAAAAATGAGATGAAAAAACAAACAAAATGTTAATCCCCCTCCGTCTTATGATCTGAGACTGTGACTGTGCCATGTGTCTAAGAAGTTGACATCCTTGGCACGAGTATCGTTTTCAGCTGGTTCCACTCGGAATCGAAAATTAAATATTGACAAATACGCCGCAACGGGTAGTCGATCAAGTGGTTCAATTTTGTGGAATGGTTTCTCGAGTTCTTATCCTATTGAATTATGTATGAAATCTTGTCTGCTTGAAGGTTGCATGCTTAATTATATGTCTTGCAGTTTATAAATTTTATTTGCTTTTCATTGCCAAAAAAAAGGGTATTACTTAAAGAAATAGTCAATTGTAAACTTGCATTGGATCAAGCTATAATATGGGTTAAAAATTAAAGCCTTAACAATTCGATTTTTAAAAATTTCTAGCATATAATTTAGTCAAACACAAAAGTGCAAATACAATGGAAAAGTTAAAGGAAAAATAGGAAAAGCTGTTTGTAGTGCGAAGCTTTGAACACTTTGCGTTTACCTATACTCTATCTTTATACAATAGATATAGATTAGGGTCTGACTATATTGTGACAAGGCAAGTCTCTCCTTTACTTCTGCCAAATTTAATGAATTTTCTTTTTGATTTCATTTTTAATTTATATAAAATTTCTTTATCAACCTTTATTAGATATAAATAATTGTTATACCTTTTATTCATTTACATCTATATAGAGAATCCTTCAGTCGTTCATGCTCAGTTTGAGGCCTTACACTCGTTTTTATTTATCATTTCACACCTTCAATTCATTGAAAAAAATGTATTGCAATATATTTGAGTTTTTTGCATAAAACTCGCTGGATCGAGCGATTCATGTGGAGTGGCACAAACGAACTGGAAAAAATCTCTAAAAATAAATTGTGTTTGCATATACATATATACATATTTGTATATATATATATGTAACGTCAAAGCATAAACGGAGCGTGTGGAAATCTAAGGTAGAATTTTAGAAATTTAATTTGGCAGATATGCCAGAGAGCAGATATTGCAATTGCTTTATGAATCTATCAACATCTGCGCAATAAATTCTATAAATATTTACGACTACAATATACAAAACAAAGACTGCTCCAGTTGTGTCTGTTCTCCGACTACGAGATGCCCTTAAATATTTTATATGCAAATAGATACTCTAACTGAATTTTATGATTCTCCTTAATATTTTCTGTGCTTATCTGAGATTTGCTAAATACTTTTTAATTAAAGTTGTCGATAAAAAACTTTAGCTTATAAAACGCTTTTTATGGTTTTATTTTGTATAGAGATTTTAATGGGAAGCTAGTTAAATCTATATAAAAAGTGAATTGTATAATAGTTATTAAGGTATGTTTATCAAGTACGAAGAAATAGTAGTCATATTTGACTTTTTTCAGCCAGCAATCCATAAATTAAAGAATCTTTCCTGCCTTTATAAGATATATATGTATGTATATGCACAATGTACGTATGTATATTTAGTAAATATGTTAGCTCAATCCCCCAGTTGAACATTATGTTGACACCAGTCTAAAACTGGGCATACTGCCAATTGGCCGATTCTTAAAACGAGTATTTATAGTAGCCGCAAGCAAATTAAACGACTCTTAAAATTAATTTTGCAGTTGGATGGTTCAACACGGATGACGTTAGCTGCCCGAAAATTGGCTTTAATTAAAAAAAACACGCTAATGAAATATTAATGCTGTACTTTCTGAAAAAAACACAAGCGAAAATTTCAGTCTCAAGTGTGCTTGACTACAAAATACCCTGTAAAAGATGTTAAACTAAATCTAAACAGTATTCGATTGAGACATTTCGTTTGAGAGTTGACGCTCCCGATGGGACCTATGACTCTTTTTTATTGATTGATTGATAGACTGACCCTATATTGATCATTATTCAACTGTTATTCAACTGTTAGACAACTGTTAAGCAACTTTTGGATATACTTTTATAGACAGACTTTCTTGGATATACTTTTTTTGGCATACTTTTTTTTGCGATACTTTTTTGGTCAAACATTTTTAGAGCTACTTTCTTAGAGATACCTTTAAATGGGTGTCAAAATATAAGTTCCTATATCGTTCTTTAGCTCAATGAGTAACAGGAACAACCTTAATATACTCCCTCTCCCATTGGGATTATCTAATGGGCACAGGGTATACAGATCATTACGCAAAATTGTTATTGACACACAAATCGCGCTGACAGTTGAAACAAAAATTTGACATACTTTCGGTTGGAAATTGAGTGGAGCCGCCTACAAGTGATCCATTAAAATGGAGCTCTGTGGGGGTTGAGCTTTGGCTGTTCTTACAAAATTTTGGAAGCGTTTTATCAGTTCCTGCTGCTGCTGCTCCCAAAATGTGTAATATCTTTGGCAGTCTGGAATTCTTCGAATTTTGAAACATGCTTCAAATGCGGCAGTGGCCTTGTCTCGTTAATCAGCAGGCAACAAAGCGAGTGTGTTCGGGTGTGTGTGCGAGTGTGCGAGTGTGCGAGTGTGTGGGCGTTCGAATATTGTCTTCCAGGTCTCCAAGCAGAGACCTTTTGTTTTCACTGTCCCAAGCGTCGTATCTCTGTGTTCTCTGTATCTTTCTCAAGGGTTGACCACTTTGTTCGCCGTTTCACAATGTCGCGCTGAAAGTGGCATTTTGTTGCTCTTCCGCCTGGGCAGCTGCTCATCTTTGTAGTGAGTAGTGAAAGTGGGTCACGTGGCCTTTTTTTTATGGCCTTGTTGGGGTAGGTGTCCGTAGGAGATAATGCTCAAACAGGGCTAAGATTAAACAGGCTTCTGTTGCGACATTTTTACAACAATCAGCGGAAACATTTATACAAACAGATTGACAATATAAAATTAATCAACAGAGTAAAAGTAATTATTATAAATTTTAAATATATTCTATTTAAATACATCAATTAGTATATAAAAATTGAGTTTATATATGACTTGAAAAATAAGAGAAAACATTTCTATAAACAGATTCTTATTTATCATATTTAAAACTTAAAATCTATCAACAGAATAAAAGCAATAATAATGTATAATAAAACAGGAAAATAGAATATATTATAATTATTATTTAAATACGTTATTTAATATATGAAGATTGAGTTTATATAAAGCTTGAAAAATCAGAGAAAACATTTATATAAACAGATTCTTATTTATCGTATTGAAACAGAGTAAAAGTAATAAAAATAAATAATAATAAAACTTGAATTTAAATTGTTTTATAATTATTTGAATAAATTAATTAATTAAAATATAAAAACCATAGGAAGCACTTGTATAAATATATTTTATCATATATAAAATTTATAATTGAGCAACAGTTTAAGAGTAAAAATAATAAACAATTTTTTTTTATTTATTTAATTTTTATTCGACTACAAACAGTCGACTTGAGGGTAAAAATGTACTAAAAATTTGTATATAAATATTATTTTATAATATAAATTGTTAAAAGTAATCTTGAAATTAAGAAGGAAAAAAGTAAAATAGCTGTTATTATTGAAATATTTATGAAATGTATTTTAAAATATATAATAATAATTATTTAAATAAATTAATTTAAATATTATATGAAAATTGAGTTAATATTTAGCTTGAAGTGAAATATATTCTGTGTAAACTTAAAGCGAATCCAGAATTCGCAATTGAAGCGTTTAACCATTTCATTTGGTGCCTGTTCTGCTGTCCAATTGTCAGCGCACTCCATCTCCATCTCCAAGTCCATCTCCATCTCCATCTCCAGCTCCATCTGTTTAGTCTTTAAGCCCACTCATCAGGGCACTGGAGTTCTGACTGAGTTCCTCAAGCACGAATATGTTATCGCCTCTGAAGATCTTTCATTTTGCGTAATGCCAAACTCTCTGGACTGGACCTCTTCAGCCACACTCACTGACTCAGACTCGTTCGATTGTTTTACGATTCGCAACTGTTGTTGCTTTTGTTTTTGCTTTTTGCTTTTGCTTTTTGTTTTTGCTTTTGCTTTTTACTTTTGTTGTTGCTTTTTGATGAAACGTAAAACATTCGCATTTTGCTTTTGTTTTTGGTCGAATCGTAAAACATTCGCAACAGTTCTTGCTTTTGGTTTTGTTTTTGGCTTTCTTTTTGCTTTTGTTTTTGCTTTTG
Source organism: Hirtodrosophila trivittata (assembly GCA_035045065.1). Taxonomy (NCBI): domain Eukaryota; kingdom Metazoa; phylum Arthropoda; class Insecta; order Diptera; family Drosophilidae; genus Hirtodrosophila; species Hirtodrosophila trivittata. The sequence continues at coordinate 6,504,823 of JAWNNK010000066.1, read as the reverse complement.
TTTTTGGCTTTTGGCTTTTGGTTTTGCTTTTGCTGCGCCTGTCAATAATAATGTGTAAGAATAATTTTAATTTTAGTCATAACGCAGTCGAATGAGCCACTTTTATCGCAACAATCTGCGCCCCGTCTTCCTTTGGATGCGAGGCAATTTATTAATTATGCATAAATGAACTCGGACTGTGGGGGATATGGGCTGGGTATATGGGATATGGAGTATGGAGTGTGGAGTATGGAGGAAGAGGGATACGGGGCTATTAAGTCGGAAAGTTCAAAAAGCAATCAACGGCGGCAGCGTCTCGAGTGCGGACAGTTCTCAGTTCTGAGTTCTCGCGAGATCATGCAGATTTCTGAATACTTCTTAGAGTCTACAGTTATTATATGTATGTAAGTATGTATATATGTAAGTATATGTACATATGTATGTACATAAGGTGGCGCTGATGTTTCGCTGTGGCCAGTTAAGCTGACAAATACAATTTGACTGGCTGCGCGTTAAATTGATTTACCTTAAATGGCAGTGGGTGCTTCACCTGAGTTCCTTGTCATGTTTATTGCGGTTTCTGTTGATTTACAGTTTTAATTTGCACAGCTCATCGGACCTGGCTGGTAATACGAGTAGAATGAATCCTATGAATCCTCTGAATTACATATCGAATTGTTTAGTAATGTTTCTGCGATCGCAGGATATACAACAAATACTGGCAAATAAATAATGAAAAAACAGGGAGAGAAAAAGAAAAAGATAAACCTTTGCGCGCCAAACAATCACAACCAGAATCCCATTCCCTTGGCCCTGTCCAGGCAGAACCAAAGATCGAAGAACCAGGCTACCAGGCTACCATTTACCACCGGCTGGCTACCTGCTTGTCGTCCACATTTATCTAAACTGCCCAACGATCCTCTATCCTCTATCCCATGTGCCATGTGTTCTTAAGTGGCTGCTGGCTCGGCTCGGCTCGGCTCGTCTACCCCCTAACACCATTTTTCGTTTTCTTAAAGTTTTAAATTTCTTAGAAATAAAAGCCTGGCCATTAGTTTTCGTCCTTCTTTTCCATCTCTACGCGCGCGCTCTCTACGCTCCGTTGCCTTTTTTCATTTTTTTCGATACAGAACAGGCAAAATTTGCAGCACACATACACACATACATCGATGTATATGTATGTAAAGCATATGTAAGTGCAGACATACATACATACCTAGCTGAGCACTCAAGAAAATCTAAGACGCGTCACGCCTGCATAGTTTTTTGACATACCCTACACTTGGTCGGGCATATCGATTGCTCAATGGAAGTCAAATGATAAATCCGAGCAGGAAACATAGGAAAGAATTCAGCTTAACAGATATAGAAGAGTGTTTAGAATATATAGAAATACTTGTAGGATATCAAGTAGTCGGCTAGTTAGAGTTCCTACTGCTGTTCATGGTATACCCTACACTTGGTTGGGCATATCGACATTGCTTTTAGTCAATAACAAATCAGAGACTGAAACAATTCACCTCAACTGATAAAGAAGAGTGTATAGAGTATATAGAAATCCCTGTAGGGTATCACTAAGTCGGTTAGATAGAGTTCCCACTGCTATTTATCGTATACTCTACAGTTAGTTGGGCATATCGATTACTCTATGGACCTTCTTTTACCCAATAGCAAATCTTAGACTGAAACAGAAGAAACAATTCATCTCAGCAAATATACTAGAAGAGCGTTGAATCCTTGTAGGGTATCAACTGGTCGGCTTGTTAGTGTTCCCACTGCTGTTTATCGTTCTCCCTCAGCCCCACGTAACCGTCGTCTCGACGTTCTATCCGTCCCGCCGTCCATTGTCTGTTATTGCGGCGATACGAAACCGTGCAGGTGTCCAATATTTTTTTATACCGCGTCATTGGGTTGAAGAGCGAACACATACATATAAATGTGTGTATGTATGTATGTATGTATGTAAATGTGTGTATGCATAAAAAAAAACTAGTTCTAGATTTACAGCGGCCGCTGCAGTTTCCTCCTCCTCCACCTCCTCCTACGTCTCCTCCTCCTCCTACTTCTCAATCTAACCACCGTCTCCAGCCGTCGCTTTATTTCGCCCATACTTTCGATTCGATTGCGTATAACAAGTTTAGCTGCTTTGCTTTGGATCGCTTTGGGTTGTTTTGGTTTGGGTTTTGGTTTGGGTTTTGGATTGGGTTTTGGATTGGGTTTTGGTTTGGGTTTGGGTTTGGGTTGTTTTGTTCCCGATGCCCCTCGATTCGTTCTTTAAGTTTATAAAGTGCTTTGCAACCATGCAACGTTTGCTGACTGTCTATCACGCGCACCAAGCCCAGGCCCAGGCCCAGACCCAGACCCAGACCCGAGCCTAAGCTCAGCTCCCTCACCTCCCTCACCTCACCTCAGCTCCCTCCCCATACGACCTAATGCTTTTCTTTTTGTTGTTGGATTTTTAATTTTTGTTTTGATTCTTCGTCTTTTTTTTTGTTGTGTGTATTTTGATTAATATTTTATACATGCGGCTGGACTGCTGCGGTCCCATGCGGTGCCGGTGCCGTTGCCGTTGCTGGTGCCCGGTGCAGCAGTCCGGCTGTTTGTCCCGTGTAATTACCCAAATTTGGCGTCACTTGCCGTTAAGGGTTTGGGTTTGAAAAATTAGACAAAATAGACCACAACGGTATATTGAACTTAAATTTTATTTATGGACTTCTTTAACGATACAAAAACCCATTGGGAATTATTCGTATAAGATGGAGGGGGAGCTAAGCCACTCTTAAGATCCTTCAGATTGATCATCCATCCTCGTGGCGGATCTCTACTCGCTGCCAAAACGTGTGCGGACCCAACAGCTCCTCGGCCTCAACCTCTCGCTCGAAGGGATAACCGAAGGGCAAGTGATCCCAGCTGCTGACCCCATCGCTGAAATCACAGTACGACTCCTTGCCCTGCCTCGCCTTGTAGTTGTAGGCAGTCGCTATGACCAGGAGACGCATTGGTAGTGGCCTGGACGTCCCACCTCTGGGTAGTATCAACCGTCTGGGAAAACTGCAGCTTGGGGTGGTTATATTCAAGGAGAAGTCGTACTGTTCCCGCTCAGCCAACCTAACGTATTGGTAGAGCTCCGTTAGGCTAATATGATCTCCAATGGTGCCCGGAAAGTCGAGGGATTCACGCGTGATTGTGTTATTGCCCTTATAGAGTATGGTTAAAAACGCATCCAGTTGATAGAAGGGCTCCTCATTCAAGGATCCTGCGGGTGTGGTGAGGAATGTGCGCAGAATTATCGACTGCGTCCTGTTGCTGGTCAGCTGGAAGCTGATCCTAAAGGGTCGCTGCTGCAGACGCAGCTGACGCGCCTGAAGAGTGTGTTGCCACTTGAATTGAGTTCCATGGTAAAAGTGCTGTCCATGCAGAATATTGCTTAGATCCACGTCCACTGGCTCATCATAGGTGATTAGAGGACTCACTTTAACCTGCTGGATACGCAAATCCTTGGGCCGCTCTTGAGGCTGATAACTTGATTGAAACCCACTGCGATATGTTTTGTGGGCTTGGAGTACGCGTTCCGCATAAGAGAAGAACTTTGAGGATCGCAACATTGTGTGGAGATCCAAGACCTGCTGAGGCTGAGCAGCTGAGTCTAATTGAAGTTGACTCAAATCATATGGGAAGAGCTCTGCAAGGCCGAGTTGCCAATTGTGACCCACACGTAGATCAATCAGGCTACCATTGGACAGACGATAGTGTTGGCTCGAGATCGCCTGTTGCACGTCTGCCTCCAATTTGTCCAGTAAATGCTTGAGATACTTTGTTGTTGCCTCTGTTTCCAGCTGGTAGCGTTGCTTCTGCCAGGTTAGCAACCGGCCAAGACGCGTATCTTCCTTCTGCACACTTGACAGCTTTCTGTACTCCTTCCCTTGGCCAAAGCGTTCCAGCTTGTAGCGTGCCAGTAGCTGATTCAGCTGCCAGTACCACCAATCCTGGAGACGTTCAGCTTGTGGCTGCTCCTCCCGAAAGGCTACACCCATATTGATATTGTACCAGTACGCCAGCCAGCCTACATCCTCAGTTAGGTGCTCCAATCCTTCGCTTGCTCCTCGCCTTTCCCTTAAGCTTAGTATGTGCACCTCAGACATGGCCTGATGCCACTCGCTCGTATTGCGCAGGTCTCCCGTCAAATCTATTGGTAGCATGGTCTTGGGCAGAACCAATTGGACCTCACTCTCGTTGCCATAGATCAGCTGTTGCCAGGCCCAATTGACATGGTTGAATCTGCTGGCTTCTCGAACTACCTTTTCGCTGTGATAAGGTGCAGGAAGGAGCTCGTAGATTTTCGGCACGATCAGCGCACGATAGTCGTCCCGTTTGAGAAGCGTCTGCATCAGGGCGTGAAGGAAGAGACCTGGGTTAACATGCACTCGGGCCCAGCATATGTTCTGCCTCAAGGTGCTCCATTCGCGAGTGTTGTAGAAGAAGTTGTATAGCCCCAAGGTTTGCTTAAAGTGCACAGGATGTTGGGCATTGTAATAGATGTCCTTGGGTATCAATCTTCCTGCGCTCAGCTCCTGGTAATACTGCCGCATCTGATCATTATAGTGCTAGGTATACAACAAAGTTTATATTCGATCTTATTTCATCTATAGAAGCTTTACTCACGACATATTCAGCCTCGTCGCTGACTATTTCGTGGCCCAGTTCAAGCCACTGTGGATGAAGTAGGGGCTCCTGCAGATGGTGCAGGATCTCCAGCAGGAAACGCTGCTTGTTGAGGTAATAGCGATTGGCTTGGAATAGAAACAAGTCTCTATATAGGATTATTCGATCACAGTTTACCCATATACATACCTATATTTCCCGCAAAAAAAGCCGCATTCTGATGCAGCTGAAGCAAAACGAACAACAGCGATAAGAGGCAACCGAATCTCATGACACTTGTTTACGTTCCAAAGCCTCAAAAGGTACTACAATTGTGATTTTCGACAAGCAGCTAGTGCAACAGATTAAGCTGAATGAACTTTTGACCTGAGATCATCCGAATGCAAAGGCATTGAAAGTCAAAGCAAAGTTGAGCTAAAAGCCATTGTTTACCTGGGAGAAAGATTGGGATTGCTTTGCAGAAGAGAAACAGATGATAATTTGCTCAAATTTAAAAGTAATAATAATATTAATAATAATAAGAAATAAAATAAAAATTAATAATAAAAGAATAAATATAATAATAATACAAATAAAAATGATTATGAAAATACAAATAATAATATATCAAAAATATAAATAAAAATAATACTATACTAATAATAATAATAAAAAATAATCATATAAAATGAAATAAAAATTTTACGACTAATAATAATAAAAAATGTAAATAAAAATAATACAAGTAATGATATAAAATGAAATAAAAATAATACGACTAATAATAATAAAAATAATAATAGCAAAAAATAATAAAACTACAAAAATAAAAAAATTCTAATAATACAAATTATAAAAAATTAAAAAAAAATGTAATAAAAAAAATTATTATAATTATAAAAATAGAAATAATAATAATAATAATAAAATAAAAATTATGTGAATAATAAAAGAATAAAAATAATAATAATACAAATAATAATAATAATATAAATAATAATACAAATAATAATAAAACTTAAAAAAAATGTATAATTATAAAAATAGTAAAATAGAAAAAAAAATAAAAATAAAAATAATAATACTAATTAAAATGCTAACAAAAATAATAATAATAATAATTCAATTGATTATAATGAAAAATAAAATAAAAATAATAAGAATAATAATAACAATAATACGCGTAATAATAAAAATAATACTTATACAAATAAAAAGACAAAAAATAATACGAATAAAACTACAAATAATAATACAAAATAAAAAAAAAAGTACAAAATTATAATAAAAAAAATAAAATCTGTAGCAGCAGCATTAATTATAATAAAAATAATAATAATAATAAAAAGAATAGTAAAAAAAAATATAAATGAGCTTAATAGTAATACATAGTATTAATTTTAATAATAGAAATATTTATATTAATAATAATAACAGTAAATATTATAATAATAATAACAAAAATTATAACAATAATATTTCCTTTCCCTTTCATCTGTCCGCTCTTTGAATACTTACAAAAATTGGAACAGTTTGAATTATATGTCTGAATGTAACTGAACCTTCTTTGTATTAATATTACGACTTGGCCAACGAACAACTTTATCACTCGCTTTAAACTAAAAAGATCAAAGTAAATCCATAATTGATCGGGAACAACTCGTAACTTCTGCTTAAGGTATTTAGTATTCGAAATGCTTTTTTCTGTATTTTGTAGATACAATTGTATCTGCAACTGATGCCTGCGTTGGTTTATTAGTCATCAAGAGTGAATGAAAAGATGTAAAAACATTTTAATACCTCTGATTGCCTTTACCTGATTCTCCGTTCCTCCGTATACCGCGTCCCCCCCTCTTACCCGTATCTTTTGCAAATTATTGGCTCGCAAATGTGCGCACATTAAATGTCAGCTGAGCTCAGCTGGGCTCAACTCGGGGCTCAGGCTCAGTTGACGAACTCGGTGGATGGCGGAAAAGGAGCAAATTATAATGCGAAAAATGTTAATTACAGTCACTTGGAATACGGTCTGGCAAGTAGGGCCATTGTGTGTCTGGGTTATTGTTACAAAATGTTGGCGTAATAGTCTTTATATCATGACATATACTCGTAATGTAAACGGCGGTCAGGCGTAACGGATATTTTGAGGAACAGTCAGTAAATTAACGGTCACTTACGCATTTACTTATACTATAAGCCAGGCAGGTAGGTAGGTAGGAAAGAAGTTAATGAAACGATGAAATCATCTGAACTAACTTGCCGAGTGCTAAGTAGGCTGTAGATACAATAGAATAGGAAAAAAATTTGCTTTTGAGTCACGTCAAAGGTTTATAAGCACGTTAACTCAAAAGATCGTTACGGCTCAGATCAGTTGCTGCCTCATGAAAACTGATTAAGAAACTTGCCCCGGCTCTTGGTCTCCCCTCATTTGGCCAAGTGGTAAACTAAACGTGACAAACTCATGGCAAATGTTGTCTAATCATTGTAATCCCTTCCATGGAACGGGTATACCCTCATCCTGATCTGAAATGCGCAACATGAATATAAAGTGGATGATAATGTAGATGACAAAAGACAAACGCACTTTGTCTGTTCTGTCTATAAATGATCGCACAATGATTGCATATATATATACATATAAGTATATGTATAGTATTCAGTTTTAAAGGTATTATGCATAAAGAACGAGTATTAATCGGGCGCCGCATATGCCGCATATGCAAAAGGGAAAGGCAAATGATTTAGCTCTTTTTATAAGGAGGCAGCGTGTTGCGTGTTGCGTGTCTCTTGTCCTCGATCATGGGTACTTTACATAGATTTATCGAGGAACAATACATAATCTTATCACATCATTTCCACACTTTTCAGACTTCTTTTCAAACCCTCGAGGCGTGCCGACAATAATGTGCCTGGGGGTCCTCTAACGCAATCATCGAGCGCACTTTTTCTAAGGAGCAAAAAATAAAGAGAGAAGCTTATAAAATGCAAATTACATTTCAATGGGCCGTTTTTGCTGCCACTTTTTATGCATAGAGCCGCATATAGAACTGGCTTACCCCTTAGCCGGTGATCGGCAATTTTTTTTTATTTTTTTCTCACCTTGTCGCGCCTCCCTTTATCATCGCTTCATTGCCCCCTTTTAGCGCATTAGAATTGTATTTAAAAAGTCATTATCAGTCCCCTTGGCGAGTGCAGCACATTAATCATTCAGTTTCTTTGTGAGCGCTCTTTTTTCCCTTCTCTTCTTCTTTTTAATTGAACAGCTTTGAAGAAGCTTCAAGCTGCTTTTATTGACTATATTATCAATATTTATACATAGATTATTTATGCCAAAAAAAGTCTAATTCCATTTCGCAAACATAAATATGGGAAAACTCGGAGAGAGAACTGTAAGAACTGTGCCTTTCTATACTTATAAATATCTGCGAATCTATATATTAATATTTTAATTTTATTGTTGCTTCTTAATATATTTAAGACTTACATTTCTTACATCTAAATAAATCGAGAAAATTAGGTTTGATTTTTTGTATATTTTTTTAACTATTGAGAGGGTTTTGCTCCTAAATTATAATATTATTATCATTTTTATAACAAACTAAATTTTTTATATTATTTTAATAATTTCAGAATTTGTATCTTTTGTTTAACTACTAAAATATATTCTAAAACATTTTTATTAATTATATTTACTTCAGCTCCAAATTTATATTTATGATTGAAATTTATCTTGTAGCTGAAAGTCTTTTTTTGCTTAAAATAATTAAATGCTTACTTTAAATAAATAAATAAGTAAATACAAAAAATAAAACAAATAAATAATAAACATTAGTAAAAAATTAATACAGAAAACATAAAATAAATAAATAAAGCGTAAAAAAAGAGATAAATAAATACAAAAAAAAATAAAATTAGTTATTCGCTTGGCTTAATATTTTGCAATCAGTTTCTGCTCGAAACTCTTTAGTATCTTTCTTTTTGAGACTTTCCTAATGTATTCCACTTTCAGAGTGAATAATTATAATATTTTTTGAATGAAGTCGCCGATCGAAATGGTCGTAGCTGCATTTTTGCTCTAACGTAATTAATTGGCCAGAGATCCTCATAAACTTGGCCCACGTTCTTGAGATGTCTAAGGTCTGACGCATTGGTCCAACAGGCAGCAAGTTGACTACCTATATGTGTATATATATATATGTGTGTGTGTAGTTGTAGTTGTGTGAGTGTTTGGGGCTGACAGACAACGGCGAAATGTAACGAAATGAATCATCGATGCGGTCGCCAGTTTTTTAGATGCCGCATTCGCCACCCAGGCCGTTGGATCGTTGGATCGTTGAATCGCCTCGGGTTGGTTGTATTCGAGTATTCGAGTATTCGAGTATGGGAGTATTCGAATATCAGTAAGTAGTAGTAGGACGGACTACAAGCGTTAAATAAGGCAGGCGACACGCGAAAAATTGGGTCAAGTGAGATAAATGCATAAACAGCAGATATACAATAAAACAGAAGTAAAAGAAAGAAAAGCACACGAGAGTCAAACAACAAAGAAAGAAAATTTTTCTGCCTGGCTGAGCCCGAAACTTAATACAGACAGTTGCTCAAATTGTCGGGGAACAATGGATGGGCTTTCATGCGAACTGTCAACTTGTCATTACAATTAAGCAACCCGATGACTATCTGGCTATCTATCGGTAAAGCTGTTTAACCCCTACCCCTACCCCTGCCCCTACCTCTGCCCTTACGCCCACGCGTAAATAAGCATTAAACAAATTAAAGTTAAGAATTATTGAAATATGATATGATACAGGAGGAAGACAGAGCCGAAAATCATTTTGGACAGGTGGCCCGACCCAATTCCCGTTTCACTTTGGACTCTGACTTCTTCCCTCACATTCGATATGTTTACCTTGGGGCAACTCTTTCACCTGACAAAAAGAATCTTGCCAACGTTCTTAACGTTCTGTTTACCAATATTTGTTTACCATTTAGTTTATTATTATGCTGCGTACGCCACGGCAATGTTTTGTTTGATTGCCCTTATTGGGGTACGAGCTGGGGCTGGAGCTGGAGCTGGAGCTGGGGCTGGGGCTGGAGCGGGTTGTTGTCAAGTACTCGTACCACAATAATTTCCAATTCGAGTTATGATTATTATACTTATGTTGGGAAAGTCAAATAACGGTCACTAAAGCGTTGCCTACACTCACACACAAATTGTCGTGAATAATTTCCATTTAACGAGGTTTCAATAAGTTTCTATGGCCGCCTGATGGGTTTATTGATCTTTTTTCTTTCACGAAGGTGTTGGGAAAATTGATATTACACTCTATATAAATTCTGTCAGAGCCTGAGAACAACTCACAAATGCTGCAAACACAAATAAATTATAAGCTGCGATCATCGACACGTTCCCACAATTAAAGCTTAAGTATGTGCAGCTTATGAGACTCAAGAAGAAGTCGCAGAGCACGTTTATTTTGGCATTAGAATTGGGTCAAATTTGATATGACGAGATTCTGCCATATTCTCTGACGTGTTTAGACTATGAGATCAGCTCAGAGGTGACTTAAATAGTAACATGAAAAGGTTCAAGACGATCGCTTAGACTTTTCTGATTATGCCTCCTATTCGTGTGTATCCGTCACGCAAATGGGCGTTACTCTTAACAATAAGCTGTTTTATTTTGTTAGTGTGCCTCCTTTTGGAGTCAAGTTATACAAATTGCGCGCTGAAAGCGTCAAATCATCGCGAGGATTAAGCGCCTTTTAGTCCCAGAGGCAGTGTCACCTTTTAAGGCAACGCACTTTTGTCCCAGATAAGATTCATTAGCTTCCAAAAGAGCACTGCAGAGAACTGGAAAGCATTTCACATTTTGTGTTGTGTCATTTTTTCAGCTGATTGACAAATTTCGTTGCCTCATTTTCTTATTTTTCTTATCACCAGCGAAGCTGCCGCGTCATCTTCGGGCTTATGACAAACGAAATCAGGCATTGATAAATGATCGCAGACAGAAGCCGTTCTGCGGATCAAACTGTAACTCTGTGTGTGACTCGTATGTAAATCTTAAACTGCAATATGCAACCCAGTATTCAATTGGATTGTCAAGCTTGGCTTGGATATCGACGCAAGTCGATTAGAAGTCTAAGCGCAACGCGTGCCGCAGCGGAAGAGCAACTGCCGGTAGAACCTCATAAAAAGAAGTACCTGTAAGGGGGAGGGGGACTGGTCTATGGTCTAAGCCACAGTCTGCTCATTAGTGTGCTGTGTTCCAAAGAAAAGAGCGGCAAAAGTGTTAATGGCTGCATTTTAATTAAAAGTGTGCAGGTGCGGCGCTTGGGCGGTCGGTCCCTACTCTCTATTAGACATTCCGATCCCGTTAGCTGACTGGCCTGATGTCAGCAGCCAAGAATAACTAAGTGCCACCAGAAGTAGAAGTAGAATCAGAATCAGAAGAACGCGTGCCACAGGCAAAAAGCAAAGTCTCCCCGATGTCTGCCAACGCAGAAGATTCCAAAATAGAAATGCCAATTTCCAGATATTCCATCAGATCCCCCTCCGTTTTGCAGCGGCTTCAGCTAAATTCCATTGCGCACCCATTTAGTATATAAATAAAACTGCCGCTTCACTGTCAAACTTGACAATTTATTTTTAATCAACAATGTGCCAGGCGCGCGTTCTCCTTATCTCACAGATACAATCGCCACAGCTCACGCTATGTGCAACATGCTCCCATCTGACGACTGCCACATCGCGTTTGCCATTTATGAGAAAAACTACACACAAAATGCATGTCGCGTACGCTGTCCAGGTTTATAAATATGTTTCTTCTCTCCTCTTCTCCTCTCTTCTCTTCTTTTTTCTGTAATACTAATGTTAATGTTGTACTTAGTTACAAGTCGATGAATGCCATGCAAATCAGTTGAAATCATGAATATTCAAGTTTAAGCTGTTCTCAGATACTTTTTTAGATTAACTTTACCTGAAGATACTTTACATTTTGTTCAGACTAAATTTTAGTTTGTAAAGGAAATTATTTAAATATTTTATAATATATTTCAATAAAGTTTAGAACATAAACTAAGTGCAGGTAACTAATTAACGCGAGGTAAAATACGAACTCGATGAATGTTATGGATATCTGTTAAGATAATGAATATTTAAGTTAAATTTGTTACCAGATACTTTTTTGTAGATTAATTCTCTCTGTTCCCAGACTTAAGTTTAGAGTATAGAGAAAACTATTTTAATATTATATAATATATTTTAATAAAGTTTAGAATATAAACTAAGTTCTTAGTTCTTAGCTTAGTTCTCCAATGTTCTCCAACTCAATGAATGCCATGCAAATCAGTTGAAATGAAAAATCAACTAAAATTTGTTACCAGATACTTTTTTTAGATTAACTTTTCCTGAAGAGACTTCTGAGTTCTCTCTAAGGTTAAGCTTATTAAATAAATTATTTAAATATTTTAAAATATATTTTAAAATTGTATATTCAAGTTGTGTATTAAATATTCAACTAAAATTTGTTACCAGATACTTTATTATTAACTTTACCTAAAGATACTTTAGATCTCTTTCAGACTAAAGTTTAGTTAATAAAAGAAATTGTTCAAATATTTTATAACATTTTTTAATAATGGATTTTCAAGTTGTGATATGAATATTCAAGTTTGAAATTTGTTCTCAGATACTTTTTTCTAGATTAACTTTATCCAAAGATTCTTTAAGAAATTATTGAAATATTTTATAATATTTTTTAATTAAGTGCAGAACACAAAGTAAGTGTAGACACCTTTAAGCATATTTATTTATTTTTCCTTTATTTAATCTCTTAATGCTGTTTATGTGAGGCACACTCGCAATATGCAGCCTTTCATTTCTTTGTAGCTGCTTTGCCGTTGCTGCAGCTCCAAGTACTCGTACTCAAAGCAAATAGAGAGTCAACATTTGCATCCTCCAACAAGAGCAACAACAACATCAATTTATATGAAATAAAACCCGGAAAAACAATTATAAAACACTAATTATAGGGGTTTTCCAACAAGCCACAACAGCAACAGATGCCTGAATACAGATACAGATACAGATGCAGATAGAGATACATTTACACAGATGCAGATACAAATGTTGCTAGGCTACGGACGGAATGACTGAATCCGTATACCAACTGCATTTATCACTCAGTCAAAATGAACGAAATAAAAATAAAGGAAAGAAACAAAATGAAAATGGGAAATGGGAAAGAGTGAGAGCTGAGCTTGTTTTGGCTGCTGCCATAATCGAAATGAATCTGAGAGAAGGCTTCCTTTTTTTTTTTTGCTAAAGATACGAAAGAGCGCCTGCAGCTATTAGAATTGTATGTTTAAAGTTATAGAACGCCTGTGCAGCAGTGGCAGTGGCAGTGGCAGCAACTGTTGTGGCAGTTAGTATACTGCCACTTGCATTCGGTGTTGCTGCAGCTTGTTGATTTCCCTCCAGGGGCAATTATATGCCAGCTCCTGCTCCAGCTCCAGCTCCAGCTCCAGCGACAGTCCTCTTTGCAATTTATAATTATAGCCTCGAATCCCAACTTAAAACGGCCTACACCCAGCCCAGCTACTGGTTGCCACTCGCCCTTCCCCACACCCTCAGGGCGAGGGGTAAACAGTTGGTTAGATTTTTCATTTCAACTGGCAAAGCATCTAGATATAATAATTTTGCGTTTTGTGTGAGTGTTACTCCTGCTTCTATCTCATATATACATTTTGCGCTTTCATGCTAATTTGTGAGTGTGTGTGTGTGTGTGTGAGTGTGTACAGTGCAGCGCCTCGTTGAGATTTGTAGCATGCAACACGCGCCACAAATTAGAAAAAATAAGTGCCCGCAGACCAAGATGAACCGCAACCATGAGTTGCATGAGGTCCGTGAGTGCTTAGATAAAGCGGCGACGGCTGCTGCGTATTAATTGGAATTACCGTAATTGCTGACAAGCTGGCCGAGGTGTAAGCTGGTCCACTTGCTGCTCCAGCTCCAGCTCCTACTCCAGCTCCAGCTGGGCAGTGCCTGTCCATATCTTATCAGCGCTCATCCACTTATCATGGAGCATTGCCTCTCTGCTCTTCGCTTTCTGGCGAAATCTTCTTTCTTCAATGAAAGCGAAACTTAATGCCGCCTCACGTCCACCTTCATGCTCTAATGAGCTCTGACCTCAAACGGGCTCTTCCCAGCCCGTAGGCATCAAAGCACATTCAGCCGCTCGAGCCTCATGCAGATCACTCTGGACCAGATGCTCCGCTTGACCAACATATTGTATCACTCTTATGCACGGAGCAATGACAATGTCGAAAGGGATCAGCTTGCGTTCACATCTGACCTGGATTTGTGCTCATTTCAGTTTAATAATAACATTTTTATTATAACAGTTTTTATTCTTTACAAAGTTAGAGACAAGCATTTTTATTTTAAGGCATTTTCTTTTTTAAGTGTACTTCAATATTTTTTGTTGCTTTTTTTTAATTCATTTTCTTTCTCTTTCCTTTTCTGTTAATAATTATTATTACTATTTTTTTTTTATAAATTATAATTTTTATTTTATTTTAATATTTGCTTTTATTTTTGCATATGTTTGGGTAACAATTATCTTTATATTATTTTTTATTTCTATTCTGTTTTTTTCCTATACAAATTTTTATTATTATTTTATTTTTTATTTATATTTCATTTAATTTTTTTTTCTTCAACATTTATTTTTTTTTAATTTTTATTTACATTTATAACATTAATTTTTATATATAATTTTGTTTTTAAATTCGTTTTCTTTCTCTTTCCTTTTCTGTTAATAATTATTATTTAATTATTATTACTATTTTCTTTTATATAAATTATAATTTTTATTTGATTTTATTTTTAAATACTTTTGGATAACAATTATTTTTTTATATTTATCTTTATATTATTTTGTTTTTTCTATTTTGTGTTTTTCCTATAATTATTTTATTTATTATTTATATTTTTATATTTATTTCATTTAATTGTTTTTCTTCAACATTTATTTTTTTTCAAATTTTTTTCACATTTATAACATTTATTTTTATACATAATTTTATTTTTATTTTATGCTGTGTCCGTAATTAATTTTTGTTGCTTATTCAATTTTTTATTTGATACATATTAATAATTATTTTTATGTTTGCTTTTATTTTTTAATTTTAATTTAATTTTTTATTTTATTTAATCTTTAATTTAATTTTAATTTATTTTATTTTCTTTTATATTTGTATTTTTTTATGTTTTTTATCTTTGAATATGTTCCTTTAATTATTTTTTTTTATTTAATGTGTTAGATGTGTTATTTTTACTTAATTTATTTTAACTATTTTCTCCGCTCAAAAGATGTTAATAGGATAGGCAAGAATCCCTTATTCTTAAATTTTCTTAATTTTTATATATAGATTCCCTCGAGCAGAGTCTGAAGTCAAGTTTTTCTGCTGACGACAAGTTTTTGGATGTTGTTAACAACTTCGTAGAAACCTTTAAAAAATTAAGCTGAAATTTCATTTTTCAGTTAAGATCAATTGATCGTGATATTATGGAGGCTTTATTACAATCTGCCGGATAGGCAGACATACTACAATTTGATAAATAAGTACTTTATAATCTCGGTTCATCGGAAATACGAAGTAGCAAAGCAAAGAAATCTATGCATATGGAACCCAGTCACTTGACCCAAATCGATCGAACCACTTAAATATGGGTTTGCTCCGGCCCGGAGAACCCCTTATGCAAGCTCAAGCATATAATTTGGTTGACGCGCAGAATAAATGATAAATGCAATCATTATAAAAAGCACGGAACACTACAGCCCAAACAACAACAAGAACTGAAAGAAGAACCACAAGAGAGAAGACAATCCTAAGACTTGGCAATCTCGAACGCGTGATTAAAATTTTGCCAGAGAGTCGAAGTCGAAGTCGAAGTTGGAGTTGGAGTCGAAGTTGGAGTCGGAGCTGGAGTTGGAGTTGGAGTCCAGAGTTTTAGGCGTTGATGCAGCAGTCAAGATCGAAGAACGAGCTGCCCTGGCCAGTGGTCCCTTGTCCCCAGCTCTTGTGTCTCAGCTCCAGTCGTCCCCTGCGTGTGTCTGAGTCTCGCCCCTGCCACGCCTACCAGCCCGATCGTGATACGCAGGCTTCGCACTGGACACTGGACGCTGCTCGCTGCTCTTGAGCTATCACAAATGTTTTATGGCTGGCCAAGCATAATTTGTTAGCCTGCTCGAGTAGATAGAGTGGACTGTGACTGTGTGTATCTAAAGGATGTGTTCGCCTGTCCGCCTTCTCTCATCTGCGGCTTTCGTTTTTGGGCTCCTGCACAGAAGCTGCTCGCTGGCTTCGATTGCATATAATTTCTTGCCTTTCCTGCCCGATTCTCACTGTTTCTCTGCTCTGTGGCTGCTCTTGTATATTTCATGCCATCATATATGCCTGCGGGGCATAATTTTTGATGAGCTTTTGTCTGCTTCTTCGGAACGAAAGATATTGTTGCTGTGTGCGCTACCCGAAAACTTGCAGGGTCTCAAGGCTTTTCGATCAATGGGTAAGACATCCCTTTCTTTTTTAAGTAATATTCAAAGTTAAAGTTCGTTTAGTGATCTCAAGAAAAGTAGTAAGACATTTATGAACATATAAAGATTATTATAGTTATCTTTCTTTTACTAAAGTTGCTGCAGGAGATCGCTTGTCCTAAGAGTGTTAGGTTTCATAAAGATCATCTGAACTGCAACCGACTTAAGCATTCCTAGAGATCCTGCTGCTACCCAACTACCCCCAAAGATATATAAAAGTAGCAAAGATCAGCAAAGATCAGCAAAGAAAATCCTAAGAGTTAAACGCATGGAAAATTTATCAAACAGATCCTTAACTGATCTCGTTTGAAGATCTGTTTTGTTCCATGGGGTTTCCCCTCCTCTGTTGGCGATCGCAGCGTATTGGTTAAACCTTTGAGACCTGCATATATCGTAACATACTCATTTACCCACCCCAAGCTCGTATATAGGAGTATAATCAAAATATATGCTACACATTTTCACTTTATGTAGTTCTCCTCGCTGATTGTTCCACCGGCGCACCCCCCTGCACCACTGCAACCCTAGTTGCCCCTAGCAGCTATGCAACAGCAGCAGCCGCAGCAGCGAATGCGCCGCAAGTCTCAAGTCGAGCTCAGCATGCATATTTTATTGGCGAAAGGTTCGAGGGCTGGCCAGGGAATTCAAGTGGGACTGGATCTGTGACTGGGACTCGGCCTGAGACTGAGGACTGGGACTGGGACTGAAGATTGAGACTGGGTCTCGGCCTGTGCCTGTGCCTGTGCCCAACTGTGGGCAGTCTGTCAGGCAGTCAGCAGGGTCGCCGCTGATGAACGCCAGTCGTTCGTGTCTGGCATCTTAAAGATACTTTTTTTCCTCCTTTTTTTTTTTGGTTCGACTCTTTTTCGCTACACGCGGTTCGACGTTTGCTGCGCTGTATTTTATGCTCATTTAATCTCGCTGCGCATTTTTTAACACATTTACAGCAGGGCGAGCAGAGCAAAGCGGAGCGGATCGGCCAGGGCTCGGCAACACCAACAACAACACCAACAACACCAACAACAAGAACAACTACAACCACATCATCGATTATGTTGATTTTTTTTCTGTTTTTTTTTTTTTTTATGTGGGTTTCTCTGGCGACCGATTTTTTAACTGCGCACTTTTCAGTGCCAGCTCGGAGTCCGTAGTGCGGAGTCCGGACAGAGGACGGAGGACGGCGGACGGAGGAGGGCGGAGGCAGACAATGGCCGAGGCGACTTGCTACCTGTCTTACACAAAATAAACGCACGTCCCGCTCCCCGCTCCCCGCACCTTGGCCAGACTCTCTGGTCCGTCCCAGTCACCGTTCTTGGCAGTTGCCCAGTTTCGTTTGCCAGTTCTTCAGTTCTTCAGTTTGTCAGTTTGTTTTTTCCATTTTAATGTTTTCTTTTCTTTCTGTCTTTGTAACATAGTTTTTTTCATTCGACTGTCTGTCCGTCCATCTACATATGTGTGTGTGTGTGTTGCTCTGTTTGTATTTGTGTTTGTGTTTGTGTGCGTTGCGTGTAGTTTGCGGGTTGGGGGGGGGGGGGGAGGCCAGCTCGAAACCCTTTAGGCGTTCATTGTCAGCTCAGGTTGTTTTTCTTTTCATTTCTCTCTCCTCTGTTTTCGTCTTTTTATTTGAAACCAGATAAAAGAGCGACGAGATATATGATTTCTTATTGTAAATCATGACATTTTGTTACTTTTGGCTCGGCTTGTTCTCCGGCTACTGTTTCAATGTTCCCCCTGAATTGCCCCACAGCAAACAAATGACAGTAACCACCGACGGGGCGGGGTGAAAAGTAGTTTGGCCCCTGCCCCCAGTACCCTCCCCCTGCCTCCTCCTCATGTGCAGCCCACGCGGTGCATGTTAATTTCAAACATAAAGTTTTCTTTTTATGTTAGTTTCAGAAAAGTCAACAAGCTTCGATTGCAGATGCACTTGTCATGCCTTTGCAACAAAAACAAAATCACACAAAACACTTTTTATCATTTCCTTTTCAATTGTCGCTTTCCTCTCGAAATAGTAGGAAAAGTCTCTAAGCTTCTTATATGCCTCTTCCATAGAGTTTCAACTTCAGAGAAGTGTTCTCTCCTTAGAAGTAGATCTTCAGTTAAATAATTCATCAATTAATCAGTTATATTCCATCTCTATTTGGGATACTATGCCAAGTTATCTGGAAAAACCTCAGGAAGAACTCAAAACCAAGTCTAAACTACGAAATGTTCCTTCAACTTATCAAAGTAAAAACTGAGTTCCCTCCAATTTGGGTTATGTTCAGAGATATTCTGGTACGCTGATATATATAATACAACTGATTATTCATCAATGCAGATTATAAACATTGTAGATCAATATGCGATACTTTCCGGGTGCCCAGTTGCCATATATTATATGATAGTCAGCTCATGTGGCTGCCAATAGAAACGGCAACAAGTTTCCTTCAAGGAGATATTTTAGGGGGAAAATTTAAAGGAATGAATAGAGGAAAGTATATAGGAAAGTATATAGGAATAAATAGAGGAAAGTATATAGGAATATAGCTAGGAACATATCTATAAATATATACATGTATATATATAAATATTTCAATAGAAACGGCAAGAAGTTTCCTTCAAGTAAACATTTTACATAGGAAAATATAAAGGAATAAATAGAGGAAAGTATATAGGAAAGGATATAGGAATAAATATAGGAAAGTATATAGGAAACTATATAGAAATATATCTAGAAATATATACATATATATATATATAATTCGCCGACATTTGGCAGCGGCAGAAAGGAAAGTCTCTAGCCTCGAGTATAAGCCGGCGGAAGCAAGGACCAACTCGACTTTTGATACTGATCAAGATTATATATAATCAAAAGCTCAAAGATGCCTTCACAATTGCACAGCTTCAGTTTAACCCCTTTTACCCATCTTAAATGGATGTAGGGTGCCTTTTTCTATTTAAAGGTCGCACCAGGTACTCTTTTTTCTTATTGTGCTTAAAAGATTTCCCCTCTTTCATTTTTAGCACCCTATTTTGTGAGTCGGAAAAGTAGTTCAAGGAATGGAAACTAGCTGCTTTGGGGCGACTTAAGGGCTTTTCCAAGTTACTCAAAGTAAGAAATTACCCCAATTCAGGAGCCTACAATCTGTGTGTGTGTGTGTGTGTGTGTGTGTGTGGCTTAACCCTTGAGCGTGCGGCAAGTTGCGACAGTTGAAAGGGCTTTGGGCAAAATGTAAATGTAAATAAAATTGCCACATTTATTTTCAATGCACACTCACACACACACACACACATACACACACACACACACACATTCGCACGCTTTGACACCTAAAGTGTGCGCCTATACGCCTCCACATACACTCGTGGCAGGGCCATGGTTGCCAGGTCTCTCTGCCTGCTCTTGGGCTGCCCTGGCAACACTTTTCGCTGCGAATCGCCGTTGAGGGGCGCCTCCCTTTTTGTTCGCCTGCGCTTTCGTTTTTATGTATCGGAGAGGAGTCTTCATATTATATATTTTTCCCATTTTTTTGTTTTTGTAATTTTTTTCAGTGTTTTCCGAGTTTTTTCTTTTTTTTTTTGTGTTTCTGTGGCGCTGCCCCTCGGCAACATTTGCTGCCACATTTGCCAGCCGGCAACCCTCTCGCCAGCTCTCTGGCCTCTCCCATTTGCCTGCTGCGTGTGCTCAATAGGTCTTGCACTTGATAGGTCAGTGACCCAGTTGATGTGGATATGGATGTGGATGTGGATGTGGATGTGGATATGGATGTGGATGCTGTGATGTGTTCTGTTGCTGTTGCTGTTGCTGCTGTTGCGGCAGGGCAGTGCTAGCGAGGGTTGACAGTAGCTTTCATTGCTCCGTTCTGTTCTGTTCTGTTCTGGTTAATGGGATTAATTGAATGTTTTGTTAGTTTTGGATTTAAATCAAAGGTGTGGCAGCAAAGCTTTAGCCATTGCCATTCAAAGTATTAGCAGTTGTCAACGCTCCAATACACAGCTGAGTGCAGACTGTGGTTATACCCATCCTCCAGCCTCCATCCTCCAGCCCCAGTGACTCCCCCTCTCTGTGAGTTCTGCTGCAAGTATACAGCAGAGCATCGAGTTGCATAAAGCCGCGAGTCCCTCTTCGTTTTTTTTTCCATTTCATCTCATTTCATCATCATCGTCTTGTACCTATTCTCTTTCGAGTTGCTTGTTGTTGTTTTTATTTCTGACTTCTTTTACGCTTTCCACAAAGTCAACGTTCTTAGCGTTTTCGCAGCTGCCATTGCCAGAGCTCTGCTGGTGCCCCCAAGGAGCTGGGCCGGATCGGAGGGTGCACTGGGCAAGATTGCGGCACATGTGACGCTGTGGTCGCGTGCTGCCTTTCCATGTTGGCTGACTGGCTGCCTGGTTGCTGCCTGGCTGCTTGGCTGCTGCCTGGCCCTTAGCCCTTTGCCCTAGGCAAACCATCGGAGTTCGAGTTGTAGGCAACTTTTCCGCTCGCTTCATTTGAGTTTGTTTGTTGCAATCAACATGGGATGGGCAACTGGCAGGGGGAGTGGGGAGGCAGCTGCTCGTATCAAGAGCAGGTCATCAAAATGGAGGAAATGGATGAAAGTGTAACTTCTCCTCCATTACAATAATAATACTTTTATTTACAGCTCAAACTCCGAATCCAACAAAGGATCTCTTTAATTACGCATAGATAAGCCAGAGATAACTGTATTATCCGGGCCAGAAGTTATCGATAACATTTCGTTCAATTAGTTGCAACTCAATTTATCCAGTTGAATCTCTTGTTTAACCCACTAGCACTGCACCCCCCACCCCCACCCACTGTGCCCCACACTCTCACTGGTTAAGTGACTGATGGCGAGCGCTTAATTTAACGGTAATTTGTGTCGAACAGGCAGCTCAGCTTGCATCTTTGTCATACCCAGTCCCCCCCCCACCTCCTCCCCCCTCTAACCACACTCCGTTTGATTGTTCACCCCTCTGTTGCACAGTCTCTGGTTGCAAGTTGCAACTGCGTCTGCGCGTAGACGTCGCCGGCTGCGCAGGCGCACAATTTACAGTTGCAGCGGCAACGCCTAATTAGTTGTTGATGTTGTTCTCATTGTTATTGTTGTTGTTGTTGTTGGTGCTACTTAGGATAAATATGAATTATTATTAATTTTTATTGAAACGGGCAGCGGCGTTTTCGTCACATTTTGCGTGGCTGCCGCCAAATGCAAAAATTTATTTCTGCTGCCGCCGCAGCAACAGTTGCTGCTGCTGCAAAGTTGTGTAATAAATAATTTACGCTCGCTTTTGCAGCGTGCCACATAATCATATTCAATAAACACAACAACAACAACAACAACAACATTAACAACAACTGCTACAAACTTGGGTTGGGCACTGGATACTTTGCGATCTACTCCCCAGTTACTTCGTTTACCCCGTTTGCTCTGGCTGCTGGCTCGTTTAGCTCTTTGGGTCGCTGACCCAGAAATGTCAACGGGAAAGTCTTTTAATTTGTACACACAAACACACACACACATCCCCACATACATACATAGTATGTATTACATACTTATGTACATCATTTTACCTTTGGTTACGGCATTATTTTCCCCTTTCGATTTGAGCAACGCACTTAAAACGAGGTTTGTTTTCGACCCCAGATACAATATAATATATTTCATCAGAATGATGAATCAAAGAGTAATAAAAAATGCAAGTAACAGTCTGAATCAAGTATATATATAAAGAAATATATTCTCTTGATCAATAACAGACTAAGAGAACTTACTTTGATTTTCCTTAGATCGAAGTTTGTTTTGATTTCTTCTGACAACCAAAAGTTTTATAGACAAAGTTTATTTTCAATTTTGAGCGGTAACATTGCTTTTATTATTATATATTTTCTTTTTATATTGAAGCTGAATATATATATTTGTATTTCTTATGAAATTGTTTAGCTCTTGGCCAAAGTACATGAATAAGCAAATATGAAACGAAGGCCACAAGAAACTCAAGGCACAAATTGTCGTTCTAAGTTCAAGAATTCATTTTTTATTTCTATGTTGCAGTTAATATTTATGGCTATTTATGGAAAATTATGTTTTAATTAATTATTGGATAATCAATTAATATGTTACAAGATTTATAATAAATTATGTATGTATTTTTAAATATTTTTTTATTGTTTTAATAACCTGTTTTAGGAACCAAACATATTTACTTTATTCTTTATACTCAGAGTCCATTTATTTATTTATTGATATATATATTTAAGTCTAGTTTTGTATAGCTATAGATAATTTCGCAGATCTGTTTGATATGGTTTTCGCCTAACGCTTCTTATTATTCATATCACAACGCCCAAGACACACCCCCAACAGCTGTGTACACACATTTGACGTACATGTGCATGCACGAAGTGTTGATGTGTATTCAGCAGAAATGTGTAAACAAAACAAGTAGCAATGCTGCGATCGAGAGTACGCGACTTTAAGATACCCTACAACAAACACTTTTACTCAGAAATGTATAGAAATAAATATAAATGTATAAAGAAACATGATTCAAGCAACTCCTGAGTAATATATCGGCTAATATTATATATATATAATTATATTTAAAATATTATAAAACATCCTTTTGGTACAAAGTTCATAAAAAAATCCACATGCCCAACTTTGTGTCTCTATTTTCTTTTTAGAGTTGAGAGTTTGTCGTCTGCCTAGACACTAAGAAAATTATTAATATTTTAGTTTTATTTTAAAAATATTTCGGATTAAAATTTCACTTATATATATTTTATTTTTATTATAATAATAATAATAATTTTTATTATAAAAATAAGTAACTTTCGTTTTTTTCTATTTTTAATTACAAATTATATCAAAAAATAGCAAATGAGCTCAATTTTCTGCTTAAGAAGCTAAAAAGCGACTTTCAGTGTGTAAACTTATTCTATGGATATTACATACAGTAAATCGACTCCAGTTTAAATGCTGATCCAGAGTATATGTATGTATGTATGTATCGTACACGTGTGTGCTTGTGTGTGTGATAAAGTCGAACAGGCCTCCTTCCGTCTGTTATACACATTTGCACAACTTTATTATACCCTTTTTAGTCATTTTAAATGGATCCACGGTATAAAAACAAAATATAAATATAAAAAAAGAAGAAAAATCAACAGGCAGCAGCGACTCGGACACCAGTTTTGTGGTCCCATCACCGAGTCGACCCCTTCCAGCGGGAATCTTAGTCAAGTAATTGGAGTCCCTAATGAAAAAGCTTTGTGATAAAGCCAGCAAAAAGGAGAGAAAAAAAATGGAAATGGGAAAAAAAGACAAATCAAACTAAAGCAAAACGTTGAAGAGTATAAATCATAAAGCATCGAGCCCCTTTTTCTTTGCTGTCCTCCTCTCTCTCTCTTTGTTCTCTTCGAGCCCCATCGCTTGTTGCATGCGCGTTCATGTTCATGTTTTTTTTCGAATTTCATCATCTTGGGCAATATTTGATAATACGAAGTTTATAAACATAAAATCGCAGATTATAAGCCATTAACCGATACACATTGAAAACTATAGAGGATATAGCTTTCAGATACTTTCACTAATGAGCACATTTCTATATATAACTTTGGTGCTATAGAATCTTTGCACTTTCACCGATTATAAACCAAAAATAAAGGCAGGTTCTGGTTGCAAATTTCATATACAAATTCTTAAACCTTCTAGAAGGTTTCTTGTTGCCAATTTCTGCTTTTATCAATACTTTAACTTACATTAAACATAGGCCAGAATCGAGTAGTAGTAAGTACATGAAACAAAGGACAAAGAGTATCTCCATACATACATATGCATATAAAAGTATTATTATATAAAAAAAGGAACCAATACGTACTTTTTCTGAGTTTTCTTTTGATTTTCAGTTTCGCGCGCGCAAACAATTGAAGGAGCACAAGAGGGCGAATTATGTAGCATAATTTCAGAGCCTGTTTGCGGAGAGGTGGAGGGAGGGCAGCAGTGGCGCAGCAGAACAGGTTTGCTTGCTTCCAGCGCTTTTGGGATATGATGAAATTGATCACAGTGCAGCAGTACGCAGCTAATAGTACTTAAAAAGGGTATACTCCTATTATTGCTGAGAAGGACTAAAAAAATGGGAGTATCAATAAACATACATACATATGTTACATACATACATTGCATGTACATATGCAAATATAGTATGTACATATACCCTACATAGATGTGACATCATTACATTGTCTCTCTGCGAGCCTTTTACTACCTTTTTCTACTACTATTTTCCACGCCAAACTTTGCCTGATATTTCTTTTTTTGTTTTGGCGCGTAAACCCAGCTTGGTTTGTTGCTCCCTGCCTAACTTGTTATACCCTCTACAGAGAGAGAGAGAATGAGAGAGAGAGAGAGTCGAAAGTAGCTAGTTAGCACGACGAAGTAGGCACATTACGTACAATGTGCGGATGGGTTATATAAGTTCTTCTGCTTAAGTAACATTATCTTATGTGGAATGAAACTTAGTATAGAGAGACGAACTAAGTGAAGATCAGTTATATTTTACACATAGATAATTGAATGTAGTTGAATTTTAGATACAGGGTATATGATGGTCGTCAGTGGCAGATCAAAAAGAAGTTAAAGTAAGAGAGAAGCCTACGCTCGACTCGCTCTTTTCTTGTTTCGTTATTTGTTTCTCCATGACAAAACGCCAACAACAGAGGCAGACGTCGATGCAATCGCACTTTTTGTTTTGCTTTAACGTTCGCTGCTCTGCTCTGCTCTGTTCAGTTCAGCTCTGCTCCGACATTGTTGTTGTTGCTGGTGTTGTTGCTCTTACCTGCTCAACAAGATCTTTGTGCTGCGCTCACACTCACACACACACACACACAGACGCGCACACCGCCTACTCACTCACTGTCATGTTGAAAAGCGCTCACGCTCACGCTGATTTTTTTCTGTGTTGTTCGCTCTTTGCATTGTAGCTGCGACGTTGGCGTTGGCGTTGGCTGCGGCGTCGCTGTCGCTGTCGCTATCGCTGGTGCCGCTGGTACCCCACTACCACAACTACTCACTACTACTACCTGCAGCAACAGCAACATGCATGTGCATAAGCATAAGCCTAGGCAGTTAGAATGCACTCTGGTGTTGGCTCTGTGTTGGCAGCGACGCCGCCAGTGACTCTCCCTCTGCTCTGCTCTGCTCTGCTCTGTTGGTGTAGCTCTGTTCCCCAGCTACTCGATTCTCTCTTAATTTGAGTCGTTTTTTAAACGCGTATCTTGCAGATACTCTGCCTCGCATTGCGCCGCACAGCGCAGTCAGTTTAGTTCATTTCAGCCGCTAAGCGAGTAAGACGTGTTTCCTCCTCAACCCAAAGCAAGTTAAAATACAAATCGCAGTTTGAGTTTGCGACACGTTCTAAGTGCTTTATCGGTTCTATCAACTGCAACCGTTTTTTTGAGAATTGTTTGTGTTTTTAAATAAGTTGTGTGAGATTTATGAAAAATGCGAAAAAATCGAATAAACTAAAAACCAACAGCCAACAGCCAACAACAACAACAACAACAAAAACTGCTAATAATAATAATAATGGTATACTAAAAAGTAACTATGCAAAGATCATAACAATACAATAACAATACAAGAGAGAAGAAAAACATCGAAGAATATAAAATACTTTGAGTGCTTTGTGCTGGAAAACATTTCTATTTTCTACACCTTAAAAT
The DNA here is from genome assembly GCA_035045065.1 of Hirtodrosophila trivittata. NCBI lineage: Eukaryota > Metazoa > Arthropoda > Insecta > Diptera > Drosophilidae > Hirtodrosophila > Hirtodrosophila trivittata. The sequence continues at coordinate 6,478,898 of JAWNNK010000066.1, read as the reverse complement.
GCTTAAATTTTTAATCTTTAAAATATTGCACAAAAAATACAAAATTAATTGAGTGTGCACGCCCTGAAAATTGTCACTGAGCGACAGCAGCAGAAACAATACAAAAACCACAGAGCAGAGCAGGACAAAAGTCCCAAGAAAAACAAAAAAAGAAAAACAAAAACAAAAAAGAAAAAATATATTATCGAAGACCAAAAAGTATCCAACAAAACTTTCAACCCACAACCCTCCCACAAAAAATGGCCGTGCCCTTTTATCTGCCCGAGGGCGGCACCGATGACATTGCCTCGAGCTCATCGGGTGCCTCTGGTTCCTCCTCCTCCTCGTCGTCCGCCTCATCGTCGGGCGCCTCATCCTCGTCGGGAGTATCGGACGGCACCAGCAGCGTCGCCTCGCAGTCACCAACCACAACCACCTCGGCCACGCAGACGCCCATACAGTCGCCAGTCTCGATACCAACATACCAGGTCCTAATGGCCATCTGTGAGTGGTTTCAGCATCAGCAGCGACACAACGGCAATTACACTGCGAATAATACTGGTAAGTCTCAATACCCCGAAAACTGGGCCCAGCTCTTACATAAGGTTTCTCCCTCTTCCCTCTTCCCGTTTCCGTTCCTCTTCCATATCCAGTCCCTACTCAAAATGGGTCAGTTTTTAGCGAGCTAATTACCCAAGCTACAGTCGTTGCCCACTTGACTGCATTTCCTTGTAGGTTTCACTTTTCAAGGTTGTTGACTCATTCCAAGTCAACTGCCTCCAGGTTTTTATACTTTCCACCCCTCCAACCCTCCAACCCTCCTCACCTCCCTCCCCATCCCTCTCGCTTGTTGTTGTTTCGCTTAGCTCCATTCGCGATTGTGTTTTGTGTATGGTCAGCACTTTCAGCCTGCTTATCAGGCAGGCAGTAAAAAAAAGAAAAAGAAAATAAAAACAAGTAAGAAACAGTAGTCGAACGGCTTTGTAACCACTTCTGAAAAAGGTGCCGCCTCTTCTTGAAAACGTTCTTAAAACTAAAAACTTTTCTCTCAACAGAACAAAATATATGACTGATCATTCGCCATTGCTGGAAAAGTTCTTAAAACTGCGAAAAGGATCTGAAAAGTTTTCACTTAACAAAAGATCTTTCACAACTTCTGAAAAAGTTCCTAAAACTGCGAAAAAGTCTCTGAAAAGTAGAAAATATTTAAGCGATCAGCTTAGATTTCCCTAGAAGATCTTTTAACAAAGGAAACTCCTTTTCAAATAGGTTTTTCCACTTCTTAGAAAAGTTCTTAAAACTGCGAGAAGTATCTGAAAAGTTTTCACTTTTCTTGAAAGATCAGCAGCCACTTCTGAGAATGTTCCTAAAACTGCGAAAAAGTATCTGAAAAGTAGCAAAAATTTATAACAGATCAGCTTAGATTTCCCTAAGAATATCTTGCAACAAAGGAAACCCTATTCAAATAGGGTTTTCCACTTCTGGAAAAGTTCTTAAAACCTTGAAAAATATCTGAAAAGTTTTCTCTTATTAGAAGAAAAAACAGAAGCGATCAACCACAGCTTCTGGAAAAGTTCTTAAAGCTGCGAAAAAGTATCTGAAAAGAAGAAAATTAATGAGTGATCAGCTTAGATTTCCCTGGCAGATCTTTCAATAAAGGAAACCCTGTTCAAATAGGGTTTTCCACTTCTGGAAAAGTTGTTAAAGCTGCGAAAAAGTATCTGAAAAGAAGAACAAATAGAAGCGATCGGCTTAGATTTGCCTAGAAAAGATCTTTCAATAAAGGAAACCTATTTGAATAGGGGTTTTCCTACTCTTTTCTAACCGCAATGCGTAATTCACATTTACATAGGAAAATTGTCAGGGAATTAATAATGACACTCCTGATTCAGTCGCAGACTCTGATTAACTCCTAAGCAGTTGCGATAAGATACTTTATGTTGAATGCATTGTCATGCGATATTTTACATTCAGTTGAAATTCAGTCGTAAAAAACGTAAAAAAACTGCAATTGGAAACCGCGCAGCTACCTCAAGAGTGGGCGTGGCGTGTTGGCCAAAAGTTGTAGAGTTGCGACTGTAACAACAGCAGCAGGAAAAAAAACGAAACGAAAGAAAAAAAAAAGAGCTCGGCACGTTTAATTGGCACGCGCCAAAAAGCTCAAGTCGTCGATTGGAGTCGAATGTCTTATTCGAATTGTGTATCTATTAGATATGTATCTTTGGGGCAAGCAGCGGCAGCATTGTGTTGCACGTTTCTAGCTGTGGCAGTTGCGAGCTGCGAGCCAGTAACCCAAATTATTAAACGCCATTTGACCTTAGGCTCGCTCATGTCAGGCCATACAATAACAGGGGGCAAAAAGGGGTGGGGGAGGGGGAGGGGAGTACAGTTAGAGTTAGGTTTGGCCAGTTAACGGTATTTTAAGTAGCCGCTGACTGCGGTCAGTTCTATGCGACCATTCGGTCGTGGTCTGTCAACTTTTACGTAATAAACGCTCCTTGTCGATTGTCAGCTGCGGTTTTTTTTGTTTTTCTGAAAATAGCGAGAAAATATCGAGAGAGAAAAAAAACCAAACACAACATTTTTCATAATATTTTCAACTGTCAGCGGCGTCAGCTGTGATGCCCATTTTCCGCCTCGCTTATTATTATTTATGGCCAACGCAAGAGTACCCCTAACACAGATCTATGACTCATATTTGGCTTATAAGAATACGAGAGAGAGAGAGAGAGAGGGACTCCAACAAATTGATTGTAAAATCGTTTTCTTAACAACCGAAACTGGCCTGTCCAAAACGCATTACGGCCGCCACCCGTTTGGCTAATTGCCCTGCTCCGGGGGTCTATCCTGCCCACTGTCCACTGTCCACTGTCCACTGTCCACTGTCCACTGCCTCCTACCCCCGCCTCCCTAGGAGTTTGTTGTGTTGAAATCTTAGTTGCTTTTTGATCGAGCTGTTGGGGCACTTGCGTTTTCTTTTGGCAACTCGCAACACTTGGCTCATAAAAATAGTTGAAGCTGGACACAAATACATATACACACACATATACATATATATATCTACACATATATATATATATAAAGATATGTATATCTTAGTTATAGTCGTCTGATTCAGTTGCTTAATCTTTGAAGTTATTTTTCTTTTCCTTCGCGCTGCAACTCGGCTTTTACTTTGCAACTTTAAGCTCTGCTCTCTACATTCTACCCCTTTTATTTGCATATCTCCTTATCGTATTATCCTCTATCTAAAGTTTCCCCACATTTGCAGAGCTCTAACTAAATCTGAGCTGGCACTCAAGTGCATAATTTATCTAATAGTAACACATCAGAACTAGTGAACAATGCTTTAAGTACTTGACGACACCAAGTAAAACTCAACTCTTTGCCTAAGCCCTGCACACAACACACACACTAACACACACACACACACACACACAGATAGATATTTGCCGCAGCATCTTGAACAAGGCAACAACCGAGAAGGCCAGGCCAACAGCCCAGCGGCTGGAGCAGCGCGCTTAGTCATCGTCGACGTTTGCTACCAACCCCAAAGCCTAAAATATAAAACCCAACCAACACCCCCCCTCCCTCCCTCACAGAGCATCAAGTTCATCATCAGCAACGTTTTGGAGCCTTTATGCAGCAGTTGTTGTTGTTGCGCCTAAGTTGCTTAAGCGGCTGCAGCAAAAAAAAGAAAAAAACCCACCCTGAAACTCAAAGCCCAAAAGCGAAGACCCTAACAAAAGGTGCAATGACAGTGCGGGCCCAAAGCTGCAATCTGCCTACAGCCCCACCCACTGTGGTAGGGGGGGGGGGAGGGGTGGGAAAGCGACGCCGTTTTGGCTGCTCTCTTTTCGACTCGATATTCGCATCATTCTGCAGTTTCTTTCGCTGTTGCCAACAGCTGTTGCTGCTAGGCGTTGTCAGTTGCTGCCAGCGCTCGACGCTGGCGTCGCTGTCGCACTTGACATTTTCCACCATTTTGTTTTGCTCAGCAACTTCGCTGGCAGCAGCAGCAGCGGAAGTCAGCGAAGCAGCGCCGCAAATATTATACAAAAAATGGCGGCAAACATGGCGACCCTTTCGGCTTTCCTGTTCCTGTTTCTGTTGCTGTTGCTGCTGTTGCTGTGGCTGTTGCTGTTGCTGACCTGGCAACAGCTGACGCCAGAACCAGTTCCCTCGATTTTGCGCATAGAAAACATAAAGAGAAGAAGAGAGATATATATATATATATATAGAAAAAGATATATATATATATAGGATTTTTATATATATAGAAAAAAAAGAGAAAGATTATTATCTCGCGCTTCACTCGCTGTGTACAGCCTACACAGAGACTTGTGGGCTTCAACGTCATCATCAGCATCATCATTATCATCATCAGCAACTTCATTATCCTCATCTCAATCATCATCAGCAACGTCATGATGTGCATTAACATTTCCTTTCCACTTTGCGGCTGAACAAATGCAAATTTGCTCTGCCCTGTTGCCAGGCCAGTCTCTGTTTCATGTGTGTGTGTGTGTGTGTTGGTGTGTGTGTGTGTGTGTTGGTGGTGTGCTTGTTGCCAATACTTAGACTGAGCTTTGTGGCAGCTCCTCGCTGCTCGTGATTCGATTTTGCATTGACCGTGAATTTGTTTGCCGCTGTTTTATGCAAATCTCAAAATGTTTTTCCTGCCGCTGCGGCAGTTGCAACATTTAATTGTGTGGCACCCTTTGGTGTTGCCCCCAAAGCGAGGTCTGCATGCAGTTGCCATAAACATTTTGATGACCGAAAATTTCTAGGAGAGCAGCTGGTGTGCCGCTGTGGCATGCAGCTACCGACTGTTGCAAGCATATGAAAAGCGGAAAAACAAAACAGTTTTCCCTGGTGTTTTATGTCATATTGTGCTAGGAGGGGCGTGGCAGGTGCAGCTGGAAAACTCTGTTACCATTTTCCATTTTCCAAACTATAAATTATAAATTGTTGTGCTTAAAGTTTGTTTTTCTTTTTCAATTTTCTATTTATTTTCACACCATTCGGCGCAATGAACTTTTCCGAGTTGCAAGCTGCAAGTTGCAAGTCGCAAGTTGCAAGCTTAAATGGCCGCCAGGCACTTTGCTTAATAGGTAAAAAATATATATACTATACTGCAAATAGGTGTAGCACTTTACACTGGGAGCGAGTGTATGCTGCCACCTAAGTATAGTATGCAAGTGCCAGACTGTCTGGCAAGGTCTGGCACGGTCTGGCACGGTCTGGTCTGGTCTGGCTGGGTTTTGTGTATGTCTAGTTGGCTTTTGATTAAGTCTCACACGTCTGAGGCCGTGCTAAATTGTTTGCATTGAAGCATCGCACCGAACTGAGTAGAGAACTTAGAGAGGCCCCCAGCCCGTTTGGGCCTGGGCTAGTGGTCTTGACTGGGAACGTGCTCAAGTTTTTGTTTTGAAATCGAGCCTAGACACCCAAGTCGAGCGCTTGAGCGTGAGACAAAAGAAACGCGTCCGGGACTCGCTGAAGGCTCAAGGCTCAAAGTGGAAAAGGATATGTATCAAAAGGAAGCAAACTAAGAGCAGGATGCGCCGCACAGACTACAGCTACTTGTAATAATTGGCAACAAGCGCAGGCCTTCACAATGACAGCTCGCATAGGTAGGGTAGGGTGGGGTGGAGCGTAGGGTAGTTCATTATCAACTTTAATATATAGAAGCTCGCGTCAAAAGAAACCCCCAAGGAACGTTTTTGCTGGGCAAAAGTGTTAATGAAGTTGATAATGAAACGCGTAATCTCTACACACATTTAACAGTCTGTCTTATCAGTATACACACGTATATATATATATATATATATATATATATAGGTATAATCGTCATTCTATGCAAATCTATCATTAACAAAAAAATTAGTCAGAACTAAAGGAAAAAAAACGTTGATAAAGACTCTGAGCAGCGTCTCTCGCTCTCCCTCTCTGCCTCTCTCGCTCTCTCTCTGTCAGCTGCAATTAACAACGCAAATAAAAAATATATTTTACAATTAAAAAAGAAAATGAATTTAACAGCATTCGATCAGATGAAACGCAATTAAAATAATTAAAAAATAAAATTTCAGTCGAAATGCACGTTTATTTTTTTACAGAAAACCGCAAAAAGAAAAACAACAACAATCGCAGTAATAATAATAATAATAGCAATAATAAAGTGTAAAAAATATTAATAAATGAAACAAAATTGCAAATGAAGAGCAGCAGCAGCGGCAGCAACAGCTGCAGTGACAGCAGCAACTGTTGTCGGCGCTGGCAGACGTGTTGTCGTTGCTGCGTCATAGCTCCACACGCTGCAACTGCTCTGACCACTCGACGCTGGCGTGTCCAAGGGTTGCCCACACCCCCCCCCCCCCTCTCCCCTCTAGCTCCCCCCCTCCCATTGTAGCATTCAGTTTCATGTGCGACGTTAATTATTGTTAGCATTTTGTTGGCACATTTTGTAATCGCTTTTGATTGTTTATTCAAGAAGTCGACGAGTACTTAGGCTTACTCGATACTCGATACTCGATACTCGGTACCTGATATTACGTGTCTACACATGTTTATACTCAATATTAAGCAGCTTTATCTATTTCAATTTTTCAGTTTTTTTTAAAGTTTTTCTGCGCATTTTCCATAACTTATTTTTTATTTTTTATTTGTCGTGGAACAAAATGTCCTGTCCAAAAAAACACATGCTCGATATATTTTCTAACGGTTCATTGGAGCTGCCATCCTTTTTGGCATTCCCAGCGCAGCTTCCATCAGATTTTCACAAAACATGCAAAGACTTATCCTGACTTCAGTCGCATATAAATTTTCCTCCTTCTTTTTTCATGACAGCAATTTTCTGCGTCAGCTTCTTTGAGCTGCAAAATCAATGGCTTTGCGTATGTGTGTGTGTGTGTGTGTGTGTGTGTGTGTGTGTAGGTTCTCGTTTTTGGTAGTATTTTATAGCCCTGTAAGCTGTGTCGTCGCTGGCTTTGTCTGCCCGACTTGAGAAATTGAAAAATTGCATTTGTCTCTTGCTTATAAAATATTGAGCATGCATTTTCTGTGCTGTCAAAAGGAAAGGGTATACGACGCTGGTGTGAACCAACTGTATAAGTGTATATCTGCATATCTTATATATATTATAATAGCACTCTGAGAGTATCCTATAGTCATCACAGCTCTGTCGGCTTTGTCTATTCAAGTTGATAAGCGTTTGAGCAATTTTCAAAGAATTTCTTTCTTTGATTGCGCTTGGGGGATTCAAATTTTGCAGCATTTGGCGATATTCATTCACATTCACATTCATTTTATTCACTTCTGGTTGTCCCTCAGGTTGAAACAGCCTCATTCCATTCGAAGAAAACAATACAAAAGGCATTCCACAAGCTGAGCCAAACCGAAGTTTCATTGAACGAATAACCGCACTTTAATTAATTCTCTGTGGCTGCAATTAAATCAAACTAAACGATAATAAGGCGACGCACATGATTGCGTGTCCAATTTGAGAGCTACTCGCCACATGGGGCACGCGTCTCGTGGCAGTGTCTAACCTTGCCCAGAGAAATATTATACGAATATACGAAAATTACAAAGAAAATTGCACAGTTTAAAAAATAGTTGCAATTTTTTTTATTGTTTTCTTGATACTTTTAATTTGAGCTGGAATCGCACTCTTAAGCTATATATCTTAGGATCATATATATTATACAGTTAGAGATTAAAATTGATCTGTTCTGAACTTTCTTTGATATTATTTCATGACATTACGTTGACTTCTATTCGATTTTTCACAACTTTCTCCCTCTGCATTTCCATGAGTCATAAAACATTCCGCAATAACCTTGTGATAATTTCCGCATTTTTTAACCAGTTGAGCTACCAAATTTGAGCAGAGCGGCATAACGGTACAACACATTACACAAATGGCTAATTAATGCTACCAAAATTGGTAATTAACTGTTGGATATGGCGATCGATCGTTCGATCGCCACCTGCTGATTGACATTCAACTTTGTCGCGTCTCGTTTCAAATCCTTGACAAAAACAATCGTATATCTCTATATATATATATCTATATATATATATATATATCTGATTTTGTGTTTGTTACCAAAATGGTCTTAAAGATTTGTCATATAAGTATAGACCAGAAGCTGTTGAGAACTTGCTGACTGCGATTTCTTTTTAGAGTTTTTCAAGTTCTCTCAAATTCTCTTCCTGAAAATATATATATATATATATATATATATATCCAAAAAAGCGACAACCAATTAGTCAGTTGGCCGCGAGCAAAGCTCATTTTGGTAACAGGCAGTACAAATTGTACCGTTAACAAGAAATGAACAAAACAATTTTTACTTAATTAAAGCGAAACAAGCTCGAGGATTCACAGAAAGCAAAACGAATCTTCGATGCCAATTGAAGTCGTGTGTGGGCGATCGATCAGTTCAGGTGTGTGAGTGTGTGAGTTGCCTTTGTGCTGTGTCTCCCCCACTCGAAGTCATCAATAAAACTCAGTTACGTGTGACAGTTAACAACTTAAACCTGGCACATTCTGTGGAAATTGCTAAGAGCTCTCGCAGATGTTATCACTGATATCAAAAGTATCTTAAGTTGGCAATATGATTATTAGTCAGTGTATATATGTATCTAACAGAGATCAGTGATCTGGCTAACAGGCCCAGTGACCAACTTAGAGCCGTGTCAGTATGCCAGACTCATTGAAACTCGTTTCAATTTCGATTTCTGCGCTGCGACGCAGTTGCTGCCTGATATTCATACTTGCATTTAGTTGTTAATGTTCTTGTTACTTCTGTTCTTGTTGTTGTTGTTATTCTTATTGTTGTTGTTGCTGTTGTTGTTTTTGTTGTTGTTGCTGGCAAGCACTTCAAGGCCATAATGAGCAGCATATGCTGCCGGTCTGACGGTCTCGACTCTGGGCTGACATGTAATCAACTGCGAACTGCAAAACTGCTAAAATCTAAATGCATTGGAACGTCGCACAGTGTCCACAACACACACGAAAACTGCACCAAATATGAAATAAAAACACTTAACAGATCTGACAGGCTTAGATATATCTAACAATTCTTTATATATATATTATATATTATACATTTATTTCGATCTCAGTTCCACTGTGCATCGTCAACGTTTTGTTCTTTTGTGGCAAGCAAAGCGTAACACACACAGAGCGCTGCAATTTTCACGTTTTTCCGCCAGCCGCCAGCCGCCAGTTTTTCCTCGGGCCGCGTGTAAATTGTTCTTGAGCTTTGCGTTCTGCTTAGTTTAACTTTTAGCCTGACTTGGGTTTAGTTTTCTTGTTGTTTTTATTGTTCTCTGTTTTTTTTTTTTTTTGCCTGATTGATGTTTGTCAGCTGCTGCTGCTGCTGCCGCAGTTGTCAGCCACACGGCCTTAGAAATTGTTGCAACATGCCAAGTATGAAAAAAGGAAAAAAATGAGAATTAAAGTAAATTATACACATACTTAATTGCATTGCGAGGCAGCTCACAGATGCGACAAATGGCTCTGTGCCCGCCTGTCACACCCTCAAAAGTTCCCTCGCAAAATTCTCAATTCAATTAAACATTTTTCTAGATATTCTTGACCATTTGCCAGGCCATAAAGCAGTCGTACTCGTATTTGTATAAACAAATGCAGAAACACATATATATATATGCATATATACAAAGTATTGGTCACGTTTCGTCACCAACCAACAACAACAACAACAACAACAACAATAATAATAACTACTTACAAGAGTTGCAGGCAGCGCCCGCACCGAGATTCGATCATAGAAATCGCTGGAGGTGCCATAAACATCCCAAACATAGTCGTTAGCTCTGAGACAAAGCAACCAGAAAACGTGATTTTGTTGCTGTGACATCCACAACAGTTAAATTTCCATATAAAATAACAAATCAAAGCAATCGTTTTATATATTTCTATATATAAAAATCAGTTATTTCCACTTTAAGTGAAATTCCTTAAAAAAAAATCTGATTTCTAACAAAAAAAACTTAAATAAATTGACAATATTTTTATTATATTTTATTTTATCTATAAAGAATCAACTTTTAGCAGTCATTAAAAAATATTAAATAAATATTTTATACAATAAATTAATAAAAAATATTTTAAAGCAAAAATTGTGCCATAAAATAAGTGAAAAGTTTTTCAAGGCAAGCTCGTTGAAATCAAAAAAATCTTAAACAACTTTTAAATATATTTATTATATTTTATTTTATTTATTTAGAGTCAACTTTTAGCAGTCATTTAAAAATATTAAACAAATATTTTAAATAAAAAATTAATAAAAAACATTTTAAAGCAAAAATTGTGCCATAAATCAAATGAAAAGTTGCTTCAATAATATTTTCTAAGCAAACTCGTTTAAATTAAAAAACTCTTTAAAAACTTTGAAATATTATAATTATATTTTATTTTAATAACTTAGTCAACTTTATAGGAATTAAATAAAAAATAAATAAAAATATAGTACATACAATAAAAAAAAATAAATAAAATATATGAAAAAGAACAAATGAAGTCATAAAAAAAATGAAAAGTTGCTTCAACAACAGTTTCAAAACAAACTCGTTTAAAGTCAGGTCTAAACTATAAATATAATTATATATAAAATATAATATATTAGTATTGTATTTATATGTTATAAAGTCATATATTGTTATTGTATATATTATATATATATATATATATATATATACCTGGAGCCTCTTGCTTTACTTTTGCTGAGAAAAAGTGCAGAAATATCTTTGGCTCTTGCAGATAATCACGCATTTAAGTCGCAGTCACACATAGGTCACAGTTTAGTGATATCACTGGCTAAGCGCATCTTGCTGCACCATACCGAATCGCACACACACACACACACACAACTGTACACACACTATGCCCCCATACTCATATGCAAATGCAATTTAAGCACTTGGCAAATAATTTTCCACACAATTTGCAATTAGTACATAGTAACATTTTCAATGTGCCTCATCATAAAGGCACCAGCATGGGCCAGAGTCGTAGCTTGTGGCTTGTTATATAAGCTGGCCAGCAGCTAGAGTTGTATTGGTAGTAGTATATGTATGTATATGTAGTATTACAAGCTACAAGATACAAGTACCCCAGCCGTAATGATGCCTGACTTGGACTGGCTTCAACTTAGTTAAACTGGCAGATTTTCAAGGTTAAATGCGCGCGTTGAGCGCACGTGAACATCAGTGGAGCCTCAGGCCAGGCCAAGCCAGGCCAGGCCAGGCCAAAGCTAAGCCAAGCCAGCAGCTGCTCGCCAAGTTAGCAAACTAGTTTCAAATGGTATAAAGTATCTATAAGATACGAGTGCGCGCGCGCGCGCTTGAGCACAAGGAGTGGCGCTCGATGCAGTTGCCTGCAATTAACCGCAGAGATTTTTGTAAAAATTTTCTGGTTTTCCATGCAGCCAAAGCCAGAGTTACAGCCAACAGCTGTGAACCGAACTACAACCCATTTGCTATACGATATTCGAGTTCAAGGCTATTGGGTCAATTGCAAATTAGTCGCCTGCAGGTTGACGTTGAATGACATTATTTGAGCGTCTCGCTTCTATATATCCACTGTATCTGTCGTATCTATATCTATTGTATATATATTTTCGTGCAACTGACATGCCAAATTAACCAGTCAGTTAGAAGCATTGACCATAGGTCAGCATTCAGTGTGGACCACTCATAAATAAGCCCTATGGGCAATTAGCTGCTTGAGACATTATCGTTTCGGTCTGCCTGTCGAGTGATTTGTATGAATTTAGCATTCGCCAGCAATCATCTGTCGCTGTTAAATTGCTTTTTAAGTAAATAAACATTAAGAAATCATATGAATGTGTTCTGTCAGCTACAAAACTACGAGATACTCACACAATTTATGCGCATATCAAGTGGAAGCTTAGCTATCAACGCTTTTGTTGTCGATTTGCATTACAAAAGCAAACGTATCTGAGAGATACATTTGAATCACAATGTGAAATAAAACTCTCGATACTAAGTACACGTATCGAGCATACATAAGTTATGCTAAGTCTTAGCCTTAGTCGAAGTCTGCTGATGGCAAAAGATACACTTGATAATCCTTAAGATACTTTTTCATTAATTTTTCAATTGCGAATATCTGAAATTCCGCTGTAGATACAATTTGTGGTTGGTCGATACTTTGTTGCTGGCTTTTAGCTACTTGTAAAATAATTTTATGCGCCTCCTCGATAATAAAAGATCCATCACAAAAGGAGCCGCTGCAAAGTGGGCTATGCGCTGATCAGATTTATGATCGGCATATTGAGAGGACTTTGCGGTAATTAAAGCCACGTTTTATGGACACTCTGCCACGGCTAAGTGCCAGTTGCAGTCGCAGTCTCCGTCTCCGTCTCAGTCTCCGTCTCAGTTTGAGGCGAAACACTGCCACAATGAGCGACCTTAGACACTTCCTTACATTGTCGCAAGCGTTGTCCAAGGGCCAATGACACCTTTGTTTACATATAATTTTGTGTTATTATTACTGACGATCTTAATGGCATTTTCATTGGTATTCATATTGTTCTCTCTCTCATCCTCTCTCTCTCTCTGCCTTTGTCTCTCTTGCAGCCCCGCAAATATTCCAGTATCCGCCGCCGCAGCCGCCAAGCCCCTCCTGCTCGATGGCTCAATCACCCAGCTATACGGGTGGCGATGTGTTCTTTCCCCATGGCGTACACGTTGCACCCCGGACGCCTGGCACAAGCGTTGGCTTTGCCACCGGCGAGGAGCTTAACTTTTCCGGCAGCCGTATCCGGCGCCGTCGACACCACAGCCAATGCTTCACCAACCGGCAGCTCCGCAGTCGGCGCCACCGCTGCATTATAGCCACAGCTATCCGCAGCAGTCGTCACACTTGCCGCTCCATTATGCGACCTCCTATGGACCCCCCTACCGGCTGGTGCCTACTATGCCACATACACGCCACCACCCACGCCGAACACAGCGAACGCATCCACCTCCGCATCGGCGGCTGCTTCGGCCTCCTTTTCCCGCCACGGTCATGGTCCGCTCCTATCATCGACTCCACTGGCGCCAACTGGTCCCAAGATGCGTCTGCAGCGCAGTCAATCGGATGCAGCCAGACGGTAAGTAGACCCAAGCAACACAACAAGCTCTTGCTTAATCTTTAGACTACAATATTATATTCCATTCATATATATAAATCGAATCAAATATGCTTCAAGATCTGAAGGACACTTTTTGTTAACTTGAGAACAGTAAAAGAAAAAAACGATTTGCTTTCAATTAATAAAACAAATGTTATATATATATGATAGTATTCAGTTTCGATTAGCTATTTACATATAATATAATAATAAATATATATATAATCACAACATATAGTATTCCATTCATAACCCGAATCAAGTATTCTCTAAGATCTCAAAGCTACTTTTTGTCAGCTTGAGAACAGTTTCAGAAAACGACTTGCTGTCAATTAATAAAACAAATATTATATTCATAGTATTCAGTTTCGATTAGCTATATATATATATAATATAAAATATTATATATATATATAATCATAACATATAGTATTCCATTCATAAACCGAATCAAGTATGCTCCAAGATCTAAGAAATCATTTTTGTTCACATGAGAACAGTTTGAAAAAAACGATTTGCTTTCAATTAATGAATCATATATAGTATACAGTTTCGATTAGCTATATATATATAATATAATAATATATATATATATAATCATAACATATAGTATTTCATTCATAACCCGAATCAAGTATTCTCCAAGATCTCAAAGATCATTTTTGTTAACTTGAGAACAGTTTGAAAAAAACGATTTGCTTTCAATCAATGAATCATATATAGTATACAGTTTCGATTAGCTATATATATATAATATAATAATATATATATATATATAATCATAATATATAGTATTCCATTCATAACCCGAATCAAGTATGCTCCAAGATCTAAGAAATCATTTTTGTTCACATGAGAACAGTTTGAAAAAAACGATTTGCTTTCAATTAATGAATCATATATAGTATACAGTTTCGATTAGCTATATATATATAATATAATAATATATATATATATAATCATAACATATAGTATTTCATTCATAACCCGAATCAAGTATTCTCCAAGATCTCAAAGATCATTTTTGTTAACTTGAGAACAGTTTGAAAAAAACGATTTGCTTTCAATTAATAAATATATATTATAATATATTCATAGTATTCAGTTTCGATTAGCTATATATATATAATATAATAATATATATATATATAATCATAACATATAGTATTCCATTCATAACCCAAATCAAGTATTCTCTAAGATCTCAAAGCTACTTTTTGTCAGCTTGAGAACAGTTTCAGAAAACGACTTGCTGTCAATTAATAAAACAAATATTATATTCATAGTATTCAGTTTCGATTAGCTATATATATATATAATATAAAATATTATATATATATATAATCATAACATATAGTATTCCATTCATAAACCGAATCAAGTATGCTCCAAGATCTAAGAAATCATTTTTGTTCACATGAGAACAGTTTGAAAAAAACGATTTGCTTTCAATTAATACATATATATTATAATATATTCATAGTATACAGTTTCGATTAGCTATATATATAGTATGCATACATAGACTGATAATGACTATGATATATCTTTTATAGCAAACGTCTGACCTCGACGGGCGAGGACGAGCGAGAGTATCAGAGTGATCATGAGACCAGCTGGGACGAGTTTGATCGCTATGACAACTTTACAGCTGGTCGCGAACGTCTCCAGGAGTTCAGTGGACGCATACCGCCGCGTAAGAAGAAGACCAGCAATCCGAATAGCAACAACATCAACAATCCAAATTCATGCAACGCTGCTGGAGGAGCAACTGCCGGAGCTGGAGGCGCCCCAAGTAGTGGCAACACCACTGAGAACACCTACAGCCAGCAACGGGAACAGCCCGAACAGAAGGTGAGCCGAACTGATTCCCATTTAGTGAAAGAGAAAGAGAAGGAGAGGGAGAAGGAGAAAGAAAGAGAGATTATAAATACGAGTTCATTAACTTGGAGCATCTGTTGCGCCTGTGAACCCCAATCTAACACGTGCTAGCATTTTTCAAAGCCCCAACTAGGCGAGAGGCAACTAAAAATAGTTGCAAGCAATGACAAATTGCCACAAGAAGGCGGAGTTGAAGTCAAGTTGCAAGTTGCAAGTTGCAACAACAAGACGCGTGCATATTTCAAATGTTCTTCTATAGGGAAAACTTTGCACATGCTAAAAGTGTGATAAAAATTAATTGCGCAGCGCTGCCTGCCGCCTGTTCCCCTTACCTCCTGCCACCCTGCAGCCCCTCCCCCTCCCCTACCCCTACCCCTCTGGCAGTTTGCGGCTTCGGCAACGCTACTTTATGTTAATCGAGGCAAGTGTCGTTCCCATTTCCCCTGGCTGGAGCTTCTACTGCGAGTAGTTTAGTCAGTCAAAGAGTCAGCCTTTGTCAGCTATCACATGTGTGTGTGTGTGTGTGTGTGTTACACTATATACATTTACATATATAGTATATATAATGTATATATATATATATATATATTTAGACTTCGGTTCATTATTTTATTTTTTACACACATTTTTATGCCTGCGCAATTATAAGAAATGTAACCTTCAAGAAATTCAATCGCATGACACAGACTACTTCATAGCTCACAGTTGAAACGATATCATTTCAATATTGTTTTCTTTTGTTTTGTTTCAGTTTTTTTAGTATTTATTTATTTTATGCTTTTCTTTTGTTGCGTGTAATATTTATTCGCGCTTATCTGCCATGAAACCCTCTTGGGAAGCTGCGTTAATCTGGCTTATCGGAAGCGCACAGAAATGAGATCGTGAGAAATTCTGTAATCTACAAACTGAAGAACAGCTCACATACTATAAATATATATATATATATACACATATATATATATGGGGTAGTTTTGCGAATATTGAATAGTAAAACAAGCAAAACGTGAGATTATTTTCATAATTTTTCAAACAAACTTTCGATTGATTAAACACATGAATAAAACGTGCAAATTATGTTTGAGAGCAAAGAACATAATCATAATTATTATTTGCATAGTAAATTTGGTTAAATAATAGTCGATATATATACATGCAAGTGTGAATGTTCATATGAATACTCGCATGAATATATGAATTGAATATATGAACTAAAATTGTGAAATGCTATTGACCAGCCATTAACCACATATTTGGGTCAATGACATGGGGTTCCATTCCCTGGTTTCACTTGATTTACGTACGGCTGGTCAAGGGGGGAGGATAGAAGGGGGGAGGAGTTCATGAAACTGCGGTCAAACTAACAAACACAGCGGGCACGTGACTTTTATGTGGGGCTCTATATTTATACGACCCTGGGGAGCACTTATTAATAATATTTACCATATTACGAGTATATTTAATTATGAGGCAAACGCTTCTTGTAACACATATAAACATATTTACTCTCTATATATATATGTCTGTTTAACTGTTTAACTTATTATTTGTTAACTTCTTTTGTTGCAGAAACAACAACAGAGCTTCACCTGGCCAACAGTTGTTACCGTTTTTGTGCTTGCCATGGGCTGTGGCTTTTTTGCAGCTCGATGAGTACAGAAGAAAAACACCAACAAAAACACCAACGGCAGCAGCATTAAAAAAAACAACAACAATCATAATTAATCATATACTTATTAAATCGATCGATAGTGAAATCAGCTAAGCATATAGAACATCATATTCCCAATAGTTGTATGTATTTATATGAGTACAACGAATTTATTGAGCTGCAAACCGTACGCAAACAGTCATAAAACATATATACTTACACACACACACACACACACACACACATATATGATGTATAAAGTTAAGGAGGTTAACGGGACACAAGAACAATATAAATGTATATGTATTTGTATTCATATATTTCTCAAACGCTAGACTATCCTCTAAGCAAACAAAACGAAGAAGAAAACTCACAAAAAAAAACAAACTCAAAACTCAAAAATATACTTCAAACTGCTCAAAATGCAAACTGCAGACTGGCTAAAGACTAAAGGATAAGATAATCAAATATTTTTGCTAAATACTAATATATATGAGTAAAATGATTTATGACATATTTTTGGTATAGCTTTTTCGATAAACTCAAAACTACTCGATATTTTTGTAAACTACTTTGAAAGTAAAACGCATAAAAAGGAAATTAAAAACAGAAAACTGCCAATGGAAAATTACTCGTATGTAGGTCGGTCTCACAGTAATTAAATGTTTGAGTATTTTCTATTTGTTTATATACAAATATCATATATATATATTTTTCATCTATTTTGCATTTATCTTTGCATTTCATACAACATATGTAAACATATATAACAAAATTATTACTTATTTTCAAAATGATTTCAATATTTTTAATGTTAAACAACAAATTTTCCACGTCTTCGCTTTGTAATTTCAATTACAAGAAAATATATTTTTTAATACTTGTAGCAATCGCACAACTTAATTGAATGTTGCTTTATAGTAGTAGAAATTGTAAACAAAAAACGAAAAACAAAAAAACGAAAAAACGAAAAAAAAAACCATTTAGCTTTAATTGTTATAAATGCAAATCAGAGAGAAAAAAATCCCACAAAAAAAAAAATATGAAAAAAATAATGAAAAAAATGCTTTGTATATAGTTTATATGCCATTTTTGTGATGATCTTTTGTCAATGGTTTATATATTATTTGTGCACATTTGTTTTTAGTTAAATTTCATAGTCAGTAAGCAGCGTTCTTCATGTGGATTATTTTGTTCAATCTTCAAATTGGTCTCACAATTTAGTTATTAAGCGCAATGCACAAGAAATTTGAGCAAAATTGTTGAAATTGAAATTTACCAAAACGACCAAAACGACGACACGTTTTCAAGTTTACCTTTGGTTAACTCTCAAAACCAACCGTTGAATGATCTCTTAACTGGAAATTCATGGAACAGCAAGGGCCCCACTCAATTGATCTCCAAAGCTAGCCAAAGTGAAGAAAGTCAGAAACAAATTCAAATTTCTTTTGTGTTTTGGCAGATTTCAAAACAGATTTTGCTAAATTTCTTGACGTTTCAATGCTAATCGAACAGTGAAAATAGAAAATCAAATCAAAAGAAAAACAAACACACACAAAAAACAAAAAACAAAAGAACACAAAACGAAAAAAAGAAAGAAAAAAAAAACAAGAAAAAAAAACTATTCCCAAAAATCGCATTGATCTCATGGATTTTTTTTTATCATTTACATCAACAATTTTTACTTGCATTAAACGCGATGAGAAATGTGTAAACTAGACATAATTATGTAAAAGTTTAGCGTTAGGAGCGCCAAGCGTTTTAGTTTACAGATTTTAGTGTTAAGTTTCTACTTGTCACTTGACATAAACTTTGAATCTAAGTATGTTTACCATATGTTAATTATTTACCCTGTAAATAGCTGAATATTCTTTTTTTTTTTTGTAACTAGCCTAAGAGTTAATCACTTCAGAGCAGGAAGAGAAAACGAGAAGAGATTTCCCTCACATCTTCACTAGTTAAAATGAGAGCAGCAAGCAGCAAGCAGCGAAAGTAGAACAAATTTTGTTTATTATGATCTTTCCTTACGTATTCTTATATACAGTATGCATATATATATATATAATTTGTAAACAACAACGAAAACAGAAAGCAACTATTCCAACCCTCCAAACAAACCCCCACAAAACAAAAACAAAAACAAAAACAAAACACAAACAAAAACAAAAACTCAATGAAAATTTATGTAAATTTTTTTAAAAATGAACCAGCCGCTAACGTGTTTGCAGCTACCAACATTCAGTTGAAGGTAACGCACATCCCATTGCACTGGTTCATTGTAATTAGTTTTCACAATGATCTCGGTAAAGTTTTGTGGCCGCGCGCCCAGAAATCGCATCAAGATTTTTGGTTGCCATAAACTGAAACAAGGCAGAAAAGCAAGAAACAAAAAACGAAAAACAAAAAAAAAGTATAAATCAAATAGCGAAAATTTGTTTTTTTTTTTTTACCCATGCGACTTCCGTTTAAAATTTAAGTAATTCGTAATTTGTATATAAAAAGAAAAAGCAAAAAGCAAAAAGCAAAAATCAAATGCCATTTTGTATAAATTGTTGGTGCCAAAACAGTGAAAATGTGTGTTAAAATGTGCTGCCAACTTTTGTTAATTGAAAGCTAAAGCTGCAAATGAACACATATTTAAACTTAAGTTCAATTACGATTTAGCAGTTTTATATTAAGTCCCAACAACAACAACAATAACAACAACAACAACATTTTCAATATGTATTTGAAAAGACATATTTTAATTAATTTTCTTTCTTTGTGTCAAGCAGCAGCCCAACACGATATATAATTTATACATTTTATATTATGCTGTAATATTTTATTATATATAATATCACTATGATCTCATGAATATGTTCATAAGACGAAAGTATATATGTAAATGAAATAAACACGCATAAATATATTGTATGTAAGAACAATTATACAAAAAACAAAAAAAAACGCACAAAAATATATATGGAAAACAAATAAAAATTTTAAAACCAAAAACAAAATGTCTCAATTTAATTCTCTTTCTACTTTTTCAGTAACTATTCAAAATGGGTCCTTCGACCTTTGAGCTGTTGAGTAAAAGCTGACCTGATCTAACTATGTATATATGCTAGTTATAAGTTTGATTGATTGACTTTATAATCGATTCTTTAGATATCGCTTAACTCAAACTGCATATAAAATATTTATAGGCTGATTTCTGAGGTGTTTATTTCTTTCTTTCAGGAGTATAATGACCTTTCCTTTTAAGATTTTTATACTGAATATAGACAATATATAAACTGCAATCCCATATTGAAGATTTTGGCTTTAAAGCAAACAAAATTTTATATTAATAGAGATCGATATTGGAAATACTATCAATAGGCACAGTTCAACTTCCCGAAACTTCAAATATTATTTCTTTATTGAAGTTCTTATTGATTGTGCAAGATAATCAAAGCAAATGCAATTCTTATTTCCTTTGTACAACTTTTATTAACATATCTTATCTACCTATATGTACATCCACTCACTCAAACTTAGATATCAATGATCTACAATGTAGGTGCTGCCATCTATGTTTCAAATTTTTCTACTTGCAAACAAAAATATTGCATACTTTTAGGGTTGCAGATTTATGGCATAAAATTCAAGTGAAATTGTGCTAGCTGAGATATGCTGAACCTACGCCCAGTTATGTTGGACTGCAGTTCAACTGAAATCACACACTAAATTACCAATACACACACACAAACACACACACACAGATCGACACACCCTAGAGGCAATTCGGTGCCTTGTTACGACCCACCCCCTGCCCGCTGCTCTTCAATAAATTCTCCTTTGCATATTTTTTGTGTGTCCGTTTACTTTCAGACTTTCAGCACATATCAGTAATATCCTTTTGAAAATATCCTTTGAGAGTCGAATTATACATATATTCAGGATTCGGAGAGAGTTATTAGCCTTAGCTTTTTCTTTTTAACCAGAATATATTGACTATGCATTTCCCTTAGGCTGTTACACACTTATTCGAGAGTAAAAAAAATATCCTTTTACCCACTTTTATTGGGTTAAGGGTGTTTAATAGAACAAGCAGCAATTTGTTACTGGAATAAAAAGACAATTTTAATTTCTATTCGAGGCTCAGACCTCAGGCTTCCTGTGTTATTCAGAAAAGTTGTCTCAGTGTATATGGAACTATATTGAATTGATTTCAGGGAAGAAATATCAACTAAGTTGAACAATTTTAATAAATTATTCTATAATTTTTTTTTAATTAAAATATTCTCCACCTTTTTAACCATTTTAATGCACTTAACAAAGAAATTAATTAAGACGAAAAAGAATGCTTTGATCGAGGTCAACTATAAGATACTTTCAACGCGGTTCTACATCAGATCCTTATAAGTACAAAGAGTCCTAAAGAAATACATACATATATTTACAAGGTGTACGTCTTACTTCCCTAGCCTCAGCTTATGCATTTGACTTATAAGTCAGCAATAGAAATGTAATCTAAGATATGATTAGCTTCAGCTTTTATACATAAAGTAATGTAACCATCTATGGGATTCGTACTAAACATACTTCATAGGGTAAAGTTGAATCCTCCAGCCTGTGGTAGAGATATCCAAACATTTGATTACATAATTAAAATATAATTTAACTAAGTACAGGGTATTAAACCAAGACTGGACTCTCTCAATCTTCGAATTTAATTAAATTCATAAGATGCATTTATACGAAGTAACAATTAGATGTGAATGCACTCAAATTGCTCGCTTTTCACATGGGTTGTGGGTCACAGCTAGAAATCAAAGGATTCTCATTTGAAAAACATTTTGTATCCCAGGATTCTAATGCTGATGTTCAACCCTTAGATTATGCGAGTATATTTTTTGTATGCTGATGTGGTTGCTGGCCACTTAACCGTCGAATTATGGTTGTTAACCCAATTTGCAGTCTTGTGGTCGCGGATTAAATGCTCATAATTGCTTTTATAGTGGAACATATAGAGTGTACAGTAGCACGCGACCTGGTAACAGGATACGGAACACGGAACAAGGAGCATGTGACACAAAAATGATATGCTATTAACGGCTTACGCAGGCGACGGAATAATCGGTACTGGTATATTATTATTATTATTGTAACCCTGATATGACATATCCGTTTCCGCCTTCAATCACACCATGGAGCTGTCAATCAGTTGTGGCCACAGCAAATTGCTGGCATACTATTTAATTTGAATTGCGCTCTTTAAATCTGAACGTGTGCCTCCACGGATGACTGGTTATCCTTTAGAACCAATTTGACATTTGAGCGCCAGCTCGTGTCTGAATTCACAGGACATTTGTCCGGTTCGATGACTGAGCGCAATTGTTCGTCAAATGCTCGTCCTGACGAATACTTACAAGTTTTCAATTATATTTCAAGCCATCGCCCACTCTAGCTCCTGCCTAGTTTATGATAATTACTTTCAGTTCAACACCTGGCAACAGCAACACTCCGAGGGTTGGGGTATCGATTGGCTGTCATTATCATACGTACATTGGTAACTTTATTATCAACCCAATCTGAGCGAAACCACAAAGGCAACTCCCATTTCAGCAACAAAGCCAATGCATTCCACAATAAGCTGAACCCCTTTCCTCCCTTCCGTCCTTCCTCCCCTTTCTGGCAACCAATTCTAATTATTAAAATTATGGCAACGCCAACATTCGTGCACTGCTGTGCGCTGTATTAAATTATATCTGTAAATTTAACTTAGGTTAATTAAGTGCAAAATATTTCCATTCTCAAAGGATGCGAACTCACACTTATTTTTCGATACTATTTTCAATTAGTTTTACACATTTGTTGAATCAACTTTGACAAGCCTTGAGAGTAAACCTGACAACTATTTAAAACTCTTTTTATACATTTTTTAACTGATTGACAAATGTTTAGGAGGGGACCTTAAAGCTAAAAGATGCAAAAGAAACTACTTTATACCTTTTAAATTATAAAATTGGATAATTTTCCTTTACCTTTTGAATAATGAAATACAATTTTTATATCATCATATATCTAAAATTTGTAATTAGCTTTTAGCTTTGAGTCGACTCTAAATCAGATAAAATAAAATAAAAAATGAAAACTAAAAAATAAATAAATAAATTCTGGATTACAGACTGATTTTTAATTATATTTAATACCTTAAGAAAAAAATATTCAAGTGAACAGTTTGATTGTTTCATACATTTTATTTAATAATCTGTTTAAAGTTTATTTACACAATAATAAAAAAATACTCAGTATATTATTATAAGGGATAAACATTATATTTATTACACTTCCAATACATTAAAATAATATATTAAAATATATTCTAAAAAGATATTTAATATAATTTTCTTACTAGAATATAATTTTTTACTCAATTGAATCTATTATTTATAATTAATTGGCATTAAAAAATGCAACTTTCAATAGTTTAAATACTAATCTTCGTCTACCGTCAAACCTTCTTCTTAATCTTTCCTTCACTTGTTATTCATAGAAAAACTCTTAATGTGGCAATATTGAGTCTGCCTTCCTTTTAGGTCATCTCAGTTTTTCTACTCCTCGTCGTTGTACTAGGAACTATATCCCATTATCCCTTCCCTTCCTACATGCACAACAGATTACGCTTTACACAGCTCTTTCCACGCTTTATGTGTTAATTATAATAATCTACCCAACGTGATCTCAAATGCATCTTCTCTTTCTTCTTTAAGATCTTCTCTTTTCCTATATCTTAGTAGAAACAATTAACCTCCTTTCTAGCTACATTTCTTCAATTTATCTTACTTCCTTTTATTTCTTCATTATACTGCTACTTTTATATACTATCACTTCTAATAGTATATTAATTGGTAACAGTGTAAGCCCTATTTAATAATTCTCTTATACATTAATACTTAATATACTATGCTTCTATATACTATCCTAATAAGTAAGTAATAGTATATTGTCAATATTCTAATACTCCTTTATTCTACACTAATATACTAATATATTGATCTGATTTGGTTTCTCTGGGTTTTCCCCAATCCTTGCAACAAATGTTGGATCAATTTAAATTAAATCAATTTTTCTTATATTTTTATTCCTAGATTTAGATTTAAATTTTTAATTTTAAATATTTATTTTAATTTTAATTTTAGTTATTCCTATTTCAATTTAATAATTTAAATTCTTTTGATTATTATTTTTTATATTTTTTTAATTTTTAATATTTTTTAATTTGTTATAAATTTAATTCGTAGTCAGCTGCTCTAAGTTTACTAAACTAAATAAATAGATAAATAAAATTACTTGCATAAATCTGCAATTATTTCTAAATATAAATTAAAAAGTAATTTGTGAGATATTAAAGCCATTGAGAGACTAAATTTCAGTTGAAATCCACACACCTATTCGGAGTGAAGAATAAATAGTAGAATGTGCTTTAATTAAAAGTTGGCAACTCTTTAGTATAAAGAGAGACAAAAGTTTAGAGCCACTTAAAAGTAATTCAATTATAAATTGAACATAAGTATGGTCGCATGTGTTGGTGATATATGAAAGTAAGTACTTAATGCCATGTAATTGGCTTTCAGCACAAAGTAGCAAAAAATTAATTTCATTAAACACCAACCCACAGAAAAGATTTAAATTTCTTCTTGTGAACATCCACTGCAAGCATAAATGCATTAAAAATTCATATCAAAGTGCATACCGGGGGCAATAGTCGACTCTTAACCTGCTCCAGCTGCTTCAGCTCCTTCTACTGCTCCTTTCCGTATTAATATGAGATTTTTGTCTTGTAAAATTGCGTTGAATTTCTTGTCAGGGGGGGGGGGGAAACACACACTTTTATCCATAAACAATATTCCTTCCTTTGAGAGAAACTTAAACTCGAACTGTGTTGCTGTGCAAGTATATGATTACAAATACGATAGGAAGTGAAAGGGCACATAAAGGATACTCGTATGTCTGGAGACAGGCAATGCCTTCCAGCCTGCAGCTCGTAAGGGAAACTCTCATAAGGCATAGGCAAAAGGCAAAGCAAATGTAAAGGACAGCAATGGTCGTAATCAACGTCTTTAGGCACTTTATTGACAAACTAATAAAAAGAGCGCAAAGGAATCGCCAGGACCTGGGTCCAGGTCCAGCACAAGGACCAGGACCAAAGATGAACTGCCGGACGGAACGATTTATTAAAATCCCTCTGCATGGCATACATAAAAAGCAGCGCTGCTTTTGACCGTTGATGTAATGAGTAATTTGCTTTTGGCTTTTAACGTTCCAGACGACAACGACGATTATGATGAGTTTGAGTACGAGTATGAGTATGGGTATGAGTATGAGTATGGGTATCATATGAGTATCAGCAGGAGCATAAGGACAACGATAACGACAACGATGTCCGAATAGTTGCAGGACACGGAAATTAGTGCGGAAACGGTTACTACGCTTGGCAATCTGTCAAAAAGCCAAAATGTAATAAATGAGACCAAGAGACACACACACACACACACACACACACACACACACACACACTTGTGCACACACATAACATGGCTAGCTCCTGTATCATCATCCTGGCCATCAACATAATTCATATATCATGCCAGAGCAGGACAAAAGCCTTTCAGCCGGACAAAGGCGCCAACTACTGCGACTTTCATCCCAAAAGGGATGCCTTTCATATATATATATACATACACACATATATATATATATATATATATTTCATTACACGTTGATAAGTGCTCATTTGTCTGTGATACGACAGGACGAAATGTGGCTGGGCCTT
The DNA here is from genome assembly GCA_035045065.1 of Hirtodrosophila trivittata. Lineage (NCBI taxonomy): Eukaryota > Metazoa > Arthropoda > Insecta > Diptera > Drosophilidae > Hirtodrosophila > Hirtodrosophila trivittata. Next base: position 6,453,412 of record JAWNNK010000066.1, on the reverse strand, counting down.
CTCTTTGCATGCCAACAGGCAATTCATAATAATTTTAACAACTTTTTTACCCTCGGACCGAATGCATTATTAATATAATATTAAATGCGCCAGTTTACATTTATTTGTTTATTCAATTCAAACAGAGAACTCGGGATGTCGCTCTGGGTATGTCCTTTTGATTTAAATATTCTCTGCACGTTTCTCTGCGGATTTCCAAAGGGAAAACCAAACTTAAAAGCCGCAAATGAAATCAGTTTGAGGCAAATTTAGTTGGTCTAAGAATGGAAATATCTACAGGAAGCGGAAGAAGGATAGAAAAGCAAACCTGTTTAGGTTCCTTTAAGCCTTGTTTCTTTTAATACCACCGATTACTCTATGGACTCCAGAGTCAATCTGAATCAAAAGGATTTCATCCGGAGCATCTTCGCGAAAGATTCACCGCTGCGATTTGTATTCGCTGAAAGAAAAGTGCGTGGAAAAAGTTCTTCTGCATTCTTAGAAAAGGATAGAAAAGGTGCAGAAAAATATATTATTATTATTATTCGATTTTGGCCCTTTAAAAAAACCTCTTAAATTTAATTTGTTCAAATTAATTACGCTTTTATGCACGTAATATTTAATTTATTTTTCTTAAACACGCTTGGGATATTTAATATATATTTTTTTTAAATAAATGAAAAATAAAAGCAATTAAAAATATGCAAATATATATAAAATTCCAACAAAAATGAATGGAAAACATTCAATAACAGTTCAACTATAAATATAATACACGAACTGCCATATCCGCCCCTCTGTTTGATATGGAAATTCAGCCTCTGGTTAAGCACCCAATCAACCTACCACCCTCCCACCCTCCGGTACTTATACTCTGACCAAGCGTCGCTCATATCAAACTGTGTACTTTACTTGTCGATGATTGCTTCCGAACTTTAGTATATCAATTTTTACCCATTTTAAACGAATTAAGGGTATAATATAAGGTATCATCCATTCTATTTACAATTAGCGCAAATGAAATACCCAAATAACCAGACGACAGGCTTAGTCGTAATAAAAAGACCCGACAGATGGTCATGAGCTAACAAACCCCTAAAGCCTGATCTACCTGATCAGGGATCGAGAGTTGTATAAGGGTAGAATTGTAGGAGGTCGCTGTGATAAAAGAGAGATTGGTCAATGGATCGGCGTCACTTTTAGAGGAAACGGCAAACGGATCGGACTTCAGTCTCAGCCGAGTCTCGGCTCAGCTAGCCATGTTTTGGTGACTTCTGAGAGCAGACGAGCTCGCTGAGAAATATATCAGAATTATTTAGAGTTTCAATGGGAAACTAACAAAAAGTATAGTGAATCTGTATATAAATATACAGATAGTATAAATTAACCGGATATCGCCCATTCAATAAAAACAACCAAGGAAAATATGTTAATACAACCGCTTGTGAACAAAACCTACCAACGAGATCCATTATTTGCGGAAAGATCGCGGGCTATAATATCGGAACACATACTGCCAATCAGTCTCAATGAATTCGAGAATATATATATAGAGCGACATCGCCTGCAGACATCGCCCCTCATACACTGCGGCACCACAGAACGAGCGATAGTTCTATCGACCCTCAATGGAGTCCGGGTGAAGTCTGTTATAAACGATCATCCCACCTTGGGTAGAATTTTGATTCCCATGCTCTACATGGAGAATAGTTCAGTTAACACCTAAAGGTATGTGTTCTTCATATATGTATATATAATTATATGAAATCGGATTATATATCTCTTTTGTCTAATATATTTACTTCTGGGCTAACCTGTAGCCCAGCTTCAATAATAAAGGGAATCATTCGGCTTCCCGACTCGGACTCCTTTTCTTTGGGACCAGAAATAAATTGTCTCACAAAAATAAAGGTAAAAAATAACAGGTACAGTAATAAAAATCGATTGCAAGTACTCAAAATTCAAGCAAAAGCAAATACAAAAAAACAAGTGAAAAACAGATGTTGCCTCATATTGTAAATTGTAAGGGGAACGGACTGATATATCAGTCTCTAGGCACGTGTCCAAAAGTGTACCTGCAACCACATCGTGTTGCAAGCTGTGGCCACTAATAGCCCAGGTTGCAACACAATGCAACAAACTTGTTAAGCCGCAAGCTCTGCCACCTACGCCGAGCAGTCATCGACCCACAGCTTGTTCACGAGTAGTTTTAAGTTCAAATGTTCAGTTCAGTTCAATAAAGATTTGTGTTAAATTTCTCAAAGTTACTTAATTGTGTTTGTTTATAAAGTTAATAGGATTAAGTAACTTGTTTATAAAAGATTAATCGCACCTGAGCAGGGACCCAGAACCTCAGGTGTTCTGCTCTCGCTGGTCTATCATAAACTTAAGAAAACGAAGTTACTTTCTCATTAATATTGGAAGCCGGCATAAAAGTAAAAAGGCTCGAACTATCGTGGACTATACATTCTGTCCAAAGGTATCCGGAAACAGCCTCTGAGAAGGTCCTGAGAAGGCAGCGAAAAGGAAGAGGAAGTGCTCTTCCCTTATCAAACTGGGTAAGCTACTTATAAGTAAACACTACAAAAAACTAATTGAATGAAGTTAATTAAGCAAAATATATAAAAAATAGAAAAAAAAATGTTGAAGTGAAAAGAATTGAAGCAACCATAAAACGATCAACTACCACGTTCAACCCAATAAAGAATTCCAACCAAAAAGTAAATAAATAATAGATTAGTAAATAAAGTAAATTAATACTATAATAAACGATATGGGAGAAAAATATTCTAATATATGAACATCTTTTAAAAGATGTAATTGATTAAAATATTTTTCAATGAAAAGAGGAAACTGGATAGAATTCTATCAAAAGTTTGATTGAAGCACTTGGAAGAGAATTGGCCTTTATATGGCGACCATGAAAAGTGGTGGAAATAAAAATACTTTTCATTATATTTATTCCAAACATTGTTAAATGAAACTCAAAATTCTTATATACAACAGAGCTGGTAGCTCTGCATTGCGAATTCTGTCAAATCACTAAGAATTTTTTTTGCCAGCCATCAAAAATATTTAATTATGCAACTCATTCAATGAGCAAACAAAAATGTCAAACGAGGACAGACATTGAGTTCGTCAAGGACTGACACAATGTTATTTTAAGCAACGAAAGGTCGTTGACCCCGCCAGGTGCAAGAACTATGAGCAAAGTGTGCGAGAGGATCAGCAGAGCTTGCCCCAAGTGTGGCAGAAGTTGCAGAGGAAGAAGTAAGACAATTTGATGGACTTGTCCGATCAGTTATCTATGTGTATATATAGTGAAAAGTGTAGACTATATCTCAGCTGAAAATGAGTAGCTTACACTTTTAACTCTTTTTATAAACTATATTTATATTTTCTTTTAAGAGGCGAAGAGGTCATTTAGGATAATTTTAGCAAAATTAAATATTATTTTTATTTTACATAAATATCTGAAGTGAATCTATTTGATTAATTTAGACTGAAGACTCTTCTAAAATAATATTTGAGCTGACAAATTATTTTTGTTATTTTATCGAAGCGATATTCTATATGTTTTTAAACAAATACGAGATAATTTTATTACAAATATCATTTTATATTTAAGCGTAGTCGTTAAAATTTATAAAGTTTCAATATTTAAAAAAAATATACATATAATCAATAAAAAAGTCTTAGTATGTTTTTGAATTGAAATTTGTTTTATTATTTTATTTTATTTCAGATACAAAAAAGAATAATTTAAAATGTGATATAAAATATATTATTATAAAAGTTTATTGTAGCTTTAAAAATAATTTATTTTATTTTATCATATTTTAGCTACTTTCCGGTATCATCCTTGTCGTTGTCATCATCATCGTCGTAGTCCACGAAAGCAATTTTTCTTTGCTTGGAGAAGACATAGGGATCCTTGCGAGCAGCTGTCGCTGTCGCTTCCGGCTGGCTTTTGGCTGGTGACACAGTTTCTGCTGGAGCGCTGGGCTGCTCGGATTGCTGCTCCAGCTGAGGATTCCTAATCTCATTTCCGATTGATGCATAGCTTAACTTAAAGCGCTTCAAATAGAGCGGCACTTGGGGCACATTGCTTGGGCCGTGGTAGCCCAGAATTCCACTTATATGCAGTGGACGGAGCAGGCTGCAGAGCTGGATGAGATTCATGCGGCTGGGCACTGGGGACCACTTCAATCGAGATACCGGGTATAAATTCTCGGGACTAATGTTCTCTTCACAGGCGGATATGACGTTGAGAGTAATCGCATAACCGGGCTGATGGAGGGAACCTAGGTTGGAGGTCAGGCAGCGATAGCTTTCGAGGAAGTTGCCCTGCAGCCGAATATGACCGGAAAGCGTATAGGTCTGGGCCAGTCTCCGGACGAGGTCCTCGTAGCCAAAGAGAGGCAATCTGAGCATTACCGCGCCGGCCAAGTCCTGGCTGAACTTCAAGATTGAGGAGGCGTTCAGATCGAAGTCCACGTGTCTGAATGGTTCATTGGCAGCCTGGAGATTTAGGTAGAGCACTTCGGTGCCCTGGGCAATCCATTCCTGGTAGCTGGCATTGCCCATCAAGTCGCAAAGATCATCCTGCTGTACGGCTGAGTAATAATAAAGCAATCTGCCTCCAAGCAGCTTCCGAACTAGAAGCATCAAACAGTTCCCCAGCTCGTTGCCGGCACAGAGCATCACCTGCAGGCGCTTCCCATCGCTGAATCTCAGCGTAAAGGGTTCTCCCACGTTCAGTATACGGAAACTCTTCTCCGTAATGTTGGCTCCCCGGGAGCGTAGATATCGCAGCAGCTGGGAGGCCAAGGATTGGGTCGTGTACATTTTGCAGAACTGTTTGGGCAGTCGATCCACCTGCTCCTCCATGCCGTAAAGATGTGTTATGAACACTTTGGTATGGATCTCATACAGCTTTGGTATCGCATCCAAAATGATTTCCGGATACTCCTTGAGACGCATGATTCAATCTAAGAGTAAAGAGCAAAGAGGGAAAAAAAACGTTATTTAATAACAAATCGAATTGAGTCTTAAGTCTTAAATCGTGTTTTGTAATGAAGTCAATACCATTTTGACCTTTCATGGTCAGTTATTTCAACTACTCATAAGCGGTTACAATAGCGATGGCCTATAATTGATTAATCTGAACCCAGAGCCTCATCTCTGGCTTTGCGTAACAGCTCGAAAAGCGAAACGAAACAAAACGAAACAAGACGAAACAAAACAAAACACGATGCGAGTATGAAAAAAAGAGGTTAAGCAAATTGAAAGACGGCCAAAACTGGCGAAAAAAAAGAAAAAACAAAAACTGGCTGAAGCTCTGGTTGAATGACAGTCATTGGCATAGATCCCAAAGTGGCAACAGCCACAGCTCCGCTTAAGTTATGACTAACGTTATTGGCACAACCCACGATCCCAAGATATTCGGTTTCGCTTTCAATATGACCGCCAAAATAGGTAAAGATTCAACTATGGTTACTTCACATTAATAAAGTTAAAGCCACAGCCTCAAAGTCAACAGAAACGTGTAAATTATTATTACGTTGCTGGAAAAGAAAGCAGAGTTGTGGGCGCTCTTCAGGGGGAGGGAGGGACGTGTAGTAAGAGTGACTAGACCAGAAAATTACTCAATGTCGCCTAACTTGGCTTGTAGCTAAAAGCCATCGTCTTGGCATCGTGTAGTTGGCCCTGTTAGTTAGCTGACTGCTCTTTTGGCTTCAACTTTCACTCTCCGGACAACGATTTGCTTTATGTGAACAATTTGCCTACTTCGTTGTCGTTGCAGTTGTTGTTGCTGCCGCTGATTGTTGCTTGAAGCAGTTGGGAATCATTATAATTAAGCAATTTGGCTGGCACCCTGATTTCAGACGTCTATTGTACAATAATTTACCTCACTGTTTATGAGGCTTATAAAAACTGTAACAAATGAGTGATCAACATTTAATGCAACTCCATGTTTTTAATTGAAACTCTGTGCGCATCGAGTTGAATGAACAGACACTCAGGTTGACATCCACTGCAACTCCATGAATCACATTTACCATAAACATTTCGATGGGAGTTACATATTGGATAGATTTAAGGTAAAAACCATAACCATTTTTTGCTTTTAACTATGCAGAATGAACTTCTAATATAAATTATAGCTAATATGATTTGTTTGGAGTAGTTTTTAGATACGAGCATTTCTTGTGCAGAGGTAAACTATTTCTTAAATATCCTTTATGCTTATGATACAATCCGATCTGAAGCACTTATGTGTATATAGGAATATAGTTTCAGAGTTACAAATAAAGCTAAGGCTTTGAACTCAGATCGTATATATCGAACAGATATACTATATACAGAAACCAACAAGCTTGTATCCAGCTCCTCAATGATTGATTTTGACTCTAGAACGAGTCGTCTTCTGATACAGATCGAGATGATATATGTATAGCTATATTAAAGTGGGACTTGCTTTCGTCTATCTGTTGTATATATTAAGGGGCTCAGAATCTATTGATAAATAGTTATTAACAATCAGTTCAGGTCTTATATATATACTCTTTATCTCTAGGCTCAATATGAAGCACTCAAAGCTATCAAGAGGAGCTCATCTTATTATAGTATAACTTAGTTAATAAAAATATTCCAAAATATAAATCAGCTAAAACACTGATGGAAATCTAAATTTATGTTCTAAATAGATTACTTTAGTTAAAAAAAATAATAGTTATATATATATATGTATATATATAATATATATACCCATCCAGTTCTCACATATATATTTTGCATGAAACAAAAAATCGATGTGCACATTTCGTGTTAAGCTCAAAGTTTTCTTCTGGAGATTTTCATATAATACAAGCAGTATCCAGGCAGATAGATTTGACTATATGTTGCTCTTCATATATGTCTGATAATTCAGATTTAAGCAATATATATATTCATATATATTAGCAAGGAGTTATGCTCAGTTGATCTCTGTAATTTTTGCACAACAAATGTTTAATCCAATTATAGAAGACTAAGTGGCACTCCCATTGTGTATATACTTCGAGTTGAATGTGATCATCTCTTTCTCTGACATTTCTCCTAATCTCACACTCTCTCTCTCGTTCTCTCTCTCTCTCTCTCTGCTGGCTTTCTTTATGTTACGCTCCCGCTCTCGTATCAACTTTATAAGTTTATCATTGGTTTCACTCTCCGCTCGAGCATCTTTCGCAACTGGCGTCTAACCCTTTCCCTTCTCTTTTAGCAACAATCGTAAAAACGCCTCAAGTTAACTCGACTCAACTCAAGCTGAGACTCGGCGTCTTAACTTGGCTTGGAGCTTGCTCGGCGCCGGCGTCGCGTGTCAAACGAACTCCACATTCAAAGCCGGAAAGACGTCGTCGGCGCATGCGTCGCGCAGAAGAAAAGATATTTTAATTTGTTTTTTTTTTTGTTAAATTTTCTTGAAACTTTTTAGTTTCTTTTTATGTTTCTAAACAAAAACGCGCATGGAAGATCTGTAAGTGGAAACTAGAAGTGTGCAACAAGGCCTAAAAGATATTAATATAAATTTTATATAAAATATATTTATTTTGTTTTTGTTTCTATTCGTGTGTGTGTGTGTGTGTGTGTGTGTATTGCAATTCAGAGTTAAACAAAGCGTGGCATTTGTGACAAGAAATGCGAGTTGACTATTTTGAAGTTTAACCAGCCATGAAAAGAAAAGAAAGTTGTCGTATGTGTCTGGGTCATTGAATTAATTTGTGCAAGTGAATGAAACATCAAACATTGCGTAAAAAATTAGCCAAGAAGAGTTGCTTTCATTAGTCTGACTCATTCTGGAAGTGAATTCCCTCCCCACACCCTTTGCAAATCGAACCTCAGCACGCGTCGAACATAAAAGACAATGGGCCCAGTGAGTGGATTATATAATTTAGCCAGCAGACCGCCCACAATGACACGCCCAGTAGCTTTTGTGCTGCCACTAAAGAATGCACAACACGTACGGTGCTTTTTGGTTTCCGTGTCCATATCCGTGTACGTCTTTAACCCAAAATTGGGGCTCATCTCAAGCGTAAAGTGTCCTTTCGTGTAGCAGTAGTCAGTCCCGCAGTAGCCGAGTTGCCACTTATTAGGAGGTGGGAACAGTCCACAGGATGGAGGATAGGAGCTGGAGCTGGAGCTGGTGCTGGTCGAGAGTTGTGCGTGCCTCGACACACAATCGAAACGTTGTCCTCGGAGCAGCATTTTGTGATCCTTGCACCTGCTGCAACAGAAGGTGGTTGCATCCACATCAAATTAGCTGCCATTTCTTGTTGTAAATTCCATTGCAGTCTGTCGTTGGTGTCTTCGTTTTTAGTGTGGCGCCCTCTGTTGCCTGTTGCCTGTTGGCTGTTCGTTGCAAATGCAATTTTCTAGTAGTTGCAACGTCTCCACGTTGCTTGCACCATAAAATTTTGGGCAATTACAGCTGTGTGTGTGTTTGTGTGTGTGTGTGTAATTGCATGAAATTTAAATTTTATATGCGACAACACATTTGGCATAGTCGTTTTTATATTATGGCTTCATAAATAATAAATTTTGGCTGCTGCTCAAGCTGCTTCCAGCTGCAGCTGCTGCTGCTCGCCAATAACTAAACACACTTTAAGCTGCTGCTCACAGTTTTTCCCAAAAGTCTTTCAACACTTTTCTGCGTCATCATTTACAGAGATGAGTTTAAATTCAACCTGAGCCCAACACAACAATAACCTTGACTCCATTTAAATGCAAATTAAACGACGCCAAATAAATAAAAAACACAAAACAAATCGACGCTTTGTGCATAAAAGATTTTCGGTGAAACTTACAAAAACTTTAAGGAAAGAAGAAAGAAAGATTTTCAAAGTAAATTAATTAAACTTCTGCTCGACTCAATCAATAATTGAACAAAAGAATTCAGAGTCTACACTGAGAGAAGCTGTACTGTAAATACACTGCAAAAGAAGCTAAAGCAAATATTTGTACATCACTTTCACTGAATTATTGTTAACCAATAAGAGAACTTCACTCGCCTTAGAGATACCCTACACCCGGAAATACCCTTTATTTCTTTATATATCTTAATATTTATATATATAGAATTTATATAAAATTGTATTAATTCCTTTTTTTCAACTGTTAAGATATAATCTTTCAGACAGTGGGAAATGCCTTCTTTGACTTTGATTTTAGCTGTTGATTCAAAATTCAAATAAATTAAATAAAATCCTTTATAATAGTAATACTTTCTATTTAGAATTTTAAGATTAAATTATTATAATCAACAATTATAATAGACCTCCCACTTGACAGCTTCAACTAGTTGCAAATTTCCCTCTGACTGCAGAGTTCAAATGTAAACTTCTTATTCATAAAATATTCAATGGGTTCAGCTTCAGTATCAAAAGTTACGAAATAATATTGCAAATATTATTGACTAAATTATAAAATTATAACATATTTAAGCCAAGTCCAAATTCCACGAACTTATAAAATCCAAAGTGATTTTTCGCTTCGACTTTTTTGTTGTATTTTTTTTTTGTTTTGCTGCTTTAAGAAACGTTTTGATAACAAAAGATGAAAAGCATGAAAACTAATGAAATATATAGCTAATTCCATATCGGATGTATGGTATATAGTGTACACTGGGATTTGTATTATATAAATACTGATTACATATCGGATATATATATATGGTCATATGTAGTCTGTTTCTGTGTCTCTTCGTCTAGTTCTAAAGTCCTGAATGCTTTGTTATTAAAACTTGATATAAATTCTTAAACAAAGTTTATTATAATTATAGTTTAAAAAGTAGAATCATTCTATAAAGAATTTAAAATAAAAATCTAATTGTGTCTAGTCTACAATAACTTTAATAGTCTAGAATCTAGAATCTAGAATCACAAATATTAATCAGTCTAATATTCTCATAAGAGTCTAATTAATTATAACCCTGCTCCCTTAATGAAGTTGATTAAGAGAAGAAAGATAACATAAAACTTTATCGAAATGCATTCGGAGTCTCGTTCTTTAACTGCCAAAACCTATTAAACAACAAGTAATAGCTACCAGTCAAGTATGCTCGACTGCGAGATACCCTTAACCTAGCTTTATTTTACCCAATTTTAAACAAATCATCAGCATAAAACAACTGCTAAAAATCATAGATAACGATGGAAAATTAAGCTTATAAAACGTTATTAGAAATGGCAAGAACAAAGTAAATTAATTTATCGTATATTAATTTATAAGATATAGAATCTATATTCCTCTTGATGTCTCTAGCTCTTATTGTCTCAGACCCCAACGAGTTCGTAGAAGGACAGGCTTAATCCGCTCACTTATTGAGGTTGATCAGGACTTTAGATACCTAATAAGAGGCTGCCCTTAGTCATTTAATTTCGCAGAAGTTTTTATCCCCTTTTAGCCATATCGAATGAGCTAAGGGTATCATAGCCCAATGCTGTCGACGTGTCAGTCTGTATACATTAAACTTTTAAGAGCTGTCAGCGCGTTCTAAGACAACAACAAAAGGCAACAAATAAAAGATGAGAGTCGCAGACAGAGAAAACCCAAAAGAGCTAAAGATTATGGATATGATTATACGGCGTAGTCATCGTTGGAATAAAGCTGATGATTACGGCGCCGAGTGAAGGCGTGCGTCTGCATAAACACGGAACAATCATAAAAAATGGAGTTAAACAAATGTCAAGTTGTCGCCGACGTCGTCGAGGACTCAACGAGCACGTGAGAATTGCATTAATATGAATGCAAATGTTGCAGCCCAAAAGGGGGAGGCGGGGGGCCTCGGGAACAAATCTATAAATTTATGTGCAAATGTAGCGAGAAATTTGCCCAGCGAGGACTCTAGAGAAATTTTGCAATCATTCCCAGTTTGTTGTTGAGAGCTGACAGCAAGTTTTTATGTTATTATTGCAGGCGACGTGCGAAAAGTGGCTTACGCTTATGAATTGCTGACGTGAGCTGGGAGATTTCCAATTTGAAAGACGCCACCCACCAACCCCTACCACACCACCGCCAGAAGAAAAACAAGCAGAGAACATGCAGTTTCCACGACAGCCGCAAAGTATGCTATGGAAAATTGCATTTCTAATTATCGCATTAGTCGACAACGTGTCGTGCATAAGAAATGGCGACGGAAATGACGAGTGAGTTCACGACAAGCTTAATTTATGCAAATTTCAATATTTCATCCCACAACCCACAACCCAAACCAGACATCACATTTCCGCAAAGCTGAAAAACTTTTTCCCCTCGGAGCCGCTGGGCGATGTGACGCCCATTGATGATCCCCAAACAGCCCAGACCAGCGCTCGGGTCACAAACGGCGGCTTTCGTCCCTCGCAGATGCTGGAGTTTACTCCGTCGGATGTGATGCAAGGCGGCGCCAAGCGTTATCCGCCCAGCTATTTGGAGCCCAACTACAAGCACGAGCTGCCCAGCTCCTTAACCAACAGCAATCTCCATTCGCAGGCCTCGTCCCTGGACAAGCAGTTCTCATTTCCAGATGAGCCGCGTCCCCAGCAGCAACAGCAGCAGACGAATTCGCAGAGCTTTTTCAGTATACCTACGACACCTGTGGTCAGCTATCTAGATCCATTCACGCAGAAGAACTATCAGTATCAGTATCAGCCCACGCCCACTCCGCCCACATACATACATTACCAGCGGGAGCAGCCGAGCCAGAGGGAGCAAGAGGATCAGGTGTACACAGTGCAATCGTCGCTGCTCGTGGGCAGTCACCAGCCAAAGCCACCACCACATCGCGGTTCAGTGGACGAGGTCTATTTACAGCGACCAGGCTATGTCTTCGATGAGAGTCCCTCGACCTTATATCGTCGTCCGGCAACGGCAACGGCATCAACGGCATCGACATCGACGTCCGCGTCTCCGGCTGGAGGACATAAAATTTCATACGATTCGCATGATTACCCGCCGCCCAGCTATGCCGCCCAGCAGACATCCAATTTTGTGCCACAGCCCACACAGCGACCACATCGAGGCACCCCATCGACGTTGCAGGCGGCATCCCATCGGCCGCCTTACAACCGTCAAGACGTCACTGACAACAGGCCATTAACAGGCTCATCGATACACGGATCCGCTTATGCGTCCCAGCCGCAATTCTCGTCGTCGTCTAATTATGCAAACAACTTTGGTAATTATTTGCAGCGACCACCCGGCTACCCCAGCCCAGGCCACACCCAATCACAGTCCAACCCCACGCACTATCAGTATCAGTCGCTGGCAAATGCTCCACAGCAGCAACAGCAACGACCAGGACACAATTACTACGAGTATCAAATTGGTGAAATACCACCGCAACCCCAGCAGCACTTTAACTATCGTCCTGGCCCAGTGCCCGCCTATAGACCACCTTACCAGCAGCAGCAGTCGACATCATCCGAAGGCGGAGGAGGAGGAGGAGGCGGTGGCTTGGCTACTTTGGCATCGCTATTGAGCTCCACACAACAATATGCGCCACAATTTACGAATTTGCTTTTGGGAGGCGGCGGCGGCGGTGGCGGTGCTGGAGCTGCACCCTCCTCTAGTAGCCCATTAGGCAGTCTCTTAGGCGCTTTCACTGGGCAACAGCAAAGCCGTCCGCCCAACACACAGCTCATTAGAGCCCTGGAGAACATCGCACGGAACGACGATTTGCAGTGTGTGCCCAAGGTGCTCTGCCAGATGATTGCCGGTCAAACGTTACGTGGCCAACTACCAGGCTTTATTACATCTCCGGCCATAACCAAGTAAGTGAGAGAGTGAGAGAGTGAGAGAGAGAGAGGCAGCCTTAGTTGTAAGTAAATATTATTAAATTTGCATTTCCCATGCCAGTTGGAATTTGTAGCAAGCGTTAACTGGGATTAGACTTCATTATGCAAGTCGTCCATATAGATGCTCCAACCATATTGATTGCTTCACCAAATGAGCCACACTTTGATGTGCACGTCTGTAAATTGATATTGTTTTGGACTCCGACTTCGACTTCGACTTCGACTGCAAATTGCCATTTACTCAATTAAGTTTTATAAGCAGCCTAAGAGGCAGCTGGAGCTGGGCAGGCTTTGGTTAGATAAACAGAAACAGCATGCTAGGATTATATTAATGTGATGCGACTAGACGTAATGGAAACTCTTGAAGACGCTTTAATTTTCTCAACATTTTTCAACAGTTTCCTCGCCGGTTTCCCAGTCGCCTCCCCAGCGCTCATCTACGGACGAGCAGCGCTGCTTGGCATAAGCGGAGGTGAACGCAGTTGTGTGCAGAGCTATGAGAGATGTCCTAAGAATGAGGTGAGCTCTGGGCATTTCAATTAAGGGTGTTTCAAAATGATTATAAACTCGAATCTCGACTCTCTAGATGGAAATAATTCACTATCTGAACAATCATCGCGGCGGGTTTTTTAAGTTCTTTAGCGAACCGGAAGAGCAACCAGCTGCAGCACAGCAAAGCGAATCGGGCGGAGGTTCATTGTTCAGCATTCTATCGGCATTGACAGGAGGAGGCGGAGGCCAGGGACAGACACTGGGACAGGTGACGCGCACAACGCCACGGCCAGTGGCAAGACCCACGCAGAGACCCAGCACGGACATAGCCGATGGCATTGGCAGCTTCTTTACGCGGGTGCTGTCCGAGTATCTGAGCGGAGTGGAGTACCAGAGGCGTCGCCGGAGAAGGAGAAGGAGTCTGTCCCTGCCAACGGAAATTAAACGCAACATTCAGACGGATAATGGCCACTTGATGCCTGTTGATTTTCACGATGAAGAAGACGACCTGGACACCCAGACAGCAGTCAAGTTTCAAGATGATGACGAAGCCGAAGAAGCACAGGCTCACACCGAGCTCCTGGGTGTGCTGCAATTTCCCGAGGACGAGGGCGAGGGTGAGGGTCGTGTGCTGCACTTCAAGGGCATTGAAAGCGAGGAACACGACGGAACCGTGCGATTTCCGGATGCCGTCGCGGAAGCCCAGCGCGACAGCCAACGCAAAGTTATCTACGAATTCAATCGAGATGCAGCTCAGCGTAAATTGAGATTTCCCCAGGACCAGAACGAAGGTGAACGACAGGCCAAAAAGCTGGAGCTGGCCGAGGGTTGGACCGCCGTCCTACCCAACGGACTGGGCGTCGACGATTATGGTTCACAGAAAAGGCGTGGCAAGCGCATTGTGTTCAAGGATACCAATGAAGAGCTCGAGGACTCCGACGAACAGCAGCTAAAAGCAGAGGAGGAGCGCTTCAGACAAGCCAAACAGATACTCGAAGTGCCGCAAAGTCCACCAAATGCTGTCTACGAGGAAGCTGCTCCACCCCAGCGCGGCGCTCGAGTCATATTTCCAGATCACTACGAGCGCTACATACGCAAGGGAAAGATCCTGAACCGACCCACCTATGCACCCACCTACGAGTACCTGAAGAGGGACGAGGAGAAGCAGCGTTTGGTTGTGAGCGATGAGCATAGACCGAGCTCCTACTATCGGCTGGAGACGGAGGACTTTCAGAGCCAAAGTCCAGGTGACAATTCCATGAACTATGGCGAGTATATGCCAGGGAACACTGTAAGATTCGCAGACGCCGAGTACAATGTACAGTACAACTACCCTAACACGAACTACATTAGCGACAATCGATACAGCAGCGCCTACCAGCTGACCTCGACGCGAAGGCCCAAGCTGGAGGACGACAAGAACATTTATGTGACGAATGGACAGGGTATAACCGAGTATTATGTGAGGCCCGATGGACGCAAGGTTTACTTGGGCAGCGGTTGAATTTCGTTAGCAAAATAACTTATATTTAGGCTGTAGACTGTAAATAGCTGTTAGCTCTTAAATGCCTTAAACAAAATATTTATTAAACACATTTTTTTGGATCCTTTAATCCTGCGGCTGCTGGTGTCGAGGAGGCGACAACAAATCAACAAGTTACCAAAGTAACCGAATGAAATATGCAAAAGAAATGTCACATAAATCTAGCGTCAAACGGCGGCATCCCGGGAATTCGAGTGCTATGTTTGGAAAATTAAATGTGAAAGCAGAACGCAGAGAACAGAAAGCTGAAACCAGCAGGAAAAACCCGCACACAATTTCATATATACTTTGTTTTTGTTTTTGTTTTTTGTTTTTTGTTAGCGCGTTTTCCCTAATGGGAGGAACGTTTTCCCTGAAACTCAAGCGAGGAAAATCACACACATAGAAAACATATAGAAAAAATTCGTAGTGCAGAAAAAAGTGCAGCACATTGCTGGCAGGGTTGCCATCGTCACCAGCAAAAAGCTCAAAGCAACTCTTCTTTTTGCCCCCTGTCTACATTGTGTGTATTGGACGCTGTCGTCTTGTTTTTATTTACAGCAGACGCGCTGGGGACCCCCACAGTGGCTGCAAAACATATGCAACGAGTTAATAAATATCAAAGCGGGGCTGCTGCCCCCCAGCCATCCCCTCCACCCCTCAGCTTAGGGTTGAGTTGTGCATTTCAGCAGAAGCTGGACAAAAACACAGATGGAATTCCTTGACGACAAAAAAACAATGTGACCAAATTAATTAAAGCCTTTAATATTGTTGCAAGAGTATTTCAAACTTTATTAGGACAAAAACGGGAAGTAAATTAAATGAAATATAAAAAAGTTGAGCTTTAGCTCTGATATATATATAAGATATATATAATATATATACCCTAGAGCTTGTTCGAGTGTAGGGTATCAGCTATCAAAGGACTGGGCTTAATGCCTTGCGTCAACAATTTGTGCGCACGAGTTGCATGCAACCGCTTTGCCATCCTTTTTTTCTCCTTTTTCTGTTGCATACTTTTTGGCGTATCAATTCTTGTTTGCAGCCAGTGGAAACGGGTGAAAAAACATGCATTGTCCGAGCGGTAAAACTGCGGGAGAGTTGACGTTTCAAAGCAGACGGAACACAATGTTCTCTTCAGTTTTGTTTATTTATTTGCTTACACTTCATATCATGAAATATACTTATATGCTAAGTCTAAGCCTAGGCTGCCGTTTAAATTAAAACCCTTAAAAACAAATAACAGTACACATATACATTGATGAACAGTGAAAAGTGAAAAGTGAAATGTGAAGTTGGAACAGAGATTTTAGAAAAAGGTAACAAAGATGTTCATGCGATTGACTGACTTTATGATGCGACAAAGCCCCTCAGAGCTGCTTCATCTGAAATAAAAGAAAATAAAATAGAAAAATAGAAACCCGCCCATATGCTGACTTTTGGTTTAGCCCTTCAGCGTGGCTGTGGAGGCGGCAGCGGTCCAGTGCCTGGACATGGCATACGTTTGGCCAGGTGCTTACACAGAGGCACATCTCGCACAGCATCGCCGATGAAGAGCGATAGGAGGTACCATTGTTTCATGCCGCCAGTTGATTGCACTTTGTAGTTCCTGGAGTTCGTGTTTCGGTAGGGTGGTTCAGCGGTTGTGTGGGGTTTATGCAAAGAAATTTCATGTTGTACGTTACACAGTCAGTCATCATCACCATCAGAGCACAATAGTCAGCAACGAAAGCGGATTATGAAAATAATTACTTATAAGTAGCTGGAAGTATAAACAAGGCAGACTGCCAGCCCTCCCCCATCCCCACCCCCACCCCCACCTCCTACTTCCTCCAACACCAAAATTCAAGGCTTTAGCGTGGACTGAGAGCATATTAAAAACAAAAGTAATTTGCGCTTCACTACAACAAGTTGCAAGTGGGCAGCACTAAGGCTCTTAGGCTTACAGCTCGCTCAGTGTGTGAGTTGCACGTAGTTTTCAGTTAGTAAATGTTAGCTGTAATACTTTTAGGTTATGGACTTTAAAGAAAACCAACCAGTATATAACAATTAAACCCTCAACAGTTTCAGTTAAGAATTTTTATAAAATATAATAAACAGATAAGGTATATATACAATATAAAAAATTAGATTAGAAAAGGGATATTTATAAATTTAAAATACAGTTAAATCTTTTTTTACACAGTCTTTTTTTACACGATTTTGAAATAACAAGAAAAAGAAATTTAAAAATTTTCTTACACGTAATTTTTGATTTAACACGAATTCCAAAATTTTTTTTTAATTTTTTACATAATTTTCTGCAGTGTTAGATATCACCCAAGTGGCAACTCTACTTCACGGTTTGTTTACTTTATGAAGAGGGTCTAGAGGAAGAGGGTCTTAAGGAAGAGTCTAGGAGGTATTCTAGACATCCCTGCCAACTTTATTTGGAACCAAAAAGATGGGAAAACCCCTGTTTATTTAATATATCAGTTTGTTAATGACGAAATATATAATTTCAATAAAGTTTAAAGTTTAATATCACTTTTTTTGCACGGTTTTTGAAGAAAATATTTGATTTTTTTTCATTTTACACGATTTTTATAGGTTTTGGAACAGATCCTCAAATTTACGTATGAATCGTGTATTTTTTACACGGTTTTGTTTTACACGATTTTGATTTACACGGTTTTGATTTACACTGTTTTCATTTACACGGTTTTCTTAGGAACGTACCTACCGTGTAAAAAAAGATTTTTCTGTATATATAAATATAATATATTATTATACTATTAAAAATATTAAAAGTTAACTTAGAAATATACAAAAATTATATATAAAAATATATTTTATTAAAAATATTCAAAATTAAATAAATATTTAAGCAATAAAAATTATAAAAAAAATGTTTGTTAAATGTCAAAAAAATATATTAATTTTTTCAATTTTATTTACCATAAAATATAGAATTTTTAAATATAAGAAGCGAAGTTTCTGCTCGAAAAAGGATATTTTCCTTGTGAAAATTGATGTAGAATTAAATCGAGAAGGGAATTCAGGACATGTCCTGTCTTTATATACAATGTATGAAGGTCTGCAGCGATGATTTTCTGTGTGTGTGTGTATAGCCCAGTCTATTTCTAATTTCTGCTGATTACTTTGTGGTCCTGCTATGCCCAAGTCGCACACCTTTGGTCAACACACATAATACACACACACTGGAAGAGACTCTTTGAATTTGACACGTCTGCAACGGGATAATTTAATCAACTCAGTAACAAACACATCTGTACTGGCCTCAGGCCACAGCTCAGACCACACAGAGAGCGGGGAGTGGGGGAGTGGGCTCTATGCGAAAAAGGTGCAACAGGAAAATATAACTGACCAATGCAGAAACTGAAACTGAGGAGAACTGAACCGAACTGTGCTCCCCACCGTGTGCTTGCATAAATTTAATCAAAAACTTTAATCATATTTTATTATTACAAAACACGTCGTGGGCAAACGTAGAAAACTTCTAATGGCAATTACATTTGCAGCGCAACGAAAACTAAACAAAAACATACAGAACAGAGATGTGAAGGAGCTTGAGGGGGTTGAAGGGAGGTGAAGCGAGGTGAAGGTGGTGAAGCAAACAAAACTGACAAAACGACAGACGTTGAGCACATTTCAAAAATAATTTTGAATATTTGCACTTGACACACGCTTGGCCAGCCAGGGCGTGGCTCGGACTGGGTTTCCACTCTGATCCTGGCCAGAAGGGCCAAGGAGGGCCAAGAAAACTTTTGAGTGTTGAAAATTTTGCATGTTAAGTGTGAAAATGTCAGATACATGTGCAACTTTTCGGCTGGGGCGAGTGCGATATGACACAATATTAAATGAAATTTACAACAATGACCAAAGCTATGAATGCCAAATGTTGCGCATACGACACGTATACCATAAATTTGACTAGCGATTTCTCCAAGATGCTTTTATGCTTTAAATAATCTTTTGTTTTGTTTGCCCGAAAAATAAACAAGAATTAAATATTTAAAATAGTTTACAATCAGAAGAGGGAATTGAAGTGTATATAGGGAAGGGGGAGAATTAATTATGAATCAGTACTTGGCGACGGGTCGAGAGCAGTAAAAGAAAAGAGAAAAATGAAAATCAGTGCGGAAAAGAATAATTTCCTTAACTTGAGATTGTCTCGCACACGAGTTGCATTTCATTACCATGACAAGAGCAATTGCAATTGCAATGGCAATCGCAATCGCAAGGGCAACTACCTCATCAGGAACTAGAAAATTTATGTAAACTTACAAATTGAAATCCCGAAGCAGAAGCTGAAGCTGAAGCTGAAGCTGAAGCAATGACATGCACATTTAAACTTTGAAGGAAATAGCGAAATGTGTGTGGAAATGCGAAGGAAAAAGACCATTAAAGTATGCGCAGATGAGTTAGCATTGCCAATGACAATGAGCACTGAGAGACTGAGAGAGAAATAAAAATTGATTGGAAAACATTTTCAGCTAAAAACAAGCTATTCATTTGCCAAATGACAACAACAGCAGCGACAAATTGCAGCGAAGCAATAACGAATGCAATCCGAGATACTCAGATGGAAAACAGCGTGTAGACGGCAAAACTGAATACCGTATACAGAATACCGAATAAGTATAAGAAAACAAACAAAAGTTCAAGTTGTTACTGTCAGTTGCCAGTTGGAAGCCATAAAGTCAGCGTTCCACTTGAACAAGAAATAACTTTGAGCAGATTCTAGACTCTAAAGAAAACTGTATGCTCCAGACTTATATATGGATTTATAGCAGTTATTGGGAAAAAGTAAACAAAATATATTAAATTATAAACATATATACAGAAGAAAAGTTTATGTGTAAGTAACAAACACCACTTAGAGTATATATATATATAAAATTTACACCCAAGCAGCAATAAAAGTATCCAAACTTTGACCTACCTCAATACCTCTGCCCAAGGCGCATGTGGCGCTGCTTTGCCGTCGTTCTGTGCACGACGTTGACTACCCTGGTGATGCGATGCGTGCACACGGCACGGCTCCTCGAGTATGCAGGCCCGTGGTCCGAACTCCCGGAGTATCTCCTTCTGAGCCAGCTCGGCGTCAAGTGACAGCGGGTGTGCGGCGTCACGTCTGCTCCGGGAACGGTAAGTGTCTGCGGGATGTGGACGAAAGGGCAATTTAATATTTTAGCTATTTGCCTATAAAACGCAAAATTAGTTAAAGTGCCACCAGCTGCAGATGCCAAACTATTTCTGATTATATATTCGCAACGCTTTCTGCTGATTGTGCGACCTCAAGCTCGATGAGTAAGTCTGGTATTTCCCTTGTTGCCACTCATTATTAAAGCTCAGCGGTAGTTTTGGTAATACCCAAAATATGACTGAGAGATACCTTTAAGCCAACTTACAGTAAACTGAACTCTCTTTACCCATTTTAAATGATTTAAGGGTATCTTTTATGAGTACTCATATGATATGCCAGCCAACAACTTCACATCAGCTTCAATACCCAAAATATGACTGGGAGATGCCAACTCACAGCAAACTGAACTCTCTTTTACCCATTTTAAATGATTTAAGGGTATCTTTTACAAGTACTCATATGATATGCCAGCCAACAATCAGCTTCAGCTGGCATAGCAAATAGTTGTCGCCTCAACAGCCTTGACCCCATTTTGGCTCCGCTAAGTGGCCAAGTGGACGTGCACGAAATGCCGTCGTCTCTGGCATTTGAGCCAAGCCATTGGCCAAGCCAAGTTAAGTCTGGTTTTTCTCAGCGAAGCTGCGCAATTAGAGCGTTTACCTCATAAGTGTGCGTCTTACATGATGAGCACAAATAGTGGAGGCAAAGATCGAGGTTTGCCAACAAATGTCGCAAGACTCCTGGAATTTCAGCTTATTTTTATAGTAAATATTTTATTTGATTTTCTTACAGGTAGAACGTTATTTGCTGCACAGCCTGAGATGGGCTCAAAGGTAAAAAAAGAGAAGATAAATATATATATATTTCACACTGATTTTCCTTCAACTTTTCTGAAGAGCTCACACAATAAAAAAAAGTAAAAATAAAACCGATTTGAACTTCGATTAGAAACAATCTGCAAAGCACATGGGATTCGACCGATTGTTATATAGCTTAATTATTATATAGCTTATCAAATTCCGAACGATTTTCATTAACTATCCGTTTCCAGCCGAGTTCTTATTGCTTCCTTTAAGCTTCACAGAGAAACGTTTAACTGATATTTGCATTAATCACATACGATTTTATAATTTATGCACAAAGTTTTGACTTTCACTTAATGAAAAGAAATTAATGTGGCCATTAGCTGAGTCACACATATATCTCATCAGAGAGCAGAGTTCCACTTTCACAATAATCGAAATGACGAATGCTCGCTCCTCCTGGACAAAACTTACTTGGATTCAGGGAGTAGGCCAACTTCTTGGCAAACTGCGACAATCGCACCGAAAGGACAATCACTGGGAAACCGACCAGCTGCACGGGTAGCTCGAACAGCGGATCAGGATTCTGGGCCAGGCCCTGCTCCACGTAATCCAGCAGCAGCACCAGCAGCACATAAATCGTGGGCAGCAGCGACATGGTGCAAATGTAACGCAGATTCATGGTTAGGCTTAGATAATCCACAAGAAATTATTATGAGACGAGGAACCGAAGAGACGACCAGGCAACTTGGTGCGTTTAAAGTCTTTGAATGACTGACGCGAGTTGGAGCCGCTTGGAGCTTGGAGCTTGTGGCTTGAAGCCGCCAAAGCGCAGCAAACAAAACACTAAGCCAAAAAAGAGAGAGAGGATGACAAAATTGAAGTGTAAAACAGAAAAAAAACAACAAAAAATAAAAATAAATAAAAAAAACAATAACAAAAAAGCTCTTTTCTCAGCGTTTAAGTTTGCGGCCAAGTTTGTTTTGCATTTTGACCAAGTTTCGTGCGGAAGCAAAAGAAGCCAAAAACAAGTGAAAGTGAACCAATGTGGTCAAGTAGAGGGCGCACCACGAGCCTATTCACTAATGTCTGGCATGCCATTGCACCAACACCTTAAAAACTGGACAAACGAGCTCCGTCTCTCTTTCATATATACTCATCTCTCTCCTTCTCTGTCTCTCTTTGTATCTGACTCTCTCGCCTGATCATCATTATGAATAGTTATGAAATATTCCATGTTAGCGGCCGTTACTTTTGCACTTGTGATTTCCTTTTGGCCAAAACTCTTGCCTTACTGCCACTGCCTGGCGCGGTATGTGTTACACTTGGCTTTGCATATCAATTACTTAAGCTGCGGTTGTCTCAGCCACACTCTGCGCCAGACCGACCATTTCCGTTATCTACTAAGCTGCGACTACTATTCGGCTAAGCCACTAACCACTAACCCACCCAACCACATGTTTATCGCTGAAAGGCAAGGGCTAAGCAGTAAAAAGAGAGAAAAACTTAATGAAATGTTTGAGTATTTCCATTATTTATTTGTATTTAAGTTGGAAATTAATTCTAGGTTACAATGCGTTTAAGATAGAGGAAGTAAATACCTTCAATCTATTTTTCATATTTCTTTATATAATTTTTAGAATCAAATTTATTGATTTATTTTTTTTTTATGTATTTTTTTGAATATTTTTTTTATTTTTTTCTAAGTATCTTTTCGTTCTACACACAAAATTTTATTGAAAAAAATATTTGTATATTTTGTCTTCGATTATATATATATGTATATATATATATATCTGATCAGCAATACTAATATTCGATCTTAGACATTTAAGGCTTAAACACTAAATTTTTTATGTAAATGCTCAGTTTGTTTACAATTTTTATCTTTCATTTTTTCATCTCATTTCCGAAAATACAAAAAAAAACAAAACAAAAAACATATTTAAGTGCATATTAAAATTGTAAGCTGTCATTTCATATGCTGCACATAATTAAGAGTAAACAGTAAATAATAAATAGCTTCGTTTTGGCTTTAAGCTACAAATTTAATAACTCTCAGAGAGCAAACACAAAAAAAACAATCAGTAAATAATTTATTATAATTTACCGAAAGGACAGCGAAAAATTTAAATCACTTAAAAAGCAAACGAATCGCAATTAACAACTGCGACATAGAAAAGTTATAAAATAAAATATATAAAAGAGTTACAGTATTACCTATTTAATACATTTTTCAGTTAACTTATATAATTTTATTGTTTACCCAACCATTTGACAGCTTCGGAGCACGTGTCATTGTCCACGCTTATTTGCTTGAGCATTTGTTCGGCAACGTTAAATTGGTCAACAGAAATGCGAGGGTAGCTCGAGGAGTAGGAAATCTGATCGATTGAAACTATTTGTTTGTTTCGTTTAGTTGTCAAATAATGTAAATTAAGTCAGCATTTATACTACAATTTATATAATATTATTATTATATTTTATTATTATTTGTTATTACTTTTATTATTATTTATATTATTATTTTGATTATTAATTTTATTATTATATTTTATTATTTTTATTATAAATTTTATTATTATATTTTATTATTATATTTTATTATTTTTTATTACTTTTATTATTATTTTTATTATTATTTTTATTATTAATTTTATTATTAGATTTTATAATTTTTTTTATTACTTTTATTATTATTTTTATTATCATTTCTATTATTAATTTTATTATTATTTTTATTATTTTTTTCTTTTTTTATTATTTTTATTATTATTTTGATTATTAATTTAATTATTATATTTTATTATTTTTATTATTATTTTTATTATTTTTTTCTTTCTTTATTATTTTTATTATTATTTTGATTATTAATTTAATTATTATATTTTATTATTTTTTTATTATTTTTATTATTATTTGTATTATTATTTCTATTATTAATTTTATTATTTTTTTATTATTACTTTTATTATTATTTTTATTATTATTTTTATTATAATTATTTTTTCCTTTTATTTTATTATTTTTTGTTATTATATTCTCTTTGTGAGTCGTAAATTATTAACCGTTTCTTCTAGTTTCCATTTTCAAGGAAGAAGTTAAAAGGGAAACTATTTTCACGCTATTTGGATTCCTTTCCCCATCTCATCTTCATCTTTCAGTAAGTCGTCTTAATAGAGGATCACAAAACAAAAGATGACTTACAATACATTTTTTCTATTTTTTTAATTCAATTTAGAGTCTGGCAAAAATAAATGAAAATAACAGATAAAAATCGAATTATAAAAAAGAAAATATAGAATACTTAAATAAGGTTTATATTTCATTAATTTTATAAAGGAAAAACTAA
This sequence comes from Hirtodrosophila trivittata, assembly GCA_035045065.1. Classification (NCBI taxonomy): domain Eukaryota; kingdom Metazoa; phylum Arthropoda; class Insecta; order Diptera; family Drosophilidae; genus Hirtodrosophila; species Hirtodrosophila trivittata. The sequence goes on along the minus strand of JAWNNK010000066.1, from coordinate 6,429,300 downwards.
AGTGAATATGTAAAAATATAAAATGATTGGCATATAATAAATACTTAACTCAAATGTATATAAACATAACAAGTAAATACCTTAAGAATGAGACAGAGAGAGAGAGAGGCAACCAAAATGTGGTCATGGCAACCCAATTACTGTAGGCATGATAATTATGACCATTTAGAGAACTGATATAATGCCGGCTCAATCGATCAATCGCTGAATCGATCAGTGTTCAACCAAGTTGTAAACGAGTTGGAGAGTCATTGAATCAATGGGCTGTCCCCGGTTATGCAAGACGGCGCCTTGTTACAACGGGAATTTGGTGCAACAATTACAGCGGATTCCCTTCTCTAACTTGGCTCAAATGTTTCTTGTTTATATTGTTACTGTCTTTGTTGGGGTAAGCGAATGTGGGTTGAGGCGAGGGCATTGCATTTACTATTTAGCTCATGCGCATAATTTTCGTGTTTTTCCAGTTGCCACAGTCTGTTACAGTCTGGCACTTGTTGCCGTTTTGATTGGTGGCTCACAGGCCCGGATTTGAATGGAACTAAAATTAATGTTTTTTTGTATTTTGAGGAAAGAAAGAGACAGCGTTGGTTTTCCTTTTGGCAAGCCAATGCGGAAATATTAGGCAACCTGACAAATTGATAGAAGTTCGAGTGCCGGCAACCGCCTGAAAGTCATGTTACGAGCACTGCTCGCTCATAATAGACACACAAACACACACACAACTATTGCAGAAGTTGCACAACAACCTGTCAAACGTTGGACAAAAAAATGTAAGCCGCTCGTCTATCCCAATTTGGAGTGCCCGATCCAATGAAAGTGCACCGGGCTCCACTTTTGGCACGCAACTAGCGTAACAACTGGCAAACTGACCCAATTTCATTGATATTACAAATTGTTTACTTTAATTGTTATTGTTTACCCAATGAAACAACGATAACAAAAGGCGTCATTTCATCGTTTCATCATTTCATACGCTTAACCTATTAAATACTTAATTACATTACAGAAGTTCATCTGACATAGATATTAATATAACTTTGCTCTTAATAGGCATATATATTCTTGACTCGATCGAATTAAGTTGAACTCCTTCGCTGGGTATATAGCTTCGATTTTGAGAACTGTTTTGGTATGTAAATAGCTGATTAGATCGTATAATGTTATCGTTTCCAATAATTGCATATATATATGTAAGTATATTCTGAGTATGTGATTAATAATTTCAGCATTAGCCATATTTAAGTTTTTCTTTCCAAACTGCAGCACAGGTGCGCTTGTAGATTGTAGAGAGTATAACACTATCTTGGCATATCTCAAACTTGACTCCTGGGTATCTCATAAAACAGAAAGAAGTTCTTGTTCAAAACAAACCATCAAAATAATAGACAATAATTAATTTTTTATACGATTTTTAGAAGTATCGCATTATATTCGAAAAAAAGCATAAAAAGAAAAAAACTAAAAACCTTCAAAACAAAAATAAATTCACGTGTCGCTGACTGTTTAATTGCTTCGTAAACAAACCGAAATGATTGTTTATCTAATCGAAAAGTATTTATATTTACTTTCTAGATTTGTGCTTATTATTCAACATTTAATTAGCCATTAAATATGTCTGGCATATACCAGCAATTTCGTTCACAAAACTTCTCTCGTTTGGTGTGTGGCAATTTTTACGCCTTTCGCATGTTCAATGAAGTCATTTCGATATATATATATATATCTAAATATATATATGTTCGATTTGATTTTTAGTATTGTTTTGTGCGAGGTGTGCAATGTCAGCGAACGTTTCAACTAGCCATTTGCATATAAAGTGATTGCGTTTTTTACTATGGTTAAAATTTCCCTTGGCACCCAAAAGTATGCAATAAAAATTTCGACTTCGACCGAGAGTTCTTCTGGCAGAACTCTGGCCGATACTCTCTGATCTTAAATGAAATGGAACTCGAAATATTACTATTAAAAACTGGACACAGTTGAGCAGCTGTTGTATATATCTTTAGTTACAAACAGCAGCGACTTCAAATCATTTTTTGCAACCTTTCAACAGCATTTAAATTTCTATAAATATCATAATAGCCGTTAAATTAGACATTTCTTAGCACTTAAAATGCAATTAAAAGGCATTTTCCAATGCAGTTTTCAGATGAGGCAGCTAATGCGAAGGTAGCTTACAACGTGACATGCCTAAACATTAATGTTGTGTACTTAAAACGTATCATTAATAAACAACCAAAAACCATTAGGCAACAGCTCTGGAGTGGAGAGTGTGCCACAACGAAACACCCTGTAAAGTGATTTGTTGAAAAAAATAATAATAGAGAGACAAAATATAACTTAGATTTTAAAACAAAAGCAAACAAATAATAATTACAGCACTCAACAATACGATTTTATTTACAAATATACGCGCGTCCAACTAATATTCGAAATAATGCTACAAAGGATAGGAAAAAAACAAAAAAAAAAAACTATCGTATAATTTAGTTAGACTAGCCACACTTAAATGACTACTTAGGACGTAGAGCTAATAGATACCAGTTGCAAATTGTCACATCAGTCGTGCCGACAGGTCCATTTGTCAAAACAAAAACTGAGGGCACTTTTCAGCCAAGGTGAGTGAAAACATATAGTACAACAGCGAGTCTGTTTAGCAGATAGTGCCCAGATAGTGTGTATACTTAATATATATATCTAGTACTTAGAAATAAATTGATCACATTGGGGGCGGGGTGTCTAGATGCGCACCTTGTAGCTTAACTTCATTAGCTTCTTCGAGCTAATGGGACAATTTGGCCACAAGTTGGCGCAGCCCATCGGTCCGCTTCGACTGTCCCCAGTGTGACGCATCAGCTCGCCCATGTGGGCGGCAAAGTACCATTTGCTGGGCGGCATATTCATCATCCAGGGCATGGTGGGTGATCTGGAAGGCCAAACAAGGAAGTCGATTTAGTTACAATTATAAATATAAATGATATACTATTAAAAACAGTTGTGAACGAGTTCAGAGCTGTTTCAGCTGAAACGACAACAGCTTTGCCAGCTACTAAACAGCCTTCCCAAAAACAATAGAGCTCAATACTACCCACTTAATACTACTCTACAGATTCTACTAACATATATATATATAAATATATATAGTTAGTTTTACAGCTTTTACGTCACATCGCTGAGCGCTCACCTTCGACTCAAGTGCGAGGTTACGAATTGCTGCCTAACTTGGCTCAGAGAGCGTGAGGTAGGTTATGCCGCTTGTAAACACGCGTCGTATTCTACTACAGTTTGATCTCATTAAAACTAAAAGCTCTATACTCTATCCTATATATATAGTTGTTAATACTCTATAAATTTCTTACCTTATCAATCTGAGCAGCTCCCTCTCCTTCTCACTGAGCTGATACTCCGGTTTGGCGGCCAGTTCGCACAGCATTTTGGGTAAACAAGATTCCTTTATGGTATCCGTCAGCTGTGTCTTCGTCTTAAGATTTGCTCCAGTCACAACGCTGTTGGCCACGGGTTTGAGAGCAGCAGCTGCCGAGAACTCATCAAAATCATGTTCTAGAAGGCCATTTCGATAAATTATAGCGAATTTCTTTTATAACATTTTAAATGTTTTTATATTTACGGCATTGCATTTCATTTAGACAATCGAATAAAATTTGTTATGAAAGGTAACTGCGTTTCAATAAAGATTTGCAGCTGCGCAAAAAATAAATATTCAAGGTGAATCAACAACGAAATTCAAATAGAATGAATATTGGGGAATGTCTTTTGCTTTCAAATGTTCTGGCCAAGCGCATAATAAATGTACAAATAAATACTCTAAACAAACTCAGCTCAACCTCAACTTACTCATTGTTGTGTGTGAGTGTGTGTGTGTGTTATTCGAAACTGAATTTCAATCCCTTTTGGTCTGCAGATTATTGTATTATTATCGAAATTATGCACCCATCCACCAGAAGGCAAGAGCAGACAATGCTTTCGGCTAATAAGGGCTTCCTAATCTCCTGCACGAATTCCTAATCATTGACAACCAGAAAATGAATATTAATTTAAGGACTTGACTTCAATTGAATTGGCCAATGGAAAGGCTTAAAATATCCTTTGTTTTGCGGAGCTTAAGCTACTATTAAAGACTTTTGTTGAGGTAATTAAAACATATTTTACTCGACAGGGTGCAAAGTATTTGTTTGGAGTTCCATTTGATCAGATGTTGCAAATTGTTTGCACAAATGTGAACGGTCACACTGTGATGTGTGATATGTGATGTGAGATGATGACGACTCCGCCCCGCAAGGTTAAGTTAGTCAATGCAAAACGTGCGTTGAACTTTGATTTTATTTTTTCTTTTATTTTCGGATACAAATTTACTCACAATATTTGCTTTGTCATCTCAGCGCTGCTCGACGCTTAGTTTAATTAATTATGGTGTTGAATAAACATTAAGTTTAAGTCTTAAACATCTGGCAGTTATTGCCAATTAACAGCAAATCAAAGCCCAGCGAGAGATACATAGGCCATAAAGCACCTGAACTTTGTACGCGGAAGAACCCACAGACCCCCTAGAACCGACAATTCTAGCATAAATTCTTTCGACGGGTCCAAACTATGACAAAATACCCTGGAAATATGTATATATAAAGTTAGAATATATGAGCAGCAACAAAGCTGTTTTTTCCCAATTAGCGCTCATACGAGTTTATATGTTTTGTGTTTTGTTTTGCCGAAAAGATAGACAGATACGTCTATATATAGTTGAGCAACATCCGGTGGATACGGTTTTAGCTGAAAGTTGCTTTCGGAGCAGAACAAAATTAGCTTCCCCCATTTGTATAAATGATGACAGGCAAATAATTGCCAGCCAATTTTTAACCAATTTGCAAATGAAGGGCGACTATCAAGGTTAATCACCGGCCATATATCTCGATTGAAAAGGGTAAAAAGCATTCGCTTTCATTTATGAATCCAGGAAAAAAGTGGCTAATATACAATTTTCATCAGGTTTTATTCATCAGACAATGTGCAGTGTCTGCATTTGAATATAATTCAGTTTTTATCCGAATGTTTCACGTTTTTTTTAGAAACTGTTTATGCAGCGGAATCAGTGAGGTTGTAACTATCCCTCAGTTTGAAAGGCATTAAGCGGAGATTTATACTGTGAAACAGCTCTCGAATTACCTTCGAATCGCTCTCGATTTCCGTAGAACTTGTTTTAAATCAACGCTTGAAGCGATTATGTAGTGCAACCGGTTCCATGCGACATCTAACATCAAATATTTTATGAAAAATAAACAAATTCTGTGAGTCTTATAGCTCAAATTGGTTCTATAAATTAAGCATGACAAATCATGTCAAGTGTTTAATGGTTGCGTGTCTCTTTTTGACTTCCTGTTAACATCACATAATCAGCTTTGCTCCAAATTCAACTGAATACAAAAGCCTACGCGAAAATTGCATTTCTTTTGAATGGGAAAGCTGAGCTGCAGTTTCCCACAAAAAAAAGCCAGAGTCAGGTTAAAAACTTGTCGTTGGCTGCGGCTGATTTTATTACGTAAACTTTATTTGCTTGGCATTTTTCCACTTTCACCTCAACAGGTAAAAACAAAGGCAGGGCAGAGCTCAATGAGAAAGATGAAATTATTTGTATATTACAAGCAGATATTTCAATTAGGAAACCCTTTCAATATCTTGAAGCCTCTTCAACCTCTAATCAACATATTTGATAACAAAAAAATAGAAACTGTTTCAAGCTGCACTTTGGCTTTCGATTGCTTTAATTAACTTTTTATTGTCATTGTGGCTTCGCCTGCTTCTTGCTTTAAACTTGCTTTATACGACTTTCATTGCACAATTAACCTCGGAATATTTCAATGTATGTCACCCCCCTCCCCATCTACCTCCATATACACCCAATAAAAATACAATACGGCTCTTATGTCACTTTCTTGACGGCGCGCATATAAAATATGCAAATCGTTGGACATTGGAAAGTGGTTACAAATACTGTATACACTTTTTTTTACCTCCTGTTTACCTGTTTGTTCATATTATAAGAGCTTCAAACATTGGGCTTTCCATGTTCGTTAACATTTTGAATAATGTTGCGTCGGACCCCTTGACATTTGTGGCGTGACTCTAAAGAAATGAAATAAAAATCAACTAAAATCCACGATTTAATTGGCAAAAAGTTGACTGACACCCAATAAAAACTGGGGGAAATGAAAAAATGCGAACACCAAAACAAAGTTCGGCTAAATTATATAACTTTACTGTTAAACATCCAATATATCTTTCTGCCATGAAGATCTTTAGACGCTCGGCTCATTAAGGCGTATGACACACATGCACATATTCGGGTATAAATTTTAGGAATAAACAAGTTTTGCTCAACTCTGCCGGACTACGGAATACCCTTACTAACAAACACACACACACACACACAGACACATGCAGTGTATTCTGTTCACACTTCGATGTTCAGAAAAGTTCAATTCAATTTAGAATTCTATAGTCGCTGCGACTGGACAATTGATCTTGATCAAGAGTATATATAAATTAAATGCTGCTCTCATTCTCGTAACTTTAATATACTCTTTCCAGCCATATTTCGGGTAGAGAGAGAGATCGAAATATATATCTACATGAGATAAATCCGGGTACTTGGCAAAACGTGAATTATTGCACTTATTGTTCGCTTACACGTGCCGTCACCCTTTTACATAGCAGACAAGAAATACCTCCATTGATTAATCGAAATTGACCTTGATACGATCAATCGATGCGGGAATATAAAGAAAAAAATCATAAAAAATCCAATGGAGTTAAATTTTTTAAGGCAAATCAAAAGACGCCAGATATTTTGCAACGTGTTGTGCCAAGTGTGTAAAAATTTGTGAGTTTAATGCCAAGTAAAAACGCAAGAAATGAAAATACTCGGCTAAGAAATACCCTACAATCAGATTTTATATGGAAACATATAAAGTCAGAATCCACACACACTTTCTGAATGTACTTTTACTACATATGTTCACCTCATCATATAGTAAATTGTTTCCTGAATACAATTAGAAAGATATTTAATATTTCTAAGCCTAAGCAACTCGTCGAGGGATCCTGGGTTCGACTTCCAAGTAGGCTTTGTTATGTTTGTACAAGCTTTTATAGCCGGATCTTAAAACCTTATTCATATGCCAATTTTACATTATGTAGGAACCCTTAACAAGAATAATCTCTGAAATAAACCTGACTACCATTTTGATCAAGAATATACAAATATTTTTTGACCAGCAGCATATATGAAATCAATTCCTAAACATTTTCCTAACAGCTTTGGTTTTTCTAGGTATTATAATCTCTAGAATCGACTTGCTTACGCATATTAATCAAGTATATATATCTATATAATATAATACAACCAACATCAGATCTGGAGCACATATAAAACTATTTCCCAGCTACATTCATAACAAATTTCAGTTTTTCTAGCTTTTATAATCTCTGAAATCGACATACCTACGCATATTGTTCAAGATTATATATACTATATACTTTATACTACAACCTTTACCAGATCTGCCTCACAAAGCAACTTCTTTCCTGAATATTTTCATAACAAACTGGGAATTTTTATATATTGATAAGGAGCATATGGAGTATACTCAACAGATTCGAAGAGACTTTCTTTGGCATAATTGCCATATACCCTTTTTATTGACTGTCAACGATTACAGGGTATTGAAAACAAAACGCGAGCCAAGTGTTAAAATTTGCGTAAAAAACAAACTCGCTTGCAAAACTGAAATGCAACGCAACTGAAATGGGGGGGGGGGGGAAATTATACGAAAATGTCGCTCACCTTCGCCTATATCAATTTTGGCATTCTTCTGCTGGAACTTGCCAGCGGCAGCTGCAGCGGGTCCGGTGGGGGGTCCGCCGGCTTGGACGCCAACCACCTCGTCGGGATGATCGGACTTGTCGCCGAGAACGTTGTAGCTACCAAAGATGTCGCCCACGAGGAGCAGCGATAGTATGCCGAAGATCATGAGATGGTAGCGCCAGACGATGTCCAAGAGTGCCATTGAAACGGGTTATCCTTAGGTTGTCGTTGAACTTGTTGCTTATATATATATACTTATATATATATATATGTTTGTTTAATAACTTTTGAAATGTTGAAATTTAGTTTTTAGCACCTTTTTTTTAATCACTGAACCTAACTTCATGTACGACACCGGATTCAATGATAACTTGATAGTTACACAAACAAAAATGAAAGTTGGAAAAACGAAAGTCACGATTTCGGTTATTTTTGTTGTTGTTGTTGTTTCTGAATCGTTGTCAAATTAAACGATAATTGTTGTAACTGTTGTTGTTGTTGTTTTACTTATGAACAGTGGCAATTTAATTTGGCATTCAAGCGCACACTTCACGTTTGTAAATATAACCGTAAATCCGAAACATACACGCGATTTTAATGGTACTTTAGGAAAAAGCCACAGACCGATGCGTCCAACTTTGAGGCGACTTTCAGCTGAACTGAAACAACAGTTGCTTCGCTCGGCTCAGCCAAGCGGCCAAGCTGTGATCAAACAGCTGTCAGCTACTGAGACTGAGCGAGAGAGCTCAACAGAGCGACAGAGCGAGAGCGAGAGAGCAATTCACGAGTACCTGCCTGAATCGCTTACTTTTAGCACTCACTGTTGCCGCCTGATCATAAGATGTAACCAGCCCAGCAACAGCTGTTCATCACAACAAATTATCATTTAATACATCATTTATATACAGACATGTCTATATACATATCTATATACATTATATACTTCGACTTGTGTTCTTATGTTTATAGACTGAGTATAAAATGTTGAGTTCAATTACCTGAAATACGCTGCTACTTTTTATGAAGACAGGCTCAGAGTTGAGTGCAAGCGATGAAGAGCTGAAGAATACCTTAAAAAAGAGATATGTATTATTTTATTGGAATTATAAAATATTTGGAAATATGTATATAATAATATACAGTTGTAACTCAATTCTTGTAACTTGCAACTTCGCTTCATGCAACATTTGTTTTTACCCAGAAACTGTTTAGAGTTTGCACAAAAAAATTGCTCAATTGGCATAAATTGTACATTTGTTTAATTGAAGATAAGATATGTATCTTCTACTATTAATTGTTTTTAATTGAAATATAATATATATAGATATAACATTTGTTAACTTAAGACTGTAAGCAAATGTATGAAAGTGCCTTTCAATTTTTATGGAAATAAAAACTCAGTTCTTGCAACGAGCCCGATTTTCATTACCTGCAAAAGTTGAATTAACAATTTTACTGAAATAATATAATATTGGTATAATACTGGATACTGTAAAGAATATATATATATATCTTATCGTTAGAAACAGCCTTTTACCTATAGCACACCCTTTAAAGCCTGCTAAGTATCAAATAAATCTGCAAATCAGCTTTTCAGCTCGTTCCTGAATCAGGTAGATATATAGATATATAAAATAGTTTGATTCAGAAGCAGTTACATATATGAATAATTCGTTTATTTTGCTGTTTAATATATGTATGGAATAACACTTAGTAATTATGACACTTTGTCTTAACTGAAATTGAGCGGAGACTATGGCATAAGTTTTCGTTGCCAATATGAAAGTTCATGAGAGTTCGTTCAATACTCGTAGATCTGTCTATAGTAAAAAACCTTTTATATCAAATATGGGTATTAATATACTTAATATTTCAATTTAATATGTTATATCTGATGCACAAAAAGACACAGAGATTCATTTAGAATGGAAAACTAGATGCAAAAAGAAAGAACAAATTTTCTGTGAAAGTTTTCAGCCGAAAAGGCTACTCAATCTTCCAGGTTTCACTAGATTATTATTATTATATAGTTAATATCATATTTGATTTTATTAATCTTATACTTTAGGCTCTATTAACGATACTCTGCTCTGAATAGCTGACCGGACTGGCAAATAAAACTGAAGCCGTTATTAAATTAGATTGTAATTCTCTGTAGACTTTCTATTTTTTTATATTTTATTGCCTATTCGATTGTAATGTTTGCCTGTGTTAATAACTTAATCGAAAGCTGAGAATCAGAGTTATATATTCAAAATATTGATTCAAGTTGTTTGACAAGACAAAATAAATTCCTTTAAGTATAATATGACATCTATATAAATAATTAGAAGTAAATTTTTACATTTGAAAAGGAAAATACCCAAAAATAAAGGCTAGCAAAGATGTTGGTCAGAAAACCCAGTTCGCTATTGACCCCTAGATGTGACCAGGGTTTTTGTAGGTAGGCAGATAAATGACCAGGAAGGCAATAGAAATAGAAACATGCACTTTGTCACGTAGGCAAACATATTGATATATGTTCTGAAATTGTCAGCTGTGAGTTTAAGTGGTGTCGAGGAAAGCAGGTAAAAGGTCAGTGAGCCGCAGCTGTTAAGCGGTTTACGCTTCCATTACCTGCCACAGTTGCTGCTCATCAAAGAGTGTTAATAAAATAAAACCAGACTGACCCTGTCAAGTTGGACGGACTGTAAGGCGTCGGGTGGTGCAATTCTGAAACCAGTAGAGAACAAGAAGCCAAGTTAAATAACCGGACAGTTGGTAGTTAAGCGTTTAAAACGCGAATCAACTCAGAGGCGACTCGAGTCGAGTCGAGTCGACGAAACGGAACGTGACTTGTCTCTGTGGAGCCGTGGCCAACAATCACCCAAAAAGGTAAATTAAAGGTAATAACAAGAACAGCGACGACAACTTCAACAAATTGTAGTCAAGTGAGGCGACTCAAACTGGAACTGCAACTGCAACTCAAAATTGGCCAGCCCCACAAACAGTTAACTAGCGGTCAGTAGGCAATTTGAGACTTTAAACAGAAAAACTGCATTAAATCTGCAGCCGTTTGTAACTACAATTTGCCTTCAAATTGCCATTGCCGCCGACGTCCTTCAGTTGCAAAATCAGACTCCCATCATACATAGGCGCTGCCCTGGCCAAAACGATGAAAAAAAATGAAAAAAAATGACTGAAAAACACTTTTAAACATTTTGTGATGCCAGTTAAAGTACATACAAAACATTTTTCGCGTCGAAGGTTAACAGCAAAGTCGACTCCAAAATGAAGAAAGAAAAAACTTTGTTGCTGTCTGTGCAACGAAGCATGAGGCTACAAAAATGTTTAAAATTATTATTTTTACTTTAAGGTGCATGAACTTATGCCGAAGATAAAGCCAATTAAATTTTTTGGTTCGTGTTAAGGTTTCTTTACCGATAATAGCTGCATTTTTTGTACTTGGACCCAAGTGAAGCTCTCCTTGAGGCTTGGCAAGTGTAAACAGATATTTTTATATTCAAATTATCGAAAACATAGATAATTATATACTCAAAATATATTCTTGACATGCTAAACAAAAAACGCTAGAGAACCGCACAGTTTTGGAGCAGTTTGCTTACAGTTTGAGAGGCACTGCTTTAACATTTTGAAAACAAGTTTCTTTCGTTATTTACAAAGAGACACAATTACGACTTTTTTGGTATTTAATTAAACAAACTTGCTAAAACTGGTTTTTAAAGTACATATTAAATTTATTTATAAATTTTTACTACATAAATTACTTAAAGACTTCGTCTTGGCCAGATTTGTACTTTCTTTTAGCACGAACTAAAGCAATTTCCCAAATTGATTACCAAAAACTCAGACGGAACATATGTTCCTCTTTGGCTGCAGACAAAACCAGAATTAATCCCGATCATCTTCAGCTGCTGCTGGAAGTTTGGTTAATTTAATTGAGGCAAATAATTTAAGAAGTTAAATCCTGTTCCTTACATGCATTAGCTCATCACGTCAATTAAATTGCATTCTGCAGTAAATACAGAAATGGAAAATTGCTACCCACACCCAGAAACGGAAACGGAAGCACTGGCTGGCGGCTTTTTTGATGCCACTACCACACGACGACCACAACCACAACTAACACCTAAAAGCAGCGAACCAAACAGGCACAGGCCCCTAACCATTAACCCCATAATGCCAGAAACCCTGCGGCGACTACTTACATGCTGTTAATTTATGCTAAACGCATCGCGTCTTTGCATTTAATTGTGAAATTAAATTTGATGCGATTAATGTTGACACAAGACGCGATTGCTGCGATGGCAACAGGAGAAGGAGAAGGAGAAGGAGACAGCGAAGAACGAGCAGGATAAACAGGAGGAGGCATTTCTTAAAGAGTCGGAGTCCTTAATAGCAGCAGCCATCAATACGAATAATATTAGCCAGCGTGTTTGCCAAATAATCGTTGTGCCTAATGTTGCAATTTTGGAAGCGCCTAGAAGCCTTGCATAAACAATATTTAAATGTGACCAAATTAAATTTTACACACAAGAGCAAAACACAAAGTGACATCTGGGCGGGGCGGGGCGGTGCGGGTCGGTGCTGCAACTGGGCTGATGCACCCATACATAAACAGGAATGCCTGCATAATTATGCGGTGACTGCCTGTGTAAGTGGTTGTTATGTGTGCGTGTGTGTGTGTGTGTGTGTGTGTGTGTGTATGCATATGTGTGTGTGCGTGGCACGCCTGATAATGTGCAGTTTAATTACAGGAATCTACATGCTCGCAGACAACAATAATAACAACAAAACGAATACTAATATCAATACACCGACACACTTATACCCTGCAATTCACTCTATAGGAAAACATAAGTAATCGTTAATATAAATTATAATCAAAGAAACTATAAAAATATCCTAGAAAAGATAATAAATAAATGATATGTGACAGCAAATGAAATGTGTTTTTTGTAATTTTTTTTGTTCTTTTTTTATATATATTTATTATAATTGTTTATTTTTTTGATATTTTTATTATTATTTATTATTTTAATACTTGTTCTTATTATTATTAATTATTTATATATTATTAATTTATTTCATATTATTTATTATTTTATCATTTCTCTTATTATTTTTTATTATTTAAATATTCTTATATTTATATCATTATTATTTATTATTTTAATTTTTCTCTTATTATTATTTAATTTTTTTATTATTCTTATTTTTATTATTATTATTTTTATTATTATTATTTTTATTATTATTATTTTTATTATTATTATTTTAATATTCAAATAGTTTTAATATTATTATTTTTTTTTTGATTTTTTTATTATTATTTATTATTTTAATATTTTTACTATAATCATTTATTACTTTAATATGTTTTCTTATAATTATTTATTATTTGTATATATTGTATATTGTATATATTATTAATTTCTATATATATTATTAATTTATCTCATATTATTTATTATTTTATTATTTCACTTATTATTATTTATTATTTAAATATTCTAATATTTATATCATTTATTATTTTAATTTTTCTCTTATTACTTAATTTTTTTAATATTCTAATTTTTATTATTATTATTTTAATATTCCAATATTTTTAATATTATTATATTTATTATTTTGATATTCTAATATTTGTATTATTATTTATTATTTTAAAAATTTTAATAATTATTTATTATTTTAATATTAAAATATTTTTATTATTTATAATTTTCTATTTTAATTAAAAATATTGTATAATTTATTTTATTATATTGAAGTTATTTTTTTATTATTTTTATAGTTTTTGCGATTTTATTATATTTATACAAAAAAGGAATTAAATTTCTTGAAGTAACCAAAAAAAACTCGTGAAGTGGGTAAATATAACAAACGTTATAGCATAGCTTGTGTACCCTTTCAAATGTTAGGGGACAGGTCGACATCTTTGCATAAATTCAAATTAGTTTGCACCGTGTCCCTGTCTCTGTCTCCGTGTCTCCCCCCTGTGTCAGCTCCATCGCACTGGCCTTTCACGCATCACTTTTAATTTTGTATTTGAGACAATGTTCCTATGTCCTGTCAGGTGCATAACTGTATCTATATCTGATTGTGTGTGTGTGCCGTGTGTTTATTGGTATCAATTAAATAATGGAATTTATGTCAAACATTTGTGGCAACTCACTCGCTGATAATGTCCGCCTTTCGTTCGGTTAGTTAGACGAAACAGGGGGGCCAACAGTCATCATTATGGCCGTAGGTCCTTAATGTACAGTTCTTGTTTATCAAGTTACATTTTCATATAACTGTCGTTCAATTCATTTAGACTTTTCAACATTTACATATCAATAGAGCCACAATAAAGGCAATGAAAAAATGAAAAACAAAAAGAATTGACAGGCAGGACTACGTATTTACACTAATTAACACAAAAGTTACAGCGCACAAATAAACATGAATAATTGTAATTATTTCGCTCGCATGGATAATATCATATCATGTGCGGGCAAACAAATACACATACATACTATATATATATATATATATATGTGTGTATATGTGTATTCATAATTTGTGCACAAAAAATATTATTTGCACGAACACACACACACACACACACAATAGGTGTGTGCATTTCCTCTCAGTTCACATTCGACGTCCACTTGTTTTTCAATTCAATAAAATAAAAAGCCAGCCTTCTGCCCAGTTTTCATTGTAAGTGGAGAGCTCTGTGTTTCTTTTTTAATGAAAAGTGCAAATAAATGGCATATATATGAGTTTAATTAAAATTATTATGACATTTTGCGCAAAAAAATATACAATTTTCTACCTTTTATTAATTGAAAATCTGTCAACCAAAGGTGTAAGCGCTCAGAGGAAAATCTTTAATACGCTGCTTTATAATCAGTTTCAGCTTTGATTCTCATAATCAGCATAATCTATATAAGGTTTAATATGTAGGAGAGTATAATAAAGATGTGCTAATTATATATATCTCTGTTATATATATCTCTATTCATATAAACTATATATAGTCTGGTTTAAGATGAAGACCCAAACGAACTTGAGTCAGACAAATCTGTCCTCAATTAGAGAACTCGCAGATTTTGTCTGAATCTTTACCCTGTTTCTTTCTTTACCCCATGAACCCTAATTGAACCAGTAAACCTGGAACTTGAATCAGTAAAATAATAGGTTATATTATAAGAGGTTCGAGTATGTCTCATGAATCTGTTAAGCAACTGCCAAATAATTTACTTTACAGAAAGAACTACTCGTAAATTATACAATTTTCTTATAATGTTTTTCAATTCAATAAAATATATATTATATTTATAATTTTCCGAATATTTTATGTTTAATATATATATATATATTTCTTAATATTTTATATAAAATTTTCTTTTTATTATATTTATAATTTTCTTAATTTTTTATTTATAATTTTCTATTGCAATTTTCATTTTTTGCTCCAATCATTAAATTGTGCGAGACTCGTTGAAGAGGAATCCAACCCAGGAACCCCCGACAACCTACAAACAATTACAAATTTACTAGCTAGAAAGCAATACTCAAAGTTATGAGAAGTTCAATGGAAACGTGCATAGAAAACCTGTCTTATATCACAAAGGATATAGTATAGATAGACCAAATCTTTTGGCAATCTCAAAGTCATGCACTGATCATTTGTGGATTTGCCTCAAATAAGTTCAATTATCTGTAGGCAAAAAGACAAATAGAGAGATGCTTATACTAAACGCGACTTGTCTCTAATATTTGACAATGATTAATTGACTTGTGGAACAAAGAAAACATTGCGATGATGTCAAAGTTTTCGTGCATCTTCGTTGAAAGTTTAATTAAAATCAATATTGAGAAATAATTAGTAAACTGGTTTAATTAAATGTTTATATATATACGCGAGAACCCATAAAGCTTCAAGCTTCTTTCAGGTAGATCCTAACGCAATATTTGTAGATCCAATGGGCCGTATGCCAATTTTATTTGCTCGGGGTAGATTTGTATGCATTTAGCACGACAGCTCATCAAATTTATAATTTCGCAATAACCATACTGAACTTTTTGTCATGAGTAATTTTTTCTTTTATTTATCAGTTAAGTAAAACTGGTTCTACGTTCGCCAACACTAAATTAAAACCAATGGGAATATGCATTTCTAATGGGTAAAAGCGAGCAAAAGGTTTCGTTTTATTTTTAGAAATCAATTTTGAAAAATTTCCAAAAAAAACATTTTCTTACTTTACTTTTAAGATTAAAGTAGATTTTATATATAAATGATTTTCCTATATTTCCTATATTCTATGTAGTTCCTATAGGGTATTTTCGCTGAGCGCATATTCCCATGTCGATTTCTTACTATTTGTTTACATTTAATCATTTTGCATATGGGGGGACTCAAAACAAAAGATCGTCAACAACAATCACTGAGTACTTAAACGTTGGCGGGCTAGAAAAGATATTCATTTCTGTTTCGCATTTGAACGTAGAGAAATATTTTGAAATATTTAGAAAACAATCGACTCTTCCCTTACACCACGTGTTTTCTTTCTGTTTCAATTAAGTAATATCTTACGATATGTTTTTCGCTCTGCTGATTTGGCTGCTGTTCATCGCACTTTTTGGCTACTTGCTGAACGCGTATCTGTACCAGGCCAGAATCAATCGACTCACCAGCAATTGGCCAGGACCTCCTTCTCTGCCTTTAATCGGCCATCTGCATATATTTGCCAAGGTTATCGGTCCCAGGCCGTTTAAGCGTGCCACGGAGCTGATCAATTGCCATCTGAAGGATCATCGGGGTAAGCTTTGGCTGGGCACGAAGCTTTATGTGCTCGACTGCAATCCGAAGGACATTCAAGCGCTGTGCAGCGCCAAGCAGCTGCTGCAGAAGACCTCGGACTATCGAGTCTTCGAGAACTGGTTATGTGAGGGTCTCTTCACCAGCGGCGTGGAGAAATGGACGCAGCGCCGTAAGATAATCACGCCGGCCTTTAACTACGGCATGATCAAGCATTTTGTGGATGTGTTCGAGCAACAGGCGCTCATCCTGGTGGGGAGATTGGGCAAGCTGGCTGATACAAATGAGGCTGTGGATTTCTTTCAGTACATCAGCTGCTACACGCTGGACACCATTTGCGAGACGGCGCTGGGTGCATCGATTAACTCCCAGTCGGGTCAAGGGTCAGCATACTTTCAAGCGGTTAGGGAGTGAGTAGGCTTGGCCATATGAAAAAAAGTAACCTCTCTATAATCTTCCTGTTGCACAGCGTTATGCACATCATCGACTCTCGTCTGAAGAATCTTCTGTACCGCAGCTCGATCATTTATCGTCTAACCCCGCTCGCAGCGAGGGAGAAGGAGATCCTGAAGATTCTACACGGATTCACAGAGAACATCATAGCGGAGCGCCTGAAGGAACTTAGTGCCGATTTGGCTAATCGCAATTGTGCGACTACAGAGAACGCAGAAACGGGCCAGGACAGAGCTCTAAGCTGCCTGGACACTCTGCTGCTGGCAAGGACTACGGATGGGCAGCCGCTGCAGGTGAAGGACATACGCGAGGAGGTGGATACAATAATATTCGGTGGCTTCGACCTTACGGCCACCACACTAAAGTTCTTTATGTACAACATGACGTTGCATGTGGAGCAGCAGCAACGATGCCGCGAGGAGATTTGGCAGGTTTGTGGCAAGGATAAGACGACACCCGTGACCATGAAGGAGTTGCAGGAGTTGGAGTACGTGGAGATGTGCATCAAGGAGACGCTGCGCATGTATCCCTCGGGTCCCATAACGGCAAGACGAGCCACGGCCAATTGTAAAATAAGTAAGTGAAGCCTCACAGAGTCCTTGCCTGAGACTTGATCATCTCTGCTGACTTTTCTAGACGATTTCTTTATACCCAAAGACTGTGATGTCATAATCTCACCTATGTATATGGGTCGCTGCCAGGAGTTCTTCCCGGATCCGCTGGTCTTCAAGCCGCAGCGCTGGGCACGTGACGCCGAGCCAAAGATAGAAGCCTCCACCTTCATACCCTTCATGACCGGAGCTCGCAGCTGTTTGGGACAGCGTTATGCGATGGTCATGATGAAGCTGGTGGTGGCGCATCTATTGCGGAACTTCTACTTTGAACCCATCGGCGAGCGGCAGGAAAGGATGCGACTCATCTTTGTTATGACTTTGCATACCAAAACTCCCTACTATTGTAAAGTTCGAGCGATTCACTAAGAATATGCACACAAAAAGTTAACAGAGACTATAAATCGTAAACAGAAATAAAAAATGAAAAATGAAAATGAAGAATACTTGATGAAATACTGGAAAGCTTCGAGTATTTAGCAATGTTGAAGAACTCTTGAACAACTGAGAGCAGCTCATAAGGACTGAGGAGCACATCTACGTTAGTCATTGAACCTTTTGTTAAGCCCTTATCAATTCGATTCGCTTCGAATCCATTCAACATTTTTGTATTGCATACTTCGCGGCGCACAAATTACGCATTACATTTCCGTTTTTAATGACGGCGGCGTCGGGGTCGTATATAAAAAAAAATATATAAATATATATATAAAAAGTGCTTGGTACAATTTGGAAATTTTTCTGGTTTTTTATTTGAGAAACGCGCGTTCGTCTAGAAAATAATTTGCTTTTTTGCCCCGATTTTTATTGTGCGCGCGCTGCGGAAAATCAACAAACATTTCCTGGAAATGCTGCGTGTAATAAATAAAAATACATAAAGCAGCCAACCCGTCGCCCAGTCATTGCCACATATCCTCCCGTCATATTCCGGTGCAAATTATGGCCGTTGCCATTGCCTGCTTATTATTACGACACGATGACGACGGCATCGCATATCCTTGCCGAGCGCATAAAATGCAATTTATTTAAATAAAAATCAAGTTTAATTTGCAGTGTCGTAAATTTTTGTTCGTCCGCATTGAATTTCACGCTTTTGTTAACAAGCGCATAAAAGTTTTCCCCTCCTTCTCCCCCTGCCAACTGATATCCTGATGATGCTATGCTATGTAAGTGTAAGGGGTAAAGGATATCAGTGCTATGCGAATAGTTCAGATAAATAGGAGCATTGAACTGTCCTGCGGATGCGAGTTGATGAGTAGCTTAAAGAGTGCAAAACCTTTTAAATTCTTTCGCATTTTTGGTTAGATTTTCTCTATATCATATTTTGATCGGTTCGTTACTTTTTTATACGTGCAAATGTAACTTTTATTGCTTTCAGCAATCGAGCAACTTATCAGAAAGTAACTCGTTTCCAATTTCTCAAGAAAATTGTAACACGTGATTCAATTTCATTCATCAATTTTAATTGATTGCTTCAATCGGAACCCGAATGTCAATTTTACTTTTAGATTTCCCTCTTTTTCCTTTTCTTTTATACTTTTCATGGCCACTTTATTTTCCGCTTGTTTGTTGTTGTTATTTGGCAATTCAATTTCCGATTTTTATGCGTTTTTAATGTGTAAATGCAGCTACTCCTTTTATTTTGCCGGTGCTTTATCTCTATTCTGTATTTCAATCCCTTATCCTTTATCCCTTAACCACCCCGTTCGGCACACACACCCACACACACACACACACACATGTGCGGGTGTTTGTAATTCGACTCCTAAATGTATGCTATGATTTTTATGTGTTTTTACAGCTAGTTTATGGTCGTGAAATTGTTGTGAAAAGGCGGCACTGATTCCCTCTGACATGACATGCTTTCAGCTTGGCAGCTGAAACACTTTTCCATATGGGTTTGTATCGCTGGATATTTTATGAGGCAGCTTCGGCTGTTAAATTTTGCAACATATTCACCAGCAAAATTTGTAATGCTTTAAACCGTTTTGTCGCTGCTTTAAACAAAGGGACACTAATTGGCTTATAAGTTGGCGCTATCGGTTGGAGCCAGCGTCGCCCCCAAACTTACACAAATCCTTATCACAAACATTCACCGTACACACACACACACACACACACACACACACATCGGACACACCCATTAGCCATTAGCATTGGCACAATATTGACATAATCGACTTTCAGCTGATGCAGAGCACACAATTTGACCACAAATGAGGCTTAGCCTTAAGGCGACGTCACTGGCGATTACTTCAAAGCAAACCAGCCTTGTAACCCACCTGCCACAAATGCAACCGCAAAGCATCGTTTGTTGCAGTTGCCGTATCAACCCAACTCTGCCTCGCATGCAACCGCACTGCATTTCAGTCGAGGCTCAGTTGCATATGTGGTTAACGCTCTTCCATCACTTTGAACAACATGAAACTTGAAACAATGACAAACACCCCAAAGTAGACACTAACGCAATTCCGAAGTTTTGAGACAAAGGATTCAAACTCAAACTGGAAACTCCTCCACCTAAACTGGACTGGCAAAAGGGCCTCCTCTTATTAATATGTTGAAAATAAAGTGTTTTCGAGCTGAGTTCATTCAAAATTTTGAACATAATCTTTGTTTGCAACTGAGCCTGGCCCCGAGGCTTATAAAATTAACGGCACAAGCGCCATGAAGTATGCAAACAATAAACTTATGATGATGTACAGCTGCTGGACATAAAACTCGCAAATGAAAACGCCAGCAACAGCAATAAAAGATTTGTCAGACTCTCAAGCCACGGCGATTTTATGTACATTTAATGAGCGAACCCGTGAAGATCTTCCAATTTAGATAAATAACAAGATAGAATGAGGAAATCTCTGATGAACGACAGAGCAATACCCTTTAGATAAAATGTAGAATCAAAAGAAATTCAAGCGAAACACTGCTGAAACACTTCTTTTATGCGTTTCGACTGGAATTTGTATACTATATTAATCTATAGCCCAATCCTAATCTGGTTTAATCCTGGTTTATATATACAAATTGTGAAAGGAACATAACTGTACAGGACTCCTTTTACCTGTTGCAAACTCTACCCCAGACTTTGTCCTACCCTTCTTCAAGCAGAGACAGGGTATCAGAATTTGACAGCTGCAAGAATGAACCCACCAAGTACTCATCATAATTAAAGGATAGGCCTGCAGCAGCAGGAGAGAGGGCAGGGTAGGGTGGGGGTGGGTAATAAAACTGAAGAATTCATATGGATAATTAAGTTATGGCGGGTGCCAAAAGTGGATGAAGGGTTACGGCGTTCAGGACGTCAATAAAATGTCCAAAAATCGTAAAATGTGGAACATGCTTTTAGGTTTAGCGTATTAATTTCGAGTCCTCAGACAAAATGGGGTTGAGCTTAAAAAAATATGACTGGACCATAAATGTTTATAAAAAAAGAAGAATATTTTTAATTTTTTTACAACTTTTAATTTAGCTGAAGACTTAATACAAATATTTTATGGCATTTTGTTTAATTATAAGGCTTGATAGAAGTTTCTTAAAGTTGAATGAACTTCAATTTAAATTGTAAGTTTGGATTAAAAGAATGTGCCGGAGTCCGCTTACCTTTCCGGTATATTCCGATGCTGCGATTTTTCCTAAATGCCAGCAACGATTCCAAAACTTAAATGTAAATGCAAAGCAGCAACGCGGGCCGGGCCTTTGGTAATGCAATTAAGCAGTCTGCAAGTAAAATGTGGAGAAGGAAGGAAAGAAAAAATTAGCAAATATCTAAAAGGGTTACGCCAAAGAGACAACCAAATTACAAACTGTTGCTAAAAATGTCAAGTTAAACTTTTTATGCACAGCAATTTTGGCCAGCAGACAAACAGCAGCTGTCTTGTCCAGTGCAGTCGCCCCTCGTCGGGGGAGTGGGGAGGGGGGGAGGGAGGCTAATTACAGTGCAGAGCAAACACAACAAAATAAAGGAAAGAAAAATAATATAAATAAATACAGCGGTGCAAAAAAGAAAACCTTAAACAGAACCAGAACCTGGAGACGCCCCAGGGAGCAAAGGACTCGCCCAGTTAAGACGTTAAGCAGACTCCACACGGATGCGGAGCACGTTCCGTGCAACAGAAGAAGAAAAAGAAAAAAGTAATATAGAATTAATTAGAAACAAAAATTGCACTGACAAAATGTATTGTATCTTTGTATATTAATATGCTAACCATTTCTGCTGGGGATCGAAGATGTCAGCACCACAACCAACCAGCCAACCAGCCAACCAACTAGCCAACTAGCCAACTAGCCAACAAGCCAACTCAATGCAAAGTAGCAACCACAGAAACAATAACAGAACAAAAGTCGTAGAACATTGAAGTAACATGAGAGTAAAACTAGAAAATGCAACTGCAAGTTGAACTGCAACAGCTCCCATTGGGTTTTGGGTTTTGGGTTTTCGGTTTCGGTTTTTCCATAAAGTTTTGTTTTGTAAACATTCTACATGGCAGCAGCCGCCACTTGAGTTTAACAAGCAAAAGTTAAGCGCAAAGTTTTGCCTACACTTCACAGCCCGTTTATCAGCGACAGCAGCAACAATGTTGGCCCAAACAAGAACAAGCAACACACGTTTACGTTTACGTTTACGTTTAAGCCAAATAACCACAGGCAAAGTTGGCTGCAGTAACAACAATGTTGTCGTTTCTCTATGAACAGAGAGCTGGAAGGAGCGTGGGTGAGGGGGGATGAGGGTCAATTGAATGACCAAAATGGGCAAAAGTTAAGGTGAAAGTCAAGATAGAGTGCAGAGTTCGCTGCAAAAGGTTGCAGCTCTAACTGAATATGCAAAAAGCGAGAAAAGGCAACGATTATGTGCCCAAAATATGCTAATACAAGGGATATAATTAAGTTCCGAATGAATTAACAATATTATATGTATATACTTCAGTCGAGAGCTTTGTGAGGGGTCCACAAAAATTGGATTAGTTTGAGATCAAGGGAGTTCCAGAAAAACCTCCACAAATGATGATGTGGTACATTATGTGCATAAAAGAGAGAAGATTTGATAGATTGTCGAGTAATCAAAGTGCAAATGGGTTGGTTATGTGCATTACCACTAAGTGTTTCAGTTTTTAAGCCTATTAAAAGATGCCACGATATGAATGACAAAGCAGTTTTAAAAGCATCGGAACCCAAGAAAAGGAGTTGCAAGTTTTAATTACTAGCAACTTCGAGCAATTGGATAAAGAAAAAAAACCCATTAAATATTGAAAAGGCCAAACGGGTCCCCAGCAGAAGCAACTCAAGTGGTGAGCTGTCAGGGAGCAGGACAATGCGATGACATTGGGGACAGAGGCAAAAAAAAATGAAGATGCAGATACTTGCATACAAAGAAAGAAAAGCAAAAAGAAAATAAAGAAAGCAGAAGACTGTCAGTCAGCCTCAGCCTCAGTCTCAGCGTCAGTCAGTTTGAAGGCGCAACTAATGAGTGACCGAGGAAAGGCATTCAAGTGAAGTCCATTGGCACGGCTGGGCACCTTGGCCGGGATGGATGTCTCAAGTCAAGCGGGTCCAGCGGCAGCAACACTTATTTTAATGAGAAATTCTAATTTCACCAATAACACAAAAGACGGCGTCGACAGTGAAGAAAATACGCAAAAAATGTGGCAGATATTTGTGTTTGCTTTCCCTCCCCCCAACGCGCTCCAAACGCTCCACTCGAAAGGGGGCCTGAAACTGTTCTGTGATTGCTTTTTGCCACTCGTCCGTGACGAAAACAAAGAGCCAACTTCTTGGCTGCCTCAACCCTCGTCCAAAAAGCAGAACAAAACAAAAACAAAAACAAGAACGAAAACGAAAAAAAAGAAATAAATAGAAATAGCAACAAATAGACAAAAATTGCCAGTCTGAAAATATCCTGAGTATTTGCTAGCCTGCAATTAAATAAGGGAGTTCTTTCAGCTCTAGCCCAAGGTGCTTAGAGACGGGCTGAGAGCTGAGCTTGGCCATAATCATAGGAATTCACTTTGGTTAAAGGTCTTTCGGTCTTTCGGTCTTTATGTACTGCAACTTAATACCGAAGGAGAAGTATAAGAATTAGAATCGATGCTCGAATTGCATTGGTTATGGTAATTTGCAAATTTATGCAAAATTCAATCAAAATTACAGGAAATTAATATGCAAACGTCATGTGTGCAGTCAGAAAATACTCGTTGTTAGCAAGCAGTTTAATTAAACTAAATCCTTGGGAGCAGGGACAGGACATCGGTGGTGCTGCAGGCGCAGGCAGAGACGAGACAGGATATTATAGTGTTTGACAAGTTGTCAATGCTGACAACAAGAATACATGTAAAAGGACTAAAAAGGACATGCACTAAGGCAGAAAATTTGCGTAGAAACTTGTGCATTGAAATGCAAGATTATTGAGGACAGAAAACATAAAATATAATTAAATGAAAGCAAATACGAGCTAAATAAAACACATAAAATTACTTAAGTTGTAATAGTTCTAGTGTTCCCTTACAATTGGCTGTCAAAAATCAAAGACTCTTCCATTTAAATATCGAATAAATAGTACAAAATTCAAATCAAAAGCTGTAAGAGGACGAATCCTCCCCTCTCTCTCTCCCTCTCTCTCTATGATAAAGTTGTCATATGAGATCCATTCTTATCGGGTCTTCCCATTCACATAAACCGGCCCCAGACAATGTCCGGAATTTCTTCTATTAAAATCGAAATTGTTTGAGCCACCCTCATGCAACTATATACATATATTTATGTACATATATATATATATATATAAACATATAAGCCGGCTTTAGTTGCCGTTTTGTATGGAGTATTTGGATATGCCTGTCCTTACAGCTGTCAACATGTTTAATTGAAACTGACACTCACAGTCCTTTTATGGCCATTGTCATGCGTTACCTTAACTGTAACTGTAATTCGACTTGGCCAGGCTCTCTCTTCTTCTTATACACATTCCTAACGTGCTTGAGTGTAGCTGTGTGTGTGGCTGTGTGGGTGGCTGGGTGGTTGGTCTGTTGTATATTAGTTAAATTTATGGTTGACAATTTTGAGTGTATTGGCATATGTGCATTGACATTGTCTTATTTGATTTTGCCAGCAGCTTATATAAAGAAGCAGCGTACTCTGCCTAAAGAAAAGTTTCAGTATGCTGCAAAAATTCTAAAAAGAAATCCATTTCATGGCACAATATTTTCTGTTCTTTTAAGCAATTTGATAGTTGAAAACTCTTAGAAAAAAATACTTTTAAAATCGCATATTTAAATTTAAATGTGTTTTTAACCCTACAAAGCCCAATTTCTTTATATAGAATTATGCTCCTTCAATCTATTCATATAAATAGCATTTCTTTTGTGCACTTTTTCATATTTGTTGCATACAAGTCGTAGAGATTTTGGTTTATTACTCAAGCAGTGCGTACTCTTTATTTATTTTTCTCACTTGACAGCGCTTAAGTACTCGATACTGCGTGTCTGGCACGTAATTTCGATATATACTCTTTTGGGGTGGTTGTCCTTTCAGAGGGCAATCCACTTAATGTCATTTTAACGCCAATGATTTGTATTATTTGCCTAAAATATGAACGTTATTCCTTTGACAAACCAATTGGCAAATGACACTCGATGGAACCACAGAAGGCTGAGAGCCTTTGGTGACCCATTGAAGGTTGACACCTCGCCCCGTTTTGTTTGTCGAAATCATCGAGATCCGTAAAGTTGCCGCCGGAGTGTTAAGCGTGACACTTGTTAGCGCAACAGATCAAAAGGAAAAGAAGCTGTGAACTGCAAATTGCACGAACTTTGAGATACATTTATGTACTTGCACTTTCGCATAGATTTAGATGAAAAAAGACGAAGAAAAAAGAATTCAATCAGTTTTAAATAAACAAAAGAATTTCATTTTATGCAAAATAGACACAATTTCAACCCACAGGGGACGCTGTTTGCATATGGTAAACCGCAGCTAAAAAAAACCCTTTCCTCTGCCAATTTCCTATAGACCAAACATCAATTTATGGCAAGTTGGCCAAATACTTCGTGGTGCAAAAAAAAAATTGACAGCAGACGTCACCTGGCAACAGATGTTGAGACAAAAGGGCGGAAAATTCCAATTGAACCACCTTTTTCAATAGTAAATTAATTTCTGGTTTTCCCTTTATCAATTTTTGACTGAATAAAGTTTTTCTTTTCGTTGACTAAACTTGGTTTTAACCCTTTTCGTGAAACGTTTTGGGAGCACAGTAGGCATATGTTTTGCCAGTTAATATTAAATCAGTTTACTGCCTAATCAGTTCAACATTTGAGGGTAGATTTTATTAAAAAAAAAAATGGATTATAATAAATGTAAGGAGGACAATATCCTAGGCTCGTTGGAGACATGGCCAAAAAACGAATTCTTGCAGCTACTACTCTGGCGCAATTGGCGCAAAACCCTGTTTTTCTTTTGTCTTATATTGACGCTGCTCCTGGACATTGCCGCCAACTCAATAATCAGTGTGGTGAGCGTTGCGGGTATCCTTTTACTCCTTTTGAGCATCTTCAATTGCTGCTATGTCTGGGGCATGAGAAAGCTGCGAAAAAGCAACGTGGTGGACCATCCCCATCAACGCTACCTGGACATGGATCTGTCCATTTCAGAGGAAGCTGCAGAGAGCCTGGCACGTCAAGTTGTCCTTAAGCTGAACCCAGTTTTGTTACACTTTCGCTCCCTGTTTCTGGTGGAGGATCCGCTCGATTCACTGAAGCTCCTCATGATGCTCTGTGGCCTAAATGTTGTCGGTGATTATATCAATGGAATGACCCTGGTCGTACTTGGTAAGTCCTGTTTATCCTTTCACACAGATTCAGCCTCTAATTTCCTATTTCCTATTCCCCAACAGGTTTCGTGCTGCTCTTTACACTGCCCAAGTTGTATGAATGGAAAAAGCAAACTATCAAAATGCAGCTGCAGAAATGGGAACTATTCAAGAATCAATTGCTTTGCACAAAGAATAAGTCGCTAAATTCAACTCCAACTGCCACAGTTGATCCACAGACTTTATCATTCAATCAAATGCACAACAACAATAACAATAGCAATGACAGTGAGCTTGATGAAACTGTTGGCCAATATGTTACCTATGAACAGGATAACGACTTGAACATGACCAACGATTACAGCTGGGGAGAGCAGGACATACCCATTGAGGGTTATCAGCACAACAAGGAGCAATAAGCTCATAAATAAAAACAAACATAGGCTGAGTCGGAATATATATATATCTATATAAAACAATGCATCAAAGCCTCAGAAATTGCATTCAACATTTATGGATAATTAAAATAATGAATAAGTTTATTTTCAATCAAATAAATGAAACACTTCGGGAACCAATCAAAACGAAACTGTTCACTTAAATATAATATATAATATATATAAATACAAGTACAAGGACAAACACCCTGTAAATTGTTTCCTGATTGTTACAATGTTCTCCTTTGAATTCACAATAAATCAAGAGTATGTATACGTCTATCAAAATCTACCAATAAACTGTATAAATACTATATAAACCGACCCTAATTACACATATATAGTTTGCGTGTTTCACTGCATTTATTTGTATACTTAAGATATTTTACATTTAATTTCTTATGTTTTTTAAATATTGTTCCATATGTTTCCTGGCTTAAGGATGGTTGCTAAAGGGTCCTTTTAGACGCCATCTATGCCATATCCAAGAGTTAATACTTAATCTAAAGTGAGAGTTTATTTCAAGAAAGAATCGGAAGGCATCTGGTTAGGTATCTCTAGTCTCTGGTAGGATAAGGTGTCTTTTTGACCCTTCTCTAGTTCGTATGACACTGAGTCTTCAAAGGACTAATAAGATTTTATTTTAAAGAAGAATGAGAAAGTCTCTGGCTCTCTATTTATACTTTCTGGAATGGTTGATACCGAAATATAAGCTCCAAATTCTGATTCAGATTCTACTCCAACTCAGACTGAAGGCTCTTCCTGGAGAATGAGAATACATTAAGAAGCATCTTGGCTAAGAGTTTAAGCTTAAACTGAGATCTTAGCCTTGTTCTCAAAGGATAATAGTTCTCTCTTTCATTAAGAAAACAAACAATACAGGTAGACTGCCTTTACTTATTGTTATTATTATAATTATTCTGCAGACTGTCAAAGTTCTTAGGTGGCATTCCAGATAAGTTTGTAGTAAAAATAAGAACTAGTAAAAAATATATGTGTGTATTTAGTGGTATGTATGGGTTATCTAGTACTCATAATGAATTCTTCTTAGCAATATTGGCAGCAAGCACTATAAAAAAGTTTAATCAACTTGCAAGCCATAAAATGTGCAAGTGTCAAAAACCTTTTCACACATTTTAAGTTATCTATCATAGGAGTAGAGAAGAGGAAGAGCCGAACACTGAGAGGGTGGCTCATTGCAGTATGAATTACATTTATATATATTTGTTACACATACCCGAAAAATACCAAAGACACTTTTATAGTGGCGACGATGCGTTTTTATGCTCCAAATTTGCCGGCTGGGCTGACAGAAAGTGTCGTAAATGGCGCAAAGGGTCGCAGTTTTATCGATGTGTTGCAGGCGCCTCACATGAAGGAAGCACAATATTTAAATCGTATGCAAAATGCTCTTGAAAATATATACATATATTTATATATATATATATACAATTACATACGAGTACATATATCGAAAGTGCCAACTTGTCCATAAAGTGTGCGCAGTAAAACATTGACGAGCTCTATTTCAAGTCCAGAAAAGGTAATTAGTTTTTGGCCCATGTCTGCAGGGCTCATAAAAGCCGTCTGTCTGTCTGTCAGTCTGTCCGTCTGTCGGTCTGGTGTGTAGCCTGTAACTTCCTGTCGATATGGCCCCTTGTAAGCACTTAAAATCCAGCACATAGAGACAGAGAGAGAGACTTTCAAGCAATTCATCAATCAGCTGAGGTTGTCTGACACTGGCGCCATTAGCATTTGATAAAAATGGGAGGATTTGTTTAGTTTTTATTGCCCGCGTAAATGTCATAAAAATTTGTGTAAAATGCATCAAGCGTATATATAAATCCGTATAAGGAATATGGTTTTATGGTTGGCGCTTTTAAGGTAATTGCATTTGATTTATTTGCGCAGTTGAGGATATATTTTACATTAGGCGATGAGAGCTGCAAAAATAGAATAGACAGCGCCAGATAAAACAGCTCCTTAACACTTGCTAATCATCGAAAGGGAGATAGAGAATGAGAGGGAGGAGTAGGAGTATATACAGTCTGATTTTAATGACCAAAAAGTAGCAGGTGTTCATGCGGAAAATTACATATGCAAATCTTACATAATTACCAGCGAAATTCTTTAAAACCCACATAAGAGTCTTGAGTGAACCGGAGCTTAAAAGCAAACAAGAAAATTGCGTTAATTTTTCATTCAGGAGCATTGCTTGAGAGGAATCCGACGTGGTCTGGTTGCGGTGGGTGCGTCACTTGCTCATTTATCAGAGATGTCAGTTAGTCACTTGCTAGAATTAAAATAATTTCAAAATGATGACAAAAGCTATTTTCCACACACACACAGACATTTTAAGTAATTATGCACACATGCACAATATATATATAATATGAAAGGGGAGCTTTAAAGGGTTGTGAAAAGAACGTAACGCAACGTTGCGTTACGTAAATTAAAAAACATTAACACTTGCTTACAAATAGTCTAAGATAAATTTGGGCATCATTAGTCATTAGCAGACTGACTGACTGACTGACTGAATGGGCTAGTCAGTGAGCATCATCCATCCCCACACACACACACACACACACACACACACACACACACACACACCCCCTACCTTTCTCTCAAATGGCAATCATGTGTGCTTTCTGTTTGTTATGGCTGCACAATTTTTCACACCGAATAGGCCGGGCTTTGGGTTAGGAACATGTCCCACACGTAAGATACAGGCATTCATATGCAAATTACATGAGGATTTTGTTGTCGAGGGTTCTTCCTCCCGAAGGGAAGGAGGCAACTAACTGTGCCACATCATTGTTTGTGGAAAATTATTTATTGCATGTCGTTTGCTTCGGTTCCTGATGAAATAGAAATGACGCCTCTCAATCTCTAAAAGATATTCTGTCTGTCAGTTCAGTTAAAAGCAAATATCTACAGTTTAAAGCGACTAAAAGTTTCCCAGAATCTGTAATTTATATACACAACAAACACACTTCCGCTTTTGAACAATAAGAATCAGCTGTCATTATGCGATATAATGACATTTTGTGACAGTCGCTTAGATTTTTCAGTTTCAAGTTAGTCGCAGCTCATTAAGACAGCTCTGTGTAGTTTTTAAAGTACATTTTGCTGTAAAGTTAAAAGTTTATGTGATGCGGTAACAAGAGAAGATTCGAGTATTAAGTATATACATATATAGATATATACAAGTATATATACATAGATATATTTATGCAAAGTTATAGCTATTGAATTGTCTTAATTTATCAATTTGCAGTAATTTCACATATAGAAATCCAAATTTTAAAAGCATTTGTGCTCTAATTATCCCAAAATTGTTACGACTCAACGATTACAACTGATCCAGAATATTTATATATAAGCTCTAAAGGAACAACAAACATTTTCAGCTCCCAGTCAAATACTTTTACACAGCTTTATTATACACTTTTTTACAAATTGCAAATTCCAGATTCACAGTATAAAAACCCAGAACCAAAGCGAATTTAACTGTTTTTATATAAGAATTAAAACTTATTTTCTGTTTTTTTTTTCCTTCAAATTGGGAATTTTTTCCATTTTTCCCACCTTTTTCCTGCCGAAAAAAAACATTATAAAATAAAAATCATATAATATTTAAAAGTTCTTTTTGTATATTGGACACATATTTGCTGTGATTTTTTTAAACCACTAAAAAAAACAATGAAATCCCATACTAAAGCTATCTAAAGTTCATTAAGTCGTAGCTCATAGATTAACTGCTTTCAGATTTAAAGTGCAGCTAAAAGATACAGTTAAATCGCATAGCGATAATATTTCTTGCAGCTCTAGAGTCTGGCAGAAATATAAAAAGAAACAGATATAAGATTATATACACCTGAGAGATCAAATGAAAGGAATCAATTATAATTGATTATTTGGAATAAATATCTCAAAGATTTCATACAATTTAAAGATTTTTAGAGGGTAAGTCTCATCCCATTATGATAATCGCTTATTTGAAGACCCAATAAAACAATAAAAGCAAAATCCCAGAATATCCTTTAATGTGGCTAATTGAAAGCACCACCCATTAAACAAATACAAATACAAATGGAAATCCATATAGAAAGGCAAAGCCAAAGGCTCGAACAGATTTGCCAAACGAAAGATTTATGGTGTGCCAAAATACATACATATTCGTTGATACTCTTGTACATATTTTAGTTTTATTTGAATTCCGGAGAGTCAGGAGTCCGGAGACCGGACTCTGACTGACTGTGGCGCCTGTAGGATGTGCGGAAGGTTCATTAATTATGATTGGAGACAGTTGTACAATTAATAAACGAAGCGTACCAACCCAAAGGATGTCGAAGCTTTTTGTGGTCAGTGGGGTCTGAGTCCGAGTCCGAGTCCGAGTCCTTCGATTGGGGGTTGCCGCCTGTTATCAAGCAACGGAAATAAACTTTTCCTTCGCACTGTTTTCACTGTTTCTCTATTTATTTGTTTTGCCGCTTCTCGATTATGATCGGAATTTGATTTATGGTCTTTTGAGCAAATTTATTGCCTCACATTGTGTCTCCACTTTATGTAGTCCTAAGCTCACACTCTGTCTTAAGTAGTGTTAGCTAATTGAAAAAATCCCATGAAGTGGCTATAAAAATAAAATTTTCCTAGCCAATTTTCCCATATTCAGTTCATAGTTTATGTAAGTTGACATGAGATAGTAGAACGTGTCAAAAGCAAATGTCAAAGTGTGGGTAAAAACACATTATTAATAGGCAAAAAAGGAGGTTAAAAATTCTCAATTAAATGATAATTGTAAACTTTTTACTTTTATACTATTTGCTGCTAATTAAACTTGTCAAATACACGTTGATATTCAGACTACTGTGACATTTAAGAGAATATCATGAACATGACTGAAATTACGCAAAATATTTTCTGGTTAAGTAACAAATAATTATAATTTGAAAAAGTAAAACTGACTGTTTGACTTTTAATTTCATAATATTCAACCGAGTAAAAAAGATAATATAAACATAAATAACTGTCAACAACAGCTTCCCTTTTGAGTTTGATTACAGATGAAACAATCTCTTAATCCTATGCTGGAAATCGTAAGGATTAATTAACATTCAAAACAAACAAATACATGTGCCGCTTAAGCCAACAAACTACCAATACCAATGCACAGGAAGCATTTGAAGGTGGAAAGAAAACAGAAATCAATTTTGAAATTAAAAGACAGCACAAGCAAAATTTGAACAGAGTCTCCTGCTGGTGTTTACTTTGGGAGAAGGAAATGCCTGGCAGCAAAGTGCATGCAAATTTGTACGGGGGATCAGGGATGGGTGGCTCAAGGTGCAGGAACTAAAGGCCCAGACGATGCGATGCATTACATTGGTCAACTTTCGGAATTGAAGCAAAAGGAACTGCCAAATCAAATCTACTCGCTGTCAAAGTTACACCTATGCCAAAGTTAAGCCCCCGAAATGCAAGCCCCAAAGTCGACATCACCTTTCAATTAATGCATAATTCTCCAATGTCATGGCTGGTATGTTGTTTTGTTGCTTTCATCTCTCACCCGGCGACAGGCGAGTTGGGGTTGATTTTACTTAACGCCTCGCCTCAGCACTTCCGTTTCCTGTTACTTTGCAGACAGCTCCGGAGGCGGCTGTGTATCAGAGTCGGAGTCGGAGTCGGAGTCAAAGTCAGAGTCAGACTCGGAATCGGAGTCGGAGTTAACGTCGAGGCATTTGCAACTAATTGAAAGTGCAATGTGATGCTGCAGAATGCAATTAATGCCTCGAAGCAGCACAGACCAGTCGTATATACAGGGATTCATGTCTTTGATTTGTATTTGCATACCGAGTGCCTCTGCGAGATGCAGCACCCAAAAAAAAAACACGTTGCAAGATAAACTTGGCACTTGGGGTGGTTGCAACATCCGCTCGAGTTCAAAGACACATTTGCTGAAATGAGTTCTTTAAATTCCAATCCGAATGTGAAGCTACCCAAAAAACCAAGTTGAATTCACAACGAACTATAAACACATCTCGCCGCGATATACTTATAACAAGCAGAACAATAGCTGCAGAGGCCGGATCAGAAATCTGAACATACTTAAGTGTTTAGAGAGAGAGCCCCCCCTTAAAATCGAGGAACAAAGGAACGGGCTTATATGCTTACTTTGGGCAAAACAATAAATTGCTTTTTAAACACTTACAACTTACAAGTTGCAGGGTGTCAAGTGCATTTGGGTCTGCTCATCGGGCCATTGTATGCTTGGCTTAGTTCCACTTGGAAAC
The DNA here is from genome assembly GCA_035045065.1 of Hirtodrosophila trivittata. Lineage (NCBI taxonomy): Eukaryota > Metazoa > Arthropoda > Insecta > Diptera > Drosophilidae > Hirtodrosophila > Hirtodrosophila trivittata. The sequence goes on along the minus strand of JAWNNK010000066.1, from coordinate 6,396,015 downwards.
TGACAACTTTCTAAGAATAACTGCAAAGCGATTTGCATATTTTGCACCTTGCAGCAGTGGGAGAAACGATGTTAACTTTATCGTACTCTGTGCAGCCAAACAAGACACATGCATCACCATTCACACACACTCACACACACACATAGACATACTTGTATGCTTTCAATTGGCAACACATACTCGTAAATCTTAGACGAAAACTTTGGCAGACAGAAAATTTATTTATAAACACAAGAAGCAGCACTTGAGTAATATATGTTAAGTTGTGTAGTTCTGTCATAGCCATATCAGAAACTATCTTATCAAAGGATTAACTTACCAGTTGCCCTCTTTAAGAGGGTAGAATATTTTGATTCCTTAGAACTCTACTCAAAGTCACAAAGAAGTTCCTGCTAAAAATAGGTAAAAAGAGATTCTTTGTATGAGATTTTTACATAACTGTAATGTATCATTTTTACTTTTTGCTTTCCCCTCTACCCACTTTTTTTTAACTCTTTTAGCTCTTTGGCGTTTTACAATAATTTTCACCAATATAATTTGTGGCTTAAGGAAGCGCCAAGTTGCGTTGGCGTTAAATCAGAAGACGAGCAATCCAACAGAAGGCGGATACCAAGACTTTACTGTCTGAAGGATGCCACATCTAATTCCGCTTGCCATTCACTAATTAACCACAAAAATTAAATAACTATCAAACAGCTTAACGATTGTCCAAACTGCGCACAGATTCGAAATAAAGATTCCTGAAGAGTATAAAAACAGCATTACAGATTTTTTAATCGTTTCTTTGTTAGGCGACTCTAAAGGGAATTACTCATCCAATGGTCGAATGACTACGTTAAATTATGCAGTCCACTGTTTACTGTCAACCTAAAACCCTCAGGTGCTCCTTTAGCATATCTATTACACCACCATAGTTTAAGAGGTTCTAAATAGTGTTTTATACTCTGCTTATAAGCCAAAGGATAACAGGAATAAATCATGAATTTTTTGCAAAACGATAAACCTATTTTGTGAAAATGGAATTCAGGGAAAATTTAAATGATAAAATACTATATCCTACACTGTCGTGGTCCTAGGTCCCTTCAAACACTTTATTTATCATTACGTTTGATGGATACTAGGAAGCGCGATAACTATGAATTGGAATACAAATAAATAATAGTTACCTTATCGACTTTACAGGGAATATAGAAAAGTATATGAAGTATATATAATTTTGAGTCCTTAATATGCAATTATTTCTCAGAAAACATTTATCTAAAAGCAGCCAAGCTGCGGCATCCCACGCAAGGACATGAGAAAAGACGTCACCACTAAAAGCTTAGCCCCCTTGCAAAAGCGTCAGTAGAAGTGGCATCTCCCATCATCATAAAGGAAACTTTGTATTCTCCAGCGATAAACCGAAAGTGTGGTTATAGGAAACACAACTAAAATAGATTTTCCTGAAACTAAATATAAATTCAAATTAACTCCAGTCCCGCACTAGAATTTTAACTATACGACATTTTCAACCTGTAGATGACGCTGCAGAAGTTGATTCGAAAGCTTTCTAAGTGAAAGCTTTTACTTGTTAACTCCAAAGCTTTTTCTACCCACTTGCTATCACTGCCTTTTGGCCTTGAGGTTGATGTAAGCTTTTGCTCCTTGCAAACTCATCGACGAAAATTTATTTATTTTTGACGGTCTGATGTTTTCTCACAATTCAAAGGGTATGTTGAAATGCAAAATGCAAAATGCAAAACGAATTGGATAGAACAAATTTATATTAATTCCGCACAATTTAATAAATCGGAAAACAAATCACAATTTAATAGAGCTTTTGCGTAGTGCAATACTCTCACACGCACCACATTTATGTTTGCCTCTCAATTTGGCCGTGATTCATTTGAGTGAATGCAGAGTCATATCTAAATACATACACACACACACACATACACATATACATGTATTTTCTGCATGCGCTTAATTGAAATCTGCAGCGACGCCATTACTGTTGATTTTTTCATAAATCAGTAAAATCATAAATGAACGTGTGAACTTAAGTATATTTACACATAAATATCCATACATACATATCTGAATTGTAACGACGACGAGAAATCTTAACCCTTGCTCACACACTATGTGCAAATTTGTGCAATTGCAATTGTTGGATAGGCAGAAAGACGGACATAACTAAATTAACTCGGCTTTTGAACTGGATCAAAATTGTGTATGCTTCCTTTTACCTGTTACATACTTTTGAACAAGTTCAATGGTTCAAGGCTCTGCGGCTCAACCAGAAAATACATCGTACCTGGGCAGCCATTTCTAAAACTAGGGCATGCTAGGAGCAAGAGAAGAGAGCGGTATTCTAAAAAATCTCATACACCGAATTTTATGTGTCCACAGCTGCGACATACGACAAGGTTATTTCGGCTACTTCGGTCCAAAGTAAAACTGTTATCTACGCACTTCGGCTGGTCTGAGCTTCATTTTCTAGAACACACAGCTCGAAGTAGAGCGGGAGCGCTTTATATTTTGTGTTTTTACTATGCTTCTTTGATCTTGACTTTGAGAGCAAAGCGTAAAAACTACGAAGTAACATGGCAATTAGTTAATCAAATATTTTGTACATACATATGTATTTTCCCTTTAAATTTTTCAATGAACAACAAAAAAACACAGCAAAATAATTAACAATATTAAAAGTATTTGTTAGTAATTACGCTAACAATAACATTGAAACTGTTATACTCACTCTTGTAAATATGATCACCAAAAAACACAAAATCACTTAATATAATAATTATTAACTTACTATAATTTATAATTTTCACTGCGTTCGTGACCCACAATATCTTTCGGGTTTTAAATGTTATCAACGACGTTACAATAATTAATCGATATTTGCAGCTCAGTTATCGGAACGTGCAAAACGAACACACGATTCTAAAAATGCACCAATATATGCATCAAGCAACAATCCTTTTGTTTACAGCCTTAAGGCTTTTGTGTTTGGTAGGGATATTTCTTCAAGCAAAGAAACAGTACGCATCTAAGTAAAACCCTAAGCACGAACACATAAAAACCATCGTTTTTCAGCGCAAGACACATTCAATTAAACTATCAAACGTATTTAAACAATGATATTATTATTTATTGTAATTTGTATGAATGTCGCGCAACTAGTGATGCGCGCAGACTTTTGCTAATAGAGTGAAGGAAATATCGACTATCGGCATGTGCGCATGTAAGGCATTTTACAACACTGCATCAAATAACCTCAAATCATCATCAAATCCCAGCTCATAGAAACTTAATAAACATTTATCGAAGAACGATATTGACTTGACAGGATTGGCCACATATGGCCAGGTTGAAGGACAGACAACGATGCCAGCGAAAAGAACATCAACAGGAGCGCAGCCTGTTGCTGCTGCTACCAGCACCAAGAGTAATTCAACAACGGCAATTGTTGCTGAAACGAAAACCCTGAGCAATATGTTAAAAGGCATGACCAGATTGACGCCAGCAAGAGACTTGACACTGGGCGGACGAGGTGCCAACAATGCCAATAAAAAGGTCTTTGCGCCGAACTTAAATGCGGTCCGAAACAAGAATGCGTGAGTATTTCTATACAGAATATTTTAATGGGTTACTTATACTTATTCTTATGTTAATCACACCAGCAATGTTCAGACGTCCAAAGATTTTACCCAGTTTCGTGGTGGCCGCCGCGGTGGACGTGGTGGACCAGGAGCAGCACGCGGGCGTGGTGCTGGTGGAACTGGAAATTCTTCCCTTATACAGACGACCGGTGTCTTCTCAGAAGGCGCCGGTGCCGTCCATTTACGCAAATCATCAAGCAGTGGCTCAGCATATGCACGTGCGGGCGAAGATGTGGCTGTGTCACGAAAACGCAACGAGCGCAAAGATGAGAAATCGCAGGAGCAACTAGTGCGGGAAATGCTAGGAGGTAGTGATGATAGTGATGCGGAAGAAGGCGCCAGTGAAGATGACACTGAGCTTGATAAGACTGAAATGAGCTTTAAACCGGTGTTACTGAGCGAAGGTGAGAAAGAGAACAGTCTAACCTCATTTCCATTTGTTACTTATGGTTTCTTACTCTTCAGGACTCTGGCACAACCAAAAGCCCAATATAAAGGAAAAAGCAACGTCCATACCTAATCCAGCCGAAGACCAGTCAGTGCCGCCCCCAGGTAAGAGTTATTATCAATGCTCCATTTACATGCCTTAAAATTTGTTTTGCCTTGCAGAATTGGGAGCCGTAGAGCAGAACTTGCAAGAGTTACATGTGAGCGTCCAGGCTGGCCTGGAAGAGCCACCCGCACAATATGGCCGATACCCTCGGAGCATCAGTGCTTTTCTTGATTGTCCACAGTCTCAACTCTTTATCATGCAACTGCCAAACGTACTGCCCTGTGTGACGGATGAGCCGGAGGTTGTTCCCATAGTCACGGAGCAACCAACGGCTGGTAGTTCGACGGAGCTACCCAAAAGTCCAATGCCTGTATCGAATACATCTGGTACGGCTAAGCCTAGTGTATTAGCACAACTAGAAGAGGGTCAAATTGGCAAGATACTTCGTTATCGTTCGGGACGTGTCAAGTTGCTGCTCGGCGATACCCGCTTCGATTTGGATACGGGCCTGGAGACGGGTTTCCTGCAGGTAAGTCCACAGTATTATCAATCCTTGAAGGTTTATATATGTGTTTGTTTTACAGGAGTTAATGTCCATCAGTACAAATCGGGAGCAGCGCAGCGGGGAAATGATCAATCTGGGTCCAATACAAGCCAAATTGAAGGCAACTCCTGATTGGGTGCATCTCTTTGAGCAGCAAGAAGCAGCATCCCGCAAACCAACCACAACGACGATACTGACACCAGCAAATGGTGCAGGCGCCACGTAGCTGTCGCTCGCTCCAGAGGCACACACATTTATTTAAGCTTAGTTTATAATGCCTGTTGTCAGTTTTACTTTTGGTAAGATTTTGCAAGTAGTTTCAATGAAATGTTCCGATTCTTGTGGATTGGATAAGCAAAATCTTGCCGTGAATCGAATTGAAAACACGCCCTCATGTAAATAGGAGGCTTTAGTCTTAACTTATTAAAAAGCATGGATAATTTGTAAACAAAGACTCTTTAATAAAACGACAAATGATAAGACTCATTTGTTTAATGCTTGCGTGGTTCGCCCCTTATACAAGTTGCCCGTGATATCAATGGCAAAGTTATGATCAACGGGATTGGCCAGCGCTGTCTCGATAGCGACGTCCAGATTTTCGCGAGTGATGTATGTTTTGGATTGTTCTATTTCATGGCGAATACGTTCATCCGCGCGCTCACGGCGTTCCTCTTCCCGCAGTTTGCCCGCGTCTAAGCGCTCCTGGACATAAGCAATCTTCTCCTCCCGTTCCTTAGCTAGACGCAATTCGCGTTCCTTGGCAATAGCTGCATTCCATGCGTCATTTTCACTTAGGCAACGCTGAAACTCGGCTTCCTCTTGCTCAGGCGTAAGAACTATGTGATCTGCCGTTGAGGTTTCCTCATTACGGATCACCTCCTCCCGCAAATATTGACGCACTGACCGCAATTGGGTTCTAAATATAATATAGACTATATCAATCAGTATGTTGATTTTTGCTTTCAAATGCTTACTTGTAGTTATTGTGTAGTCTCATCAGTTCCGTGCGCTCCTCTTCAGTCTGCTTCTTCCGTTCGGGCACGCGGAAAACTTTGCTTTTGGCCACCGGTAACCAACGGGGTTTGCGTCGCCAACGAACAAATTCTAAGGCAAAGCTGTTTTGTCCTGTTTTGGCTGCTGCCACAGGCAAATGATTTAACAATTGACCGCTAGCACGTAACATTTTGCATAATGTTTACTGCTTTCTTTTATAAATAATATTTGAATTGTTATTTCTTTCTTGTTACGGCATCAAATCACGTTCGATAATACTTTTACAACTATCGATAGTTTTATGTACTATCGTATATATTATTATTAGTATTGTACAATTTATTTGCACTGGTTGCTCTACACAGCAAATATTGTTTATATTGATAAGATTTGTTTTTTGTTTATGAGATGTTATTAATCGAAAAAACATAGGCAGCTCATAATAAAAGTAACCAAAAATTAATAGACAATTTAATCGAGCTAAAATTATTAAAAAGCAGCTTACTTTTAATTCAACAATTTATTTGGAGACTTTGGCGGGAGAATAGGACTCAAATGGAAAAACGAGAGCTACATCAGCTCTCCAAACAGGAGCTGCGACGACTCGCCGCCAGAGCTGAGCTCGCATATTGAAGAGAAAAGAAACCACCTAGGAATTTTATGCGCATGCATGCAAATAGCCACCACTTTGTAGTAGGCAACCACTCCTCTACTTCCCAATCCATCAATAAGAGTGGTTATTTTTTAATAAAAACATGACAGAAAAGATTAATTTAGAACAAAATGAAGCAAAATATTTTAAGAAATTATTCCTAGGTAACCTCAAAGATTTGAATTGACAACGTTAATATAAAGGGCGCCTGATGCAAGTGCAGTTTCTCTTTCGTTTTCGTCTTTTTTATATTTCTATCACGCTCTATATTGTGCGTGGGTCTCGCTCTAATCCGTTGAAGGGCACAGTGTGTTAACTTGCTCAAATAGCTGTGAAGACTTTTATTTAAATAATTCATATGCAAAATTTTCATATTCGTACATACTCATAAATAATTAATAATAGTAATCTATATAAAAGAGGCATAAGTCAAAATCTCTTACCGCGTTAAGTATATATATACGTAATCTGTATCATCAATCTATACAAGTATATACAAGCGTGTGTATAGTAGCATGGGTGGAGACACCCAATTTGATATTTAACTGTCTGTATATGGTAGGCAGATCTAATATATTGTATTTTTACTTTCAATATTTATTTGATATATATAATCGATAGACCCGATTTATAGGCAACAGTATTTTGGCGAGAGCTTTTATTCTCGAAATGGTATATTTTAGCGAAGCTTGGATACAAGTTGCGAATTTGAGGATCGGACATTAACTAAAATACATATTAAGCAGCAACTTTTTATAGCCCAAGATTTGCTACCAATATAAGGAATCAAATTGCAATTGTCTCAGGCACACTGTGCACACAGAGAAAAGCTCTAAAACAGTTGAAGAGAAACTATCGAGCAATCTTATCGCAAAAATATCGATATGCGAAAATTTTTCCGCACATTTTATGTTTACAATCAAAAGGGTCTGATTTACGTCTGGGTGCTGGGTTGTCTGGAACAAACTATTTTCTTTTAATTATCTAAGTGACACTCAAAGAAAGAAACGAGTAATTCTTCTTCGAAAATTGCAAATCTTTATCAATTTGATATTAGCCCAAAGTTCGTAAACGGTAAACGAGCCGCAGCGACTAATAAATACGCACGTGGAGAGATAGGAATCCCGAGTTAACATGTTGGAGGAAACGTTTAGCGAATTTTTTCTGTGCAATTTTAATGACGCAGTGCAGCCAGATGGTAAGTAATATATAAAGCATAATATCATATATTTACAATCTGCCTTGCAGATTTACCAGCTGATGACCGGCTTCGTAAGTTGTGGACCGGTCAGGAGCTGTGGACAGTGGATGATCTCGAAACCATTATTAAACGATGGCAGAGCTATGAAAAGGAGAAGTTGAAGGACAACGAGCAGGAGGGGTTGTTTTTGCTAAACGATTTCTTGCAATTAATTTTCGCCTTTGTTCAAAACAATTTTTCTGGCCCGTTTGACAAGCTTTTAAGCTGCTCGGAAATGCTATCGAATTTGCAGCTGGAGAACTGTGAACCCCATGAGCAGCTGAAGGCTAGCGGTGAGGAGCTGAATCCTAATGTGAAGACTGCTCATTTATTGCTCATATCGAAGCAAATGCTGGATGCCTTAATTGGTGCTCATCCCACCTCGAAGGTAGTTCACCCAAACTTGGTTAACACACACTGGCAGCACTTTGAATATATCGAAGTCTTCCTATGAACGCATGATCGATCATTTAAAGTGTTGTACCGCTGTGTGTTAACCCATTCCTGGAGTGTCCTAAACGTTTACTAACAGTTTTCCTTTCCAGGTGCTCAGCTGGTGGCGTCTTCGCGTCATCTGCTTGCATCAACATGTTCTCGACGACTTGGCAGGCGCCCTGTATGAGGAGTTCAAGCTGGTAGCTGCTGAGCTGCGTCCTCATGTAGCCGCCTTTGAAAATAAGGAGTTGCAAGCACTTTTGCTACTCGAGTTGGCCAACGGATATTTGCAGTTCCATCGCTCCGATTTGGCAGGCCAGGCATTAGATGAGCTCTGTGTGCATTTACAGGTAGAACTGAAGGTGGAGGGTCTGCTCGGAGTACGCACCAAGTTTCAGCAAAAGCCGCTGCCTCAATTATGTCTGAAAGTCGTACAAGAGTCCTCCGAGCAGTCTCTACCAACGGCGGTGGTAAGTAATGCGACGACGAAGCTGCCTCAGCTTTTGTTGCTGGAAGATGATACGCGCCTGGAGCGTATACAGTTCGCCGAACCCAAAGACAACGATGTGATGACGCTTCCCAGCGTGCTGCAAGCGCTGGTCTTGGCGAAGGTGTGAGTATAATTCTGTCTTGCATATGTATTATTATAATATTATATATTATTAATCAAACTCTTGATTTGTTTCTTAATAGCAAGCAGCTGAAGCGTTCGCAGCCCAAGGATCGCTTGGCCGATGAGCAACTGGAGCCATATACGCAAACGTTGCTTTATCAGGAGCACGGACCGCTGCAAGTGCGCCAGGCGGCGCTTCTGCTGAACTGCCATCAGGAGTCGGGACAACGCCGTACTGTGGAGCGCAGCTGGAAGCAGTGTGAGGAGTGCGTCAAATTGCTGGACAACGTCTTTCAGCACACGCTGAAAGCTCGTCTGTCCTATGGCTTTGCGGCCTTCTTGCAACCAAAGTGGCAGGTGCAGCTGCAACTGGTCGATCTGCTGCGCTCGCTGGGCATGACGAAAACCGCTCTGGATATTTGCCTACAGATTCATGCCTGGCAGCAGGTCATCGAGTGCTATACCAGCCTGGAGCTGCGGCACAAGGCGGCTGAGATTATACGTCAGGAGATCGAGAAGCAGCCGACGACTCTGCTGTACTGCCTGCTGGGCGATGCCATCGATGATCCTCAATGCTATGAACAGGCATGGAAACATTCCAAGGAAACAAGTGGCAAGGCCCAGGCCTATTGGGGCAACTACTTTTACCGCAGCGCCGATTACGCTCAGGCCATCGGCCACTACGAGCTGTCTCTGGAGATCAATAGCTTGCAGGAATCTATTCTTCTGCGCTGTGGCTACTGCGCCATACAGCTGGAGCGTTGGGAGACTGCTGTGAAAAACTACTTGGCCTACACCCACCTGGAGCCGAATGGCTTCGAGTCCTGGAACAATCTGGCTAAGGCACTCATCAAGCTGGGCGACAAGCAGCGTGCCCATCGCCTACTGGGCGAGGCACTCAAATGCAATTTCAGCAACTGGAAGGTGTGGGAGAACTACATGCTGGTCTCCGTTGACACCAGCCACTGGGAGGATGCCATGCGTGCATATCAGCGTCTCGGCGAGCTGAAGCAGCACTTCCTGGACGAGGAGGTGCTCACGCGCATTGTCTATGGCGTTGCTAGACAACTGCAGTCCGATTGTAAAACCCAATCCCAGTCTAATGCCCTGCACAAACGAATCACTCTACTGCTTGGCCAGCAGTGCGTGCAGCATGGCAATGAGCCGGCGGTTTGGGAACTGGCCGCTCTCATTGCACTCACACCACTCAAAAAGGCAGATCGGCTTGTTAAATCCTATCGTGCGTACACAGCAAAGGAGCCAAGCTGGGAGACCAAGCCGGCACACGCCAAGAAGGCCCTAGTCATTTGCCAGGAGGTGGCCGAGCTTTCCATAGCTGCCATCAAGGAGCATGCGGAAGATGAAAGCGACGCCATGATAACCTCACAGCTCAACTCAAGCCGGTTGGCGGCGACTTCTTGTTTAGGTGCACTGAAACGCGCCAACCTCGTCGAGGTACCCAAGGAACAGAAGCTCCAAATGGAGCAACTTGAACAGCAGCTCACCGAGCTAACCAACATTGTGCAGGAGCGCATGCAGAGAACGTAAATGCATTTTATTTTGTACATATACTAAATATTTTAATATTTAACAATAAAGCTAAACTTATAGAGTATTTAACTTGGTAGTAATAAGGACGCGGACACTCTGGTCGAAGGCGCCGGCGACGGCCAGGCCCAGCTTGTCCGGATGCCAGTCGAAGCTGTGCACCGGTTGGGAGCTCAATGTCACTGCGTTAATCATTTCCAGCTTGCCGGCGACGCCTTCTTTGTTGCCATCGGAATCTTCCATGACGCGTCGCTCGGGATAACCGTATTTCCAAAGGCGTATGGAACCGGTGCCACCACCAGTTAGGAAGACGTCACGATTCTGTGGCAGATGACGCACTGTCCAGACAGTTGCTTTCGGGCCATTAATGACACCATTAGTGCCCACGCTGCGACCCGCGTTGCGCTCTTCCACGCAGCTAAATCCCTTGGTCGGATGCTGTGTTCGCATATCATAGACTAGTAGGCCGCCCTCCAGCGTGGTCACCGCCATCTTGTTCATGGGAATGTCGCGACGATCAAACTCCACGCCGCAGATGCCATTCTTTATTGTGGTTTCCCATCGAACGCCCAGCGTACGCAAGTCGAATAGCTTTAGATCCCCATTGTCGTAGCCGGCGGCAATAATGCGCTCCTGATCGTTGAATGTGTTGCCAAAAGCCACAGCCCAGCAGTCACGACGGAGATTGACTTTGTTGATGCCATCGCCCATTTGTGGTGGCGGCGATATGTCCACAACGGGATCCTCACCCTGACGTATGTCCCATACCTTAACGCCGCCGTCACGACTGCCGGTCACAATCTCTGGTGCTCCACAGTTGATCTGGGTGCCGCCGATCGCATCGATGCAGTTTATGATGGTGGCGTGTGCCTTCACATTGTACACGGACATTTCAGGTCGCTCGAGATCGCTATGGAGTATAATATATATGTATAAACGACTTTCGGCACATGGACAAGATACCTACATCACTTGCAAGCGTCCCTCAAAGTCACCAGTGGCCATGTGACGATTGCGAAGCGAGGATGCTCCAAAGGTGCCGCATTTGAAGGCAGTCTTCTTATCCACGGATTTTATCTTCTCCAGCTTCTGCTCATTCAACTCGTAGATGTCTATAACGCCATGACCGTTTGCCTTCGAGCCAAGCACTACAAATTTGGCCGACAACGGTATCCATTTAGTATCGTAAACCGTATAGTTTACGGCTTCATGCAAATGCTCAATCATCTGTGGTTTGTCCATGCTGCCAGCTTGCTATTATCTATTATCTATTTTAATAAGATGTTCTACTGTTTGTCAATGTCGAATTTCCAACTGATTGAAAGAAAACTCCAGACCTAATCGATTCAAATGTTTCCATAGCCACGGCTGCCGCGTTGTTTTACCGGCTGTGGTTATTTATTTTTATCAATGCTGGCATCCCTGGTCGCCGAGGCAACCATAGATTATATATTATTATTATATCAATTTTGCTTCATTTCAGTTAAAAAAAAATAATAATTGTCTTCATTTTCAATCTGTTGAAATTATAAACTTATATTTAAAGCTCTGCCTATTTTGTACCTCGAATATAATTAAACTATCGATAACTAATCGTATTCAACTATCGTTGGCAACGACTGCTTCGCTTCTTTTCTTTGTTTAATGGCAACTGAAAAAACCACGAACACGATCTGAAGGATAGTCCTTTTGCTTAAAACCAGACTCATCAGGATTTGAAGGCATATGGCTGAGGTATAGTTATTTATATAACAATGAAGCTCTTGTAAAACAACTTAATAATGTTTCTTTCTTTCAAGAGTACTTGCCAAAGCGATTCGGACTATTCTTAGACAGTGCCAAGGGATACCCACGGCAGGCGGCGTCCTGTTATCCTTCTGGCAGGATATACACCCAGAATCAAGGAATGTTGCACCACTACCCACTGCTATACTTTTCACAGAAGCTTGCGCAATAAAATAAAAATATAGTAGTATAATGTAATTTTAATTAAATTATAAATATTGTTACAAAACTCTACGAAATAAAATCTGAGAAAATAAATTTCCAGTCTATTCATTTTTTAATTTTAAAGGAACTTTTCTTGCGCCCCTCGTTAGAATGAACGCCAACTTATCATGCTCCCCTCGGTAATATGAAAGCCAAATTATCATAATTCCATAGTTAGTATATAGACCAACTTATCAAACTTCCCTCGTTCACGTGAACACCAACTTATCATACTCCCCTCGTTAGCAAGAGCGCCAACTCCCCTCGTTAGCTTTGGCGGGAACTTATCAAACTTCTCTCGTTTGCTAAAAAGCGAACTTATAAACTTCCCTCGTAGGCATCCACACCGATTATGTTGCGAGTGTGTGTGTGTGTGCCTCAAATTTGGATGAGTCTCCAAGAAATTCCCCTCTGTAGCTGGTTGCCGTGTGTGTGTGTGTGTGCCTCAAATTTGGATGATTCTCCAAGAAATTCCCCTCTGTCACTGGTTGCCAAGTACCAGGCGAACAGAACCCAGCAGAAGGCAGCTGCACTAAAATTTCACTCAAAATCGTCACTCAATTTGCACTCAGAACAAATGAGAGAAAGAGAGTGTTGCATACTTTTGGGCACTCAATTTGAGCGGAATTCTGAGTGCCAATTTTTCGTTAAATTTTACTGCAGCGGCGTACTGCTGGGTTCTGTTTGCCTGGTAGATGGAAGTCAAGAAGAGATGGATTTTTTGCAATATTTGTTCTGACAACAAACAACAGGCAACAACTACAACAAAGATGGTTGATAGCGAGGGGCGTATGATAAGTTTCCGTAAATACTAACGAGGGCAGGATAAGAAGTTTACGACGTGTGGTAAACGTGGGATTTTAATAAGTTGATATCGTTGTTAACGAGGGAAGTATAATAAATAAGCAGCGGTGCTAACGAGGGGAGTATTATAAGTTATACAGCCGTTGGCATCACTTTTTTTGCAGCTTTACCATAATTAATAATGAAAACGAATGTCGTTTAGTTTCTCAATGTTTATTTGTGTGGATTGTGTAGAGTTGGCGACTGCTGACTGAAATAAAGAAGTGAATGTTGATTAATTTAGAATAAGATTATACTTGAAAAGGATTTTAAAATCAATCGAGTTTGATAATTTAATATTTTTAAAAGGAAATGTGCATTTCTTATAGTCAGAAAGGAAAAGTGTAATATTTTCTTATCAGATAAATATTTATTATGCAGCCAGACATGGTTAACCATCTTATACGTCGGATATGTAAAATTATAAAACCAGCTAAACGCTAGTAAAAGGATATTCGTAAAAAGGATATTCGTATTCCTATTGTAACAGTATTTAAAGTCAGCAACAGATATTTAAAAATTCTATATGCAATTTGGGATAATTGGCAGCATTTTATTGATATATTTTGTATCATCGATATTAATAATAAACGACAACTTCTGGGCATGATAGAAAATCGATATTTCGAGACGATCGATATTTCTAAAATACGCGCAATTTTTAAAAATAATCGAGTTTGAGCTTCCAAAATGCCAGACTTATCATAATTTTATACTTGATTGATTGAGTACATCATTTTATTCAGCAAATATCTTATTTTATAGAGAGAGTATGTATTATTTCGGATATCTACAATTTAAATTCTTAACAGTAACAAACATTTCAGGATAATTTTTAAAATTAAAACTTAATTTCTTTCAGTCTGAAAAACATCTTTACAATTTCCGATTACTTAAGTAGTAGTAGTAGTAGTAGATTTAATTGGAAAATAAAAGTATTTAATTTAGCATACTTTTATTTTGCAATTAAATCTCTTATATCTTATCTTATATATTACGATGGAATGACGATCCTTTCCTATATACATTATCTTATTGTGTATAAACTATGGTTAAGCCCCGCTCTCCGCGGCTTGAGGACATACTTCAACTATGAAAACTTAAAAAAACTTAAACTAAACTAAGTCATAAGATAAAAAATTGTTGCAATTTTCCAAGTTTATATTTAAAATAACTGAAATATTCGAAATATCCAGGAAGTTCGGTAACAACAAATTAAATCTCTTCGAAAATCAATCTGACTTGTATCTCACTTTTACTGCCTGTTGAGGAATGACCCCGTTGCATACTGAAAAGCAAAAAGATTCCGAAATAAATGTTGAATTATAAAATATAGGAAAAGTTCCTCTTAAATGTTCCTATGAGTCCCAGCATAAGTAAACCTTCCCTGAAACCGATTGATTAGGCGTAAAACTGACAAATTATGCTCAAATGTAATTTGATCCTTTCTTCCGCAAATACTCCTCTACTCCGTAGTTAAGTGATCTACTTAATGAAGCCTCACTTAACGAATACTCACCTAACAAATTTTAGCCACTTCCTTGAATCTTTCCTGGACGCAAGTCAGTTACTCGTGCGTTTCCCCAAAATGTTTTTCCATTATGAAATCAATTCCCGAATGCTTGGGGCTAAGCCTAGATTTTGCAATACTTCAACTAATAGAAGTGTATACCATATATATTATAAGAGATATATTTATGTACGATATTATATTGCTTATGTGTATTTTTGGGCTATTTGCATAATTGCAAGCGAGTTCAAATTTCAATTAAATCGTCTGGCGTCTGCAGCTGATAAAAATAAAACTCACATTTCAAAAATATTTTTAAGACACAACATTCTCGTACTTATAAGTCACATGCGGTGCGCACATGAGACGGACGAATTTCATTAGCCGATGTATATATATGTACATACATGTACCGTACATACATATATGTATGTATGTATGTATATGTGTGCATTTGGCGTAGTTGTAACGGGGGGCAGGAAATACCTGTGGCATTTTTGGCCTGACGCCGCGCCATTCAATTGCAATTACAACAAGAAGGAATGCACTCGACCGCAGGATACCCTACACACAAGTGTGCGGGTCATATAGAAGTGAAGAGTTTTAGATAGAGACCTGCATTTCCTATATACCAAAATCTGATCAGAATAGTTTCAAACCTTCGATTCCCTTTCCTTCCTCGAGCTGTCGCATACTTTGCCAGAGCTTTATTATACTCTTTGTGTGTATTCGATTGTTGCAGGGTATTAGAACTCATAGACGCTTAGAATTGTACCGCACACATAAACATGCGAACATACAAATGTACCGTACACTTACACAGAGAGAGAGCCAAAAGCTTTTTGCATTTTTTACGCCGTAGCCGGCCGTAGCTTCTAAATTTAAATTTCACGGTCAAGGTCGAGTTTGCACCCGCTGTCGACGTCAACGTCAACGTCAACGTGAACGTGAGCGACAGCGTCAACGTCGCCGTTTAACGATGAGCACAAAGCGGTACAACAGGCCAATGAAAATAAATCAAGAAAAATATGAATGATACTCGAAGCTTAAAGACACAAATTTTCACTTGTATATTTAATCGTCGGAATTCGCTCTGGATGAAACTGTATGTTTTTGGATCTCGCTGGAAATCTCTGACATGTTTTATAATAGCTAACAATACACACACACACACACACACACACATACATATATATATGTGTAAGCTGCAGCTGTGAATCGTTTTTACGCGCTCAAATTCAAACGGCAGAAATTCACCACAGCCGCAGAGCTTTTGCTGGTGCTCTTTATGCCGCTCTTAAGAGCATGTCAAAGCTCTCGCTTGCGTCTCTCTTTTAGCTTACTTTGATTGACGCTCTCTCTTCAGCGAGGTGCACTGCCGGTGGTTTTTGTTTTTGTTATTGTTCTTGTTTTATTTGTATTTTGTTTTATTATTATTAAAATATCAAAAGTGCTGCACGCCGGCTCTGAATGCAATCGGAAGAGCAGAGCACTCCAGCGGCGCGTGAATATGGGAGTTTGGCTGCGTCAGCGGCACCTGGCTTAGGCGTGGACGTACGTCATCGTGACACAAAACAGTTGCAGCTGTTGCTCTGGTGTTAGTAATAAGTACACACACACACACAAACACACAGACACATATGGCAGAGTATCTTGTTTAAATTGAATAATATAAATTATAATAATTACTTGGCTAAGCAACCAGTTGCTAATTCAATTATAACACATTTCTGACTCACATTTCACTTGATAATATGTATGTATGTATTTGTGTATGTGTGTATATATGTATGTATGCAGGCTTCAAGGTCGTCTGAGGTTTTGCTTTTAAATACAAATACAAGCAACTAATTTATTTGTGGCGTCTTAAAGAAGTTGCCAGCCGTCGACCAAAGGAACAGTTATTAAATCCTACACTCACACACACACACACACACACACATATGTGTGTATATGGCATTTACAATTTAGTTGCCGATTTTCTGCTCCGACGCATCGCTCTCACATTTTCTTATCCACTATCTCCCCCGCCTCCTTTGCCACTTCAATTACCCAAATTGATGTCAGTGGGTTTTCATGCAGCGGAGCAGCGGGGCAGCTGTGGCAGAGGCAACGGCAACGGTGTCGGTGACGGCAGCGGCAGCGGCTGTGGCTGTGGCAGCGGCGTAGCATTTTCATTTTCACTTTCACGGGCCGCAACTTTCACAGCAGCGGCGTCTTGCGCAAAAATTAGCCCCTCAGCCACCCCCTGGTACCGCTGCTTGTTGCATTCCACGTCGCAACAGCCTCCGGTGGCGCCACCGCAACTTCAGTTTTATCCTCGATTTGAATCAATCGCAATGATTAATAAAAATTAATGTTACATTAATATAATAAATTTCTTTATAGTTCACATTGATGAGTTTCTCCATAGATATAAATATATATATATATATATATATATATATATATTATCAGCCATAAAGCTGATTCTGTAGAATTTTATGCATTTTGCGTAAATAATAATTGCTTGTTAAATAATAATAAATAATTAAAATATTCATCAGAAAAGTTTACAAAGGACCTTTTCATGCTTGGAAAATGCAAATAACTTGCGGCCTCCCATTTCCACGAGCTCCTTTGTTCTCAAACTAAATGAAAACTTTATTTAATGGCTTGTTATGTAATTACTGTACTGTAATTACATCAAGACCACGTAGTGTTGGCCAATGGCCCTCTTGGCCACTTGCGTACCTTTGTTAGGGCCACAAAGTGCAAATTATCAAGTTATGCAATTATGTTTTCTAAACTCTCAACGAGTCTGACAGGACTCAATCGATTCAATTCTGTACAAAAAGTGGGAGGTAGATTTATTGAGGTCCTTAAATAGAAGTATGTGCGATTTTGATGGAAGAGGATGATTTCCACAGGCTAAAAGAGTTATTTAAAAGACTTTTCGATAAATTGATAAATTTATATTTAATTAGTTAACAAAATTAGATGTTTTTAGCTTCTCAGCTTTTAATACTTCTTTTCTACTTTTCAGTAACTTATTTATATAATTAACACACTAACGCTTATTGATCTGATTGGCTTTTCTGGGTTTTCCCCTATCCATGCAACATATGTTAGTTTATTTTTTTATACATTTTTACCCCCAGATATACATATATGAAATTTCTTATATTTTCTCTTTTTTATAAACATATTTTTATATATTTCATATATATATTTTTTTAATTTTTTATGTGGTGCTTAAGTTAGATTTAAGAGCAATAAAAACTTTGATTTTAGGTCATAAATTCAATCGAAAGTATTATTAATAATAAATAAACAAATAAATAAAAGTATTATTTAAATAATTATTTTAATATATAATGAGGCATAAATGGTTTTATGATAACTTAAATTTTTAATATAAATTCCTCATTTCAATTTAATTTTATTATTTCAATGTTTATTTAATGTTAAATTGAATTATTGTATAATGTAATCATTTTAGTCCGAAATATTTACTGGTCCACCGTTAATAGTTGGCATTAAAATAAATAAATAATTAATAAATAAATAATAAATAAATAATAAATAAATAATAAATAAATAATAAATAAATAATAAATAAATAATAAATAAATAATAAATAAATAATAAATAAATAATAAATAAATAATAAATAAATAATAAATAAATAATAAATAAATAATAAATAAATAATAAATAAATAATAAATAAATAATAAATAATAAATAATAAATAAATAATAAATAATAAATAATAAATAATAAATAATAAATAATAAATAATAAATAATAAATAATAAATAATAAATAATAAATAATAAATAATAAATAATAAATAATAAATAATAAATAATAAATAATAAATAATAAATAATAAATAATAAATAATAAATAATAAATAATAAATAATAAATAATAAATAATAAATAATAAATAATAAATAATAAATAATAAATAATAAATAATAAATAATAAATAATAAATAATAATAAATAAATAATAAATAAATAAATAAATGAATAAGTAAATAATCTATTCTTACTTTATAAATTTTATATACATTTATTTTGATAGCATCATTTCATTTGTTTATGTAGCATAATGAAGTCGTGACCTTGATGCCAGATCATTTACTTATTTTCGCTGGTCACACTAAAAGTCATAGTTAGGTCTCCAATTGGAAAGGGTTGAGGAATATAATTATAATATATATATTCTATATCTTTTACTGTTCCTTTAAGTAACGAAATTAAAGCAGAAGGAGAATTGCTGTTTATATTTTATGGCAAAATGCTTCTTGACGAAACTTCTCGATGTGACCTTGTTGCGATCAGAAACGACCATCTTCGATCTTTCGTTTAGTAGATAGCGATCAGCGGGTGTGTGTCAGAGGGGGGATGAGGGGGGAAGGAGGGGTAAGGTTTCATGAAATAAATTTAAAAGTTTGGTTGTTGATTTAAATGGCCAAATGCGACTAAATACGGCGTTACGCATGCTAAAAAGTTCTACTGAAATTAATTTATTTCGCACTTAATTATTCAAATGCTCGAACACGAGAAGATACGCTGACCTTGGGGCTGCTGGCTTCGCCTTCGCCTTCGTCTTTGCGATTTCCTACCTCTTTGTCTCTGCCTCTCCCTCAGTCCAAGTATCTGATTCAGTGTGTGTCTCAGTCTCAGACTTTGTCGCGTTTCAGGTTGGCGATCAAATAACGTAACAAAGCAAATGCCAAAAAATTTGATCGTAAAGCCATAATGCTCGGTACTTAAGCGAGTACATCTATTGCCCAGAACAAGAAGAGCAGCAACAGAAGCAGCAGCAGAAAAATAAGATGAATTTTACGTACTGCTCGAGATTCGTTCGATTTTAAAAATAGTTTTCCCCTCCACAGTAGTTCCAAGTAGTGCGCAGTTTTCGGTTGGAGCACAGCCACAGGGAACAACACTTCAATGGATTAGCACAAATGTCAGTCTTTTGAGTATTCTTAATGTGATATGTGTATATATTATATAGTCCTATACATAAATATGCTATTTCTACAGCAATTAAGCGGATTTTCATGTGTCTTTTAAGACATAATTATACGGCAGCTCGGAGCTGGAAACGATCTTGTACAGAGTATGCCAAGCCCCCAGATAAATCATTTCAGTTTCAATTTCAATTTCAATTTCCCCAAGACAAGTCACGCCTGTTCACCTGTTGCTTAACTACTTCAGACTAGCGAATATTACGTCTATCTAGGGAAACTATCTATAGATCTATGCTATAGTATCGATCACTATAGGAAAGCTGATCTTTCAGTCTACTTTCATTATTTTATGGATCGTCTAAAAATGCTGTTACGTTAGTTTTGAGCTGGAGAGTTTTGTTCGAAGTTAAGGAAATAATATACAGGGTGCTCTAAGGTCGAGCAAAGTTGCGGCAAATGTTGCCGTTTTTATTGTTGTTATTTCACATTTGTTTTGTTCTAAGCGAATTTCGCATTTCGACCTTGAACAATTATTGCTTATTAAAATTGCTGTTTGTTTTGTTTTATTTTTTGTTATTCTTGCTACTGCTTTATACATACATACATACAAACATACATATATACATGCATAAAAATATATATTTTATTACTTTATATATTGTTCTAATACTTGTTGTTTTTCTGTTTCTGTTTCAGTTGTTGTTGCCGACGTGCGCCAAGACCTATCGAAATACAACCCGTTCCCGCCCAGTAACAATAACAACTATAATAAATATTGAATTCATCAATATGAGACTCACACGTGTACACACACACACATACACACATATTACATATTCATAGATTTACATATACATATATATATATACTATATATATTCTCATACACATATTAGTTGCTCACATTTTAACGAACTGTAAATCAAAAACCGCGAAACGTGCTATTTGAAACAAAACTCATAAATATATATATCTTATGCATATATATATATAGATATATATATCGGAATCTGTGTGGTGTGCTGCCTGATTTATGATTATTTCAAGAGCATAACATGAGCATTACAAGTGCACTCGTCAGGAATTAAGTAGAGCGACAAATTATTGCCGCAAGTTCAGCAAAATCCACGTAAACAAATCCCACATGCTGCTCCATATAGCTCCAATATCGAGGTTTATTATAGGAGCAGATATATAGCTAAGTACTCCTGTTCTAATCAGCTGGATATAATGTCTTCTTCTTGGGATTTCTTGCAAAAATTGTTGCACTTCTCTATATAATTTGAGTTATATTTTTTAGCCATAATCAAACCCAAGTCGGCTGGAGGTCGAAC
Source organism: Hirtodrosophila trivittata (assembly GCA_035045065.1). NCBI lineage: Eukaryota > Metazoa > Arthropoda > Insecta > Diptera > Drosophilidae > Hirtodrosophila > Hirtodrosophila trivittata. The sequence goes on along the minus strand of JAWNNK010000066.1, from coordinate 6,375,204 downwards.
CTAGGTTTCAGTTAGGGAACTATATATAGTAGAAGTCTAGACAGAAAGTTAAGTCAAGGTAGAATAAGTTTACTATAGAAAAGGGTTTTGAATAAATTCAATTATTTTTCAACGCGATTAAATCAGACTTTGTTTTGTAATCAAAAAGTTTTATATATATATTTTGATATTTTGTAACCGCTGATTTTGCCCTACGCTTATCAATCTAATAAAACCCTAATAAAAATATAAGTATACATATATATATATATATATATATATATATATATATAAATAGTACTATATAATAGTTTAAATCGGACTACGTATAAGCGCCTTCCATATAAATTTGTTAGTTTTGTTTTCAGATTCTAAAACTGATTTATCAGATTGTTTGATTTGTATATAATTTTTAGCTTATATTGCGCATAATTTTTTCTTTATTTATTTATATTTTATAGTTCATTTTTTCTTTAATTCTTAAGTGTTTTATAGGTAAATTTATAAATTTATAAATATTTATTTTAATTTAATTTATTTATATTTTAATTTATCAAACAATTTCTCAAATATTATATATAATTATAAAAATATTAAAAAATACTGTAAATTTTTTTTACTTTAAACCTCTTTAAGTTTGCAATTTACTTTTAAAAAATATATATTAAAATATATAAAATAAAAATGTTAAAATACTTCTTATATAAATTAAGTTTTATCTCTTTGTCGACTCTAGATTAATTTAAATAAAATAAATAAATAAAACATTTTTTTAAGACTTTACACTTCAGCTAATTTTGTGCAAATTATTCGAAATAAATATGAATTTAAATATTTAATTTAATTTTTATTTTATTCCCGTTAAGTTAAGTTATGTGTGAATATAGATTCTCCGATAATTCTTAATATTTCAGATATATATATTTACTTCTTTAGTAAAAAACTTTGTTCATTTCTGAGGAGTTTATTCCTTTTGATTAGGATATTATCTTCGATATAGAATATTCTTTATCATTTAATAAGCAGTTTTACCTAAACATATAAACATATGTACATATAAGTATATACTCTATATATTCATATTTGTGTGTGTATTAATCTCTTTTTTTTATTTTAGAATTATCGATTAATTTGATTTATACTTATTGGCAGTTAATTTGGATATTCGGATTCTAAATACATTTATGTATGATTATTTATTTATTTATTTATGGGCGTGCATTTCGCGATGTCCCCGTCAACTGATGAATTGTTGTATCGCACACACACACACACACACACACGCACACACACGCACACACACAGACGACAGTTACTCACACACCGCACGTCACACGTCGCTTGGCAAATTTGCCCCTCATTCGTTCACAGCTCCTCTTCTGCCTCTCTCTCTCTCGCTCAGCACACGGCTCCCCCATGCCCCAAGATCAGACTCTGCAGCTTGTTGTGAGTTATTTGCGTCGCCGTCCACGTCGCTGACGCTAGCGTCGACGTCGCTGCCAGCGTCAAAGTTGACGTCGACGTTCGAGTTTAGCGGCCCTGTCGCGCAATTCAAGGACGAGCTGCTTTGTTTTGTTATTGTCTGGACCTTTCGTTGTTGTAGTCTGATACGCGCCCTCGTATCCCTCCCTCCCTCTCTTCCTCCCTCTCTCCCTCCCTCCATCCCGCATAAGTACACTTTGCTGCAGCGGCGATTGCCAATAAACATCAACAAAAAGTGCATTGAAATTTGAATCAAGCAATGGAATTTTTAATATGTATATTTTCTCCATACACACATATATTTATATATATATATAAATATAAATACATATACACTTTTGTGTGTGTGTGTGTGTTTTTTTTTAATGTACTCGAATTTTGCATTTGTTTTGCTTTTGTCGCCGCTTTTGCTTTGTTTATTTAGAATTTTAACGCTTTTTCGGGGCATATTTTATGGCCGTCTTGATTTACTTTTGCAAGACGCAAGTAAAAAAAGCAAGAACAAAAAGTTACTCAAATAAATTTGCCATTGCCTTCTGAGCAGAGCGTTCAAGGTCAAGCTCCAAGGGGGAGGCAGAAGCTGCCGCCCGCCCATAAATAAAATTTCTATTTATCTAATTAACAAATTAAACTCAAGCAAAACCCGTAAAAAACAAGTGGCAAAAGTGCTCCCCGACTATAAACTCACTCTTAACTGTTGTTCAGTTACGCTCTTATATAACTGCTCTAACATCTGTGAGGGGTAAACGATAATCGAACTCATAAAAGTAAATCAACTTGAAGTGAGTTTATGGTCAAGGACAAAGAAAATAACGAAAAACGCGTTGAAATTCTTGTGGCCAGTTATTAAAAGCGTTCGCATGTCAATTTAATAATATGTCAAACGGAAAGAATACTTTGTTAGCCGAAGGACTTGCGCTAGACAGTTATTAAAAGCGTTCGTCTGTCAATTAAATAATATATGCAAATAAATTGGATCAATTAAAGTTATCACAAAAAAACCAAAGCAAATTTAAGTCTCATACAAACAGAGGCGTAGTCTGTAGTCAGACAAAGGGGGATCAACTTTAGTTAACATATTTTCCATATATTTCGAGTCAAAGCGAGAGCTGAAGCTGCGGCTCTGGTTAATCGGCGCCTCTGAATCTCGTTTAGAGGCAAATCAAATGCCACGAAATGTGACTCCAGTCGAGCTTGAACGACCAGCAGATACCCCTTAAATTAAGCCAATCTTTTTTCAACTCTAACTGCAGATTGACATATGAGAGCTATAAACAGGTTTATACCTTACTTTTACCCTCCATTCAAGCTATAATTATTATACCCTATGTTTTCTGTATTTGATTTTATTTACAGGGTATGCAGCATAAAAAGCAATCAAGAGAGGGGCTCGTGCTTTTAATTAATAAGCTGAACTTGGCCGACGACTAGTTTCAGTTTTGAATTGCCGAAGCGGAAGTTAAAGCCGACTGCAACTTGCTCTTATCTCTTGATACTCTATCGTTGTCTTCGACTGCCTCTGATTAGCCTCAACTTGGCTGACTAATTGGGAGAGGGAGAGATTGAGAGGGGGAGGAGAGAGAGGTCGGTAGATCAGCTTAATTCATAACGTAGACGAACGAAATTCTGAAAGCCATTTAAATATATAAAAATATAATAATAAGAAAAGATGCAGCATAAAAAATAATAAAAATAAAATATAAAAAAGTAAAAAATAAAAAATAAAAAATAAATAAATACATAAAGCAAAAGCGGCGACAACAAAAAATCACACACAAAACTTTGCTCAAGGTTAGGGTTATCATATTGCCAAGATCAAGGCTGACTAAAGCTGTTGTTATAGAGACAGACTTTTGTCGTTAGCTGTGTGTACATATGTATATAAATGTGTGTGTGTGTGTGTGTCATTCTCTGCCAGACAGATCGTCGAACGTGCGAAGTTTCTAAAAACTGGCTCAGGGGAATAATATATGTATGTATGTATTTATTTGCACATTTAAAGGTTAGGGATTTATGGAAATCTCTCATACATTATATATACATACATACATACATATATATATACACGTATATAGTACATTTGAGTCCACAAAATCCATTTAGCGTTTCAAGAAATTATCTTATTTATCTACTTTATAATTAAAGGTCTATCAACAGTTTCAAACATGTTCAAATCGTTTACGACTTAAGATCTTCATGTTTCTGGAGCAAAACAAGTTTCTTATATGATTATCTGAATGATAGAGAATATATATATATATATATGTGTAGAGTTATATATAATAGAAGCAGCTTTGATATATTAAAAGATCTTCCTGTAATAAAACAAGATTGAGTTATTAATCTCTCATTTAAGAGCTGCGTTTTATGTTCGTTTTTCAGGGAAAACTTTGCGATTTCTTCTGCTTTTCTTTGGGAAATGAATGAAAAGTTGAGTAAGATTAAGTTAAAAGAAAGCCAGAGATATGTGTGACCCCTCATTGGAACCTTGGATGACAAACGAGTTGTCTACTCCAACCATAAAGAACGCTTTCCCAGATCTTCCAATCAGAATGTTCTTTCCCCATAAGAACTTTAACACCTGCTCAATAACGGATTTCAGGCCAAGTGTAATTGACAAAGCATCAATTCTCACCTACGCATCCTTTATAAGGCACAAAGAGCAGCCGCTACCTTTTCAATATATATAATACTATATATAATCTAGAACTGAACGCGATCCTTTTGCAGCGAACGGCAGCTATTCGATTCCAGGAAATGCATCTTCTTCGGCTTTGTACGACTGACCACAAATCTCTCAGCTGTCATGTTGTAAATCTTGTTCCGGACAAGGAAGGTAACAACTGCTTGCTGAAGTGCGAAAATTGGTAGCAAGAAATCTTAAAGGTTAAATAAGCTACCAGCAGACCAAAAAAAGGCAGCTGAAGTCTTTGTGAAGTGTCTCGCCAAATGGCTTTATATCATCTTCAGGTTTGCCAGAAGATTTGTGCAGTCTGGCAGCCTCTTGGAGCAAATTGATTTGGGTTTATAGTATCTGGACTATATATTGATGATCTATAAGATATCTTATGCATAATACAGTGGCAGTTTTCCATTTGATAGAGAGAAATTATCTGCGATCCTCGAGAGATTCTGAGAGAGGCTGAAGCAGAGTCATACCAGAGGAATTCCTTGTGGCACTTTGAGACAGGTAAAAGTGCCCTGAATATAGCTCTCATATCTCATGGTTACACCTAAGTTTGCAGCCAACGATATATACGATATATATCGTATATATATACGCTAATAAACACCAATAAGTACAACCCCAAAATGCGTCTCTGCTCGAATAAGATCTCATCTGTGTGTCTTAGAGTAGCTTAGACCTAGGGTATCTTATAGTCTACAGGGTATCTTTTAGTGGAGTACATTTGAGCAAGTTCATTTCAATAGGCCAAAAAGCAGAGAAACAGCGTTTCTGTTGGCCAGTGTAATCTGTCATTATCAAGCTGTTAGCAGTTTTCATCTTCGATTTGCTATAATTTTTGATAAATTGCTTGAGGAAGTCAGAAATGAGTTGACCCCACGCTATGAAGTCTGCATACAGCTTCTACGCAAATGTCATTGGGCGTAGAAATTAAAAACGGAATCGAATATATATATATATATATAAACATATATATGTGTGTATAAACAAGCGAGGGCTGTGGCTGATATTGGAGTATCGGAAGTGGATTGAGTTGATTCACGTCTAACGGTCTTTCGTGCATTCAATATAAGTACGAATGGGTATGAATGAGTGTGTGCGAGTGTGTGTGAGTGTGAGCGAAGGAAAACTGGTTACGAGCCGTGATTTCAAGTTTGTATCTTTCAGCTGTATCTTTATCTGTATGCGGGCGACTGTCAAACTTCTAAGTGCTGCGGATTCGGTTTGGTTTTCCAATTTGTTTGCGCGTTTATTTATTTCTCTGTCTCTCTGTCTGTCAGACGGTCTGTTTCTTCGTTTTCTGTTCAAGTTCAAAGCCCAACCCAGCAATAGCTCAACTCAACTCAACTCGACTCGACTCAACTCGACTCAGTTCAGTTCAGTTCAGTTGCCTTTGGCAACTACATAAATGTTTAGTTAGCTAAGGTCAGTCCGCGGCGTTGAAATTGTTTCGACTGTTTGGCGACGCCCAGGTCCAAATATTGACGCTGACGCTCTAAATAGCCCACAGAGTTGAGCGTAGCACGGAAAAACCTTCAATATACATTATATATATACATATAGAGTATCTTTCGTCTCGTCGTAGCTGACACCTTGACTTCAATTCGTTGCGTCCGAACTGCGAGCAGAGGAGCTCTTCGAGCTTAAAGTAGACTTCGCTTGGCAACCAAAATGTGACCCAATTTCGGAGCGTGGAAAGTATGCCGCATGCTTCATGTTGTCATTGATTGTAGTCTGGCCCAAAGATATTGGCCATTTAGCCATAATACTTGGCGCTTCTGCCCCTGACCCTGACTTGGCTCCTGTCTGCGGTTGCCTCAAACCAAAGACTGCCAAGGCTCTTTCAAATTGGCCAGAAAAGGCAGAATGGAATATCAGTTTATATGGCAAATCAGGAAGTTAGTAAGATATATATATGGCATATATATTGTGTAACTCCCTTTGATCGTTAAATTAAAGTAAAACCTTTTTATTATTAAGGTCAGAATGCTCAGCGGCAGCTGTAGCTGAAGCTGAAGCTTTAAGCCAGATTTTAATACTAAGCCCAAAGGGTCTCACGTTTCAGCTGGTTTCCTGTTTGGCTTAAGGCCCATCTACTGGCGGCTCTGCTCTGCTGACTCGACTCGATTCAGAGGAAGATCAAGATCAACAAACTTTGTAAATTGTAAACATGCGTTGACAACTTTCGTTTGTTGTTGTGTGTGTGTGTGTGTGTGTGTGCTTATAAACAACGACCTGGCAAGTGGCCGATAAGCGATCAAATTTACTTCAAGTACGGGTAAATATAAAAATAAACAAGTTAGCTGCAGAATAACAAACAATGACTCCCTGGACACTCAACGGTCACTGGACCCCAACGATCTTCTAGCAGATTTCCACAGAGAGAGAGAGGAGAGAGAGAGAGAGAGAGAGAGAGAGACCCGGAGCCTTTGTTTCTTCTTCGGAAATCTATGTAGATATTTATAGCATCTGGAAATGAGTTCAATGGCTCGTGCTCTGAGCTCTGACTTTGCTCTTTCATTCGCCACGATTACGCCCACATCCCGATTGTGATTGTCGCGTCCATTACCCTTCCTCTCTCCTCTCTTCTCTTCCCTTCCCCTCTCTCTATCCTTCCACTCAGCTGAACTCATCTCAGTCTGCACTCAAGTCATCACATGTGCTCACCATAATTGCTCGAATTACATTCTGTAGGTAACGTGCCTGGCATAAAAAAGATACTTGCAGCGTTTTGCATAATTTATAATGGAGTTGCCCCAAATCACACCCAGAAATGCATCGCGATGACATCAGGTCTAAGAAGTCCTCGGCAATCTCAGCTTTTTAACGCCATATTTATGATATACACACGCATGTGTGTGTGTGTGTGTGAGTATTTGTGTCAAGGCTTGGGTAAACGGCGAATTACAAAAGGATCGAAGAAAACAAAAGGAGGGAGAAGAAAGAGACTGAAGAGTCACAGCTGAAAAATGTGGAAATATTTTAAGTATTATGTAAATATTTCAGATATTTTAAGACAAATTTTAAGAGCTGAATTGGGATAATAAAAATTAAAATATTCAAGCAAAATATAATTGGCGTTCTTTTTATTTATTTTTATGATACTTTAAATAATTTTATTAATTTTTAAATAATTTGATAAAAGTAATTCCTGAGTTTGAGTTTGCTTCGAATTATTTTTAGATATTTTTTTTATCGAAATATCTACGAAGATTTACTCAAATACTTAATTTTAAATTTAAATTATATTTTTCAGTTTTAATTTATATTAAAAATTGTATTGTTACTTTCAAATTTTGGTCGACTGTTAATAGTTGACATTAAATAAATAAATAAAAAAAAAGATCTGCTAGATTTCTCTTTTGGAATATATTATTTAATATATATATATTTAATAGCTTGTGATAGTTTGGATCGTGGCTTTCCTCCTGATTTCAGTTATCAGCTCTTCGTCTTCGTTTCGCATTCTAAAACTTTTAAGCACTTGCAATAATTATGAAGTTGCACTGCAATAACTGTAGAGGCAATAAATAGAAAAATAATAAAAAAATAATAAAAAAAAATAATAAAAAAAATAATAAATAAATAAATAAAAAAATAATAATCATAAATAAAAAATAATAAAAAAATTAATATAAATATTCCCAATAATTTTTAAAAATGTAAGCAAAATTTATTTGCACTTTTTTGTACCTTAAGTAGAAGTAAATAAGTTTTTTTTATTTATATTTTTATTTTAAAGTCAACTTTCAATATTGGACTAAAAATTTGAGATAAGAATATTAACAATATCTAAAAATTGTATTGTTACTTTCAAATTTTGGTCGACTGTTAATAGTTGACATTAAATAAATAAATAAAAAATAAAAAAATAAATAAATAAATAAATGAATAAATAACTAAATAAATAAATAACTAAAAAAATAAATAAATTTTACAAAGAAATTAAGAAAAAAATTAAATTAAAATATTAAATTTTAAAATTGAAGCCGCGAAAAAATTAAAATTTGAAAGAAAATCAATAAATATTAGTAAATTTCTTTGATTATATTTTAAGAAATATTTATAAATGATTTGAAATTCTTCTGGCACAATATAAAAAATATAATTAAAATTCGAAATTTCTGAAGTTTCAGGAAGGCTTTTGCCTTGGAGCATTCTGTCCTTATCCGCTCCGATCTACCCCAACCGATTATTAATCGATTTGTACATCGTGTATATACATTATATATCGTATAAGTTATCCACTCGATTGGACGTTGTTAAAGCTACAGCTAAGATCTTCACATAAGCATTTCATCTTTCAATCGGAAAGCAGATCTTATGCAGAAACAATATCGTATTATGATATGAGTCTCCCACTTGTAATACGCTGAAGCAATTTAAATAAGAAGAAACCGTTTATTTTGTTGGTTAAAGTTCAGATGAGCCCACACAACTCATTCTAACCGCAAGTGAGTCATCAGCAATGAAGGCATCAGCCAAGGACAAGTTGATTGCTCGAAGTGGAGCAGGGGCGATCGCAGGGTCCGAGTGGCACATCGCATCGCCAACATATTTCCGGCATTAATTTTGGTTTTTGTCTTATGGGGATTCGGTGCAGTTATTAGCTGCTTCCTTTGAGTTGTGCGGAGAGATGGCAAACAAAAGCGAAATAATATGTATATGAGAAGCAAGAAGCAGCTGGAGACCCTGAACTTTGTCGCCAACCCGAGTGCAGACAACTCTCAGTGGACGCAGACCGTAAGATTCTCAGATTGAGATTCAGATTTCAATTCTTTGTGGTTGCACTTCCACTTCCAGCACTTGAGTTGATTTCGCTTTTGTACTCGCTCGCAGTAAGTACATCGCCTTGAATTGTGTGACTGAACCAATGATTAAACGGATCCCCCAACCCCCTACCCCCCTGCCTCCTCCTGTCTCCGCCATCTCTTTGTATCATTGTGGTCTTCATAACGCTCCTAATGCATTAAGCGCACAAGGACCCGGGCTTCTCTGCACCCTTGAACCGTATATTGACCGCTTAATTAGACCCTGTAAGCACTGCCCTCTCCTCCTCCTACTGTGTGTCTTTCTCATCAGCAACACCAACAACAGCAACAATTGTTGTCGTCGTCGCCAACCCCTCGAAACCTCCAAAGTACAATGTCCCCTCCAATGGCTGATCGCTCGGTCTATGGCCTGCCACGCGCGTCTACATTTTTAATTGTGCGCTGCATATCATTTGATATTAAATAAGTATACATACACATACATATATGTATGTGTATATATTATATATATATATATTACGCCCAGTGGCATATGGCGCACAATGGAGCTGCTCGTAAATTAATCAGAAAGAAAAGCGATCTTCGGCGTGTCGCAGCAGCAATACCCTCGCAGCAAAAGGTTTCATTGATAAACTCAACTGTTTTATATATAAAAGATGATTATAGATATATCTAAGAAATCAAAATACTAATTAGAACATATATAAACCGATTCTGGAAGAATCTACGCCTTCTGCCTTTGAGTTAACAGAAAGAAAAGCGATCTTCGGCGTGTCGCAGCTGCAATCATCTCGCAGCAAATGGTTTCATTGATAAACACAACTGTTTTATATATAAAAGATGATTATAGATATATCTAAGAAATCAAAATACTAATTAGAACATATATAAACCGATTCTGGAAGAATCTACGCCTTCTGCCTTTGAGTTAACAGAAAGAAAAGCGATCTTCGGCGTGTCGCAGCTGCAATCATCTCGCAGCAAAAGGTTTCATTGATAAACTCAACTGGTATATAAATAAAAGATGATTATAGATATATCTAAGAAATCAAAAGACTAATCAAAACATATATTACTTGATTCAGGAAGAATCTAATCTAATCTGCCTTTGAGTATCTATAAATTATGTTTGCATCGCCAGAAACTTAGCTAAAAATTTGCACCTTCTTCTCTCTAGCAATTTATACCTTAACTTACCTTTATATATAAGTAAATATGTAAATATGTATTAGTATATATATATATATATTTAAGTTGAAGCTGTTGGAAAATGCAATAATTTCCCCTGCAAAGTGTATAAAAATCAATGCAGCTGTCTCTTGTGCGCTGCTGATTAATTTTCAAGGCAGATGATTAAACGGCGGGGAATTTATGCAAAGTTCTCGTATTGTTTGAGCTACAGCCAGGATTTGTATGTTCCCCTTAAATCGGGCTTTATGTTACCAGGGAGATAGAAAGAGACAGACAGATGGAGAGAGAGAGCTTCATGCCGTTTGATTGGCTTATTCAATGATTTATCGGTTTGTGTAAATATTTCCTAGAACCCATGCAGTTCGTTTAAATGTCAAATAGACAAGCTGTAAGCGAGCTCTGTGTGGGTGCTGGCGCGTGTATGTGTGGGTGTGCGTGTGTGTGTGTGTGGGTGTGGGTGTGTGTTGCGAACGTGCGAACGTGGGAGTGTCGAAGCTTTGAAAGTGTCCACCCAACTAATTTGATTCCCTGTTATTGCGCTGGCAAAAGCAACGACCATGCACTTGACCCTCAACAATTTGCGTCAATGTCAATGCGACACCCAAATTGGCGAGCAGCCCCCGAGGTGGGGGGTGGCTCTGGGGCTGGGCAATTACTGTATATTCTGTTGCGCCAGCACTTGCGACTGCAGCAATGACCTTGAACGCTGGGCAAAACCCGCACATACTCTTCAACAAATGACCTTTTAATGCAACGAGCACTCTCCCTCTCTCCCTCTCTCGCCTCTCTCTCTTCCTCTCATCCCTGCCTGCCTTTATAAATAAGCTTCGTGGAAAGCTCCCAGTGAAGGTCAAAATGCTACCATAATGCCACATTGCCACTGCCAGCGGCACCCAATGGGGCACATGCAACCACCGCGTGCGCAAGTTCAAGTGCCCGCCCGGCATTGGCCTTGTTGCTTCTGGCCCATCCTTTTGGCCCTGACCATGGCCGTAGCTGAGTGTGTGGGTGTGTGCCCAGGTTCGCCTTATAACGCAATTTGTTGAGCTTCTCCGATTGCCAACCAAACGACCAGCCGGCCGGCCACCCGGCTAGCTGTCAAATGTCCTTACACAATCCTTGTCCACTTTTTTATCCTCTTGTTTTGTATGCTTTCTGGCTCGAGGGACTATTTGCTGTGCCCTGTCCGAACGTCAATCGCTTTGCCAGCGCAATCTATTTGCCTATAATTGTAATTTGAGTTCTATTTATGGACGCCCTACGTCAAGCTTCAAGCACATCTTGGCCAATAATAGTTGGACCAAGACAGTTGCCAAATAGAAATAGAATCAGCTCGATTCCTGACGTCAAACGTTGCCGTTAACCTGGCAACCTGCAATTAAAGGTAAAAGACGTTAACTTCGGCCAAGTGGAAAATATCTCAGTTAACTTGAGCGTGGGCTAAGGAGTCGAGCAGCTCATAATTCTGATGGGCTTTGGGTCTGAAACAAAGTTGAGCGAGAGCGACACGTGGCTAAATGCAGCTGTGGTTGCGTCCTGACTTGGTAATAAGAACCAGCCTCAAAGTCCTCAAAGTATCGTCCTTTTGTTGACCTTTAGGTAAGACGTCCGCTGGCAATTTCAATGGGCCAAAGTTTAAGAGTGAGTGAGAGAGAGAGAGAGATGATGGCATAAAATCTGTGGAAAGTTGCTCAAAGAATCATTTAAAAATCAAATCAAAGTCACGCGCCGCAATATAATCAACAGTCGGCAGGCCCGTGTGGCGGCAACAGCAGCAGCAGCAGCAGCAGCAGCGGCAAGGAGTGACAGTGACAGGCATCAGGCATCAGACATGGGGCATGAGTCCTATAGAGAAGCTCAAGGTTAAAAGGCTGCAGGTGTGTGTTAGGGAGGAGCCAGGAGTCCAGCCGAACAATAAGCAGCTCCATGCGCTGTTAAGTATGCAAGGAAAAATAAGGGGAAAAGCGATAGAAAACTTCTGCCTCAGTCACACTCAATGGCCACGTGTGTGTGTTATTCTGTGTGTGTGTGTGTGTGTGTGTGTGGGTGAGTGTGCGCCTGGCATTGGCAATGTCATAGTCAGAAATCCTTCAGCTTTAACCTTGAACTTCATCGTTGCCAAGGCGCAGGAGAAGAGACAGGCAGAAAAGCTGTTTTTCCCCACTCTCATGCCATCTCTTTCGCGCTGTGCTTTCACGTTAACCTTGCCGGATCTCTAGTGGCAGAGAGTCCTTGAAAGTGTGCGCCTACGCCTCTCAGTATGGAAATTTTGTGCCTGCTTCTCTCTCTCTCTCTCTCTCGTTTGCACCTAAAAAACGTTGATTGACCATAAATTATAACGGCATTGTGTGAAGTCCCTGAAAGCTTAACGCCTGTGCTCTCTCTCTCTCTTTCTCTCTCTGTCTCTGGGTAAGCTTTCGCCGCTCTTCGCAGAAAGCTAGGTTGACTGTACTTTGCTCGAACTTTCGCCTTGGCATTGCACGCGCTTCAACTTTGCGCTCTTAAAGTGCCGCCCACTCCGGCGAAACGCCGCTCCGGGAAGGCCACGTAAGCCGCAAGTTTCTTGACATTTTATCCCTGCCCACAAAAAGCTCTCTCCTCTTCTCTCTGTTGCGCATTTCATTCCATGCGAAAGGTGCCTGTTACCACTATCAGAGCCCCAAGTGCGTCATCCCTATTGCTGTCGCTATCACATTACTCACCCACACACAACCCACACACACCACCCACACACCACCCACACAACACCTACTAAACGCCCACCTTTTATTCCGCACGCAAATTGAATTTGCCATACGGAGAACTGAGCAATTTTCCAGGAAATCCGCCAAATCCTGAGAAGCAAAAGGCGCGGGCTTTTGTATCATAACACAATATTTGCCGTGTTGAGTTGTCGAACCAATCCATGCCACACGTTGCATACGCACGTGCTCAGCTTGCCACAAACAGCCGAAAGAACATGCCACAACCTGTGCGTTTTCTTAATGCGCAATTTGTTGAGCGTCTCGTAAATATTTTCCAGTCCTTTCGCCGTACCGTTAAAGGACACCAAGGTTACATTTTTATGTGTGTGCGGCACTTTTGTGAATGAAGCGTCGAAGCTACGTTGAACTTGCCCCCAACTGCGGCAACTTGCCCAATAAACTTCACACAGGCCTAGGTCGGAGCAGGTTGCTTTACGAGGCGTCGCTATTTATGGCCCCCATAGTTGTCCTTGATGTGCTCCTTTGTTAGTTTGTGTTTGCCTCCTGTAATTGCTGCCAGGCCAAAGTGTCACGCAATGTACAGAGCTTGCGAGTATCCTTGGGAATCCTTAGCTGATTAACAGAATTAGCCATTATCCTGACATATGAAACGTTGTTTCCTAATCAAACAGAAACCATAACAAAGCAGATCTTATCGTTATTTTGGGAGTTTGCAAGTTTTAATCCTGGAAATCGTATACTTAATATCGATTCAATGTCAAGTGTGCTTGCCCTCAACTTATTCCCCAATTTCCTCATGACTCCGTGTCCTTCTCTGTGTGTGTGAAGCAGAAAGTCACCCTTGAAATTTATATTGTATATATATTTGGGGAGAATTTTCCTTTGAATTAGCTTCCCAGCTTCCGATGCCAAAGCTTCCGGCAGAACAAAAACGCCAGCCCCCACGCAATCCCCTGGCAACACCCTGGCGAACGCTCTGTGCAGTCCTACCCCACGACTCTCACTTCCAACACGTGTCCGGAGCAATGGTGTGGCATGGAATTATTTGGAACGGGTCCGGGCTCTTAGCTTAGCCGGGCCGGGCCATTGGCTGGGGTTGCTCCATTGCTCCATTGCTTCATTGCTCCATTGGATGCGCAGTTGATTTCGGAGCTTTGCCTTCTGTTTTGTTGCTGCTGTTGCTGCAAAACTTCAAGGTTAACTTCCGGTTGTCACTTGCCTCCCTTGCGCAACATTAGCCAACTTGTGCGGGCTGCCAAAACAAACCCAAACCCATGCTGAAAGGGACGCCATATTGTTTTAACTGACATTATGTAATCCTAGTTCAAGTTTCCTAGTCCTAAGTGCCTAAGTATGGGCGGTAACGCTTCGCGGGTTCGTTAAACTCGCTGCTGCTATAAATCTTGCCCCTGCCAGGACCCTCGTTCATGTCACATAAATAAGTATATATTTGTATGTATGTGTGTGTGTGTGGGTGTACGTTTGTATGTATATACAAATACGACACGCTAGCATTACGATATGCTTGAGGTCAATGTCTGGACTGTCCTCACTTCCGCTTTAAGTTCGCCAAACTCTTCTCCTCCCACAGCTTATCGCTGATGACGACGATTATTTTTACTCAGTTGCTTTCCACTTTTATATATATATATTGTATATAATATATATCTGGTATATAAATGCCATTAAATTGATGAATTTGAATTTCAGCTCAGTTACATGAAGTGCTCGCTGATGCGTAGTTTCTAGCGTTTTTACGTGGGTAAACGAATCGTTTTTGTGGCCTGGTAGCACATGATTGGGTCATGACCTTTTGAATACTTGAGCAGCAGGACAACACGCATAAGTATATATATTATTGCTGTGGGTAAACATAAAATTGAATCTGTAGCTTAATCAGTTTTGATAGCGCATTCTTCTTGCGGTTTCCCTCTCGAAGCTTAGGCAAAAATTCTAATGAAATTAAAATCCAAGTGACCCACTTTGAGTGGAGGCACATTCACATATCAAGACCAGATTTCTCACGCTTCGCAGTGCGATAAGGTTCCACTCGGAGTTGAAACTCATAATACATGATTCTTGGAAAATCGCCACACATGTGCCGCATGCTACAGCAACAAGAAAATGTTTGTTCAAATTTATATTTATAATTGTTGCTTTGTGGACAAGAATTGATGTCACAGCCATAAAGCGCCAACTTCTTCTTTTTCTCTTTCTTTTTCGTTTTTTATAATTATCTTTATGTAATTTTATTGTCAGCATTAGCTGAGTTCAGTTGCCCGAGTCAATTTCAAGGTTTCAGCAATTATTCAATATATCGCTTTGAGTCCGAGTCCTAGAATGTGCTAACATCGACGGGTTTCGATGTCGTTGCGGTTTCCTGGAACGCTCCCCGGCTCAGAATGTAAACACAGCCACAAAGTAGAGCGGCAAATTTTCCACGTTTCCATTGCATGACGACATTTCAAGTTCACTGAATCGCTAGGTACCCGGCACTCGGTGGGGTCGCTCTGGGTTGGGGTTGGGGTTGGGGCTGCGGCCAATGACCAATGTCCGTCATGGAGACAATTGCGCCGTTGATGACGCACTCGAAACTGCTGAGACCCGCACATAACCCGCGACTGGACCCGGAAAGGAGAGACGCGGGCTTTGACACAATTAAAAGAGGTACGAGCCGAGGGGAAGGGCGGCTTACAAGTGGTCATTGATTGCGCGGTCACTTCGACAACGCTTGACTTAACTCACACTCACATTCACACTCACATTCACATTCACATTCGATTCGAAGCGTCAGCACTTGCTGTAAATATTTAGCAAAGATTATTTAAGTCGGCCCGTACATAAAATTTGTCATATCGCTTCTCAACTCTGACCTTTGCTCTAATACTCTGCGGAGCCCAGCTGTAGGGACTCCGTCGTGTTTTGTTTATTTTTGGCTGCGGCCTGACATTGAAATTTCAAGTGCTATCGAACTGCTTTAATGCCCTGCACTTTGTATAGTTCAACGAGAGAAACTCAACGGAAAATGCAATTCAAAAGAAAAATCTTTGCATAAATAATACTTTGTATTCAGCTTGATGGTCGATCGTATATATAAAATCCTTCAATTCCTAGAAAAATGTCCCACATATTGGTCGAGCATATAAACAAAAGAATATATATAGATATAAAGTCCTTCATTATACACTTTACTTACTTTTAATATATATTTTCAATTGAAATTTCGTTGGGACCTGCCCTTTGCCAGCTAATTAAAATATTCGCTGGTGACACATGCTGTAGACTTGTGAGAATGTTCCATGAGGTTGTGTAACATGTATATGCTATATACTACTACTATATATATATATATATATATAGGTTAAGCCCCTGGCTCTGCTGTGTATAATACAGTGTTAAATCGCCGAGGTTTTCCTCAATGTCGTTAAAAATCTGCTTTGTGTTTCATGTTCTGCTTTCAATCAGTCGTGCGTTCATTATCTTTACCAAAACGCACAAGTTTTGTTAATAACTTTTTAAATTCATAAAGAACTTATCATTTATATAATTATTTTATTTTTTACATATTTATTTACAATTAATTTTACTATTTTATATTATTTATATTATTTTATATAATTTATTAATATTATTTTTTATTTTAAATTAAAAAGTTGTCATGAAAAGAGTTAAATATTTCACATAATTAATATGCAGTTTATTTTATTTATATTTTATTATTAATATTTAGATTAACTAAAATAATTTTGTATAAAAAAATAAATAAATTTCACATTATTTATAAGCAATTTAATTTATTTATATTTAATTATGCAGCTCTCGTCCTTACTTAATCGTTTCCATATTGGCGCTTGTTACTAAATAAATAAATGAATAAATATAATTAATTTAAATATATAATTTCAATCATAAGAAAACATCTGCTTAGCTTCGTATAATTAATTTAAATACATTTTATATTTTAATAAATATGATTTTAATTATAAAACAGCTGTTGAGTTGCGTTTTTCAATAAACTCACTCGCACATTCACTCTATAAATTCTTATAATTGAACTGAAAGCTGAAAGGACACAGACACAGGATAAACTCTGTTCACAAGAAATCCGCTTTGAGGGCTTTCAATATCTTTCAGGCAGTTTTATCCTAGTGTAACTTAAGCTCAGCTCTTAATCCTTGCTGCTGTTTGCGGCACCTTTGGGTGCAGCTGTTGTTATTCGTGTTGGTTCAGTGAGCAGATGACATTTGATATTGTGGTAACTTTATTATGTGCTCGTCTTAGTGTCTGCTTTCGTGCGGAGAGACGTCGATTTGAGAGCAGGGCCAAAAGAAAGTTACGATTTAAGGTATTGGGCTCATGCGTCTTGGCCGAATCAGCTACTCGTAAAACTGTGAAAACTCTTTCATAGAAAATTATACGAACGTCAATAATGATCATAAAAACAAACCTAACTCCAACTTTAACTCCGAGTGACCTTAATATCCAAACAACATTCAAATCTCTTGCTCCGCGTTCAACTCTCACTTTTGCCGATCGCTGAGGGCTCATTCGAAGTCTTTTGGGGTTCGTCTCTCGCTTTTTGTGGTGAAAATAATTCAAATTCAAGCTTTAATGCAGGGTTCAACAAACTCGGCTGAACTTAATTCGGAGCAATGACACTCGCACTGCTGCCTGCCTCCCAGCTCTACTCGATTGTCGATTGTCCATTGTCGATTGTCGCAAATCGTTCATGCATTATGATTATATAGTGTGTGGACAAGTTATATAGACAGCACTTTCTTTAAGACACAAAAAATGAAGGCGCTACCTGCAATAGCCTACAAAATATCTTCTCATATAATTAACAGTTCGCTGCGAACACTTCAACACTTAAACATATATGTAATATCTGTACTCTATGGAAACACTCGCAAATACAGAACTAACCAGTCTTGCATACATTTGTTTTTCAATTATACGCAATTCTGAGCTATCGCCCGGGCTTTGATAGTTCTATACCCCGTGCACATTAAAAATGCGTGGGGAGGCTCGTATTACTCCCACTCGATTTATCTTTATTATATATTTATATTTATGTGCATATAAATTTATATATTGCAATTAATATATAAATAATAATTTCTATATATTCTGTGGTCGAGTTTTAATTGAATAAATCAATAAAATTAAATAAAATACTGCAAGTAAATCAATAAAATGAATATAAATAAAATTAGATATTCATAAATTATATGAAATAACTAAATAAATAAAATGATAATAAAATCTAAATAAAATAAATAAAAAATAAATAACATAATAATGAAAAAAAATATATAAAAATAGAGTAATAAAATTACAATACATAAATAAATAAAATAATAAAAATAAATAAAATTATATTAATAAATAAAATTAGGTTAATAAATTAAATTAAATAAATAAATAAATAAAATAAAATTAAGTGTAATAAATAAATAAAATGATAATAATAAATAAATAAAATAATAATGAAAAATAAATAAAAAAAATATAAAAAAATAAAGTAATAAAATAACAATACATATTTAAATAAAATAATAAAAATAAACAAAATTGGGTTAATAAATTAAATTAAATAAATAAATAAATTAAATAAAATTCAGTGTAATAAATAAATAAAATTATAATAAAAAATAAATAAAATAATAATGAAAAAAAATAATAAAATTACATAAATAAATAAAATAATATTAACAAATAAAATTAGGTTAATAAATTAAATTAAATAAATAAAATAAAATTAAGTGCAATAAATAAATAAAATGATAAAAAATAAATAAATAAAATGATAATAAAAATAAATAAAATAATAATAAAAAGTAAATAAAATAATATTGAAAAAAGTAATAAAATTACAATAAATAAAATAATATTAATAAATAAAATTAGGTAAATTAAATAAATAAATAAAATACGATTAATAAAAAAATTAAAAAAAAACAATTAAATAAATAAATTTAATGAAATTATATATTGAAATGAAATAAGAAAAATAAATAAATAATATTATATAATAAATAACATTTAATAAATCAAATAAACAAATACATAAAATACAATAAATAATTAAATTGAAGCAAAAGAAGTCCTCTTCAATAAGAAATTTCATTTTAACACAACTGATCAGGTCAACATATATACGAACGGACTTATATACTGTCCGTTCTTTCAGTTCTTTCTTTCAGTTATTTTGCTCTCTCCCAAAAATTCATTGGATGAAATTATAATCGGATTTCTGAGAAATATTTCATTGGCTTTATATGACATTATCTAAAGAAATTATCACAGCGATCAATTAATTAACACCAAAGTTATACAACAAATTATTGTATGCAGTATAATAGGAGGCTAGCAGTGCTGCTTGAAGCGCGTGTATGTAGAGTATCTGATAGTTCATGGTACATTCTGAGCCGTGTACTTTCTTTTTCTGATTACTTTCATGTGTGTTTGTGTGTATCTCTGCCGTTTTTCGTCGTATTCGAGGCAGTTCGGGGCTTTGTTCGATACATGTTATAGTTGTTATATCTGATAGGGTAATTGATGCCTGGCTACAGAAACAGCTAAAAGAGTTAAACTTCAAATGTTTGCTCGTGGCCAAAAAGAAAGTGTTGAACTTTCGTGGCCTGCAGTCCAAATTGAACGTCTCAATTTTGGTGATTTTTTATTTATTGTAGCGTAAGTCTTAAATGGAAAAGTCTTGTAGATCAACAATAATTTCTTTTCGAGGCGTGTACTAAAACGAAAGCTCATTGCCTCTGACTATTATGCACACTATAAAGAAACATTTGCAACCAGATTTAAACGGCATATAAAATCAGTTAACAGACAGTTGACCTTCTTTCAGACTCTCTTTGCCGATTCTATGACCGTCTGACCCAACTTTCAGCATAAATCGTACACCGAAGGCCATTAAAAATTAAAATCACCGGCTGCAACATTCAAGAGCATCGAGAGCATTGCACATTGGGCAACAGGATGTCGACGTCTTCATTTCCGCAACGTGTCTCCGTCTGCAGTTTTTATGTGCCTCATTCGAGGGATCCCTTGCCGCAAGTGGCATGACATTGCCTCTGGGCTAGGTACAGGCTCAACAGAGGCTCAAAAGCAGTTGCAACCTTTTGTATTTCATTTTATTTTATGCAAGCGCATAAAAACTCACTTTAAATGCTTCTCTTGGCCAGCTTGATGTGTCATTGGAGTTTCTGTGTCAGCTTGCCAACATCAGTGAAAGTCGCGACACAAGGTGCAATGCAGCATTTAGATGCTTTGGAATAATAAAAAACATAATTTATATTACTAAATGTTTCTGTAGAACAAACTCTGGCACCCAGACTTAGTTTCTATAAGTAATTATAAAGTTTACAGATTCTGGCAGTAGAGGATATCAAAGATTGTAGTTGAAGTTTTGTAAAAAGTCTTAAAGATTTATGTAGTATATATATTTATTATATTATATTTTTATGTATTATATTTTTAGCTTATCTCAAGACATTTTTGACAGTCTTTTGATTAAAATGTCCAAAAAATATGCTTTCATTCATATACTTAAACTTACGTCAAAGCTATCAAAGATCTCTCGGAATGAGGTCAACTTCAGACTTGAGACTTGCAGATTCCATTTTTATATATTTATATATAAATTTATTATTTATTAATAATTTTTATAAATTGTTTTATGATTGATAGTTGCACTTTGTAATTGGCTAATGAGATGTTGGTTTGTCATGCTGATGGGAGAATTTGTAGAGATTTCTTTCTAGTTTGGTCTTGGCCTGAACTTGTGGTCAACATTTATTGGCTTGCAGAAAAGAAATGAATGAGAGAGGAGATAGAGAAGAAGAAGAAAATAGAAGAAGAAAAAAACAGTATCATTGTAAAAAGTGAAACCGTTGACAAACGAAATTGAATAGCAAAAGAAATTTGAAGAATTGTTGGCAATACAAAGCAAAATGACAACAACAAAACAAAAAATTGTTAAAAATAGTTATAATAAAAATAAAAGATATAAAAACAAGCAACATGGGCTAGAAACAAATACACTTTCGCTTTTGCTTTCAATTTCATTTCATTTTAAATGTGTTTAACCGTTACCCATTTACTTCTGTTTCCCTTGCTGCAAGACGGTTGCGCATGCGCGGCACGAGCTCTCGGCTGATCGTCGTCGTCGTCGTCGCAGCTCGGAACGGGATTGGATACTACGAGTAGCACTACGGAATATGGAATTGTGGATGATGGGTAATTGACGTTGATTGAGGCGTTGGGTCTTTGTTTCTTCTTCTTGTTGTTGTTGTTTTTTTGCCATGTAATTTGCAGCGCGAAACGCTCAACGGGGCATTGAACTTCAGCTAAAAGCAAACTCAGACTCGCCTCAAAGAAAATAACAGTAGCTGGTGGTTACATTTCACTTACTTTTCTTTTAGAAGGTTTATTGAGCTTACATAGGATTAGATTTTCAATTAACATTTCCAGTCCAAAATAGCAGGTCTTGTACTCGATTTGAACCCAGCCACCCAAGATTCAAACCCTTCAAACTTTTTATAAGCTGATC
The DNA here is from genome assembly GCA_035045065.1 of Hirtodrosophila trivittata. Classification (NCBI taxonomy): domain Eukaryota; kingdom Metazoa; phylum Arthropoda; class Insecta; order Diptera; family Drosophilidae; genus Hirtodrosophila; species Hirtodrosophila trivittata. The sequence continues at coordinate 6,353,820 of JAWNNK010000066.1, read as the reverse complement.
TGTATCATAGTTAGAAATGGTAAGGATAATAGTTGGGGGATAAGGACATAAACGGGATATATAAGTACTAGAGTAGGTTTGAATATAAGTTCTCTTTAAGTTCACTTTAAGTTCAGTTTAAGTTCAGTTTAAGCTCTGTTTAAGTTCTGTTAAAGTTCTGTTTAAGTTCTGTTTAAGTTCTGTTTAGCTCTATAAATTTGATCAGCAACTTCTTTAACCATTCTCTTCCCGACTTGGGATATATAGTACATACTATAAAGAGTAGCTTTGAAAGAAGTTATCTTTATGTTCTGTTTAAGTTCAGTTTAAGTTCTCTGTAAGTAATGTTTAAGTTCAGTTGAAGTTCAGTTCAAGTCCTGTTTAAGTTCTCTTTAAGTTATGTTAAGGTTCTGTTTATGACCAGTTTAAGTTCTGTTTACTTCTATAAATTTGATCAGCAACTTCTTTAACCATTCTCTAACCAACTCTTAATCGTTGGAGAGATAAGTACATGAAATTGTATATATATATATATATATATATATATATACTATAAAGAGTAGCTTTGGAATAAGTTATCTTTAAGTTCAGTTTAAGTTCTGCCTAACTTCTGTTTAAGCTCTATTTATTTCCTGTTTAAGTTCAGTTTAATTTATGTTTAAGTTCTGTCTAAGTTGGGATTAAGTCCTGTTAAAGATCTGTTTCAGTTCTGTCTAAGCTTAGTTTAAGTTCTCTTTAAATTCTGCTAAAATGCTCTCTAAGTTCTGTTTAAGTTGTGTCTAACTTCGATTCAAATGCTGCTTAGTTTAATATATATTCTGAGCAATTTCTTTAACCATTCTCTCTATTTCCACCCGTTTAGGCCTATTTAGTTTATTTCATATCAATAGTTTATTTTAAGTATTTCTTTAAGTTAAAACAGTTCGCAAGTTTGTTAAACTTGTCGAAAATTGTTGCATGTTCATGAAAAACGTTTCAATGTTTGAGGTTAATTCGCATAATTCATTGCAAAGACCCTCAACGGCAATTATGAGGTTATTTATACGTCGTCGGCCTCCTCTGCTGCCTCTGTTATATATATATACAAACTATACATACATATATATATATATATAGTTGTTGTTACTCCAGCAGTGAGCTTGGCTCATGGCACTGGAACCGCGCTTAGGGCAGGGACAGGTGCGGGTGTTTGCATTAACAACAAGCGACAAAAAAAAACAAAAAAATAAAACCAAATAATAATAAAAATACAAAAAAAATACAAAAAAAACGACACTTGCTAATTGTCTCTGACCTTTTTTGGCATATTTCAGTGGCGAGGCTTTTTGGCCGTCGTGCACGCCGAGCGCATAAAATTGCCGCCAAATCAGCGAGTGGCCTAAAGCTAAAAGCCAAAAAGTAAATACCGAAAACTGAAAACTGAAAAGCAAAAGCTGAAAAGTGAAGCCGAGCGACGCGAGTTCCAATTGCTGCTCGAACTTCCAAGTCCAAGTCCAGTTTTGGAGACGGAAACCAAGAGTTGGCTGTTAATTGGGTTAGACGTCGGCGCTTTCATTTCGACGTCGTCATTTTGCTGGTTCATTGACATTTAAGTAACTTACTTGGGCTACAGTAGTACTCAACCTCCAACCCACCCCACCAACCCCCTGCCAACCTAGACCTCTGGGTGCAGACTCTCCGCGTGCTTCAGCTGCATGTGGAAAAGAAAGTCAAATTGTAAAATTTGTTGCCGCTGTCTTTGGTTCCGCTCCAGTTACGCGCGTCGAGGCCAGTTGCTGTCGTCGTGACTATAGGAAGCACCCCCTCCTCCACTTCATCCCTGCCGACTGCAGTACCCCCTCTCTCTTCGTGAAGAGCGCCCTTTCCAGCAGCAGCAGCAGCAGCCACTTGCGTCGAGTTCAAAAACCTTTTCGAGTTTCACTTTCGCTGTCGGCAGCTGCGCCGGCGTAGCCAGCCAAGTGAAATTTTCTGCAGCTTTTATACACACACACACACACATAAGGAGCTAACAAACACATACACAAATGCATAAATCTTTTCATTTGTATACTGAACAAATTTTAAGTGCCATTCCTGGGTTATTGACATCGTTTTGGTTTGGACAACTCACGTGAGCCGCTCAATTAATATGCAGAGATTAATATGAACATGCAGGAATGCTCTAGTCAGGAGTCTGATACTAAGGGATACCCTACACCCACATCTTGATTATCCTTAAAACGTTATTCTAACAAACTTCACACAGTTATCTCAGCCTCAAGAAACAAGCTAGATTTGCTTTAACCTCAGCAAGTTGCAGTTTTAGTTTGAATTTATTCAAATATCTTTCTATGCCTCAACCTATTTCTTTTCGGTGCTTTCTTTAAGATTTATATTCATATCTTCATATAAGAAAAATAGACAGAAAGAGCTAAGACAAATCAGCTATTGACTTTGATTAAGCAGAGATAAAGTTTTTCGGTTTGCGATTGTTATGAAACTTTCAACAAATTGTAAAGATAAAGATAAAGATTGGTGCTATAAGGTTAAAGATGAGCTTATAAATCGTTTTTATTAATTTAAGGTAGCGTTGGAAAGGGGAAGGGGGAAAGGAGGGGAGTTTCTTATATTTAAATAGAACTTGTCTTATAACAAACAAATAGAGAGACTTGGAGAAAATTTGCAGCTCATTTTTAACTTCTTTTATAGGTTAAGTATACATAATATATAAAACGTATCTATAGTTTTCTTTATTGCAGATCTTTAGAGTTTTTAGATTAAGTTGGATATATAAAAGAAACTAATCTACAGATAATTTATATCTTTAACATTTGAGAGCTGAGACTGAAAAACAGAATTGGTTTCATGGAATTTTCTATTTATGTTTCTCAGAATTGAATTTAATTAACTAGTACATATAGTCAGCTACTAGTCTAGATAAATTAAGTATATATCAAATTCTCATGCTGAACTAAGCTAAAAGCAATCAGCAGCTTTAAATATATATATATATATATATATATAATATCAGCTACTATTACGGAGTTCATCTGAACGAGTTCTTTATGTATATTCTGTCAGAAGGAAATGTCAATTAAATTAATTAAAATGAAATGTTGGAATCTCAGATGATCTCTTTACGATATTGATAAAAATGCTTCACTAGAGAATAAAATGTTAATTCTAATGATGAAATATATAGAATATATGGACTTTGCAATGTCAGTCCATTAATCAGATTGTATAACTAACGAACCAAAAGCTGTTGAACGACACGAAATAAAAATCAATTTGTTTCTGCAAGACTTTGTGCACCGTTTGGTATCTGAAATTCTGGTCAAGAACAATGCGTATTGGAAATAAAGTTTATTTTTATTATTGATTTCAATTGATGCGCTTGACATAAAAAGTAATACGGCAATCGCATTGTACTATTTATTTAAACATTGCCTTGGTTAAGGATTGCTCAGCGTAGTCGCTACAAAGTAAAATAGGTTCAGTTTGGTTAGTCTTATTATCATATATATTTTCGGTTATTTATTTTTAGATATTTTACTTGAACTTTGACTTAAAACAGAATTATTTATAAACTACTCGAGGTGCTGCAAACTTATTTAAAATAGGTAAGAAATCTTATACTTAACTAAACAAGCAACGGGAGGTAGGTTCTATCATAGAAGGGAACATTTATATAAGGATATATTCAAATAGTACCAATAATTCAGTCAAATTAAGTACACGAACTAACAAATCTTAGAGATTATAGAAGCTTAAGATACCTATCTATTGTAACTATTCCAACAAACTAATTTAAATGCAAATTAAGTTACTTTTCGATGCTAAACAGCAGTTTTTGATTGATCATTTGCAAAAATTGAGAACTCAGTTTAGGGGGTATCTCTGGCCTGGGTTAAGGGTATCTTGTAGTCGAGTCAAATTCAAATTGGAGCAAATTCTTAATTGCTTTGTATTTTAATTTTAATTTATATTTTTATTTTTATTTTTATTTCATTTTCAATGTTTGCCCGTATTGAAATTGGGTCACTTGCAAAAGTCGCGTGCTCGCTGCGATTTTCAGGGGCGTTAATAAAACGCCTCAGTGTCGCGTCTAAAACGCGCGCGACTTTGGCCGCTTGCTGCTTTGAACTTTGCGCGTTTTTGTTGCTCGTATTTTGCATTATTGTTGCTGTTGTTGTTGTTTTCTGTGTAATTCATGTTCATTGTGTCTTCTCTTTATATTTTTTTTAGTTGTTTTCTGTGTGTAGTATTTTTTTTTAATTTTATTGTTGATTTGCCCCGTTGTACAGCCTACTTTGCCTTTGGCCCCATTGGGCTGACAAATTTCTCCACCATTTCACCGACGCGACGCATTTCAGTGTTGTTTTGTTTGCTGTTGTTGCAAAAGTCCGTTGACTTTCGTTTTCATAAGCGAAAGTGTACTCCATTTATTTTAAATTTAAAGTTTTTTTTTCTCTCTCTTTATTTCTCGTAGTTTTGTTGCATTTCTTTAACCCGATAGCGACTGAAACGGGTTTTCAGCTTGCTTTCTGGGTCAACGAAAAGTGTGTGGAAAGTGTTTCTTGTTGATTTTTTCCCCCCTTTTGTTTCTTCTCTTTTTTTTGTGTGTGTTTTTGTTTTTGTAGTTTTTGTAGTTTTTTTGGTAGTCCCCATATGGAAATGATTGAGCTGCACTCAGCGGTGCCCAAAAAACACGAGTGTCAATTATTTGATTTTAAACATTTAATTATTAGAGACCTCAGAAATGAGTTGAGTGAACTTTACAACACACAAAACGAGAGAAATTTCGAGATATCAAAACCAAAGAAAGTGAATTTCAAAATTAGGTCGCTCAGTGGCCCCTCTCAACTTTTGTTACTGAATTCGTAGTTTAACTGAATTGCTGGCGTTTAAAGTCGCTTGTTATTGTCGCTGTTGCTATTGTTGTTATTTCTTGGTAGTTGCCAGTGGTTAATGGTTAATGGTTAATGCTTAACGGTGGTAATGAGTATTGCCAACTAAAAGTGAAATTACTATATAGTATATTAATGTGAGTATCCAGAAAACCGTACAAGATCAATTTCTGAGCATGGCCACAGAATTATCAAAAAGAGAAAGATAGAGGGCCCTTTATGTTAACAAAAAGTGTTGTAGACTGGGCTGATTATCAGGATACCATAATCTTATATGAGATTAACAATTTTACTCTAGTTAACTAATATATGTTTATTCTATCACTTGGAATATCGCAGCTTTTATACCCATTAGAACAGCATTCAATATAGTCTTCATCTTCTTTAAGGCTTCCTCTGAAGTGGCTGTCAATGATATCTTCAGCTTAAAACAGGATAAGACAGAGGTTCTCCCCTTCCTTTGCTGCTGTATTCGAGTTTTATATGCCATCTCTCCAGATTGAAGCTCTCATTTACAGCTAATTGAGCTGATTATGGCTCAGCGCTAGCTTTCCATGTCTACTCATTATTTTTTATTTTATTTTAAGTGAATTTCTAAAATAAAAATATCAAATAAATCGCCTCTGTAAGGGGTGATAGACCTTCAAAAAGTGTCCATCTAAGCACATTATAATGAACTTCCAGAAAACTTAAAAAAAAAGCGAAAGAAGTAAAACAACAATAATAAAACCTGGAGCTGTAAACATAAAAATATGCTATCAGCTTATCAATTCATGCAAAGGCTGCAAAAAGCTGAATCTGCGAAATGTTTCTCTTTATTATAATTATTACTCGAGTACCCTGGGATCGTTAAAATTGGCAAAGGGTATATTGTAGCTGTGTGAGGTTTGTCACGCTATGAATGATAATATATATGATATATAATTGATATAATAACCGAATCGATCAAATGCGTTTTTATACCCTTTTGTCGATCGCAGATACTATGAGCTGGCTTCCACTATATATAAAATATCATATCAAGTTTTTTGAATATTTCACAGCTTATTCCATACAAAAAATTAACTTTAATGCAAATTTTATAAATAATATTATGGATTCCTATTGCCTGTCTTTATATATAAATATACTGTCGATAGTCGCAGGAATCAAAACATATTCAAGAAGAGTTTGTTAAGTTCAGCTAGACTGATATTATACATCTTTATGCAGGCTATATTTTTGTAGGGTATCTCATAGTTAAGCGATTTGGTGTAATTTTTTATATATACTTTCTATGTGACGCAGTTAACAAAGTAAAGCCCGAAGAGACAACGTACCGAATATAATATATTTTTGTTGTTAATCAGCAGCTTTTGAGACAGGATAAATACAGCCTTGAAGTGTGGGTAAGTAAATTGTGAGTGTTGGAAAGAGGCGAATAGACAGTGCACAGTGGGAATTTAATGAGCTAAAAGGCAAAGCGAGAGACAGAAAAGAGAGAGAGAGAGAGAGAATGAGAGAGGGAGGTTGAGTAGGATCAAAGAGTTTATTGTCTATGCTGATTGATGAGGTATACGCACAGGTCTAAAGGTTTTCATTTTCATTCGGCTGTCATTAGGCATACTTGTATTTTATGAGCCCAACATAAACATAAAAGCCGGAGCTATGAGCTATGAGCTATGAGCTGGGCCAAACTGATTGAATTGCTTGGCGGGTATTCGTTTTGTTGTTGCTGCATATAATCATAGAATAACCTTCGACTTATTTTTGGTTAACTTTATGGAACTTTATGCAGAGCCGCCCCCCATTAGGTCGCCATACATAATTGCTGGCGTATGCGGCGTATACGTGACGAGCTCCTTTAGCCTACAACATCCTTGGCACCATTCTATGGCCACAAAAAATATTATTAACCCAACGAAGTTGTCTACTAACTCTCCCAAACACAGTCAACATCCTGCGAGTTGGCCTCAATTTTGTAAAGCTCTGCTTTATGTGGCCATAAAATTGAGCTTATGAGCTTTCTATTTACATTTCATTGCAGATTTTATGCGTGAATTGAGGCCACTACAGAGCAGCGGAGATATGGCTAGAACAACCCAAAAGTAGACTGGGAACAGTCCTTAATAATAACTAAGTCCCTGCAGCCCAGCACATGTATCGTTTGGATTATCCTTGAAAGCAATCGCTGCCCTTGGTAAACACCTTAAGCATATGAGGCGCAAGGAATTTTTACTGAGCTGGATTCATTTTTTCATCTTTTTATTGCTCAAATATATTTTTATTATAAACTGTTAATATTTTCAAAAGTTTTCACCTTAGTTTTTGATATATTTAAAAAAATTCTATGCATATTTTTATCATTTTTTTAATGATCATTGATAGATATTATTGGAGAGGAAGTTTTATCTATCGTTCTATCAAATAAATTTCAAATAAACAAAAAATATATTATTTAATATATTAATAACAAGAAATATAAGAAAAAATGTATATAAAAAAATAAAAAATATATATATAAAGAATTTAATTAAACTAGATTCAGTTTTTCATCTTTCCATTGCTTAAATATATTTATATTATTATTAATTATATTAATGTTTTCTTTAAATTAAGACAGTTAATCCAAATGTTTTTTTTTAGTTTTTGGTATAGCTCAAAAATATTCTATTCCATATTTAATTATAAATTTATTTATTGATAGATACTAGTTTTCTCATTAAAAATTGATCAAATAAATTGAATATAAATAAAATAAAATAAAATAAATAAAAAATAAATAATAATAAATATATAAATAGAATAATAAATGAAATAAAAATAATTATTTAAATATATAAAATATATATAAAAATTCTACTTGAAAATTTTCAGATGTTCTTAAAGCTTTCTTGATTCTTCCTTCAAAAATATTCTAAGCCATATTTTATAATTGTTAAATGATTATTGAAAGAAATTACTTCAATTTTTGAATATAAATAGAAAATATAATATATAAATAAAAATAATTATTAAATAATAATATATATATAAATATAATAAAAATAATGATACATATTTATATTTTATTCGTCAATTCTGAGAAGTTTTTCATACTTTCTCGATTCTTTTCACTTGGTGTGCAAGCGCTAGGAAATCATTCGATTGCTCTGCAGATGCCTCAAGGTTATTCTCTTTTTAAAACAAGTAAATGTAAAAATATTCATAATATTCCACTAGTTTCATGGCTGACATTTGCAGCATATATTAAACTAAATTCTCAGCAGCTCTCGGCGCTGCTTCCTGTCTTCTTTGACGGAATGAAATTAAACATAGGTCCGATCAATGATGGTTTCACCCCTTTCGACCATATTTTGGGGAAGATCTTCGCCAGAAGGCAGCATCCAATTGCCAGACAATCAAGTGTGCTGATCAGCAACAGTTTGATGAAAAGTTATTCATTTTATTCACCGCACGGCCGGCAAAAGTTTGCTGCATACTGAGCAGCACTTCCTGAATTCATCGCGACTGGAAGAACCCTCTTGACATTGAGGCCTTTAAAATGTTTGCCATAGTTTGCAATGCTAAACGCGTTCAAACAAATATTGATGAAATGACGCCTTCATCTCACAAATTTTATGCGCATTTCGTTAAGGGCTGTAATCTGCCCCGTTTCCTTGACACTCGACCGTCGACCGAAGACAGGCGGCGCCGCCATTTGTCCAACGCCCATTGGCCCCCCCGCCGACTAACGACCGTCGGTGTCATTTCACAGTTATTTGTCGGTGGCAACAGTTGGTCGCCATTGCAACATTGTTCGGCCAGTCACTCGAATATGGCACAAAAGTGGAGAGACGATATCATTATCCGATTCAAGAACTCCAGCCAAGATTATGAAAGCATCAACAATCAGTCTGATATCCCTATACATATATGTATATAGTTCTCTTGGTTTCATCTTGATTCATTGTATCGCTTGTAACCTTGACAGAATTGAGAATTCCGTCCATAATATGTTTGATTTGTGAATGCGTATATGGTAAACAATATGCCACCTACACAATCTTTCTGATTCCCACTTGCCTTCGATCGATCGGCATCATCAGCATTTGTTCTTGACTCGCTGACTCGCTGAGACGCTGAGTCGTAATAGGAACCCTCTCGATCGGCATAAATATCGAGAGCAAATTTAAATATTTATGAAACGTAATGCCGCACCATTCGTTTCATTGCTGTTTCACTGCTCTGTTTATAAAAAATAAAATTAAATTTTATGCGTAATTTGATTCATTTTATCGCTTGATCGATCTTCTCAATGACTGACAGATTAAGAAACTATATTCCTCCGTAATGAAAATTACTCAAATACTTCGGCAGCGATGGACGGCGGCTACTTGAACTATTCCAAAACACGATAAACAATCATAAATCACGCACGTTTCACGCATGATTTCTCGCCGGATTATCTTAGATTCTCTATGGATCTATATACAGAGCTACTGATAGATCGAATCGGCAGATAATGCTGATTAGGAATATATATAATCGAAATAAGCGAAAAATAGTAACTTACATTTTTGTTTATATAATAAGAATTATTCTCTTGGAAACAACTTTCTTTGAATATTTTATATATAATTGCGTGGCATTATTATTATTACTAATATTATTTTTATTATTTTCTTTTGCTTTTTTGAGTTATAATTATTATTCTTAATATTTAATTATCTTATTATATATTATATATTATTATTTTAATATTTTATTATTTGTCTTATCTTATTTTTTACTATTTTATTATTTTTATATTTTATTATTTTATATTTTATATTTTTTATTATTTTTATATTTTATTATTTTATATTTTTATTATTTTTATATTTATTTATTTTTGTTATCTTTTTAATTTTTATTTTTATATTTTACTATTTCATATTTTATTTTTATTATTTTATTATTTAAATATTCTATTATTTTTATATTTAATATTTTATTATTTAAATATTCTATTATTTTTATATTTAATATTTTATTATTTGTCATTTATCATTTTAATTATTTTATTATTAGATAATTATATTATCTTATTAAATTATTAAATATTATTATTTTTATTTTTTTATTATTTTTTTTATTTTTTTATATTTTATCATTTTATAATTTTTTTTATATTTTATTTTCAATACTTTATTATTGTAATATTTATTATTTTTTTATTATTATTTTTTCTACTATTTTTATAACTTTTCTTTATTATTTTATTTATTTTAATTTATTATTATTATTTTCTTTATTATTATCATTATTATTGCTACCATTTAATAATAAATTATATTTACTATGACTATTATTATCATTACTATGATTGTTATTTGAACTTAAGGCTCCTCAGTTCCCTCTCCATTTCCAATTTGAGTAATTCCTATTCCTAGACTCAAGGTCAGACCACAAAATGGCGAGCAGTTGAGTGTTCGTCGAGCTACACACGCGAGTGTGGATGTGTGTGCGAGTACTTATATCATCGTCTGGGCCAGAAGGTGCCTCATTTGCTGACTTTGTTGAAATCTTAGACGGCTATGAGCACACACATATATATATATATATATATCTATGATATACTATATATATTTTTAAAACTCAAACTGAACTAGACTGGTCCTTGAAGTGCGCTTAAGGCGCTTTTATTGCTCGGCTTATGCCACCAAGGAAAGCTCCTAAAAGCCGCCAGTCGATCTCAGCTGCCGAGTGTCTGGTGACCATTGATAAAGTGAGAGTTCAGCTATATATATATATATATATATATATTATATTATTCTTTGCGACTTCTGGCTGAGACATCATCTCAGCTGCCTGGACCATTTAGCCAACTCGCCCACGGGGACGTCGTTAATTTATGTGTGTTAATAACGAAACCCATTTTAAATATATGCACAATATATACGAATCCCTTGTCAATTTCAGTCCTTACGATATGCCTCTTGCTGTACGATTTTCTGATTTTCATTAAACAATTAAACAAAATGTCGTCCTTTGATATTTTCGTTGAGCACTTCTTGATTAAGGTCAAGTGACAGCAAAAAATTTGAATCAAAAACTTTTTGCTTAGGCCTCGTATGTGTGTGTGTGCATTGTGTGTGTGTGTGTGTGTGTGTGTGGTGTGGCAAGGAATGGTCCCTGGCAAGGGTGGTGGCCCGCCCAGGCACCAACGCCTGCCGATTCGGCGCAATACACAAACCTCTTTGGCAATACCCTAACTAAGTGGGGTCCATTGACTAAGAGAACTTTATTGTGTCTCAGCTGAGATTTTCCTGCTTTTATCATTTGAAATCAATCAGAATTTTCCTATACGACCAACTGTCTTAGTTCTAAGAGGTGTTCCATTAGATTCTCTTATAAGAGTAGCATATTTCTATACCTTTATTTCTAGTGAAGGGTATTTCAGCTTCAGTGTGCGTCTTGTAACTGTGCGCCTTTATTTTTGCGACCAGCGCTCAACTTTGACCTTGAATGCTATCCAAAATTAGGAGTGGAAGCAGCAGCAGCGGCAGCAGCAGCAGCAGCAGAGGCAAGCTTTGGGGATGGTGGGTTAATACAATACAATTTTCGTAAAAGTTCTCTGCTCCCACTTCCAATCCAAATCCAAATCCCAATCTCACTCTCTCTGGCCCCAAGCTTCAGCTCGACAAACGTACACCAAAAACATTTTCGACGCAATTTCATTGCGCTCATGTTTGGCTTTTGTGTGCTGGGAGTATGGGCCTGGAAATGGCTTTGGGTATGGGAATAAGATGGGGAAGGGGAATAGAAATGGCAGTGGAAATGGAGCAACGGGAGGGCTAAGTAAATATTTTGTTGTTGTAATTGTGTAAATAGCAAAATGGCTCTAGGTTATTGACTCGTGAGGTTAGCGCGCGTGTATTCTGTGCGGTTGTTTGCCTTGGCACCCGACTGGCCCAGAGCCCGAAACCAGATTGGGAATAAAGAACGACCTTCTATATATCTCTATATACTGTTAAATGTTTGTAAACTTACCTGAAAGTGGGGCCAATCGTTTCTGCAGTGTCTGCCATAAGGTCGCCCGTTGCAGCTCCCACAATCTGAGCATATTCCCGAACGTCTGCCACGTGTAAATAAGCAATCAAGCATACTCCGAGCAGGCGATCCCAGCAACATTTCTGTACAAAGCGAATTTTCACGCGCTTCACATTGGGACACACACAGAGCGAACCATCGACCCATCGACCCATCGACCCATCGACTCAGCGAACCAGAGAACGACCTGACCCACCACCAGCCGTGGAGCCATGCAATGTTATTGTCAAGGACATTTCAATACAACACACGCGTAGTCGTTGCCCCCGTCACCTTGTCCTTGTCCCTCACACAATGCGCGCACACAATACGCTCTGGATGCTGCCAGGAGTCGCTTTTGACCTTTCTGAAGGAGATTGCCTGAACTGGTAAATTGTGTGCTACTTGTTGGCAACATAACCGAAAGATACTGTATCTCAAGATTGTATCTTAAACGTGAGCTATGCTCGGGTATAAGAAATTACTTAACTAGAAATTAAACAGAAAGTAAAACTGAATAAGAAAACCCACAGTTAAAATATTATCACAAAACTCAACTCAGATTTGTTAGGCAGCTTAGAGAAAGTAACGTTCGTTGAATGTATCTAAATATATATATAAAAGATACAGTTTCGATATGTCGAGGCTAGACGATTTCCCGGAATATTGACATGCATAAAGCCTGCAGCTAGTTTCAAAGGCTTTCAAGCTGCGAATTATTTGGAAATTCTATGAAAAGCCTGCCCCAAATATAAACTCAAAAGTGATATATATATATATATATATATATATATATATATATATATATATATATATATATATATATATATATATATAAACGCTAGGATTAAAGCAGAATCTGCAGCGAAGTTGTTAATAAAAAAAATGTCGTGTTTTTCTGTATTGGCAAAGCAAACAATCGAATCGAAAGTCTCTTAATGAATCTGCTTATAAAAAAAACCTTTTTCTTACACAGAATCAGACTTTTGACTCCCACAGAGCTGCATGTGTGTGTGTGTGTGTGTGTGTGTGTGTGTGTGTGTGTGTGTGGAGTGCGCGTGCCAATGTGCAAAAGCAAAACGGTAAATGCAAACAACTGCGAAAGCAATACAAACGGCAAGTGGCATGCGGCATGCGGCATGTGGCAAGTGGCAAGTGGCAAATGAAACGAGCTAACGCATCGCCCACGCGCCAACACCACGCCCCTATTCTACAGAAGAAACAGCAGCAGCAACCCCTACACACATTTTGTCAATCGCAGGCGCGTGCAACACTTGTCAATGTGACCTTGGTAAATGCCAATGCCAGCAGACAAACACCCACGGTCCACCCCCACAGCCCACCCACCATCGCACACCGCCCACAGTCCACCGCCCATCGCCCACCCGAAGCCCCATTTGCCTCGCCAACGCACGTAATTTGCGTTCTTAGCATAACTTTACGCCCAGCTTGAAGCATCCTGAGGCTTCAGGTGTGAGTCACATAATACACACCGAATTTTTAATACCTTAAGATCTCCTTTAAATTTGTACAAAGTTTAAACTTAAAACAGATCAAAGCTTTAATTTGGTTTAAGAAACGCCTCGCAACAGGCTTGAGTTGATTTTTATGATATCCTGTTGAATATGGTAAGATAAGTTGCCGAATAAACTGTTAACGAGGGATGCTAGGTTCGAATCCCAGTGTAGGCTGTGTAGAAGCTTAAGTCAATCCCATAGATTGTGTGTTGATTATCGAAGGAGACCTCTTCCTCTGTCTTAGTTTCCCCACAAACTGATTTAGGAAAACTTACGAAGGGATCTCAAGTTCGAATTCCAACTTAGGGCGTGATATCTTATAGACACCCATAAAGCATTATCTTTCATTTTCAAGATCAGCGAAGTTAGAGTCTTCTATGCGAGATGCTTCAGATTCTGAAGAGAAAAATAAAATTATATGAGCTCCATAGGTAAAAGTTCGACAAAGGTATTAAACAGACAATATACGCTATATCCCAACTTAAATAGAATATATATAAAAGCAGATATATATAGAACTAGATATAATCCTGATCCGCATCAATCTAACAGCAGAAATAGTCGCAAACCCACTTTATAAACATTTCTTAACCTAAAACTCTGACTTAAGCAGCATGATTCTAAGGCAAATATCAAATTATATACTACATGTATATAGATAGAGATACATATATATGTATGTATACATAGCAGTTATATAGGGCACATCGGTGGGTAATAGTACCATACTTACTGTACCCAACCAGCAGTAAACTGGCCCAAGAGAAAGCAGCGTTTAGCTAGAAAACTGAGTTTGCTTATGTTTCTCGTTGTATAGAGATATATCTATGAGAAGCTCCTATATATATATATATATAGTACAAAGTGTCTCCAGATCGATTTTATTCTAATATTTGTATTATGTACATAAAATTCGACTAAGCCAATCACAGTTTTTAATACCCTGCGCCCAGAACTTTCGAGTTATATTTTTCGTTTTACGACTCATTCAATTTAAGAGCCTTAAAAAGGTTTTTTCCGTTTTGTTTTCTGTTTTGTTTAAGGATGTCTAACCCAAAATTTGGCCTCGAGGGAAAAGCGAAAAGTATTTTGAGAAAAACTTTCGAAAAAATTTAAACGAAACAAAGCGAAATTTGTTGTTTTTCTTTTCGCTGAAATTGAGTATGCATCACTTTTAGTTTTTCCCAGTTTTTCCGTTGAATATCAGAACGAACAGTTTGCCCCCTCGTCGACAGCAACAACAGCAGCTGCTGCTGACGCTGTTGTTGATTCTGATATCAGCTCTGCTTTGCGTCGACGACAGCGTCGACTTTGACGCTGACGCAGACGTCGTCATCGACTGCACTGCAGTTCAAGTTCAATGTCAAGCGCATTTTGCTTTGTATTTGTTTTGAATTTGCTCGTGTGTGTGCCAGTGTGTGTGCCTGTGTGTGTGTTTGTTTTTGTTATTGTATTATTGCCCATTGAAATGTACGTACGTACGTATGAGTGTGTTGTGTGTGTGTCGCTGTGTGTGCGTTATAATATATTTACTTTATTCCAAAAACGTATAACTTTTTTTTGTTTACAGTACAATTTGTTCTCTAGAGCCGTAAAAATTCTTACCTGCTGCTTGCGTACGAGTTAAAAATATAACTCTGATTTATAACGTGTCTTGCTCTGGCATAATCCTTGTCTTAGACATCCTTAACCAAAGATAAAACTAACCCAAAAATGAATATAAAAGACGAGTTTGCCTTCAACTTTGCAGCTTTCAACGAAAGAATAAAAATTTCTATAATTTCTAATACGAACTATGAGAGAAGATGAGAAGATTAAGTTTTATGATCTAATGTTTCAGATATGTATATATATAGTATATAGGTGGTATATAGCTGGTGTATATAGTTAGTATATATAGAGTATATAGTTAGTATATAGTTAGTATAAAGCTCTCAACGAAAGAATAAAAATTTCTATAATTTCTAATACGAACTATGAGCAGAAGATTAAGTTTTATGAACTAATGGTTCAGATATATATATAGAGTATATAGCTAGTATATAGCTGGTATGTTTAGTTAGTATATATAGAGTATATAGTTAGTATATAGTAAGTATATAGTTAGTATAAAGCTTAACTGGTGCTTCGGACTCGTTTACGATATTCAAAACTGCAAAATTAATGAAGAATCTTAAACTAAACTTGCGATAGGAGCAAATCGCTAAAGGGATAAAGTAAGCCCCAGGAGAAAGGGTATATATAGGGGAAAGTGTATTCGATTAGCTTAATTAATAGTTGGACTTCAGCTGCAGAGTATGCGAGAGTGTTCATAGCTCGCATAATCGCAAGATTTGTATATAATAAATGGCCGAACATGAGTATGAAGGAAGAGCTTGTGGGCTGGGGGTACGCAGGTTGGAAGTACGCAGATTCGGTTCGCCGAGCTACGCACACGCACTCACACACACACACACACACACACACACGCACACACGCTTACGCACAATCAGAAAGTGCGTTGCGTGGGCTTTTTTTTAGCGCGTGCTCTCATCATCCGCTTCCCGGAACCGCTGCCGCTCCCCTCTCCCGCCGCCAGCTCCCAGTTGCCAGCCTACTTAGCTGGCTCGTTCAATCATCTGCCAGAGCTTTGTTAATTTCGTCTAATCAGCTAACCTTGAAACATTCCCCACCCCACCTCCTGCCCCTCCCCTCCCACTGGGCTATTTGTTCTTATTTCGCAATACACACTCAAATAGGTATTCGTATTCGTATTGTGTGGAATTTGTTGTTGTTGTGCTTTTATTTTGTTTCTTGTCGTGGAATTTGCGCACGTTGTGTGTATTAATTTATTTGAGGCTTGTTTGATTTCAAGGTGAAATACGCAAAAAAATATAAATATATATACAATATACAATATATAAATATTTATCGCTAGAAGAGCAGAAGTAAAGCATATTCTATGCTGATCGTTTTCATTCTATTATCGATTGTCTCTCTGTCTGTCTGTCATCTGCTACTACTACTATTTTTCTGTCTTGTCATTCATTACTCATACGCCATATTGTACAATTTGTTAATTTGTTGCGCCCCATCTAGTATCTCCTCTCTCTCTCTTTATATATCTGTCTGCCTTAGCTTTGACATTGACTTTGAAGATATTCAATTGAGTGCGCATCCTCTCGCTCTCTCTACCTCTATCCCTACCTCTACCTCTACCTCTTTCTCTCTCTCCCCAGTTATACACACACAGAGCTTGTATCTATACGGCGACTTGGAGCCGCTTCCCTTGCCACTTGCCCCGCTCTTTGGGCCATCCAGCTGGGCCTGCCTGGCGCTATCTGGCTGCCTGTTATCTACACGCGGCACTCACGCTCGCCAATCGTTCCACCCTCCTCCTCCCCCTCGAAGCACCCACTGCGAGCACGCTTATTTGATTATTTCGGCAAATTTATTTTGCGACATTTAACGCCCAAGGTCACGGGCAAAATTCCAAAATACACGGAGCCGGCGACATTGAAAATTATCGCCGGGCATACGACGACGACGACGACGACGACGCCAACCAGCAAGAAGAAGAAATCCCTCGGGCTATGACACATTCCCGAGGCAACAAGTAAAAAGTGATCAGCCGCCAGATACCCTGCAAAATTTAAACATATATGAGACTTCCAGGACATCTTTTTCCATTAGGAATCAGCATCTGTATCAGAAGCTTCGACACGTGCCCAGACAACAAGTAAAAGCTGCTGTGCTAGCAGATACCCTGTAATATGTGTAGAAGACTTCCAGCACAACTTTTTGGTCTCCCGATTCCCAGTTTCCTTTGCAGACAGAAAACTTGAAATAAAACACCTTTTTTTAGGTTTTTTTTATGTAATTTTTGTTGATATATTTTAAATACTTATTTTCAATATTTTATTCACATAATCCTTTCTGGTTTTTAAAACAAACTGCAATATTATTTTATTTCACAAAAAAAAAAATCTTCGTTTTTTTTTCGTGTGGAGCTATTTTTGGTATAAGTTTACCATATTCCCAGATACACTTTCTATTTATATTTATATATTTATAATTTTAATTTTATATTAATTTCTTTTTTTTTTTGTATTTTTTTTGTGTTTGTTTTTTATTTGATTCCTGCTGATTTCGCAACATTTACATACATACATCTGTACTTTGCCCGTCGTCTTTAAAAACTTTTGTTGTTGCCTCAATTCACGATTCGTGACTGATGAAAATATATATGTATGTGTGTATATATGTCTGTACATATATACTCGTGTTGTTTTCTTTCTTTTATTTTTATTTTTATTTTTATTCATGTACTTGTTCTCGTTTTGTTTGTGCCTGTTCAGTTGGGAGTTCAGCTAGGTTATGTTATAGACTTAAACTTGTAAGTTTTACGCTTAATTGTCGCAATTTCATTGTTTCAGTTACCGCTGCTGCCTCTTTCTTCTGCTCCTCCTCTGCTACTCCTCTCTCTCTCTATCCCCATCGATCGATGGCTGCACCCAACAATGCAAAGTTTTAAGTTTTTTACATATAGTTTTATAAGTTATTTCAGTTTTTCATACAATATTTGATTTTTTACTTTAAAGATTTTTTTTTTTTTTGTTTTTTTTTGCTTTTTATTCGCTTGCTAAAAATTACGGACAATTATGCACACACACACGAAAAAAAATTTGGTACACACATATCGTATGTACATATGTATATGTAAGTATATATATATATATATATATATATATAATTATTGAAGTGTGATATTCTTTATTTTTTGGTTATCCTTTAACCTTTTACTTTAACTCTTCGTAATATTCCTCTTCCCCCTCTTTCCCTCTCTTCCCTCTCTTGTCTGCATGCTTGCATAAATTTTAAAAGAATATATTCATAATATGTATGTATATGTATGTATTTGTTTTTCTTTTTCTTTTTGTTTTTCTTCATAGATTTCATAATTTTTATGCTTATTGTATTCATTTGTCAATCTTCTGCTCGAAGTGAACTTCTTTCTACTCATCGCCTGCTCTTGTCTGAGCTTCTCCCTCTCTCCCTCTCTCCCTCTCGCTTCTCGCTTCTCTTTGCGTTTGTTATTTAATTTATACTTTGATATTCATATATATGTATGTATAAGTTCATACTTACAATACAATTTGTAAAATTTTAATTTATTTTTATATTTATTTTTTGTAATTTTCAAACGCGGTAGTCAAAAAAAAGAAGAAGAAAGTAAATGAAGTAAAACCAAAGAAAATTGAAGAATTCTTACCGTTCCGCAAAAAAAGGAAAAAGAACAACTGAAAATTGGGAAAAACTTATAAGAAAGGAAATAAAAAGAAACTAAAGAGATTTTTTTTAAACAATTTTCTTTTATTAATCTGACATACAAATTTCTGCGCCGGTGTTTTTTTCTTTGTTTTTGTTTTTTTGTTGTTTTTGATTCAGTTTTTTTTTTTTTGTTGTTTTTGCTTACCAAAGAAATAGCAATTAATTAATCATAAGAATTAGAATAATTATAATAGTACTGCATAACTCTAGTATAATTAATGTAATAGTTTTTTGCTACCGCAAGTGTATACTATGCTTGAAAAAAAAAAATTTTATATATATGTATCATCATCTTTGTTTTGTTTTGTTTTGTTTTGTATTTTATTTTTTATGTAATATATTTTTTTTGTTTTTTGTATTTTTCTGCTGAGTCTCGTTTCAGCCGCTAAGTTTTTCGTTTTTCGTTTTTCTTTTGTATTTTACGCCAATTAAACATTAAATGGTTTTAAGCATATATTTCATATTTTAAATACGTTGGTTTTTACGTTTTAATTTAACATTTAACTATTTACACAACAAATATTTTTAACGTTGGGTTTTTGCTCCTAAAACTCTTAAGCATTTTTCTGTTTGATTTTCATTTTCATTTTTCATACATTAAATATGTTTGTATGTATGTGTATATATATTTTTAAGCAGTTGTTTTGTTTTTATTTTTTTGTATTATTTTTGTTTGTTTTGTTTCTCGTTTAGTTTGCTTTTAAAATTAGAAAACAATAATATTAAACGCTTAAGTTTTTATACTTTTGTAATTCAAAAAAACTGAATTTTTAACTTAAATGTAGTTGAATTTTCTTCGCATTTGTTTGTTTTCACTTAACGGAGATCGCAAAAAAAGTTCAAACCATTTGTATGCTTGTTCCTCCCTTGGGGGCGGGGGCAGGGGGGCTGGGGTCAGGGTCGGGGGCCACTTAAAAGTAATTAAAAAAAAAAAAAAATACAATAGAAAAAAAAAGTTGCAGTTTTTTCAAAAACATTTTAAAAGCAAGTAGTTGGTTGAACGCTTTGCTTGCCTACATACATATATATATGTATGTATGTATGTATGTATATATAATTAATTAATTAATTAATGTATAAATGTTATGTAATAATAGTATATTTACAACAATCGCTTAAAACTTAAAAACAATAAAAAGAAGCTTACGAAATCGGAAAGTTACAGATAAAGTATATAGAATAAAATATAGAATAGAAAAGAAAACGCGGAAAACAGTTTACAGTTTGTTTTCCCAGTGAAGAAAAGACACAATAAAATACAGAAGTAACTATTGTTGTTGCTGGTTCGAAGTTAACTGCTAAATAATCTGGTTTAAATATGCGTTTCTCGCCTTGCCCGCTTTTAATACCTTTCCACAGAAAAAGACGCAGCTGCGTCCCGATTTATATATTTAACTCTTATTGTTTTTCTTTAGCTTTTCCTTTACTTTAACTTTTACTTGTAACTTTTACTTTTACTTTTACTTGTAACTTTTACTTGTTTTTTGTTTTTGTTTTTTCTCTTTAATTAATAACTTTTAGTTTAAATATTTTAATTGCATGCATTGAAACTTTGTACACTTGCTCATTGATTTTCCTTTTCCTTTTCATTTTCCTTTTGTTTTTCTTTGTGAATTTCCTCTTTAAAGTTAAAATAATTTAATTAAATCTTTTATATTTTGTTTTTGTATTTTTTTTTGTTTTGTTTTTCTCTTTTTTCTGCTGGCTTTTCTTTCTATTTTCGGAGTTTTCTTGCCGCATCAAATTTTATTTCCTCTCATCTCATTTGTGGTGTCTGTCAATGGGGAGGGAGGTGGGGGGCCTGCTTATTAAGGAAAGTGACATACACACACACACTCGCACACACACACACACTCGCTCACACACACACACCCTCTTACCACTGGCCACCACCCCATCAGTCTCTCAGCTCTGGAAGTGCGCTTACGCCTCCAGCATGACTTTGTGCACAGCCGGCACGCCGGTGGGCGTGCTGCTGCTGCTGGTGGGCGGTGTGCCGCTGGGCGTGGCAGCTGACACTGCGCCGCTGCTGGCGGCGGTGACCGTCACATCGGCGGACAGCGATGGATATCGCTGCACAGCATTGGCAGCTGCGACCAGCGCATGCAACTTGCTCGGCGGCGGCGTCGGCGATTTCTTGGAGAGATTTAGCGGCTGAGCCGGATCAGCGATGTCCACTTGGAGCTCCAGCATGGGCGAGGGACGCGGCGGCGGCGTCACTATGCAGGTCGAGGTGGCCGTCGATGAGGAGGCGGAGTTGCTGTTGCTGCTGCTGGTTGAGTGCGGTGACTGGAAATACTGACAACTGCTGCTGGAGGACGAGCTGGATGAGGAGCTGGAGCTGGAGCTGGAGCTGCTCCCGTTGCTGTGCGGCGAGACAGACTGCTGCCGCTGCTGGCAGCTGGTGGTGGCCCAGCGCGCCTGCTGCTGGTGTTGCTGCTGCAGCTGCTGCTGCTGCTGCTGCTGCGGTGGCGGCGGCGGCGAGCTGGTGGATGGCGAGGGGCAATGGCTGCTCGGACTGCGTCCGCCGCCGGTGGTGCTGCTGGCCGCGATCGCCGGCTCACGCATCAAGTAGTTCTGTATGATGTCCGAGCGCTTCATCTGCTCAGGGGTCATGCGCGGCTCGGCCATCAGAGACTTGGCCAGAACCGAGTGCGTGCTGGCCATGGAGCCCAGCTGCTGCTGCTGCTGCTGGTGCTGGTGGTGCTGCTGCTGGTGCTGTTGCTGCTGCTGCTGGTGGTGGTGCTGCTGCTGCTGCTGGCTGGGACTGTTGCGTGTCAGATGCATGTGGAGTTGACTGGTTGCTGTGGAAGCTGCGGCCGATGGTGGCGTCTGCACCACGCTGATGTGTGCCGTATGGGGCGTGGGGCTCTGGCGCGGACTGTGGGCCGGTTGGCTGGTGGAGCTGCTGGCGTCCGCTTCGGCGGACTCGAACTCGCGATGACGCAGTGCCCGGAACTTCTTGTGCGGCTTGTAGGCCTCGTCCATCAGCGAGTTGGTGTCGTACAGCGGTGGGGCCTGCAGGACACGCTTCAGCACTGGCATATCCTCTCCGATCTGGCGCTTCAGGTTGGCGCTGCTGGAGGGCTGCGGCGAGCGGACTGGGGAGACGGAGACGCTTAGTTGGGCGACACCGGATGCGGTGGCAGCTGCCTGGGCGGCATCGCTGCAGTCGAGGGCATCATCGACGCTGGAGCGTGGGCTTGAGCAGGAGCTGCTGCCGCCGGAGCTGACCGCCTTGCATTCGTTCTTCTCGTTGCCGGACTCAATGCCGGAATCTGTGGGCGAGTCGAGCTTGCGGTAACGTGTGGCGCCCGAGGTCAGGTGATGATGCAGCTGCGGATGCTGCTGGTGGTGGCTCAACTGCTGTTGGGGCTGCGGCTGTTGCTGCTGCTGCTGCTGCTGATGGCGCACAATGGGCGTGATTGTTAATCCGTTCTGGGTGAGATGCGCGTGTGAGCCCACAATGTCCATGTCGGCGGCACCGGAGTCGCCGCTGGATCCAGAATTGGCGCGATTGCGCAGCGGGCAGCCGCCGGAGAGTGTGGCGGCCAGCAGAGGCGCCGAGCTGGCCAGAGCCGAGGGAGTGCCATGATGTGAGTGCGACTGTGGCGGCGATATAGCCTGCTGCTGGAGCTGGGTGCTGCTGGGAGCACCGTAATCAAGATCGGCCGACTCGGTGCTGGAGACGGAGCCCAAGGGGCTTTTGGCTGCCTCCACATCCATGTTGTCCCAGCTAGCGGCTGGACTCTTGCTGGATGCATCGCCCTCCTCCATGCTCCACATCTGCTGGCGCAGCAGCTCCTTGTGCTCGGTGCGGAAGACGACAAGCTTCTCGGTGTGCAGGGTGCTGAGGGTGCGCAGATCGGGCATTGTGTCGAGCAGCTTGGAGAGGAAGTCGGGCTGATCGGGACGATTCTGGGAGACGATGCACTGCAGACAGCCCTTCAGGCGGCTGTACATCTTTTCGATAAGCTCCAAATTGCGGAGACCCGGTCGATCGGGCGTTATAAGCACTATGGCGCAGAAGAGACCAATTTCGGCGTCTGTTAAGTTCATGGAGTTCATGCGCTCCGCAAAGTTGAAGGTCGAATCGACGAGGAAGCGTGCATTGGCTCCGTTCTGGATAGCGTCGCGACGCATCACCTGTCCGTTGAGGCAAATGATCGAGTTTATCGACGAGTCGAACATGCAAATTAGACGCACGAACAGCGCATCGAAGAGACCAGCCTTGAGCAGTGTGAACTTATCATCCTGGGTGAGCAACTGGAATCCGGGTATCATGCCCGCAAAGTCAATCACTCCGCGTATGACGTGCGCGAAGCGCTGTGAGAACTCCTGCTCGGACTGGAGTTCGGGTGCGGGATTAAGCGGACAGGCCTGCAATTGTGAAACAAATCGAAAATAATCGGGTTAGCTTGTGTTATCGATAGACATTTCGTTAATATTGATTTGTGGCAAGCCTCAAACTGTTGCATGCTCATCGACATTTGGCACGCGAAGGTCACCGAACCGCCTGCGCCTCGAACCTTCCCTTTTGGCAATCAATAGTCATAACTACATAACTATTAGTACTTCCGCACACCCCCACACACACACACACACACACATAGAACACACTTATACTCAATCGTTTCCTCGCTAGAAGCTTTTTTTTTTATTACAACGCAAAAGCTCAGTCAGCGTCAGCGTCGACGTCGACGTAAGCTTGCTAGTTAGCTTATAGTTCTAGGGCTCACTATCTCTTTCTCTCGCATTTACTGCCTGTTGTTTTCTTCTTTCCCTTCCTTTTGTTGTTGCTGTTCTGCTGTTTCTGGTGCTTTGTGCTTTCGTCGCCTATCGCTGACATTAACACCAAGGTCGACGAACCAGAGTTCAAGGTTCCGGGTTGTACTTCTCGTTGTTCTGTTCTGGTCTGTTCTTTTTTTTTGCCTGCGCGTGTGTCGCTTTGGGGGCTTTAGATTGTCGCTTGAGGTATAGAGGCTAGGCAGGGGGCGTGGCGTGCCGTGTCGTGTCGTGAAGGGGGCGGGCGAGCATGTAACTGATTTTGACCCTATTGCTTCTGTTGGTTTTGTCTATTCCGAGCATTGTTCATGTTATTTTGCTATTTCGCTTTCCGGGTTTAGTGTTACATGCACGCGCTAGACAATCGCGAACGTGCCAATCAGCCAACCCTCTACCGCTCCCTCTCCCTCACCCACTAACCATTTGTATTCTTGATTTTATAAAAATTATGTTTCATTTCATGTTTGTATGTCTGTATGTTCTTTATGATTCTTCTTTTGAATTTATATGATTAACCTTGAACAAATTTTGCGCCTCAAAAATGCCGGCCCGTTTAGTGTCTTCTTCTTGTTGTTGCCTTTCTTTGCCTTGCGATTGGCATTCGTCAAGTTTGGTCTTCGTCAAGTGCAAGCAAAAGGCAGAAGCAGAACAAAACCAACAACAATAGTTGTTGCCGCCGGCAACCGGCGAAACGACGAACAATAACAACAAGAACAAATTTCTTTCTATTTTCTACACCTTTTGCCGGCGCTTTGACGTCGCTGCTGCTGTCGCAGTCATTGCCGCTGTCGCTGGCGTTGTCGCTGCCAGCGTCGACGTCTCAGTTGGTGTAGGATTTGCTTCGTTTCTCGAAAATCGTTCGCAGTTTTATATAAAAATATATTTTCTGTATTTGCGTTTCATTTGCGCAAAAGCGGAAATAGTTTTGCAAAAATACTAATGAGCGTGTCTATTAAATTCTATTGATGTATGTATGTATGTCTGTATGTATATATTCTTGTATGCTTTCTTTATGACCGCACAGTGTTCTCGTTCTCCCCTTAGAATTCTCCGCCGTTGTATTTCCCGTTCTGTTTTCACTCGACATGCGCATCACAAGACCTTCAATTTAAATATTCTAGCTGCCAAAATGATTCCTAGAATTCTTGTAGCTGATAGATCCAAAAGCAATCTAAAGGCTGAACAATACTAAGGAATGTACTATATGAATATTGCTGCTATTTTTATGAGCACTAGACAACATTACGAAATGGTTGTAACAGATATCATTGACTCATATAGACAAATATCTGTACACATATATTATATACATATATACTTGATTGTATGTAAATGATAGCTAAAGGGTAACTGGAAGTCGACCAGACTCCGCATATTTGTAGTTTTTGCATATGAATGAACCTGCGCGACAAGTTTGGGAACAGAACGATCCCAATGTGTTCCCTAGTAGCTGTTCAGCTGTTCCCATCACACAGTCACACATCGAGCCCCTTCTTTCACCTTGCTTTAACGCTTCCGCCTTGTCACATTTCTCATAACTCAATAGAATTTTGCATAGAAGCCGCGTGTGTGGCGCTTCCTTATAAGCATTTCAGAATAACCACCTGACTATTAAATGAATTGCGTCGTCATCTCTCGCACTCTCATTTGCTCTCGCTCTCGCTCTCGCGATGCCTCTCTTTGGCTTTGGCTTTGGCTCTATCCCGTTCGCGAGCATTGCATAGCATATCTCTCGCGCTCGCTCGCACCATCTCATTACAAATTGCTGTTAATGATCGTTGTTGTAATTGCCATTTGTTTTGCACTCTCTCTCTCTTCGACGGCGGCGCTTGTCGCGAAAAGTGCCGTTGCCTGCTATTATTATTATTATTGTTGTTGTTGTTGTTGCTGTTGTTGTTGTCTGGTTCGGTTTGCTTCCTCATACTGATGACATTTACGAGTGTGCATGTGTGGGCGGCAGGCAGCAGCGGTGTCGATGGTGAAGGCGACAAATGCTTCGCTCTGCCCGGTTCAATTGCATATGTCTATAAATTTTTGCGTAATTTTCTTTTTTTATTCTTTCTATTATGATTATATATGTGCGTGTGTATGTGTGTATTGTTTACTCATTTTGTACATAAGTAGTTCTATATATAATAATGCTCGTATCAACCACATACACATGCGCAGAAACGCTACACACACATGCACACTCATTTCATTCATTTCAAGGTTAAAAAATAACTCGCCACAAGGTCGTCTCGCGACTCGCATGCGAGCATTCTAAGTACGTATGTGTATGTGTGTGTGTGTGTGTGTGTGTGCTTGTATTCGTGTGTGTTGATTTTACGTTGCAGACATGTGCAAATTATTCTTTTAGCAACGTCGCTGCCGCCCGCTCTCTCATCTCTAAGCACATGCTCTCGCTGTCTGATCGCTTTTTGGAAGCTCTCTTCTTTGTGTGTTGCTTACATTGTCTTCCCATTGTCTTCTGCCCTGTCTTCCACTTGAGTTATCCCCCATCCTCATCCTTGCACTTGACTTTGACAATGGGCACACGTTCCCAACTATCGCTGCTCTTGAGTCGCCTTATCGCGCACTCTATAAATCAGCTGCCTGATAATAGCTCAAAAATATGTACGAAAAAATCACAAAATAAGGAAAGAGAAAGAAGGAGAAGAGATCCAGACACCCCCTGCCCCTTCCACTCCACCTTTTAGCTTGATTTGACTTTGATTTTCTTCTCTTGCTGAAAAAATGTTTTAGATCTAATTTATTTAAGCAGCCGGCACATTTGTCTGGCTGCCTCCCTCTCTGTAAATCATCCTTTCTCTCTCACTCTTTATGGCATATGTCCATATGTATATAGAATATATATGTATGTGTTTTTTATTCATTTTATTTTTTCATTATTAATGACGCTACGCTTGACCTTGAGCTTTAGAAATGTATTTCGTTGTTGTTGTTGTTGGTTCACGTTTCTCGCTTGGCTAAACGTAAGTTTCGGTTTCCTTATCGTCCACTCTGATAATTCTCGGGGTTTTGCTATATTAGAAATTGTGACTACTACTATATAGTATACAGGCTGGCCAGTAGGAAATGAGTAACTGTAATTGCCATATTGTAATAATCGACTGGTTCTGAGCTTCAGTTAGGGAATTCCGCCGGAATTCCTACCCTTATTTAGTCGTAAGTTCTTTAACCTTCCCTTGCCCCATGTCACACATATTTATCTATGCCCATATCTATGTACATATGGCATTAACAATGACGTCAGTTGTAACCAGAAACACAAACAGCTACCTTTATGTATGCCATATGTTTGTATGTAACATAGATAAACATTGAGTCAGTCGGAGAGAATTTACGGGCCATTTATCATTTGTTTGTCTGTCAAAGCGTCAACGTCACATTGACATTGACAACTTTTAGCCAAAGTCAAAAAGGTTTTAGGGCCATCAAGAACTTGACCCCAAAGCGCGACACAACGCGTCGGTGGCCCCGGTGGTCTATGGCCATAGCTATGGCCATATCTGACCATGTCGTGGGTCTCGACTCTCCGCATAACAGAACAGAAACACACATACAGAGCGCTGTGTAGACGCGTCTACGTGCGATGCCGTTGATTTCCTGGTTTAGAATCATGCAAACAGGTTCACCTTGGCGTATGAGTAACATGCCAGTAACTAGTTTGTTGTTGTTGCTATTGATGTTGTTACTACTACTATTGTTGTTGTTGTTGTTGTTAGTTTTGTTGTTGATCTATGCATGTCAATAAATGTGCCCGGAAATGTGCATGACATTCGCATATGTGGCAACCTTTAGCCATAGCTGAAGCTGAAGCTTAAGCTTAACGGCCCAGCAAAGTAGATCTTCGCTGAAGATCAACCAATCGACATTCGATTCGATGGTGAATGGGAATGTATAATATATGGAGATATATCTGTTATAAAGAAAGTGTTAGCTTACCAGTAGAGTTGGCATTGAGTACGATGGACATTCGCGAGCGCGTTGTCGCATTGCGGAGACCTTCTCCTTTGTGAATTCGCATGTCTCTAGATGGGCGCGCAGCACGGCGGCCAGTAGGCGTGGCTGATCATCCAATTCGGTGGCCAGAGCCCTTTGTTGGCCACGATTCTGGGTGCTCTGTTGCATGGCGGCCAAAATGCGCGCCTTCTCCCGCTTGGGCACGCGACCGAAGCGCACAGCTGCAAACAAAGACGAAGGAAGAAAACGCATGGTTAAGGCCTTGTAATATACATAAAGGCATAATATGCTTGCAGCTTACAGGTTACAGGTTTAAAGGGTTAAGAGGGGCAGTGCTAAAGGGTTAACGAGCAAGGACTACGAAACGACAGCTGGTGTTCTGCTGTTTTGTCAGGCAGGAAGTTGTCATACCTGTGTACAGGTACTTACTCCTGCCACACTGTAATTTATTGCAGTTGACTTTAAGGTGAAGGAAGCGTAGAAGGGGAGGGGAGGTGTGGGGAGGGGGGAGCCCACTAAGTGGGTCATTGCCTGCTCTTGTGCAGCTCAACTCAGCTGTCGTTCAACTCATTTGTGGACTCGTTCTTCTTGCTACACTTTCTCTTTTTTGTTTCTTCTCTCTTTCTTTTTTTTGTTTTGTAGATTTTAATTTGCACTAACGAATTTGTATGTGGGTGAACTTTCACATTTCGCCAGTGCTTAGAGTAGCCTAGACACGTTTCTGGTCACGTTTTGCCAGAGTTGTCAAGGGTGTTTGCTACTGGCTGCTAATTGAGTGAACTGGGCTAAGCCCAAGGAGAAGATCAATTAAAGATCTAAGTTAAGACTATTAATTTCTTTTGGCCAACTTTTCAATGTCAATGCAATGAAATAAAGTTTCTACAATTTCACTCAACGAACGAAAAACTGGCACAGACACCTAACAAAATTAGTAACAAAAGTGAATGAAACAACAACAACAACAGAAGAGACAGAAGAGACAGAAAAGTGGGCGCTTCTGCTGATTTTTCACTACTTTTTCCACAGCAGCACGAGAAATCAGCAGCATCAGTAGACCAACTGGCTGACTGAGTGACTGAGTGACTGCCGGAATGACCCACTTGGCAGGCAGCGAAATTCAGGTCAAACGAAATGGAAAATGAACGCAGCTGCGACTGCGCGTAGAAATTAGAGCGAGCAAACGAGCAACTGCGCAGCGGCAGCGACGCCTGCGCCAACTTTCGACGCTGCGAAGTTGGTCAAACATGAAGAGAGCAGCAGCAGCAGCAGCAGCAGCTTTCGTTCATTGTTGTGTGTGTTTCTCTTTGTTGTTGTTGGTTTTTAGAAAATAGCAAAAGCAGTACAAGTGGCCGTCGAATGTTCATTTCAAGTTTAAAGCTCTTCAGCGGCCGCAAATCAAAAAAATAAAACAAACTTTTTATTGTGTGCGTTTATAAACGAGGTCAACACTTCAATGGCGCTTAAATCGTTTCTTGTTGTTGTTGTTGTTGTTGTTTGAGAGAAGAAAACAATAATAATAATGGTAAACAAAACGAAAAAGCAAATCAAAGTCAAATCAAACTCAAACTCAAACTCAAACTGAAACTGAAAAAACTGTTCTATTTCAACTCTAGACCGCTTGAAAATTTATAGCAATTTGTGTCACGTCGATCGTGTTATCGATATTGTTATCGACATCGATATCAACTTACGCGCATTGTGGTAGTTCACGTTGCCTTTGAGTATGCCTTTTAATATTGGTAATTCCTCAGCCATTTTATGGAATTTGTTTGTATTTTGTTTTTTGTTAAGTTTTTTTTTTGTTTTTTTGGTAACTTTCTAGGCTCGTTGTTGCATTCACAGAGTTGGCACAGAATTTGTGAGAGATTCGAGATTCTCGCTGTTGCTGTTGCACGCTGGGAGCATTTAGTATCCGTTTAAGATAATCATAAAAATTTCCATTTGGTTTCTTTTGGCACACACAATTTTCTTACTTTGGTTAAGTATTTTCTCTCTTTCTTTCTTTCTAACAAAAACTTTATTATTTATTTATTTGTTTATTTATTTATTTATTTATTTGTTTATTTTCTTCAACTTGTAGCTCAGGTACTCCACAGATAATTGCGAAAATATTTATGTTTCTTTTTTGTTTTGTAAAATATATTTATATATTTTTTTTGTTTTAAATATTTGCACTTAATTTCTTTTCTAAATATGTATATTAATTTTTTTTGTTATCAATGCAGGAACTTTGTTTGCTTCTTTTTTTTAATTGTAAATTTTAAATTTTATTTTTAAAATTTGTTGTAAATATTTTGATTATAAGTATAATTTTTGGAATTGCTTTTGTTGAACTCTTTCAAGATGTTATTTGTATCTTGTTTGTTTCTTTTTCAATTTTTTGGGGTTTACCGCGTAATCCAACAAACTTGTAACTGGAACTTGAGAATTGAGATTTGAGACTGGTCGACTTTTCTTCACATTAAAAAAATTTGCATATTTATTTGGGTTGCGTTTTGTTTTTATTTCTGTTGTTGTTTATAACACGTTTAAATATTAGTTAGCATTAATTGTTATGTACGGCAGGTAGAACCGCGTTGAAATACATAAATCGTGATATTGTGTATTTTTGATTTTATAGAAATAATTCGCTAACATGACTAAACTCGACAAGGTCTCGAACGCGACTAACTGTAAAAAGCAAAAGCACGTTACGAATATACCCCAAAGGTAGCTGCGAGACTGAGACCGAGACTGAGACTGAAGCGGCGGCCTGAGCAGTCGAGAAACACAACAGAAACAGAAACAGAAACTGAAAAAAGCCGCTGCCGCCGCCGCCGCCAACAAAAAGCGGTAGAGGCAACGACCAACGCAATGAATATGCCAAAGAGCACCGCGGAGAAATAAGAGACAAAGAGAGCGACAGAGAGAGAGCGGGAGCGCTTCGATGATAAAGCTCAATGAGTAATGTTGGTGGGGCCAACAAACTAGCAAACAAACCGCTCACTCGGAGCGTTTGTAGTCTTTGATTGAACTCTGATAAGGCACAAGGCGAGTTTCTTAGTCATGAGGGTAACTTTTGTAATTTGGACTTCAATTTCATATTTTACATCTATATATAATATATATATATATATCTATATAGTAGTTAAATATTTAGTATTTGAATAATCAAATGTTTGCATAGGGTTTAAGGTTTAAGTCCTTGCTGATAATCGCATGGTCATCGTCCTGAAGGTTGAACCTGAATGCAAGTTCAAACACTGATAACTGATAAGCTTGCAACAAGCTCTTTAAATGGCGATTTATTTTTATCACTACGAGTGCACACACACACACACACACACACAACCACACATACTTACATATATGTACACATACAACCCACAACAAAAGTTCAATGCTCGTGGCGCCAAAAGCAAACAAGAATCCCAAGTGTAATAAAGAGTAAATTTTAAGTTTGCGCTCTTAAGTGCGCGCTCTCTTAGCAAGCTCTTTGCTTGCGAAAGCTTTTCAACACAGCAAAGCGCGCGCTATGTTGAATTTGCTGCCACCTAAGAGAACCAACAAAAGCTTACGAAAGCTTTTCGCAACAACTGCTGTCAGCAACAAGAAGTGGATCGCGCATACTCATAGCTAGGTGGAGCAGCTGCTCCTAGAGGAGCTTGGAGCTTGGAGGCTGCGACTTTTGCATGCGCCATTTGCATGCAGCTTTGTAATGGGATTTGTTTTGGCGCCTCGTTAAAAATACGTTTTACGCTTGTTTGTAATTTATGACGGCGTTGTCCCTGCCTCTGAGGGTTACAGCTCGCACTCGCAAGGGGTGGAGGGGAGGGAGAGGGGAGGTCAAAACAATGCAAATTTTTGAATGAATGCTGCTGCTTTGAGTCACGTAGCCAGAGCAAAGTTGAGAGCAGCTATTGGTATAATGATCGATGCACAAGTATTCAATCAAATCTATATCGATATATGTACATACATATATATTGAGGTCAATTCTCGACATGACGCGACACGATTGGACACGACGCCGCTTGCTGATTCAGTCTTAGTTTGAGTCATAAGAGCAATTTGATTATATTTAAATAATATGCAAACTAATGCGGCGGAAGAAACAGCTTCAAAATGTCATCGCATTTCGCACGTTATAAAGAAACCACTTGAAGGAGCCACAAACAGACAGACAGACAGACAGACAGACAGACAGACAGAGAGACGGTCAGACAGACGGTCAATGAACTTTGCGTACAAAACAGACAGAAATGAGGCCAAAAGCAAACAATGACGACGACGAAAGCCAAAACACAGAAAGAAGCAAAACAACAAAAAACCAAAACAAAAACAAAAACAAAGAAACAAATTTAATAATATATATAAACGAGTTGTTGTTGTTGTTGTCGTTGTTGTTGCCTCACATTTGTACGCATATTTCTTGGTAGGAAAGTAAAAGTGAAAGTTGCCTCGCGTTTTGGGTAGAAATTTTAGTGCGTGTTGTGGAAATGTTTGGGAAGACAACCGCAACGATTGTCGGCTATTGGGCAAGTTGGCCAGCGTCAGGTAGTAGGCCTCATACATACATATAAACGTATATATATATACATATATATGTATATATAGAGACACGATTATATGTACTCGTATAAGCTTAATGGGCGCCAAGTCGAGGTGAAGCACAAGCTGCGTGGATTATGTAATGGGACACAGTTGAAACTGGAATAGTAGTCGGGGATAGTAGATGGAGGCGGAAATATATCTATATATCATGTATGTGTATCTCTAGAGAGAAGAAAGAAGAAAGAAGGAGAAAGAAAAACAAAGTGTTCCATAATAATTGCCTCATCAGATGCAGCGTATAATATTTTTCGAGTATTTTTTTCGAGCAATTAAAAGCCAATTAACAAGTCTTCAACAGCATTTCACTTTCACTAACACGTCTCGAATCGAATCGAATCGAGTCTAACCTCAATTTGCGGCTGTCATAGCAATGACAGTTTGTCAGTCAGAGCCTGAGCCTGAGACTGAGACTGAGACTGAGCCTGTGCCCCTTTCGCTGCTTTCTCTAATGCTATTTTTTTGAACAGCCATTGAAAATTGAATAGCAATTGTCTCTATTGTTATTAGCCACACATATTATTATTATTATTACATTATTATTACTATCATTATGAGGTTGGAGTATTACGGCAGCTCAGGCGCTAATTGCGAGTCAAGTTGTTAAATAAAAACAACAACAACAGCTGAAGAAGAAGAAGAAGAAGAAACTGAAGCACATAAAAAACATTTGTTTATGTTTTCTCTTCGTCAAGCGCCAAGCGGCAAGCGGCAAGCGCCAAGAAGAGTTCAATGCACTCGTCGCATGAATTGACGGTTAAAGCGCTGCACCAACTGAGAGAGGGATGGAGGGAGGGAGGAGGGGCTCTGAGAGGTGGGGGCTGGGGTAGGCCTACTTTCGGTTGTTAGCTGGGTGATTCACACCAATGCGTCGCTTTTTACGTAAAATCACATAAGCGACACAATTGCTGTTGTTTTTTTTGTTGCTTGCGTAAGTTGTTTACAAAATGATTGAAAAGTGCGGCTTTCCGCACGAAAGAGAAGAAGAAAGAGAGAGAGAGAGACAAAGAAATAATAAGAAAAATAAAGACATAATCAGTTTGTTTTAAACATTTGTTCAAAACTTTTCGTGGAATCGAACAAGTTGGCAGCCAGAAGAAAGCAAACGAAATGAGAAGAAAAGAAATCATTGTCTCTGGAAAGATTGGGAAGCCTTCACATATTTAAAGCACATTTATTACGTTTGTGGGTCACGAAAACTCCCAATGAAAGATGCTGGGGAGGTCAGACAGCGAAGGCAACGCCAACAACGACAGCGGCAAGGGCGATACTCAATAACAAAAAGCGATCAGGGGGACCCTGTGCCATATTACAAATTTTAATTTCACATCACATAAAAAGGTCACGCTCATAAATACTCTCTGTGTGTGTGTGTGTGTGTGTGTGTACACACATTCTTATATTTTCATCAATAAGCTGAAGGAAACAGCAAAAATGAGAAACAAAGGCGAAACCAAATAAAAGAGTCGAAGTGATTTTTCGAATTTTATTTTTTTCTCTGTTTGTGCAATGCGTCGGCTACGTAATGCGTTCAATAGGTATTGGAATGAATTTGAATGTGGAGTCTGGTGGGTGGAGAAATTGAGGTTAGGTTACGCATACCAACAGCAAATAGATATATGTATATATGTATATATATATATAAGATATGTATGTATGTCTGTATGTAATTTACTTTTGAGTTAAATGCAACGAAACGCACCAAGGGAATGCCAAATAAGCAGCGCGCGGACCTCGCATTTTGTTTTTCTCGATTTTCAGTTGCTGTTTTTCTTTTTGTTGTTTTTGTTTTTTTCTAGTTTTCATAATTATTTTCAAATAAATGCGCGCCAAGGCAACCGTCAATTGCAATGCGAGCTCGAGCTCGCAATGCAGCGCTGCATTGCAACTGAGGCGAATGACCGTGCCTGACCCAAATAAAAGTCGCTGCACTCGCCAACAAAGGCGACAAATGCCTGCTCGCTCGCTTGCTCACTAGCCGACTATCTCCCTCGCACACAGCAGTCGAGCTCGCTCACACGCTGACGTCGTCGTGCAAAAACAAAAATTGCAGCAAGAAAAAGCGCAGCGCGCAGCCAAAATGAGGCCGAGTGCAATGAACAGCATTCAGCGCACAAGAGAGCGCACACTCATCTGTATATCTCTATGTATGTATGTGTGTATGATATCAAGAGAGCAAGAGAGTGGGAGAGAGCCTATGCAAATGCAGTGCCGCTGCTGCTGCCGCTGCAGTCGAACAAGTTGCGACGCTGTCGCTGATGTTGCAATGCGAAACCTTCGAGAAATTTTACAAGAGTCGTTGAACTCGCCATGTGTCGGTCGTTTAACTGTGCCCCAAAACGACAGAGGCAGCAACGCTGCTGTCGACGTCGACGTCGACGTCAGGCATTGCTGCAATGTTGGCTGTGGCTCGGCTCGGCTCCACTTGGAGCTCGAAACTAGTTTGGTGCCGGGGCATTGAAAAAGCGAAAGTACATTTTTTTTCTGCTGCTGCTGCCGCCGCCGCTGCTGCTGGCGCTGGCGCTGCCACTGCCGCCTGTCGCTCGTGTGGCGCTCGTTTCGTTTGTGTTCGTGCGACGGGCAAACTGAGTTTGTTCGTTTGGCGCTCGTTTTTCGTAGCTCGCACGTTGAGGTAAATGAACCTTTTGAAGGTTCAACTTGCGTAGTAGGCGACGTCGACGTCGGCGTTGACTGTGACGCCGGCGTCAGCGTTGCCGTGTAAAACAAGTTTGTTACGTTGCTGCTGCTGCTGCTGCTGCTTTTGACAGCTTTGTTTCGCGCTCCTTTCTTTGCAATTTCACCGTTAACTCAAAAAGCAACAAATAAAGAAACAAAATTCGTAAGGCAGGTGAAGCGCACAACAGAGTTTTATGTAACAAAGACAGAGACAGCAATAGCTATGGAGTTAAAATGCGTTGAAGCAGGAAGGAAAACAAAACTGAATTTGTCGCTGTTGATGATGCGTGTCACGCGTAAAACGATTTCACTAATAACGAGTAACAGTAACGAGTAGCAAAAGTAACTATTTATTTATTACATAAATATTCAACTTCGAGTTAAATATTAAAACGTTTCGTTAACCTTCCAGCTTGAGTCCGAACCTCTCCCACTGTATACATCATCATCATTATTATGATTATCATTGTCGACATAATCATTAGCATGTTGTACTTGAAGCTTTGACCCCCGCACACCCACACCCACACCCACACACACACACACACAGCACCCTAGGCAAACCAAGCCCAAAATCCAATGCGACCCCTGGCCAAACGTTGTTTTAGTTGTTGTTGTACATTTTGTGTAGTAGCCTCCAATATTATTTTAGTCAACACCTCGTCTCGCATATATGTATATATTTAAATGTGTATGAGTGTGTATATGTGTGTGTGTGTGTGAGTTTGTGTGGCATTTTAATGTATTTGTAATTGACCTGAATAAAGTTCAAAACACTCGCAGCGGCAGCAACGACAACGACAACGACGACAAGGCGAAATCTACATGCAAGTTGTTGCTGTGTGTGTCTGTGTGTGTGTGTGTAGCCTCAATATAATAATGATTGCAACAACAACAATGTGTGTGTAGGCTACTGTTCGCTTGTAGTTGTTATTTATGTGTTACTATTAAAAAAAAAAAAAGGTTGTGCCTTCGATAATTGACAATTGTCTGATTGTTCTTGATGAGCTTTTGGCGCAATTATACAGATAATTACTGAGTATGTGTGTATCTTATGGCTACACACACACACACACACACACACACACACACACAACTCAAAATGAAAATTTGGAAAATGAAAACAAATGAAAAGTGTCTATTTTTTTGCGACAATTGCAAATTGCTAACTGCAAACTGCATTCGCTCTTGCGAATCTCTCTCTGTCTTGCATAAACTCTCTTTAGCTGAAATCTCTGCAGAGAGATGCTATTAATCATAACTGTATCAGTTCTCTGTAGTTAGGCGCTCTCTGCCTCTCCCTCTGCCTCTGCCTCTGCCATGTTTATCTGTTTGCTTATGTTGAGGCTGTTCGTTAGCAATGCATATTTACTTTCAATTTGCTTAACCTCGCGCTAATTTAAGTTCATTTCAATTAAAATAAACATGCTACGTATGTGTCTGTCTGTCTCTCTGTGTGTGTGTGTGTGTGTGTGTGTGTGTTGCATGTGTTGCATGTCTGGCAACAAAGAAACAAATAAATAACTGCAAACATATGTAGCTATCTCTCTGCGCCTAAGCAGCGCGCGCGACATCTAAAAATTTAAACAATTCAAAAACCAAATGCAAAATGAGCAGCAAATCAACTAAGTAAAAAAAAAAGCTTGTTTACTATCAAGCTCACACACACGCACGCACACACACACACACTCATACTCTTGAGCACCTTCACTGTTGCTGCTCAGCTGCTGCTGTCACTGCTGCTGCGACTGCGACTGCGGCTGCGGCTGCGTTGCTGCTGTGGGTGACCTAGTTTCGTCGGTCAATGAACTGAGCGCTGCTTTCGAGGCTGAATGTTTTGTGCGCGTAAGAGAGTAAGAGAGAGAGAGAGGGGGAACGCGAAGAGAGTGCGGCGGGTGAGTGTTGCCTGGCTCGTGTTTGTTTGTTGCTGTTGCTGTTGCTTTTTTTGTTGTTTTGTTGTTTTTATTATATTTTTTTTTTGGGGGGCGCTCTATCCATGGGAGAATGTATTAGTGTGTGTGTGTTTGTGTGTGCGCTAAATTTCGGTTTCGTTTTCATTTTGACGGCGCGTCTTGCGTTTATTTTCGTATCATTGCAATAGGCAAAGACACAAATACACAAACAAAATGGCGCCTCTTAATATTACTACACACGAAAAGAAATTATGAAAGCCGTTAAAAGAAAGTGTTTCGAAATGGCCAATGGGAAAGTGAAAGTCTTGCCAGTTCACATATATATATATATATATATATACATATATATACTACATATATATATAGATATGCATAATGCATATGGAGATGTGATAAATGAAATAAATTCACAATTTTTGTGAAGCTACAATTTCTAGGTCAGCGCGAATGTAACTGTAAATATTTCGACAACAGCCCACATACAAACATACATACATACATACATACATATGTACATATGTATAAATTAAATTTTCCTTGAAAGATAAGGCAAGCCGAACGCAGCGCTGTCAACGTCAACCCCAACGCCAACGCCAACGCCAGCAGCGACTGTGACTGTGCTTAAATAGCACACGGTCATTTTTATTATAAACAATTCGAATGTTTTTTTTTCATTTCGTTTTTTTTTTTAGCTGTTGCCGAGTTTGAGTTTGCTGCTGTTTATTTTAATGGCGCTCGTATCTTGTTTTTTTTTTAATTTTTTATTTTATTGAGATTTGCTTTTTGTTTTTTTTTTGGGTTCTTTTGGCATTAGGTTTTTTTTTTGTGGCAGAACTAGTTCAAGGATTCGCCATTTTCTAATTTCGTTTCTTGCGGTTGGTAACAACATTTTGAGATATGATTTAAGTATATGGGTTTTATATAAGATCTTGACATTTTCGCTTTATCTGCGCCTCAGTTCGTGCAACAACAAAGTGTTACAACATGCAACATGTAACAACAACAACAACAACAACAACAACAATAAATAATAGTATTTAATACAGGCTGCGGCTGCGGCTGCGCGCTGCGTGCTGCTCGCAGCGAACGTCTCGCAAGCTCGCGCTCTTTCTTTAGCTTTTACACACGCACACACACACACACACAGCACACACACACACAAGCTCGTAGCATGAACCACTTTCGTTTTCGACAGCAACATGGCCGCCGTGATGGGAAGAAGAAGAGCCAGCGACTGGCAAAAGTCAATGAACGTGTGTCTGTCTCCCTCTCCTCTCTCTCTCTCTGTCTGTCTTTCTACCTCTTTCGCTCGTTTTCTTTTTGTTTGTTTCTTTTTATGCATTTATATTGGACGCTTTCATAATCGATATGCACGTCGAGGCATTTCCTGTAAAATGTTCCGGGCTTGCGTTTAATTTATACAAAATTATTACAAAATTTCATTAAGTTGTGGGTGTGCAAGGGGGGCGGAAGACACAAGGAGAAGGAGAGCGAGAGCGAGAGCGAGAGAGAAGGAGACATCGGTTGGCCTCGCTCGCTGCTCTGAATTTAGGTTAAGTGCGTTCATTCAACTTTTAGCACAATTTCCAAATGGCGCACAGTTGTTGTTGTTGTTGTTGTTGTTGTTGGTGTTGTTGGTGTTGTAGCAGCTGCTGTTCCCATTTATCATGCGGGTGTTGGAAATCGGTTTGAACAGAAATTTACATACATACATATATTTGTATATATGTATATACAAAATGTTTACGAATATTATTTGTATGTTGCTTGCGTTCGCTTTGTGTTGCCCTCTGCTCACAACTTTTACTTTGCCGTGAAATCGCGCGCGCCACACAAATGTTGCAACACACACACACACAACAACACAAACACACGCACACACAGCACACAAATTTTGTTCAGGGCTGGTCAATGAACTCAAGGCTCGTCAGTGTTCGGGCGCCTGTCGTTAATCGTTACTCGTTACTCGTTACTCTTCACTCGCTACTCGTTACTTGTCACGTTCGTATTGTCCCGTTCGATAGGATATATAGGGATTATATATTGTGTGTGTATCTACTCACCATCGCGACTCATTCCAACGGCAATACATTTTTTCAGGCGACAATATTGACAACGATTGCGATTGATGCGCAAAATGCTGCACTGCTGATTCTTGGTGCAAGGGCGATACTGGATCTTTTGTTGTATGGAGCGACGGAAGAAGCCCTGCAAATAGATTAAGAGTATCCAAATTGGTTAGAGATAATCATAGGTAAAAGTCGTATATATAACAATAAAGATATGGCTGGTTAAGCTATGACTTTCGCTGACTTTTAAGCGATCTTTTCTTATAAATAAAAAGTGATTTAAGCGATCTGAGTTGAAGTTGGGATTAAGATACTATATACTATATCCTATTGAGATCAAACTTATAACTAGACTCAGTGAGGACCACCTACATCGGCTGTTGTCTCCTCGATGGGTGTTGACATTTTGGTTGCAGTCGTATTGTTGCTGCTGCTGCTGTTGCTCAGCGCCGTGTCCAGTTTTTCGTCAAACTTTTGACACAAATAGTTGAGCTGCGATGCCTCGAGGCGCTGGTGATGCTGTTCGCAGAGCTCATCGTCACAGCCCGAATCCTGGGCGTCCATATCCTCGAGCTGTTGCTGATGCAGCTCCTCATCGCTGCTGCTGTTGTTGTTGCACGTGCAGCAGTTGCCAATGCCATTCGATAGGGACTGAGTGCTCGAGTTGCTCAGCAGCGAGCAGTTGCTGTCGGAGCTATCCCGACGCTGTTGCTGCTGCTGCTGCTGTTGTTGCTGCTGCTGTTGTTGTTGGTGTTGGTGTTGTTGTTGGTGATGCTGTTGGTGTTGCTGCTGCTGTTGCTGGGTTTGTTGCATCAATAGATTGGCAATTTCTTTGTGTGTTTGCGCGGAAAAAGGACTATCACAATGCAGTTGATTGAGTTTGTTGCTGTTGCTGGTGGGTCTCGTTGCAGTCACTGTTGCTGCTGTTGCTGCTGCTGCTGCTGTTGGCGTTGTTGCTGCTGCTGCTGCTGCTGCAATCACTGTAGTGTTTTTGTCTTTTTGCTCCAGCTCACGCTGTTTCAGCTCACGTGCATAGCGTATTTTCTTCCAGGGACACTGATATTGCTCGTAGCCGTTGCCATCTTCGACCGCAGCAGCTGCAACTGTTGCTGGGGTGTTGGCAGCAATCGGCTTGGGCGGCATATCGTCGTCGCTGTTGGCACAATCCTCATCAATGCCCGATTCGCTATCATTTTTGGCGCTAAGATCGGCGCATGGCTTTGGTGTCGCTGCTGTTGCTGCTGGGGCAGTTGCAATAGGCTGTTGCAGCAACAACACAATCTGCTGCTGCTGCTGACTAATACTATTTGTTGTTGCTGTTGTTGATTTTGTCTGGTTGGTGGTTGTCTTTACTAGTGTTGCAGGTGTTTGCTGATGCTCTGCTTCGTTTTTCAGTCTTTTTCGTTGCTGTTGCTGTTGCTGTTGATGCAGGTAAACAATTTGTCTGGGCTGCTGCTGCTGTTGCTGCTGTTGCAGCTGATGTTGCTGCTGCTGTTGTTGCTGCTGTTGCTGCTGTTGCTGCTGTTGCTGCTGCTGCTGCTTGCTAAGCGGCGCGGATTCCAGCAGTTTAACTAACGCAGAGTGCTGCTGCTTCAGCTGCTGACTTTTTATCTGTTGCTGCTGTTGCTGTTGCTGCTGTTGTTGCTGCTGCTGCTGCTGTTGCTGCGGTGCACTGACAATGTTGCCCGTTGTAAGCAGCACAATTGTTGTGCCATGTTGCTGCTGTTGTTGTGTCAACTGTTGCTGCTGTTGCTGTTGTTCCATTGCACAAACCATTTTCATTAAAAATAAAATATTTTTCTTTTTTCTTTTATTTTCTTTAATTTTCTTTTTTTTTGGTACCACAAATGACACTTAAACTCTGAACTATCTATCTATTTATCTCCTCCTCTCGTTCTGCGTCTGGACTCCCGTTATTTTCTCTACAATTTGCTAGTAAGGAACATTGCGTTTGATTTGCTCTTTGCTGTGATTTCAACTTCGATCTGAATCTGAATCTGAATCTATATTTCAATCAGAATCAGAATGCACTTCACCAACAATTTTTGGGCGCCAAAAAAAATCTAGCGCTTTAGCGGAAATGGAAGTCTTTTTATGATCTCTCTCGCTCTCGCTCTCTCTCTCGCTCTCTCTCTTTCTCTTTTGTATACTCTTCGTTTATATTTCTCTCTGTTTATCACTCGCACTTCACTGGCAAAAACAAAAATAATAATATTTCTTTTTAGATATTTTCTTTACTTATTTCTTTTCTTTTCTTTTCTTAATTTTTCTTATTGATATTTGATTATTTCAATATTTCAATATTTCAATATTTGAATATTTGAATATTTCAATATTTTGTTGCTAGCTTTTTGTAACATGCTAGCGCTTGTTGCCGCTGGGTTTTGAGTTGAAGTTTTAGTTTAATTTTCTTTAGTGTTTCGCGCGCTTTTCTTGCTCTGCACAACCGCTGCCAACGACGAGCAATTTGCGAATGAAAGCAGAGCCAACAGCTCCAACAACTCTTGGCTGTTCGTTCTGCTTCGGCTTGAGCTCGGCATGCGTCGGCTCTCTTATTTCGCTCTATCTCGTTTCGCTGGGGCTCGCACGCTCGCTTGCTCGCTTGCTCTCTCCCTCTCTCCCACTCTTCTTCTCTCCCTCGCTCGCTCACTCTATCGGCTGTCGTTCACTTGGCGCTGCCAACCTCGCGCCACATATGGTTTTTGTTTTTGTGTACCAACTGAGGACATTCACTCCAACGCTGTCAACGTCGACGTCGACGTCGACTTCAACGCGGGCAGCTAACAAAAGACGCCGCTGGCGCTGCCGCAGCATTTGTTGTTGGGGGCGCTTTTCATTGTAAACAATTCTTGGAACACCTACGTGACGCAGATTTTAGGTAGCTTCTGCTACTGCCACCTGACTGATCAGCTTTGTTTGATAACAAGGTAAAGTAGAAGA
This sequence comes from Hirtodrosophila trivittata, assembly GCA_035045065.1. NCBI lineage: Eukaryota > Metazoa > Arthropoda > Insecta > Diptera > Drosophilidae > Hirtodrosophila > Hirtodrosophila trivittata. The sequence goes on along the minus strand of JAWNNK010000066.1, from coordinate 6,312,154 downwards.
GGGAGCAGCGGGAGGTCACACATTGCTCTCACTGTGTGTGTGTGTGTGTGCTTATTGTGCTTGTTTTGAAAAATGAGTGACAAATAAGATTAATTGATATTGAGTGGGGGTTCGTTGAGTGGGGGGCAACGCTATCAATAAACATGACAGGCCTAAGAGGATCTTCCACGATGTGGAACGACTCTCAACGTGAGTGAACTATTTTTGTAGCCAGTCAGCCCAATCCCATAGATTAAAAACTAGAGAACATTTCTAGGGAACTTTCGAGTACATATGCCCATATATATTTGGGGGGATCATAAATAGATAACACACCCAAAGTGCTGGTTCTATCAAAGCTATAAGCCATTTCGATTCATAATAATAGTAGTTATATAAGAGTCATCAAGCTTTAACCGAGATTAACTGCAGGGATCACTTTGAGTTTCGTTCAAAAGAAAAACAATTATTATGCAATAAAATATATTATATACAATTGTAATACGTTTTTATCATTCAACTTTAGTCGCTGTCTTTATTTATCGATGACGAACATTTTGCCCTAATTACATACATATATACATACGTACTTATGTATGTATGTTTGTAGATAGCTAAGCTGGGAGGGCGCTCGATTATTTAATATGAACTACAAAAATTTAACGCCTCGTTATTAATAATATTAAATAATATTTCGGGCTGCTTTCTTATTGAGGCCACACAGAAACGTAAAGACAACACAAAAGCAGAGCCCCTGCTGTCTCCCTCTCTCTCTCTCTCTCCACTGCTTTCTCCCTCTCGCTCTTATACGTACGTACAACGACACATGCTGGAAGGCTACGTAACCAAAAAGCCCCAAACGGCAAAGGCAGCGACAACGACGACGACGACGGCGACGGCGACGTCAACATAACACGACGACGTCAGCAGAGGTTGGCTGACTAGCAGTTCGGTTCAACGAACCCCGCCATTGTCGTGACCCACTTTTCGGTCAAATACCTCCAAATGTGGAGCTGCTGAGCGTGCCAAAGACGACCGCTGTACGCAAGAGCGAGCCAGCAAGCGAACGCGCCAAACGTGCGAGCGAGAGGCACAGCGACCGACCGACCAAGCGACCAAACGACCGACCGACCGAGCGACCGAGCAGCTGAACAACCGAACAGCCAAGCAAACCGAACATTCGAGCATTGCCACTCTCAATTGCTCTCTCCCAGTGTGCGCTCTCTTTAGCTCTCGCTCTCCCAATGCATTTGCATGCGAATTTGTTGTTGGCTGACGCCGTCGCTGCTGCTGCTGCTGCTGCTGCTGCAGTTTGCTAGCCTTTACTTTAGCCTTTTGGTTTTGAGTTCATCTGAGCTGGCGGTCGGTCAACGACACAGAAACCTCAGGCGGACGAATGCATGTTTGTGGGCTTGGCCTGGGGCGGGCTGAGGCAGCGGGCAGAGGCAGCGGGCAGCAGCAGCTACATGACTAAAATGCGCTCAAGGAATTCTTTGGCAATGCAAAACGCTTCAAATTTTGACTCAGTCGTTTTTGGGATAGGCTCAAAAAACCAAAAAACAATCGAAAAGGTTGCATCAGCAGCGGCATATTAAAGGGTCTCGCTATGTTAATTAACATTATGTAATGTTAATTGTATAAGCTATAAATAATTATTAAGCTAACTAAATGCAAGCCTTATCAGCAGCCAGCAGTTCGCAGCGAAGCAGTGAAGCAAGTTCAATGCACTCAGGCAACACTCATTTGCAATTGCCTAGAAGAGCAGCCCCCCCGCAGAACGAGGAATGGACAAGTTGAGCTTTTGTTTTTTTGCGCGCAGCGCGACGGCAACGGCGACGGCGAACTTTCGGGAACAGCTGTAGCTGTGGCTGTGGCTGTGGCCCGTTTCAAGCGACGCTGTGTGACGCGCTGCGAGCGCTCTCTTACTCTATCACCTGGCCTGGCATGGCCTCTCTTTTGCTCTCGGCCTGGCTGCCAAATGTGAATGAACTCTGCTGGCAGCTGCAATGCGAATAACAAGCTTCGAAGGAAAGTGAGAGCATTTCACGTTACACACACACATAACCAGAGTCTAGTTGGCTCGCTGGGAGCATGTGCGTGTGTGTGTGTGTGTGTGTGTGTTTTGTGTGTATACGTGCGCCAGGCAACGTAGCGTACGTACACCCACAAGGCGGCCAAGCGTTTCCCCCAGCTCTTTAAATGATCCCGCATCGACATCGCCTCTACCAGATGCTATATATACATACGATATATGTATATACGATATATACATACGATATGTATATACGATATATATGATTACTCGGTATAATTCATTGTTTGTTTGTTAAATGATTTTTGGGCTCAACTCAGCCATGACACACTTCGGGCTAGAAGGTAGTAAAAAAGCTCTTTGGCGATCACTTGGGATCAGGCGAAGCTTTTCTTCTTTTTGTCTGTTTTGTTTGTTCTTCTTGTTTATTTTCTTTTAAATAGCCAGCGAAATTCATGAATGAAAGAGGCATCGCTTGAACAAGAGGAATATATCTGAATCTACCTGTTGGCGCGATCCGCCGATCGTTGGTATAATTGGAATACTTGACCTGCATCTCATGTGGGCTGCTCGACTGTCCACTCATTGGGCTACTGTCAGAACTTGACACCAATACGAGCTGAAGGGTGCTCGATGGAACTGCTAGAACATATAGAATCTATATAGAAAAGATATCCTATTTCTTTCGACTCCTTACGATATACATTTCTATCGGCGCCCACTCATCGTCGACGTTTTAAGCTCCTGTAGAAGCTCTGTCAGATGCGTAAGCAATTAGCACGTGCCTAACCAAATGTCGGAGTCAGGCAAAAGCCCGGAACTTTATGGTTATTTACAGTTCATTCGACATACGTCAAGCTAAGCTCTTGAGTTGTATGACGGGGCTCGAACATGAGTTATGTCGTTGGTAAGCTGCTAAGAATTCGAATTACTAATAGCCCAGAACCCTTGGCACACACACACACACACACACACACACACACACATGCATAAATCAGAGAGAGAGATAGAGAGTGTGTGTGCAAGCCCGGGACCTGGTCCGGGACTGAGACCCAGACAGAGCTGACCAGCAATTAGTTGTCGAAAATATGTACACAAAATAAATGATGCTAAAATTACAAGTCAAGCAGACCCTCAGCTAGCTCCGCATTTAGGTCAAAGTTCAATGCCCGTGTGCGCGTACCGTGCAAGGATATTCCGTACGCCAGCTCACCTCCACCCCCACCTCCCACTATACTCATTGTCGTAGTAAAAGCAACACGAGGTCAGCTGCACGTAGGCAGTCACAACCAGTCAACCAGGCGAGTAATTTGCTCAGCACCAACAGAAGCAGCAGCAGCAGAAGCAACCCCAATCCCAATCCCCAGCCCCAGCCCAACCCCCACACGTTGTGATTCCCTTATGGCCTCGTGCTTATTGACGTCACTCTTGCAGTCGCAGTTCATTCAACTCTCTGGCTCATGGTCGCCTTGCATTCGAGTAGATGTTTCATGTTCTTGCGGTTGCGTTTGTGTTTTCTGTTTGTGTTTGGATGTGGATTTGGCTGTGGATTTGGGTTTGGGTTTAGGATTGGGATTGGGGTTGGCTTGTTGTGGCTGCTTCTGGTTTGCGTTTTGCTTTCAAAAATGTAATTATCTTTTTGTAGGTTAAATATGAAACACCTTAGCCTGGCATTTATCGCTGGTTACCCACTGCCAGGACAGCATAAATAATTAAAGGCGCAACTTAATTGCTTTCGTTAAGGATAACATTTATTTTGCAGTTCCTGGTTCCTTTTGTCTCACGTTTATAAGCAGGAAAGGATTAGGTTTTCCTAGCTTGAATTGAAAAGTTTTTGATATATTTTATTATTATTTTTAGATATTTTATTTGTATTTTATATTTTTATAAATATTTTTATTTATTTTAGATTTTTATTGAATCAATTTTATTTATTTTTTATTTTTTAATTTTGTATTTCTTTTGTGTTATTTAATATATTTAATATATTTAAAGTTGTATTAATTTTAAATTAATATTTATTTTATTTACTTTTTATTATTATTTTAGTTTTGTATTTAATTTTCTTTATTTATTTTTTTTTATTTTTATTTATTTTTACATGTTTTAAATTATTTATATCTTTATTGTTAATCTGTTTATATGTATTTAATAAATTTATTTATTTATTTTTAATTTTCATTTATGTATTTTTATTTATTTCTAAATTTTCATTTATTTCTAAATTTTCATTTATTTTTTTTTATTTTTTTAATTTTTATTTTTTTTTAAATTTAAACTTTTTTGATTATTCTTAATTTATTTGCAATTCTTTATTTATTCTTAAATATTTTTCTAATTTTTTATTTGATTTTAACCTATTTTTTTATGTAGTTTTTTAGTTTATTTATTTTTTATTTATGTCAAAATTTTTGTTATATTTTTTTAGCCTCTCAAAATAATTGTATGATTGATCTGCTGCCTCGTGAAGAGACTTTAGGCCAACATCTAAGAAACTACTTGTAAGCCAGAGTAGAGACACAGGTAATATTAGAGCTCTGAACAGGTGAAGATCTTCCGATTTCAAAGGTAACTTAACGAAGCAAAAGAAACAGAGAAAATCAAAATCAATCAGAAACTTTGAAAAAAATGTCAAACTTTTTCACAAGCGCTGGCAAAATCGAGGCTGGGATTATCCTGCCCGGGAGAGCAGCGTCGAAGCGCCAAAAATTGACTTGTGCTAGGCAACAACAGCAACAACAACAACAACAACAACAACATCGAACAGCAGCAACAACAACGAGCAGCCAAGGAGACCGATGATTGGGGACATTGCACTGCAATAACCTTAGAAGAAGCAGCGCAGGCTGAATCAGAATCAGAATCGGTATCACAAACACCCACACACACACACACACACACATGCAGAGAGAGAGCAAGTGAGCGACCCTCGCTCTGCTGCGATACATCTATCTCGCTCACACAGTCTGTCTTTTTGTCAATCTCCCTCTCTCTTTCTGTCCCCCAGCTGACTTGGCGCACAGAAAACTGTTTCAAAGAATGTTTTTGCATAAGCAGAACCCAGAAGGGGAACTGCTGAGACGTGTGTGTATGCGTGTATGTGTGTGTGTGTGTGTGTGTGTGAGCTGGCGAGTGTGTGTCATGATTTTGCACAGTTAGAAAGCTGCAACGCTCCGGCTGCAGCTATGCGAATAGTGGGCAGAGGAAATGACCTCAGGAAGGAAATGCAATTTAATTGGCCAAAATGTGTGTGTACACTATGGAGAGCTTGTTGTGCTTGAGATTGGAAATGGTAGAAGTAAATATAGCTAAATCCTAGCCAGATGTTATAGCTATATAACTGAACGATCAGTGTTAAGTTTGATTGGGTTTTGCTGCTCCTAAAAGTTCTCTGACAAAAAAGAGTTTCTTTCTCTCGGTTAACTTTATATAAACTACTCCAAGTATATCCCATATATACTCCGATACTATATACTATATATATGCCTGATTCCCATAGGTTTATATATCTATATCTGTTATACTTCAATTTCTTTCTCTGATCTCTGAGCTAATAACTTTTATAGTAATTTGTTTTTGTATTTCGCTTTCGCGCTTCATGGACATAAAATATACTCAACTTATTTGGGACCAGCGAAAGAGACAGAGACAGAGATAGAGCGAGTGCGAGAGAGAGCGAGAGAGTGCGCGCGAGCTGTCCTTTAACCAGTCCAATGAACTCGAAGCGTGTCGAGCTGAAAACCGTCACAGAATCGAGGCAGCTCGCAGTGCTAAAATTGGCGCGCTCGCAATGGAAGACACCTGTGCCATGTCAGGGCGAGAGATGTGGTAGGAGGCGGCAGCCACCCCGTTTTGGAATGGAATACGTTTCACTTTTGCTCTGCTGTTGCTTCCGAGGATGTGCAGGACAGGGGAGGAGGGTGGTGGGTGGGTGGGGTCTGCTGTTAAGGGTGCTGCTGAGGGTTGTCCACTTCGCTTTGACCCAATTCACGTGCGTTGAACTTTTGCTGCGGCCGGATGAGAGCTCGAGCTCGAGCTCGAGCTGGGGCTTAGCTGAGGGGTGGGAGGTGGGTTGGTTTGGGTTATTCCTTTGGCTGTGTATGTGGTCTTTTAGGGGTTACGTGCTATGTACGTGTATGTATAACGAAAGTGTTTTGGCCACCCGCTAGGTGGCGCTGCGGCAGCGTTAACCTTAAACATTTTCGACTGGATGTCTCTGCCACTGCTGCCGCAGCTGCAGCTGCTGGTCATGTGGCAGTGGCTGTAGCTGGAGCAATGACCGCAGCTCAACAAAGTTGAAGGATAACGCCAGCTAGCTGCAATTTTCCACAGGAAAATGCCTCACATGGGGCGCTACTGCAAAACAGTTTGTGGTAATTTGAGTTTTCTGGTCGAATCGAGAACGAGACCAATAATTAAGGCTGACCCAGGCGACCCACACTCAACTATCGGCTAACAATTGTTTCTTGGCTTAATCACACTTCTGTGTATACATAGATCATATATTATTCACTGATTTGTATATAAATAATATATTTTTTGTATGTGCTCTGCTTTTCCATACACGGCGCCAGTTCATTGAACTCTACGCAATTATTTCGCGATTATCTTCTTTCAGTTAAAGCTATTTCAATAGTTTGCGGCTGTATTGAGACCTCAGTGGGCCCAAAAGCTGCTAAACCACAAGCGACAAATTAGACAAGGCGCGTTGACTTTTCTATACCCTACGTGAAAAAAACTATGGAGAAAAATTTATGAAGAAAAACTATAAGGAAGAACGAGGTGCAAAAAATAAATATTTATAAGAATTTATGATGAAATCTAAGCTAAATATATTTTTGGAATATTTTAATATATTTATTTTGAATTTTAAAAATTATTTTAAGAATTTTGAAATTTGTTTTGAATTTTTAAAATTATTTTCTTATTTTTTTCTTTTTTCTATAAATATTTATTAAAATTTTTGATGAAATGAAAGCAAAATATATTTTTTGAATATTTGAATATATTTGTTTTGAATTTTAAAAATTATTTTAAGAATTTTCAAATTTATTTTGAATTTTTAAAAATTATTTTCTCATTTTTTTTTTCTATAAATATTTATTAAAATTTATGATGAAATCTAAGCAAAATTTTTCTTATTTAAATATTTAAATATATATTTTGTATTTAAATAATTATTTTACTAATTTTAAAATTTATTTTGAATTTTTAAAAATTATTTAAAATTATTTAAAATTATTTTAAATTTTTTAAAATTTATTTTGTTTTGTTTTCTTTGGAAAAAGAATCGAAAATTCGGTTGGGATCTACAACAATTTGTGTGATGCTGTCAGAATAGCTCGACTGAGTATAGAGTGCTGTTTCGGCGCCTGTTTGTAGTATGTTTGAGGTATGTGTGTGTGTGTGTGTGTGTGTGTGTGTGTTTGGGTGTGTGTGAGTGAAGCACAATTATGAACCATTATGTGCTGATTGTCATTTGGGCACGGCTGCCTTTGGGTCGACTGTCCAAATAAACAGAATACTATTAATATATATAATACATAGATATATATTATACATATGTATGTATGTGTGTGTGTGTGTGTTGGGGTATGTAAATATGTACATAGTATGTACGAGTATATCCAAACAGACAAAATCTAATACAAGTTGGGCCATTGGCGTCACGGCTTGACGCAAATATTAAAACAGTTTTGGGGCAGCAAAAAACGAGTTTCCACTAGAGCCGAAAACAAAAAAAAAGCAAAAAAAACGAATGTGGCCCATAGAGCAATGTGGCTTACGGTACTGGGAAGAGACGCAAGGTCTTTTGCGTGCAAATGCAACAGCAGCAGCAGCAGCCGCAGCCGCAGCAGAGGCTGAGGCAGAGGCAGCAGCAGCGGCAACTGCAACAAATCTAACTGCACTTCTGCGCAGGTCGTTGGCATGGCATTCGAGGGAAAAAGGCAAGACAGAGATGGCCGCATAGAAGGAGATATATGCAGGAAGAGCAAGAGCGAGCGAGAGAGTGAGGGAGATAGAGAGACGCAAACTGGTGGAGAGTAAAAGAGTGAGTGCAGTCAGGTGACGTGCAGAGTGCACTGAACTTTGCGGCCAACAACCCAGGCAAAAAATATAAAAAACGAAGTAACCGCATACCAAATCGAAATCCCCCAAAGAGCGTATCCGAAAGCCAGGCCCAGAGACAGGCCCAATCTTTGGCGTAGCTCACCCACCATTAATGTAATTTCATCGTTTCTGAATTTCGCCTTTTTTGGTCACTTTGGACGCTTAATGACGCCTCGACTGGCACAGAAAACAAAACAGAGAAACAGAAACAGAAACAGAAAAAAAAACACAAAAACAAAGAAGAAAAACTGTCATATAAATTGTTGGCGTTTCGGCGGCTCTTTTAATGACTCACACAACGAATCATTTATATACCCCAATCCCCCCTCAATCCCCCTCCACACAGCACACACTCATTTGCAGCTCACGTGCCCAGCGCCAGGCAAGGTTTCCTCTCAGCTTCTGATACCCTGTGAATATCGTATATGAATATCGTATCTAGATAAATCTAAGCTAGACAAACATATCCTATGCTAACTATCTGAAATATATATATAACTGATTCCTAGGGTATATATCTGTGTTTTTATATATATCTGATTCCTAGCATATATCTATATATATCGTTTATTTGATCTCAAGTTTATCGATAAGTTTTTCTTAATTGTTTTCTTCAGTCGCTTATTGCGGCGGCGGCTACTGCCGAAGGCCTGAGAATTCAGTTGCTTTGTAAGTGGGCGCCCACAACGCGCTAAATGGGGCTGCAGCTGCAGCTTTGTCCAATTATGCAACTGCTGTGGCAGTTGCTGTTGCACGTTGCAGTTGCAGTTGCAGTTGCATATTTGTTGCCTTATGACGCTCGCTTTTATTTATGACAAAATTATTTTCAATGTTGACTCATAAGGCGGACCAAAAATAAATTACACATGTCAGTGTATCTACAATAGGCAGCTAGACTTGGGCAGGAAGTGGGCGTGGTGCACCCAACACACACACACACACACAGAGACATAAGTGTGCGCTGTGTGTGCGACTTCAGTTTAGTTCAAAGATCTACAAAATGTTGTATAAGTGCCTGAGCTATAAAGAACTATATAGAACTATATATACATATATACACTATATACTATATATATGTATGTACTGTATGTATGTATATATTGTACATAATTGGAACGCTGAAGTGACAGAGCTGCCAGCTTCTGTCACAGCTAAGTTGCTGCACACAATTTTTGGCCTTGGGAAAAGGACTTTCAATCCTTTTGACCAAACTGGCCTCCAAATGGCTGCTGCTGTTGCTGCTGTTGCCTCTTCTTCTTCTACCTATATAGACCGTTAACATTTGACACACTTTTCAGTTCTGTTGGACAAGATAATTGTTTGACTGACTCCTGTTCAAATGAACTAGTTAATCGGCCAGAGATTGCTTTTCAGTTTGAAAGTGTGTTAAGTGCGCTTTGTTTTTGGAGTAGGTTTACCCCCCACACCCAAACACACACACACACACACACCACACACACGCATACACACACTCCGATATGTTGCACAACATTTTATGAAATGTTTATAAAGCTGCGAGTCTTTATCAAATGTTGACAGCCTGCACTCAAATGCTGTCTAATAATAATTTATTTTATTAATTTTCAAATTACATTGCAAGAGCAACGAGAAATGTATACAGCAATCTCTGACTGCAGTTGTTGTTGTTGTTGTTGCAGTTGCAGTGGCAGTTGCAGTTGCAGTTGTTGTTGTTGCTGTTGTTGTGCCTCATGCAAAGTGAGGTCGCTGCCGTTCAATAACCTCGAGCGTTTGAGTTGAGCTACGCAATTGCAGCAGCAGCAGCAGCGACTACGTTGGCGCATAGCAACAACAACAACAACAACAACGACAACAGAGACAACAACAACTGTGCCACACTCATGTGGCATGTCTAGTATGCGTGTGTGTAAGGCCTTTGGGTATGAGGCACTTGGCAACACCGCCGCCTCGCACTAATCGTCTACTGCGTCTGCCTGTGGCCCCCGTGCAGCGCTGCCTTTTGCCTCGTTGGTAATTGGGCAGTGCTGAGGCAGTGTGGCAGTGGCAGAGGCAGGGGCAGGGGCAGTGGCAGGGGCAGGTACATACATTCTATACCAATGACTTACTCAGCGCGCAGGGACTTAATGTTTGCTTTTCAAATGATGAAATAAAAATGGAAACATACCTGAAAATAAAATAAATAAATCAGCAAATTAGTTTTGATTGCAAATAAATTAAATATAAATATTAATTAACTAAATTTCAATGCAAATAAATTAATTAAAAACATAATTTAATTAGTTTTAATTAAAAATGAAATAATAGAAATAAACTTTCCGTTGAAAGCAAAAAGAAAAAATCAAACTGAAATTTCCAAGTGTTTCCCTCCAGCCGAAAGAAAGCAAGAAATGTAAACCGCTTGCTTAACGTTGACAGCCACTCGAGCCTCTTATCAGTTAGAAGAAGAAGCAGCCATCAATCGTAGTTAAAACCCTAACGAAGAACCCAAATGGAGAGCCGCAAGCCCTCAAGGGCTGCAGCTTCAGTGGGAGGCAGCACTTGAGCTGCAGCTGCTCGAGCTCCACACAGAGACATAGAGAGAGAAGAAGCAGCAGCAGTTTTTCTTTACTGTTTTAAACATTTTCCCATTTCCCAGCAGCTTTTTTTGGGAGGTGGGGGGGGGGGGGCTGACAGAGAGTTAACAGGTAAGCAATTAAAGCGAATCAAAACTCAACTCTGCACATGTCGGACAGCAGCTGCAGTCGCACAGCTTATCGCAGTTTACACACACACAATACACACACACACACACACAGCAGGTCTTATGGAGCCGCAAGTAACTAACCTAACCTAACTTAACCTACGCTAACCCAATTCAGAGGCAACGCGTCGAGTTCAATAACCCAAGCAGCGCGCAGCGAGACAAAGAGCAGCGAGACGACAAGCAGCGACATGCAACGACAAGCAACGACAAGCAGCAGCAGCAGCAACGACGACGACTGCCAATCGTCATTTTGCTGGATTGGTGCGTGCCCAGCAAAAAGGGGGCTGCAGTGGGCGGTGCCAAGGTGCTGCCGTCGTCTACCTACAGTGCACGCAAATTACACACACACACACACACACATTCAATACACACACACACGCACATGCAGCTATTATTATTATAGTTCTAAAATATAGATTAGCTGTAAATCTCATGCCTAATCAGCGCTGCGGCGCTCAACATGGCGCATACGCAACGCCTCAACACACACACACACACACAGAGAGAGCGAGAGCGAGAGAGTCGATTCTCGATTCTCAATTCTCGATTCGCGATTCTCTGGACTGCGCGACTGCCTCAACTAGAACTTGCTTGACTTGCTTCTTCCCAGCGTCGAGTCGAGTCGAGTTCAATGCACTTCGCGTAGCGGCATATTTTGCATTAATTTCTTTCTCTCACTCTCTCGCTCGCACATTCTATACTTCTCTCTCTCTCTCTCGCTCAGTCATTTGGCCTATCTTTCTGTACTGCCTTTTACTTTGTGCTGCTACGTGTTCGCTTTGTTTTTTTGTGGTTTTTCCTCTTTCCGAGCCGCTGTCCAAACAATGACCCACTGGCTCCTCCCCTCCCCCTCTCCCGCCCCCTCTCAGCTGCTCCACGTGGCCGAAAAAGGCCCTAACACATTGCAAATTTTTGGCACACAAAATTGCATTAATGACAACAAAAAGCGTAAAGGAAAAGCTGTCGAAGAAAATGCGAAAATTATGTTTGTCACGTTGGGAAAACTTTTTTTTGTTGTAGGTTCTATTAATTAAAAGCAATTAAAAATAGCTTTTGCTGCCAGTCGTTGTCAGTTTTAGTTTTAGTTTAAGTTTTTAGTTTTTCAGTTTTTCAAAATTTTCAAAATTTTCCGTTTTCCGCTGCCAGAGAAAATTTTTGAAGGCATTTCGCAAAGGCGTCGCCTTTTTTATTATTAGAAGGAAAAACTATGTTGGACAAGACAAAGCAATGCGAAAAACTAAAAGCAAATCTGAAAATGCAGACGACACTCATAAAGTTTTTCCTCATTTTCCTCCTAATTTCTGCTGCTATTTTCTTTTTGCAAATGGCGACAAATTACGCACCTATTTTTGGTCTAGAAAATGGGTTAAACATTTTTGGGATTTCGTCTGAGCGAAAAGAGAGCAAAATGGAACCAGTTCGCAGTGCTTAAATTAACTAAGTTTTTCCAACCAAATGTACATATATATAGTATATATGTATGTATATATGTATGTATAGTATATATATATATATGTATGTATAAGAAAGTTCTGATTGGAGTTTGAGAATTTGCAATTTGCAATTTGAACGCGCTGTCACTTAATTCTCGCTGCTGTTTCTTGTTGATCTCGTTGCTGGATCGATATATATATATGGTGGATATATACTGGATATATCTATGTACTAACTGAAGCTAATGTCTATGGATTGGTGCCAGCTTAAATTCAAATAGCAACGTAACAGTGATTCCAAACAAAGGCGCCCACATAACGAATAACTATAGAAAATCGACTGAAAAAACTCGAGAAAAAACACAGGGAAAAAAACAAAAAGAATTGCGATTTGTGAATTTGAATTGTAAAGGCTGCAACAACAGCAACAACAACAACAACAACAACAATGCGATCAACTCTGAACAACTTTAATGCCTGGGCAGAGAATTGGTTTCTGTTTTTTTTTGGTTCTGCGCCCATTAAATGCAATTCCATCTACTTGACTTGGTCGAGTCACGTTTTTTGGTCTAGTCCGAGAGACCTGAGAACTGACTACGTATAGGAGAGAGAGGTGAGAGGTGAGCTGGGGCAGGAGGCGGGAGGCGGGAGGCGGGAGGCGAGACAACATCGAGAGGTGATTGTACTGGTTAACAAATACGCGAAGTTTCTGAAGGCTGTGGAACAAGTTTAGCAGCCAGAAGCGAGTGCAGCGGCGACTGCGGCGCGAAATATCTATTTGAAATTGAGTTACATTCGATTTTCAGAGTCAACATAAATTACATGCCGCTTAATTTTCACACACACACAGCATACACACACACACACACACAGTCAGAGAGCGATCGAATCAGAGTTCGGCTTCTGACATTTTCGAAGCGAAGCTGTCAACAATTGTTGCTGCCACTTTGAGGTTATGACAACAGCTAAGAGCTAACCAGGCATGTCACGACAGCAAACACCATTAAAAGGGTTTTCGTATACACACACACACACACACACACACACATATGTGTGTATATAAAGCTGCAAAGCTGCTGGTGAAAATTGTTGCCAAAAAAAGAGTTGCAGTTGCATTTTGATACGTTTGAAAGCTGCCAGCGGGCTTTACGGTAACTGCATACGCAATGGGAGGTCACACACACACACACACACACAGATACTGCTATGTGTGCGTGTGTGTGTGTGTGTTGGGCCTAAGGCATGCAACATTGCGTTGTCTTATGTCACGAATCTAACGAGCAGCAGGCAATGACCAATGGGCCTGGTTAATATATTACTCATACGCACACACAGACACACACCACACCACACACTCACACACTCACACACACACACACATATACTTGTATATAGATACACAATTTGCCTGGCCCACATTAATTACCATAAAAATAGGCATTAAAAAATTGCAGGCCCCAAAACTCAAACTGAATGCAAGAGGCTTTGGGGCAGGGGGCAGGAGTTGGGGGGCAAGGGGCAGTAGGCGGGGGCAGGCACACTCATAGAATTTGCGACGGAAATGAGTATGTGCCGTTTGCCATGCCTCGACCATAAACGGACTACAGAAAGAGATGGAGTAAGAGTAAGAGAGAGAGAGAGCGAAAGCGCGTGCAGCGCCTACCAAAATAAGCAGCAGCAGCTATCCGGGGCCGGAGCTGGTCCCGGGCAGAGCTCCGGCTTAAACTCCGGCTGCGACTGCGTGTCTAAGCGCTGCATAATTATCATGCCACATGCGGCAAGCGGCAAGCGGCAGAGACAACAGGCCAAAGCGAAATGCGCTGATTTGTTGCCGAAGTCACGCACAAAACGCACAATTTACAGCGAGGGTTGCGCGAGGTGTTTCAAGAGCAGACTTTAACTGAAAGTTGCTGCAACACTTGTGTTGCATACCCCAAAGTTAAGCGAGAGTCGAGAGCTGCGCGTTCGTTGACCTCCAGCGACTACTTGCGGCTACTTGTGGCTGCCACTTAAAGCCGAGCGGCAGCTGCGACCTGCTGCTTAACCGTTACACAGCGCTGAGCTGCCGCCCCCCCCGCGCCACCTGCCACCTGCCACCTGGTTGGTGCCTCAACTTGCCGCTCATTGTCTGAGGTTAGGTGCTCAAGCAAAGCGAAGAGAAAACAGAAACAAAATCCAAAAATCAGTTAAACGCCCGTCGGGCTATAAAAATTGTTTTTTTGGCCAAAGAAAATGCAGGCAAAAGCAAAGCAAAGCGAAGGCAAAGCAAAGCGAAGCATTTCCCATTCTCATTCGCATTCGACTCGCGTGTTTCTTACTGTATTTTGTTGTCAGTTGTTGTTGTTGTGGTTGTTGTTGTTGTTGTTGGGGGATTGTTGCTTGGGCGTTTCGAGTCTTTCGTCTTTCGTCTTTCGTGTTGCTTATCGCGCGTCAAAGGCACAACGAAAGCGGCATAAATCAATTAGCAGGGAATCCACCCCAAGGCTGATATGGATTCGCAGTTAAGGACTCTTAATAGCCGAGCAGAGCTCAAGCAGTTAATGTTAATGTATTATTAAAGCTCGACCCTGGAGCAGGTCGTTCCCTGGGCAACGGCTCTCTTACCCTTTCGGCTGACAGTGGGCAACATACGTATAATTAATGGCAAAAACTAGACACAAAACTTCAACTAAAACTAAATTAATGTCTCGCTTACGCCCACCAGCCAAAGCAAAACAAAGCGCACACCAGCAACAACAACAGCAGCAATAACTTCGCTTATCTAACAAATTTTTTCTATATTTCTTTTTTTTTTTTGTGTGTGTTTGCAACGCGACTGGCAAAGAGAACGTGCAGCTGCAACAAACACACACAGCAACAGCATTGAGTACTACGAGCTACGTAACTGGGGCGAGGGCATAGTGCAATGAACTGGCTGGCGAGCCAGCAGCAGCAGCAGCAACAGCAGCAGCAGCAGCAGCAGCAGCAGCAGCAGCAGTTGCAGTTTTATGTGCTGTCACACACACAGAGAGAAAAACTACAAGTGATAGTAAAACGTGAACTATATGTATGTGTGTGTGTGTGTGTGTGTGTGTGTGTGTGTGTGTGTGTGTGTGTGTGTGTTGTGTGTGTGTACAAACATAAACCACCCCCAAGCGCAACCCTCATTGCAGCTGCACGTGGAAGCCTTGAGCAGAGGAGCTGCTGCTGAGGCAGGGGCTGGGACAGAGGGGGTGAAGCTGCCACTTTTGCTGACCCAGTTAAATGTCATTCGCAGCAAAACGCTGCTGCTGTTTCTGGAGCGGGAGCTCGAGCTGGAGCTGGACCTGGACCTGGAGCTGGAGCTGGAGCTGCGGCACGTGGCAGAACAATTTTTGGCTTTGCTTTCATTCGAGCTTAACTACCCCTAGCTCTGCATATGAGTGGGTGTGTGGGTGTACATATGCGTGTGTGTGTGTGGCTGTGTGTGTGCAGAATTGGAGGCTACAGCAATTTGATTACCTTGAGGTTGGCTGTGGACGCAAATTGGCTGCCGTCGCTTGTGTTTGCTGGCGATTCATTTTGTAATAAACGTAACCTTTGTCAGAAGTGCATGAAATTCTTATTAGAATGCAGCAAAAGCTAATTAGAAAGGCGACTTAGACTACATGTTGCCAAGCTGCATGTGTGTGTGTGTGTGTGTGTGTGTGTATGAATTGTGCTTTCTCTTTCTCTGCAACTTATTGCCGTGCTCAGAGCTGTTGGCGGGCAACATTCTAGAATAACCGCAAAGCAAGGCACAGCAACAACAATTGCAGCCACTGCAACAACAACAACAATTGCAACTGCAACAACAACAACAACAACAACAACAGCAGCAGCAACAGAAACGTCAACGAACTTACGCAGCTCCGCTGCAAAATAGTCGAACGCTGTTGACGTCGCTGTTAAGCAATGAAAGTACCGCAACAAAACTGCACACACACACACACACACACACGCACACACTGAAAGGAGACAGAAATAGAGAAAAAGAGCTAGAGAGAGAGACAGAGATAGAGCGAGCAAGCGAGTGAGCAAATAAAGTGCATTGACTTTGCTTTGCTTTCTGTGCTGATGCTTTTAATGTTGTTGTTGTTGTTGTTGTTGTTGTTGTTGCTATTGTTGCAGGTTGCATGTTGCTGTGGTTTGTTGCCATCGTTCAGCTTTGAGTTGAATGCACTTTGCATGCAAAATGACTCTTCACATTGTACTAGATGTTGCCCAGAAGCAACTGGTTGTTGTTGTTGTTGCTGTTGTTGTTTCTAATGTTGCACCTTGGCTAAAGAATCGTAATCGTCGCTGATGTCATAAGTCAAAAATTCTTTAACATTTGTTGACAGCTTTATGTCTGCAGCCAAAACGTGCCATTTATTTCCCAACACACATTAATCTTCAGTTGTCAGACTAGAATCTATATATGCTGATAGTTAAAAGAAGTCGTAAAGGAATAAATCCGCTTCCAATGTCAACACAAATCCATAACAAATTCAACCTAGAGCATATTTGAGATACATATTAAAATAAGTTAACCTTGTCTCTTCGACTTAAAACTGAAAGCATTTAAGCCACAATATATGTATGTATGTCATTGCGGTAAAGGATTATCATTAAGTTGTCCCGGGCAAAGGATATCGCGGTGCAAATGGCACTTAAAGTGTGCCAAATGTTAAAAAATGCGAACGCTGTTAAGTGCGCACAGACAAAAGCTCAAAGCTATGGCAAAGTGTGGCGCCAAATTTGTA
The DNA here is from genome assembly GCA_035045065.1 of Hirtodrosophila trivittata. Lineage (NCBI taxonomy): Eukaryota > Metazoa > Arthropoda > Insecta > Diptera > Drosophilidae > Hirtodrosophila > Hirtodrosophila trivittata. The sequence goes on along the minus strand of JAWNNK010000066.1, from coordinate 6,295,135 downwards.
TTGCATACTTTTACGCTGGTTATGCTGAGGCAAAAGCAAGCCGCTAGGTGGCGCTTGGTGCTTGCGGCTAACAGACGCGCTCCACACTTAACAGAATATGTGGTGAATGTTAGTTTAAAGCGAGGATAAAACTGTTAAAGGTGGATCGAGGTATATGGTATATATATATACATAGGAAGTATGTATGTACGTGAGATACATATATGTATGTATGTGTGTCAGTAGGGGATGGATCGTGTAACTAAATAAAATGTTAAGTTGCTATAGAAACGATTGATGCGAAATAAGCTTTTATATATAAAAACATCTGCCCGCATGTGTATATGTATATATATATTTATATATATATGTTTATATGTTACAATCAGCACCCCAGAGATAACTGTTTGTGTGTACAATATCGTTTTAATAATGTTATTGTAACATGGCCATTAATGTTATCCTCTGCTTCGCATTTTGGCTTCATCAAAAGCGTAACCTAAAATCGCAGAGGTTGTTGACCCAAATTGCAAAGTGCATTGAACTGTTTATAGGCAAAATGCGTAGCAGACTGCAAGGGTGAAGGTGTGCGTATACGTATGCGCAACGCGCACGTGTGTGAGTGTGCCTGTATGCGTGTGCGTGTGTGTGTTTGAGTGTTTGAGTGAGCACGTGGAAGGATGAGCAGAAATGAGTCTATGCGAATTATGCAGCGTTCGTAGAGTGTGCGAAATTATTGCCCCTCAAAACATACACACCTAGGTGTAACCACACACACCACAGACACACACGCACACACATACATATGTAAATGTGTACATAAAAAGTAGAGCATAAATTAAATGAAATGAAATGCACCTTGCCACAAAAGTTTCCACCATAGAACAGACCAAATTCATTTCCAGAACATTCTTGCAGCTCACACACACAGGCACACTTACACTCATACATATGCATCTATGTATTCACACCCACACAGCGACAAAGTCAGTCGTTCAAGTGCATGTCAGAGCATTAACCTCTGGATAATACGGACATACTTATGTATGTGTGTGTGTGTGCATGTATAAATATTTATGTGCATGTGTGTGTGTGGGTCTATTTGGGTCCTAGCACAACACCAACACAAGCATAAGAATGCATTCGCTCTCTCTCGCTCTCGCTCTCTCTCTCTCGCAGCTCTCATTTAATGGGACTGCGTTTGTTTTGCTTTTTTTTTCTTCTCTTTTGCTTGCTTTCTTTCACCCTGTGTGAATTTTACACTTTGCCATCACTTTTCCAATTTGAAGTGCAAGCGAGTGGAAAATCTGATTGCAAGCATAAAGCGTGGCAGCAACAATCGGTGGAAAAGTCAAGTGAAATGCCTCAAGAAGCCGATTGAGTTCTCTCAAACGTATCGAATGCAATGGGATGTCCACATTTGATTAACTGAAATTAACTCAATAAGCAGCAATTACAGAACAGATACTCCTCCTCGTTCTCTTTCTTTCTCTCTTTCTCCTTATCACACGCTTTATCTATGTGTCTCTGTGTGTGTGTGTGTGCCCTGAAGCAGTTACCTGATCGCGGCTCTGCCTCAACCCAATCATTGTTTTACTACCTCAAATACTAATTTGAAATGCAAAGACAACACACAAAATGTAACTTATTTGATCGTACGTATGTATGTATGTTTTTATTCAACTATATATATATATGTACATACGTTATTTGTAGAACTGTCCGTGTGTGCCTTCACTTCCCGTTTACGTCTTGCTTCTATATTTACTTTACGCATTTTCTATTTATTTTCGGTTTTCCCTTCACACAACACACACACAGAGAGTTGCCCCCCTCTGGTCTATCAAGTGAATTTCGATTGTGTGTGTGTGTGTGTGTGCAGCGTCATTATCATGTTGTGCTGGTGTGCGCTCTAAAATTGATGCAGGTTAGGTCTAAAGGGAATCCCAATACAGCTTCAAATTAACATTAGAACAAACAAACACACAGACATATATACATACATACATGTGTAAGTATGTGTATGTATGTATGTAAATGATAAGAAACGATCAAACATCTAGAACTTACCTATAAGTCTACCACAGTTTTTTTTCTTACAAGTAAACTTACAGCAATAAATATCAAACACAGCAAATGCAATCGCCTACAAGAAAAAAAGAAAGAGAGCGCGTTTATTTGCAAGAGAGCAAAACACAAACTGCGCTCTCTCTCTCGGCTTATGCTCTCTGCTGCTGCTGCTGCTGCTGATGGTTGTTGTTGCTGCTGCTGCTGCTGCTGGTTGTGGCCCATGCTGCGTACACTGCTTCGCCGCAGTGCTGACATTGAACGAGTTCATTCACATTTACACATACACGCACACAGATATACACTCGCACACACACACACACACACACGTACTGATAGAGGTACACACTCACTCACTCACTCAATCAACACAACTGCAGACGAAAACTACACGAAGCATAAAAAATAACAACTGCCCGGGCAGCGAAATGAAAAGAGACAAAGCAAAAAAAAAGAAAGAAACACAAGAACAACAACAACAAAGCGGAGAACGGTTGATGAGCGTGTTGAAATGAAAGAAGGGAAAAGAAAAGAATAACAACAAATATCAAATAAATAAATATGCTAAATAATGTGAAAGAATCAAAACATGTTGTATAACAGCCGAAGTGAAGCCGAGTGGAGCAAAGAAAGCAAAACGAACGTGGGATAAGGACACGAAGATGGGAGTGGGAGAGGGGGATAATGTCACACACACAACTTCACACACATATTTATCCATTTATGTATATATTTTTTTGTTATTTATTTATTTGTTTCTCCCTCTTCGCTTTGCTGCTTCTACGTTTCGTTTTTATGCTGAAATTTGGTTCCCTACACAAATTGGGTCATTAGGCAGGGCACAAAAGTGTTAAACGTTAAGTGTGCAGGAGTGTAACAGGTACAGACGACACACAGAGGGTTAACGATTGCCTCGAGGTGTTAGAAAGAACTTTGAGCAGAAGTTGTGGCTGTTTTAGAGCAAAGATTAAGAAGTTAATCTGCTCGCAAAGAGAAACAAGCAAAAGTAAATAATACAATTAGCTGAATAAACGAAGCAGAATACTAACTTGAAAATGGTAAAGCTGGCCTAGAAACTACCAATTTGGTTTAATGACTTGAGACGGCTTAAAGCGCGTAGGCTTCAAATCATTCATCAGCGACTGGCAAAAGAACGCGAAAAGCAACAAAATATTTTAAATCATATGCTGAGTTTTTTTCTTTCTTCTTTTTTGAAATAGAGGTCAATATACAAACTGAAGGTTGGCGGCTGGTTATGGCCAGGTGCTGAGCCGTGGCGAAGAGTTGTTGGCCTGGGCGGAAGTGTCAGCCACATGACAACAACGAGAACGAGAACGAGAACAAGAACAAGAACAAGACGGCGGCAATGCGGCGTATGAGCAATACAGAAATGGCAAAACTTGCTTCCTACTTCTAGTCTAGACTTCAAACATATATTCCTATATAGAAAGAGAGGGAGAGAGAGAGCGAAAGAGAGGGAGCGGCTGCTGCGCACGCGTAACGCTCAAAAGTGCGTAGCCAAAAGAGAGGAGCCAGAGGCAGGACAGGTTTTAAACGAGATAGAGCGGTTCTGGGAGCCTGCACCATTGTTTAACCTTGAACTTCAAAAAGCGCGTAAGAAACTTCTTAATAGGCCTACCTGCCGGACTCTGAATATATATATATATAAAGAGATATATATATATTTAAATTAGCGGCTGTGTGTGACTGGCACATTGACAAAAGAGCTACTTAATATCATTCTATATACTCCCATTGTACATAGCCGCACCAGAAAAGTTCCGAGAAACCAAAAGCCTAAAAGAGTGAACGCTTGGCCAAGAGGCCCAAGTCAATGAACTCTGCCCAAAGATATTCGCCAAAAGAAATGTGCAAAAAAAGAAGAAATAAAGAAAAAAATTGGAAGCACAAAAAGAAGCGGGCTAAAAATTTTGAGAGTTTGAAATTTCAGACGCGCAGACGTCGGCAGCCCAGAAGAAACCAATGCTATAGGAATTAAAATAAATACAATACAAAAAAAGGCAAGGACTGCACAAAGAGAGAGGAGAGAGAGAGAGAGAGAGGGAGAGAGAACTGGCTGTTAACCTAATTCAAGGACGTCATTGAGACATTATTCCCGACTGCGTCGACAATGCGTTGAATATAAGGGAATAGGGCAAACTACTTTGCCAAGGTTATGCGGCGAGAGCGAAAGACTGATTAAGACCAGAATGGAATGGACTCAACTCAACTGAGCTGAGCTGCGCTGAGCTGAAAGCTGAAGGGAGTGGGAGGGGTGGGGAGGGTAGGCAGGAGGGGGCACGATCCACGAGCAGATATACCTATAAGCAGGACCAAGGGCGAATGAACTTGCCGCGTTTTCAATGTCACAGACAAAGGGCTAAACAGAGTCAGAGTCGCAGCTTTGCTTTGTATACACACATGTGTGTGCGTGTGTGTGTGTGTGAGTGTGTGCTGCTGGTGGTGGATTCAGGATACTTTTGATTTATTTTATTGCGACGCAATTTATGCAAGGACAATGTAGAGCAGCGACGATATCGGCGGGTGAGCCGCAGGTTTTATGTCTACAACGCAATTCCAAAATGTATGAGCGCAGCCCGATCCCTTTATATATATATATATATATAGGTTTATATATATATAAGTTTGCCTGTTGCCGCTGTAACTACCCTCGAGTGCGTCTGTGTTAACCTTCCCTGCAGTTCGAGCTGCGAGGTCAAACGAGTTCAATGTCAGCCCGTGTCAACTTGGTGGTTGCATTTCATAGAAGGCCACGTGGATGGCACACGCATTAAGGGTACTCCCCCAATATATCAATATATGTTAAGTACTATAACTTACCTTGCAGCCCTCGCAGGAATGCACGCCGTAATGGAAGCCGGAGGCCTTGTCCCCGCAGACGCGACACAGCACGGTGGTCCCGTCGAATTCTGCAAGAAGAAAGCAAGAAAAAGTCAGTAAACAGATCGAAAATATATATGTATATATAGATCATAATAAGAAGAAGCAACGCTGACCCTAAAAAATCTTGAAGCTCGCCGCACAACTTTTACTCTCAGTGAGCAGCAGCAGCGGCAGCGGCAGAAGAAAGTAAACAGACGGAGACGTAATACTTTCTTTACAGACGACACGAGGGAGCAGCCGATGTTGGTTCGTGGCCAATGCCAATGTCAATGCTGGCAACACGAAAATACGAAGAAAGCAGCAAAACAGAATGAGCAACTTGTTGAACTTGAGCTCGTTCTGGCCAAAGACACACAGAATGAGAGAGAGAGAGAGATAGAAAGACAATTGCAGGCAGGCAAGTGTTACGTAACTTTCACCGTAAAGTGTAAAAGAAAGCATCAAGAAGAAAGTAAGCACAGCAGAAAAAGAATCTGGCGCATAACGAGGCAAACAGAGAGAGAGAGAGAGAGAGTAGGGAGATAGAGAGAGCGACCGGTCAAACAACTTTAAAGAAGAAGCCAGAAAGATTTTCTTTTGGCAGAAGCGTTTCTCAAACGGGTTTCGACTCAAACTCAGATTGCTTCTACCATATACATATATATATGTAATAATAGCATAAAATAATGCAATTATAATTGATAAACAACAATTGATATAGACAGAGAGAGAGAGAGAGAGACTGAAAGAGATCGCATTCCACGATTTGTAAACAATCGTGTTTAACACAGAGAAATAAAGGCAAAATGTTTGCCTGCTCTTATGATCTTCACGCTACCATGGCCAACATCATTATTATGTTGATCAACAGCATTATCATTAACATCATTATCAATATCATTATCATTATCATTATCATGAATACCGGCATGATCGAGGAGCTGTTGTGTTGTCTCTGTGCCAGACACGCTTCGCGTCTGTCTCTGCAGTTGATTGTTGTTGTTGTTGTTGTTGTTGCCGTCTCGACAAGTTCACTGACATTTTGCACTGTAGATCGTTGCACTTTTGCTGCAACCACATAAATACAACCACACACACACACACACACACGCACACACATCAAGGTTTCGCTGTGTGTTCGTGTGAAATCTTTACCGATCGCTGCAGAAATTTTTATATATAAACTCTCAACTCTCGAGTTGTGGGTAAGTTTTGCCTCAAAAGAAATTAAAGCAAAGCTCAGTCAATGCATAAATTATCGTTGAAAGTCGACCGATCTCAACAGCAGATATAACCCATTAACTTTAACCCAAGCGATGACGCAGAGTCTCTTTTTTCCGCAAGACAAATAAAACCCATTGAAACTGTTCGATCGATAAGATTATATCGCCAGACAGAGTATAACATACACACATACATATATAGTTTTAAGTGTGTGTGTGTGTATTACAATATTACCAGAAATATGAGTGTATTACACGTGTCGGAGATTAGCAAAGGTCAACAGTTTATACGGAATCGCGTTCTATAGTATAGATAAAAGAGAATCGACCTTGTCGCTTTTTGCTTCCTTTGTTTATAGAATCGAGAATCGCTTCTGAATCTATTACAAAGCAAGTTTTTCCAAAAATATATATATACATCATATATATGTATGTCTGGCTATTTGTTTGTGGCATGCGCAGATGACGTAAGCTGCCGCACAGACGCCCCCTAACAGATATGGTGAGCCAGGGGCAAGGTTAAGCGTCCAAATTGAATTATTTTTAAATATATGTGCCAAGCGCACAAAACACAACAAAACCCAAAAAAAAACAACATATTTAGATCGGTCTGCTTATATTTTTGGCAAAAGTAATTTGGAAATAAGAATTGAGGAAAAATCTAATAAATATTTTATATGTATCTTTTCACAGTATCTTTTGCTGGCAAATGTATCTCAAGTTCAAAGGCGGCCAATAAATACGTAAAACTTCTAACAAAAACATGTGTACTGATAAGACAATAACTGTAACTGTTCACAACAATAGTAGCTAGACTATAAAGTTGCATATATATATAGAATTTCGATCGATTTGCGATCGATTTCAATTGTTCAATTTTAGAATAATGCAAAAAAGACTCACGAAACTCGCAAGGTTGCCTCATAGAATTAATATTATTAGATTAACGATCGGTAGCTAAATTCAATAATTAAAACTATATATATATAGTATATAGTATATGGAGTTGCTTAAGCTGATCAACCAGTTCCTCCTTCAACCGTGCGGATCTTTTAAGTTGTGGATTTGGCCGTATTTAACCTACGCAAATCTATAATCAAGGACGCTGTTGGCATTTTTTGGCTAACCAGTACACGAATCTACAGTCAACATCTATGAATATTATCTAATACGCACCACACACACATACGTATAGACACACACTGATACACACAAGGGGCGACCTTGAAAGTTTCATTCACTTCACACGAACAGGCCGATCGGCGAGGCGGGCAGAGGGACACGGGCAGGCGGCACTATCAGCTAGAAATACGCCAAAGAACAACAAACAAACAAATGGCAGCCCCAAAAACATACACACACACACAGAGATACATAAACACACACACACACGCACACACACACACACAGATATGCATATACATATGAAATACAAACAAATTAATTCCGACAGCTCGACGAAAATTTTCGGCTGACTTGCTTGATATAAAATACACACACACACAAACACACAGGCACACACTATCACACACACACACACGCACACACCGATATAGTCAGAGAGCGCTTTGCTAGGAAGGGAGAGGTGTGCCCGCCTGATATTGGTAATGTTCTGAGTCAAAAACTCTACTAAATTAAAATTTGACATTGAAATTTTTTTATATATATTCGCGCTCGCTCGCTCTCTCTCACTCTCGCTCTCCCGCTCGCACCAATCTAAATCAATAAATAAAAGTTAAGCGCGTGTATCATGCGAAAAGAGCGAAGACTGTTCTCGATCTCCCTCTCTCGCTCTCTCCCTCTTGATCGCTCTCGCTCTGCCTCAATGCGGAAATGTTCGTACAGGTTTTTAAGGCAAAAGGCGGTTCAACGTTTTCGTGCAATAAAATTAAAATATTTGTTAAATTTGTTTTTTTTTTATTTTTTTATATATTTTATTTCATTTTTGTTTTCTTTGGGTTCAAAAATCGCAGCGGAGGTCACGCGAATATTTCGTTTCAATTGCTGCCGCCCTGTAAAGTGGGCGTGAGCTGCCGCCCCTCAGCCGCTGGTTCATTGATTTACATTTTGATACGAGCTGCTGCTGCTTCTCGATTCTCTGGGAGTCTGTTGACACCGCTGCAAGTGTTATATAATCGCTTATATTCATTTCATTTAATTCAAATTCAAATTGAACGATGAATCCGCAAAACGCGTGCATTGACTCCGATCGCCGATCGCCGATCTCGAGGTGCCTTGCACTTTCTGGATCAGCAGCTGTTTTGGGGTTGATGAATTCTCCGGCGTGGGAATATCTCGGAAAGGGATCGTTAGGTCTCAGGTGAATCATTTGAGGAATTCCTAAAGGCTGACAAGCTTTTCCTATCTTCACTTAAGAAACTATCTTTGTGCCAGCTTTCGGCTGTTACCTGTCAAACTTACTAAATATAATAATGATAATAAAGAGTTTTACTTTCGATTCGATAGTTTTCACTTTTATGAAATGAAATGTCTGCGCCCTGTATATAAGTATATATAGAGAATAAAGAGATTGCTTTGGGTCTTTGACCGTTTAATAAATTTCTAAAATGCAAAAATAATTGTGCCAATAAAAATAAACACGACGTCGCGTAAAGAAAAACTTTCCAAGCAAAAGTTCAAACGCCGCCTACGAAAAACAAAAAATGAAAATAATAAAAATAAAAACTAAAAAAAAACAAAAAAAAAAATAACGAAAAACTGCAAAGCAAATAACTTTTCTTTTGAACAATTGTAGCGAGGCGACGACGACGCTGCAGCAGCAGCAGCGGCAGCGGCAGCGGCAGCGACTTTCACCGACATTCAACAAAAGGCAAACGGTTCAGCCACGGCATGGGCTCCGGGGTTCGTCCCAGGGACCGGCAACAGCGCCAGCGCCAGCGCCACCACCGGCACCGGACCAGACTGAACCGAACCGGACGGACGAGTCATTGCCGTTGCCAATGTAAAAATGTCAAAGACAATTTGACAGCGAATTTAAATTAAGCGTCACATGAAAAGAAGGGGGGAAGGAGGGGGGCTAAGAAAGGGGGTGGTACTCCTCTTGGAGCTAACTTGGCTCCGTTTCTTTCCATGCATTGACTGCGCATGCGCAGTGAAAACTAAAAGTGAATTTCTGCAGTTGCATTCGTTGCATTTGTTTTTGTTGCTTTTCACTTTCGTTTTCGCAATTGAAATTTAAAACTTGGCAAACGGATGCATTTACAAATGCCAAACGCCTAGAGCCAAGTCTAATATATGTACAATAAAATATATATATATATACATACATACAGACATAGAGCTCTCCATTGGGTAGCAATGAACTTGGAGTTTGGCGTATCAAATGGATTCAGATTTTTGTTTGGAGAAATGCAACGCCAACAGACACATAAATAAATAAAAGTTTGTTAAGTGTAGAAATAAAAGAAACTAACGCATAATAGACGACCTACGAGTATATATATATATACAGATATATATATAAACATTATTTGGCTTTAACTTTTCGCAAAAGTTTCACTTTCATTGACAACGCGTGAAAGAAATACGATAATTATTGCAAATTTAGATCAATCGATAGATATGACCCCTCCAGGGAACCAGACAAATAACTTCAAGGATCTATCAATATGCAATCCTGTTGACCCCTCCAGGGAGCGTAAGACAAATATCTTAAAGGATCTAATGATATATAAGCCAATAGATCCTTTCAGGGAGCGAGACAGAGCGCTTCAACGATCTATAATATAAAACCCATTAGACCTCTCTAGGGAGCAAAACAAATAACTTCACGTGTTTCCCGATAGACCCTTCCAGGGAGACAAATAACTTCAAGGATCTCTCAATATGAAACCCGATAGACCCCTTCAGGGAGCAACAGAAATAACTTCAAGGATCTATCAATATATGACCCGATAGACCCTTTCAGGGAGTAAGACAAATAACTTCAAGGATCTATCAATATAAGACCCGATAGACCTCTCCAGGGAGCAAGAGAAATAACTTACAGGATCTTCCGATAAACCCCTCCAGGGAGCAAAACAAAAAACTTCAAGGATCTCTTAATCAACTAAGTTGAGTTATGGTCTAATAAAATACTGATCAATTATATATATTTAATATGAATACTTGAACTGAAGTACTTCCCGCAAAAGGTGACAGTATAGCGTCATTGGGGGGTTACCTTGACTCATCGCTCGAACTGCTGGAGCTCATCATCTCCACTGATTTATAACTGACACTCAACCGGTTACTCTGATAACTCGTGTAGCCGACATAAAGTGCATTAACTTCCTTTCGTCATAAAGGAAAAAAACAAACAAAATATAATCAAGAGAAACCAACGTCTGACATTGGTACAGTTATTTTTAAAAATTGTCGTTGACGTTTGTTGTCGCAAAACTCATATAAAATATATATAAAAAAACGAGTTAATTGAACCCGCTCGAACTCCGAGCTTGGCATAAGTATTATTTTCAGGCGCTTTTTTTATGGTATGCGGAACGACCTTGTTTATTGTTGCCGCAACTTGACTCAATGAGTGAGTGAACGACTGACTGAATGACTGACTGGCTGCCTGACTGACTGGCTGGCTGGCTGGCTGACTGCAATTCGGAAGCGTTATTTGGATGGCTAATTAACATGACGTCAAAAAGTCAATACACCCATTAGGCCTTAGCCTTAGCCTTAGCCTTAGTACCCAAAAAATGCTTCCGTACTGCGATTTGTTGCCAAGCGTTCTGATCGAATACGATCGGATACGATCTGATAGAATAGGCCTATGTACAGTTCATTTAAAGTCCAAGGCTATTGTATCGGAAGTGTATATATAACTGTTAACTGTTCAGATAGGGGTTTATATCAGATTGACAGTTGTTTTTATTTCTGTATCGCAAATATTCTGAGAGTTGAACTGGGGTGAAGGAAAAACGTGGGCAGGAAACGGAAGGTATTTCCGATGTTTGGGAGGAGTTTTTCGGATGGGTTAATGATCCTTAGATGGAATGAAGAATATAAACAGATATATGCAAATCTTATAGGAATATCAATGAGAGATCAGACCCGTTTCAAGGCTGGACTTGATAGATTTATAAGCTGTAAAGATCTTCCTGCCTATCGATGGACTCACCAATATTTAGCTCTGGTTCGCCTTTGACCGAGCTGGCGACAGTTGTATCCATAACTGGGTAGGATTTGATATACTCCGGGGTCTGTGGCCGCGAATCGGCGGGCATGACGACAATTGCTCCGCTGTGCTGACCGGCGGGTACCGTTACCGAAACACCACCCAGATGATGATGATGGGCTGGATTTGCATAGCCATGCGGCGAGCTGGCCGCCTCTGCTGTCTGCCGATGATGGTAGATGGCAGCCATGTGATGGGTGTGGGCATGCCCGGGAGGCGATTGCTCGAAGTGCTGCTGTGGTGGCATCTGTGGCACCTCTGTGGTGCTGACCACCACACTGGAGCTGCTCTTGTTCACATAGATGACATTGCTGTGGGGCATTTTCCTGGCCATCGGCACACCTGTGGGCGACACAGTATCCATTTCTGTGACAGGTGCAACCTGGCGTTGATGGTACTCCGCCTGGAAGATGACGGCACTGCCGCTGGGCTGTTGTGCCTGCTGTGGCTGTTGGCCCACAATCAGTTTACTGTGCTGATAATATGTGGAGACGCTCGTGTTGGGCGGCAGCTTCAGAGCGTTCTCCAAATGGGAGCGACCTGCGACCAGTAGCTGTCCATTGCTCGTGGTGCTGGAGGGTGCTACCTGTGCCTGCGCCTGTCCCAGGCAGATGACTGAGGTCTTGGCGCTATTTGAGTCCATGGATGATGTTTCCATGGCGCTGCTACTGGGCTGACAATCAGAACTGTCCGCGGACATTAGCATTTTGTATTTCGGGGAGGGGGGCGGGGGCAATTCAGGAACACACTGTACGCTATCAAATAGGCTCGATAAAACGATCAAATGGGGCCTAAACAGGCATTGTTGTTTATACACTTGTTAATAAATTTGGCTATTGCCAATAGAACACACAATACACACTGGGTATATCCTTTCTTTATATGCAGATAGAGATATACGATTTAGTTGCTACTAAATGGATAATATTCAAAAAAAATACGATATATATAACCGATGTATGCGCAACGCGAGTCACGAACTGAACACGAACATTAAACGAGAACTTCGACGGACAACGACGACGACGAGTGACGGAGCAACGACGATCTGCTCGTTGCGATGTTTCAACGTTGAATGAAAGGAAAATGAACATTCGCATTGGATCTTGTTTAGTTTTCGGCCAGTCGTCGAACGCTCGACCCTGAGAGCGTAACGCAGCGAGAGAACGTAACGCAGAGAGAGAGAGAGAGCGTAAGCGAGAGAGAGCGCGCGTTTTGTTTGTGCGCTCACGTGCTCTTGAAAAATAATAAAACATGTGGCGACGACGTCGAGCATGAAACCAAAACATCAACAAGAGCGTGTGTTAGTATGTGTGTTAGAGTGTGTGTGTGTGTGTGTGTGTGTGTGTGTGTGTGTGTGTGTGAGAGAAATCTAATGTGCCGCGATATACGCGATTAGTTGAGGGTGTTGGTTAGATTCTTTTACCAGCCACCCCAGAGCCCAATTTGTCAGCCAGGCCCAGTCGTAGACCGTAGACCGTAGAGAGGTTAACCCACCCTGGCAACAGGCGGTAGACTGTCTCTCTCTCGCGCTCTATCTCTCTTTCTCTTGCGCGGAGCAAAACACATGTCAACGATAGTCGCCGGTCCAAGGTAAGCGCCGTCTGCGGTTATTGTACTCTATTTTAGCAATGATACCGATGGTAAATGATTCTCCATTGCCAACATCAGTCGGCGGTAGGCAGCAATCGGAAGGCGGTAGGCGGTAGGCGGCAGCGGCGTTTAAATCATGTTCGCTGGTTATTTGCTGGTTCATGGCGCGACATTCGAAAAGTTCAATAAAACTTCACGAACTTCATACACACATACATACATATACATATGTATATACATATTTACATTCGAGTGAAATGCTGTTGTGTTTTTTTTATGCAATTTATTTAATTACTACTTGTTGCGTGTATAAATAAAATTATATCACAATACACAATGCAGGCCGAGAGGTGCATTGCCTGCTGCAGTCATTGACATTGTGTCGTTGACATTTTAAAACTCCAAAAATGTACACACACACACACAACACACATACACACATTTTTATATTTACAAGTGTTTGGGGAGCCGATCAACCCGTTGGGCTCGCCTAGGTCAATGTTGAAGTCGTTTCCTGCTCAAGCCGAAGCGATACAAACAAAAATGCCACGTGTGGTCATAGAGAACCCATTCTATCTGCTATCTCTTGTTCGCTCTCTCTCTATCTCTTTCTGTCTTGCTCGACATTGTCCTACTCGCTGTTTGCGTGGGTGTCGTTTGAGATCGTACAGACGAAAATATATCATTGGGGCGAAACAATTTTCGGCTTTTCAGCACATTTGTTGGAACAAAAAGAAAATGTATTTTTCTTGTTGTTTTTCCTGCAGCTCGTTTTCTTTATGACACTTATTAACACACACCACGCTTATTGTTTTCGGGCTGTGTGTTTATATTAGGCTAATGGACTTACATATAAACATAAGAAATAAACAAACTAAATGTAAGAAATGCATTCAATTTTTTTATTTACATCAGACGATCTTTTCGATGGGAAGTCATTGAATCTTTTTGACTCTACAAACAATCGGAAAATTCTTTTATATATATGATATATATATGCCAAGAAGTATCGGTGCATTGCCAGTAATAATCAGCAATCATAAGTTCAACGTTAATTCATTCAGTCCAGACGAACCGAAGACGACACCCAAAATAAACATTGAACTTCCTTATTAATGCAATTTCAATATTAACTTCGTTTAAAAATAAATAACGCAGACGCAGCAAAAATTGGATATATATATATATGTATATATATTCGTATTCGTATACAAAAGAAAGATATTGTCAGGGGCAACACTGAGCTGACCATAAAGACCGCAAGCCATGGAACAGTTCAAGTGGAGGTCAAGTTCAATGGGTGCTTAAAATGTGAAAAAGAAATAAGGTAGCTGATTTCGCAGGCATTCAACTGGCATATGCTGCCATACACACTGCCATACACAGTGCCATACACAGTCCCAGGTGCTTATTACTTGAATCATCTTCTTCTTTGCGAGCCCCGCCACCGATTTCAGGTGAGTTCACAAGTGATTCCAATTCGCAACGTCATCATATTGATACGAGCACAACTTTTGGCTGCGTCATGAAAATGCATTTGCAACGATCTGATCCGGTCCGATCCGATCTGCTGCCGTATAAGTATGAGTATGGGTATGGGTATGGGTATGGGTATGAGTATGAGTATGAGGCGAATGTACCCCTGAATAATGTCATTGGCTTCTCTCTACGTAGCGCCGGTTGGATACTTGTATAGGCCTGACTTTAGCTATACCCTGAGTATGCCTTTAAGCCTTACATAAAGTCGCATAATGGAAACAATTTAACCTATATAATAATATATAATAGATATATATTTAACTGAATTCTCAAAAACAACTAATACTAATCTCTTTTCCAATCAGATATCCCAGATTTGGTATGGAGTTTCCTCTATTTCTCCCAAAAAGCAAATTTATATCAAAACAAAAAAAATACCTCAGCAAATTACAAATATTATTATATTATATTATTTTTCCTTTTAAATTTTTTATCTATATTTTTTTTATATATCAAACTATATTTAATATTATATTTTTTTATATTTAATTTTAAATATATATTTTTTTTTATCAAATTTGATTTGTTTTTATTTATTTATATATTTTTTAAATATTGTTTCTCTATTACGAACATTATTTTTATTTTTTATGTTATATATTTAATTTATTATTTTTTGTTATTTCTTAATTTTTGTTTATTAATTTATTTTTTAAAATTATTATTTCTTTATTAAAAACTTTATCTTTATTTTTTATTATTACATTTTATTTGTTTTTATTTATTTATATATTTTTTAAATATTGTTACTCTATTACGAACATTATTTTTATTTTTTATGTTATATATTTTATTTATTATTATTTTTTTTGTTATTTCTAAATTTTTGTTTATTTATTTATTTTTTAAGATTATTATTTCTATATTAAAAACATTATCTTTATTTTTTATTATTACATTTTTTTTGTTCTTATTTATTTATATATTTTTTAAATATTGTTACTCTATTACGAACATTATTTTTATTTTTTATGTTATATATTTTATTTATTATTATTTTTTTTGTTATTTCTAAATTTTTGTTTATTTATTTATTTTTTAAGATTATTATTTCTATATTAAAAACATTATCTTTATTTTTTATTATTATTTATTTTTTCAATTAATTTATTTTTATACATATTTTTTCAATTTTTTTTGTAAATAATTTTTATGTATTTTTATTTTTATTTTATTTATTTAATATTTTTTTATTTATTTTTTATAACATTGTATACATTTTTTATTTATTTATATATTTGTTTTTATTTATTTACTATTTATTTTAGTAGTTTTCATTTTTTCTACCTAATTTTAATAAAATATTTTACGCTTTTTTGATATTTTTCCTGATCGAATGTAGTACAAAAATAAGTCTTAAAATAGATAAATTTTCATTGAGGGTATCTGGTAGTAATTTTATTTACTACTATTTTTGTGGTCTGTTGTATTCTATTCTAATCTCTTTCTATTGCACCAACATACCCGAAAAGTATATAGTAAAAAGCTGATTGTAAATCATTTCGCCCCCAACTCGTTAATCGGTTATGCCGCCAGTCAGTCAACGTCAATTTCTTTGGGTCTTAATCAGAGCGACCTTCCTTTTTAGAGTCCCTCTCTCTCTATCTCTGTCTGTCTGTCTCGTTTTAACCAACATCAGACTCACATACGCACTGTTGAGTCTCTCTGACACGCGTTTGGTGATTCTCCCGCGTTAAGTTGAACGACTCTTGATGACTTTTTCCTTGGTAGTTTCGAAGCTGTTGTTTTATGTGCAAAAACTGTGCGATTGAGAGACAAAATAAACTTCCTTGATAACTTGTTAACAATTTGGGCAAGTAATTTTGTTGAGTTTAGAACTGAAAACTGAAAACCGAAAACCAGTTTGTTTTTTATACATAATATGTGTGTGTTTTTTTCTCTCGATTGCGCAACTTTTGAACTTGGCAGCCTGGTGGTTCAAATTGTGGGTACGAATGGTGGGTAGGGGTAGGGGGTAGGGGTGCGGGCAGGGGCCTCTAGCATATGCCATATGCCATCTGCTCTATGTGTTAAACTATTTGTTATATCCATCTATCCGTATCTCTCTCGCTCTCACTATATAATTAACGCACAATGGGAAGGTGCGTGCTCCGTCCCTCCGTCCGTCCGTCCGTCCGTCCCGCCCCGTCTATTCGGCTTGTCCGTGCTTGTTGCTTGTTGGTGTTCATGAACTCGGTCAAATTGAAGGCCAACAATTTTGCGGCGTACGCATAAAAAAATGTTTTTGTGGCGGCTTTGGGTACACGTTCTTCTGCCCTAACCAAAAGTTGTTGTCACATTGTCAACAGCTTTGATCATAAAAATGCCTCCCTATCTTTCAGTCTCACTGAAAGCGCACAAGAGACTTTACTCTTTTGGCTAAAGGGTATCAAATAGTCGACGCTTTTGTTGTGCAAACTCTGGTTTTATGTACTCGAGTAATTTCATTTTGCGTGGCTTTTTTTTATATTGCCAGATTTTTTGACGTTAAGTGTGTGCTTTTTGCAGAGTCGCTGATTACGCATAATTTTTAGATCTCATGATGTCATACGCAGAGAGGAAGTGACTAAGATATCTAAGTATCTGTCTATAACTCTATCCAATAAGAATTACAATATCTAAATGCTATCAGAGTAGCTTTTCCAGCCCGCATAACAGAAAAAAGAAAAACAATTGAAGAAAATTGCAGCCTGTAATCGGTTTGTATTGCACATGTTTGTAATAATTTCGTAACAAGCGCCTCATGTGTAAGCGTAACTATTAAAAACTTAAATATATATTTATATATACGTATGTGTGTGTGTGTGTGTGTGTATACATAATAATAAACATTAACACATGCACGCTTATCGGTTATCGGTGTTATCAGCGGACAGCGGCAAAAAAAATGAAGGTCAGCAGCACAAATTCCTGATGGTCGCTTATCTATTTTACCCACAAACACACACACGCACACACACACACACACGCACAACACAAGCGCAAAACGCGTCACTCTGATAAAAATAGCTGGAAATAGTCGGGAACTGTGGGCAGGTTCGAGGCCGGTTTGTTTGGCTATTCGAATTTCGAATGGCTTTTTGTTTTATGAATATGATTCGTCGCTTTTTATACCCTACAATTGGATCATATTATTATATTATATAAGAGATCAGCTTCTTTAACACTTGAGTAGAGCATTTGTTAGTCGTTTATTGGCTAGAAGCTGAGTTTTTTGTTTAGTTTCCTTATCAGCGCTCGCTATTTTGTAGTTTTCGCGCAAAAGGTGAAAATTCGATAAGAGTTTTCAAGGTCCCAATACGAAATTATAATGAAGCGCGTGCAATTAATGATTAGGCGCAGTTATTACACAATATCTCATAGAGAAGGACAGTCCTACTATATAAATATACAAGTATATATTCTGTGTCTTTCTTCTACAAACATTTGCGTAGGAATCGCGTCGGAAGCTTTATTAGCCAAGGTCGGTGAAATTTGCTCAGTTGCTCGTGTTATTTTCCCTATTGACTGCTAAAATCTAAAGCAAACAAAAGTCGAATGTACGTGTATAAAATTACTGTATATGTGTTATGCATATGTGTGTGTGTGTGTGTGTTAACCATGTACTCTATATATGTGTTAGTGTGTGGCCCTGACTGCTGCTTGGTCTGTAGAATTGCTTTCCTGAATCTTCTTGCTCGTCGTAAAGTAACTTTTCAAAAAGAATAAATCTATCTAAGTATCTTTTGCCTTGTCAAAAGTATCTTTCACTAGCTTCTGCCGGAAAAGTCTAGCAAATTCTGTCTGAAAACTCTTCTCTCCTCCTCTCCTTCTATGACTCTTCTGTACTTGAACTCGTTTTTCATTCGATCTTTGATTTTCCTTCTCCTTTTTTTGTTGCTGTCCAAGTGAAAAGTTCCATCTAAGTATAATTACGCGAGCCGAGCAGGCTGATCGGCTATCAAAAAGATATATAGGCGTAGATCTGTAGGGTCTGGCCTATTGTTATGACGAGTGGACATGCAAGGGCAGGAAGCGTAACACATTTTCATATAATGCCACAATGGCTTTGTGTCTTGTGGCTTATCAGTTGGAAAATGCTTGGCCCCGGACCGCAGTATAAAATTAATCAAAAGTGCAGCAGACGCCTCCTCTTGAGTGGAACTGAAACCCACACAGACACACACAATCACACACACACACACACTCAGACAGCGAGTGTGTATCATTGTGCATTGAACGTTCAATGATCTATCCCAATAGCATCTTGCAGATGCCCCGTTTTGAAAAGTGAACTCGACATTGAAAAACAACAAAAGTAAAGCGATCACCACAATTATCATGAGTAGCGTGAGACAGAGATAGACAGAGAGAAAGAGAGAGCGAGCGAGAGAGAACAAATAGAGACGCAGAGAAAGAAAAATGTGCAGAGAAACTGCTGAGCGAACGCTGCTGTAAACTGTGTGAAGTTCAAAGCCACTGCAGTCGCAGTCGCAGTTGCAGTCGGCGTCGCAGTCGAGCAGCAACCCAATTGAAGATGGGGCGATATTATCGTGCCTTAAATCGTGACACGCGCAGGCACGACCAATACGACTTCTGCTGGATTTTCTTAATTGGAAGCGGCAAACTGAGAGCCCAATAAAAGATTTCATTATTAATTGTTACCAATAATATCTATATATATATATCTTTATCTTTATCTATATCTGCCTATATATATGTTTATCTGTATATTTGTTGGATCTTCGTTCTGCTCTGCGCACAGTTTCCAATAGGAACCCATCGCTAAGCCCAGCGCTTCAGGCAATGCACGGCTTGTTCTCTTTCTCTTTCGCTCTCTGTCTCTCTATCTTGCGCGTAGCACTACTATCGCTTATGTATGCTTGTATGCTTGTATGTATGTATGTATGTTTGGCTGATGTCTGTAGAAATGTTGATGTAGGTTCGGCCTGTCTTTGTTTCTAATGGGGCTGGCTGCACTTTTGCTTTTCCGCTGCACAGATTTCTTCTTGTTGTTGTTGTTTTTGTATCTGCATCTTTGCATCTGCATCTGCGCTTTGGATTTTTCCACTCACATTTCTTTGCACACATTTCACTGCGCTGCCGCCGATCGTTGAGGGTCTTTAACCCTTTCGCAGTGCAATGCACTCAGTTGACGACGACGACGGCGACGACACAAACTTCATTCGACTTCAGTTGAGTTGAAGTTTACTCGTCTCTTCTCTGCAATTTTCTCTTCTTGCGCATTCTTCTCCATTCGCTGTGGTCTGTATCTATGTGCAAGCACACACACACATGCAAACATATGTATGTGTGTGTGTGGTATGTATGAATTTTTGCCTAGGCGTAGCTGCTGCGTACATTGACGCCCGGTACATTGCACTCGCTCGGTTGCTGCCACATTTAACGACTGCATACAACAGTTTTGTAACTGTTATTGAGGGTTATTTGCAGTTGCAGTTGCAGTTCAAGTCCCACTCGGACTACGACTTGGTTCTGCCAGTTGTCAGTTGCCAGTTGGTAGTTGGTAGCCGATGGTTGGTAGTTGGTTGCTAGTTGCTTGTTGGTAGGTGCGAATGATCGTTGATCGTGCTTAGTTTGTCTGATAAGCCATGGGCAGAGTGGGAGGCAGGGAGGCAGGGAGGCAGGGAGTAAGGTATAGAGAAAGAAAGAAGGAGAGAGAGAGAGAGCTTGCAATGGGTTTATTGACTTGTCAGTTGGCCGTCGATGGCCACGCATGTGCACAGTTGGCCAAGTTGAATGCACTTGGCCACAGAAATTGAAAATTGCCACACGTGCTTTCTATGATTACGCCATGCAGCAGCCAAGAGAAAATAGAAAAGGAGAGAAAGAGAAAGGGGGTGGGGGAGGGGTAGGGTAGAGGTGCCAGCCCACAGATGGGCTTGCTGAAAACTGCATTTAGACAGCCAAGTCGAACTGGTAACTGGCAACTGGTAACCAGAACTTGGACAGCAGCACTTGGCCAGGCCAAGAGCAGATTTCTATGTGCATTAAATTATAACTTATGCCATTTGTTGCATGCAACCGGCAAATGATTTATGGCAAGTTAAGCGGAAGCAGCAACTCAGTTGATTATAGGTCAAAATGGTGCCACTCTGAGCTGGTTCACTTGCCAAAAAAGAACCATTTGATCGCTCTTAGCCAAGTTGAATATTAGGCGCAAAACTTTCGCCACTTGTGAAGCGACAGCTGCCGAAGTTGATCGTCGGATTTATAAGCAGAAAAGGAAAAGGAAAAACAAAAATCAAAATTTTTGGGCGCATAATAAGATTATGCGATATATATAATGGAAAGAGTAGAAGCAAAAAGGGTAAAGATGAGGAGTAGGAGGAGGAGGAGGAGCAACAAGAAACAGGGAACAGAGTTGGCAACTTGAATTGACTTAAAGCACAAAAATTACAATTCGTGCGAAAGTGAATGACCTCCATTAACCGCCATTAAGCGACCGAGACTGGAGACAGAGAAGCTCAGAACAAAGCCTCAGCTCCAGAGACAGAGACAGAGTCAGAGACAGAGACAGAGAAAGAGACAGAGGCTCTGGCCTCTCTTCTTCTGTAGAAGAAGGCAGCAGAAACATGCGTTCGCCTCGAGGTAATCGGCGTCCCTCTCTCTTTGAATTCGCATGAACCCTTTCTTGATGTTTGTATCAAGCTTAGCATAGTAATTAGTAAGCCCAAAACTGGGCTCAGACCCGGACCGAAGCCCAAAATATATATATATATATCTTATATATATATATCGTATACATATATATGCTTTTTATTGGTTCCCTGGCTTTGTTCTATGGCCCTCGGTCTCGAGAATCGTCAGGTGAACAAAGTCGCGAGTCTCAAGTCGCGACCAACTGGCCAGGAATTTGAAACCTGTTTGAAAGACACCAACAACACCAACAACAACACCAACAACATCAAGATCAACAACAACAATAAAAACAGCAAACTTTGTACGCGTTTAGCATAATATTTCTTATTTTTTTTCTCCCTCTCTCTCTCTGTTTATGTTTGCTGCCAGTGAAATAATTTATGAATGCGAGTTAAACGTAGCGCCAGGGCCCTCCTCACTAGGAAGTTGCTGGGTTTTATGAGTACGAGTACGAGTACGAGTACTCTATAGAACGAGTGGGCCAAAAGCCAAGCGGGGCAGCTGCAGGCCGATCGAAGGAGACAGGTGTTGATATTGACTCCCTGATCACCTTTACAGGTTGCACAATGACCTCAGATCGCAGAGCTTCAGAACAGGAAGAGCTTTCAAGCTTCGAAGCTTCGATTAAAGTGCAAAGGGAAAGGCAAAGCACCTATAGCTGGACTGCATATAGTATATGTATTCCTGATCTGCATCAATATAGAAGTAGATTTCAGTTCATTTGTTTCTATGCGAAGTAAACCCCAAAAACTGATGAAGCTGGGTTAAAGTGAGTCCTTTTTC
Source organism: Hirtodrosophila trivittata (assembly GCA_035045065.1). Taxonomy (NCBI): domain Eukaryota; kingdom Metazoa; phylum Arthropoda; class Insecta; order Diptera; family Drosophilidae; genus Hirtodrosophila; species Hirtodrosophila trivittata. Next base: position 6,273,241 of record JAWNNK010000066.1, on the reverse strand, counting down.
TTTTACTTCTACTAGATATCTTTGAATTGATCAGATCTTTGCACTATATCATATATAAAGAGCAGAAGCATTTGTTTTATATTGAAAAACTGTTGTGTTTCTACAAATTTGTGGAAGAAGCAAAACAATCTCTCAGGTTTAATATGACTTCAAATTCAAAGTAGATTGCAGCTAACCAGATGGAAAATCAGTCGAAATTCATGTAAGATCTTCTAAAATTCTATCAGTTTAGATTTCGATCTCGTTTTATATGAAAAACTGTTCTGTTTTCTAGGAAGAAACTCAGTTTCCTTAAAGATCATATGAAGAACAAGTCGAAATTTCTGTTAATTGGTTTAAAACTCCTTCAGCTTCGATTGTGATATTGTTTTTTATAAAAAAACTGTTCTGCTTTCTACATTATGTCGAAGGAAGTCCAGCTTCTTATGACCTTTGCAGATCAGTAAGCAAATCTTCTAGATTCCATTTCCCTATTCTTTTATATAAAATTCTGTTGAGTTTTCTAGAAATATTTGGAAGGAACTCTGGCTTCTTCTGACCTTTACAGATCACCTGGAAGATCAGTCAAAATTTGTTTAAAATCATTTCAGATTCGATTTCGATGTGGCAGATCACAGATATATATAATATATATTCTGGTTTTTAATAATTTGTTTGTTTATTTGCCTTGCACTTTGAATAGAAATCCGACGAAGAGTCATGCGATCACCCAGCGGGCAAATACATAAGTCAAGCACCCCGTGCAAAGAGGTCATTACTACCTCAACCCAGGCAGGCAGGCAGGCTGGCAGGCAGGCGGCGGGGCAGCGAGGCAAAGAGGCAACAATCGGCACTTTCTACCACATGTGGCCTGGGCCGGGGCATGCAAAGTAGCGCAAAAAAAAAAGAAAGAAAGAGAGAACTGGTATGCAACTGCAGCAGCAGCGGCAGCAGAAGAGAGTCGACGAGGCAAGAGCCAAACAAGCAACAGCTGATGATGATGACGGTGCCACGTCAGGGTGCAGGGGCAGAGGCAGGGGCAGGGGTAGGGGGCTAGGGACTACCTGGGCCATGATTTAGTATGCGGCGAGTGTGTTGATCGCAGGTCGCTGCACTTTCGTAGTGCAGCTCGCATTCAGTGGAGCATTCGAGTAGGTTTTTGGTGGGCAACTATGCTAGTGATACTACTTGCAACAACAACAACAACAACAGCTGCAACAACAACAATGAAAGTTGACTGACACCCAGTTGCCAGGACTTTAACCCAGGCAAAGTGAAATTGTTGGCCGCAGAGCCAAATCGACAATTTTCTTCGGCAAAGCGACTCGGCTCGGGAATGGGGAATTTCCACGTGTTGCACAAAAGCCAATGGAAAAATTGGCGCAACAACAACGAAAATTCGCTCAAACATTTTGTGTGTGTGTGTGTGTTTTTTTTCGGTTATTTTCTGTTTTTTTTTTTTGCTATTGTGAAAGTTTTTTCGGCAGCATTTTACAATGTAATTTATAGTTTATTAACTTTATAGAGCGAGTGCAACGACTGGAAAGCAACTATTGCCATCTGATTGTACAGTAAGTTACTTTGGCTTTGGCTTTTCCGATTTTTGGAGGTCAGGCAAATACCGTGGGTGGCAGTGAAAGTTGCTGAAAAGCGATTTCAATTCGCCAATCAAGCGCCATTGCAGAACAGAAATTGAAAATTTCCCAAAGATGAGCAGCTAAAAGTTTGCATATTGTAAATAGTAGTTAAAGGTAACTAAAGTAGGGTACTAAATGAGCTACTCAATGAGCTCTAAGAACTGCTTAGACTTTAGTTTCTGCGAAAAATCAGAAGTCACATACTTCTAATAAACCCACGACACCTTTCAAAGCAAATAAACAACAGATACAAAAAAACAGAATAAAAAACTTAAGTAGAAATGTTTTTGTGGGATCTACTCGAATTTTAGGTACCCTATAATGAGGTTGAGGTATCCTAGAGGCAGGTTGAGTTATCCTATATCCAGGTTGATGTATCCTAGAGGCAGGTTGAGGTATCCTAGAGGCAGGTTGAGGTATCCTAAAGGCAGGTTGAGGTATCCTATAACCAGGATGAGGTGCCCTAGAACAAGGTTGAGACACCCTTTGACTAGATTGAGGTACCCTATAACCAATTTGAAGTACCCTATAATAGGTTAAGGTACCCTATAACCAGGTTGAGTTACCTTAAAGCCCTTCTGAAGTATCCTTTAATCAGGTTGTAGTACCTTTTAACCAGGTTGAGGTACCCTATAGACCCATCGAGAGCTTCTCTGGAGTCCAGGACGTGGCTCTTTGGTGGAGCTTCTCATATCAGGATTCGATTCTGGGAAAGTTCTATTGATTCAATCATATAAAGAAAATTCTTTTGGCTTCAATTATTTAATCCAAATATATTCCCTAACTCTCAATTAAAGTTCGCTTTTAACAGATTTTTCCAGTGGAAGTTTTTCTGTAAAACTTCCACTCTCTTCAGGCCGAGTTGCACCTACAAAGTGTTTGAAAATCCAAGAAATCAACCTGGAAAACTCCACCTAAAAGAGTTTTATTAGAATATATATCTTAGCCCAACTTCTAGCTTATCAGTCTATAACTTAAAGCTGATACCCAGTGTAACTTATTAGCAATAGGACACAGGGTATCCGAAAAGAAAGCAAGAAGCAGACAGAGCGCTGGCGTAATAATAGTTAACAATAACAAAGGAGGGCCAAGAAAATGGCGGCAAGTGTTGAAACAAGAGAGGAAGAAGAAAAGGAGAAAGAAATAAGAATGAAAGAAAAACACCATTAACTGACTTTGCCCGATGGAATTTTGTTTATTTGGGACAAGTTCACTGGCAGCTCAAACTTGAAAGAAAAAAAGAAGACTATGAAAAAAAAAACAGTCAACAAAATCTACGGTAAGATCTGAGGTTCGCTTTGAGCCCGAATGTTCTATGCCACCATCTACGGGTCTTGCTGTAATAATAGCGGCTTGATTTTCATTTTCCTTTACGCTCATATTTGTTTACAACTTTTGATTTTTGTTTTTGTTTTGTTTTGGTTTTTTTTTTGGGATCTTTTTTTTTTTTTTGGGTTATTCTGTCTTATTTTTGCGACGTTTGCTTTTTTAATGACTTTCTACTTTTTTGTTTTCCTCTTTTAGTTCTCTTCTCTCCAAGCGGAAGAAAGCTTGGAAAGGTCCGGGGACCGGGGCTCAGCTTGAGGCTTACATAATGCCTCCGTCTGTGTCTCAGTCTCAGTCTCTTGTGGCTTACACAACTTTTTTTTGTTTTTTTTTCGGGCTATTTCGAAGTTTCTATGCGGCGGCTCTTGAGCTGCTGAATTAGAGAGTTTTTTTCTTTATTTTTTAGAAAACGAGAAGAGAATTTTGCTGAAGCGCTTTAGACATATTAGTTCTGGTCAATTAACGGCATTTGACTTGAGCAGCTTTAAGGATTGCGGCCAAAATTAAGTAGAAATTTACTAATAAATATGTCTAAAAAGGAATTCCTCAGGGATCAATCAGATATAGGCTTCCACTTAGGGGGAAGCATGAGTAAATGTGGGTCAGATATTCCCAGAGGTTGCTTCTAATAGATATAGAAATCAGAAGTAGCCTCTTTACGACATAGAAACAGCAGCTAGAAATGCCTTTTATTTAATCCTAAAGAATGTTTTTGAAGGATGAAATCCTGGAACCTAATTTCCCTAACAAAAAACATAAGATTTCATATAGGAAGTCGTAGATCTATAGAACATTTATGTCAGCCCAAGATTATACATGCCAATATCGTATATCATTTATATATATAAATATCCAACTATATCCTATCTAGTCTCAAACCTTTTCAGCTACTTTTGTCGCTGGCATCGAATTGCTATACGATAGATCTATGGGGTTAATGAGAGGGTTTTGGGGCGAGGGGAAACGAAATATTTGTCTGTATGTAAACAATATTATGGGGGAGCGGAATGAAGTCGCTTCAGTTTTAAGTTACATACTTATATAGTATATATAATTCTCATAACTGAAAGATTCCAGTTTCTCGCTGGCTTCGTTTATTTTCATAAATAATTATCAGAAAACTTTGTGTACTCAAAAGAGATCGTTTGATTTCCCTGCCGCTGGAACTATTTTCCTCCAGAGTTTTATACTCCTAACCTATAAAAAAAATATGGGTAAAAATAAACGATAAAATCATGGCACAGTTTTTTTATATGAAAACCCTCATGTTTCTTGCTGTAAATAGAAAATATTCAAGAAATAATTTGCCTTTTGTTGTTTTCGAATGAATCATGAATGAATTCATATTTTGAACTGAGTGTCTTGAGAAGAAGAAGAAAAGAACTTTTGTAATATTCAAAATCAATTTTTATATTGAATTTTTAACTGCAAAAACGACTCTTGATATTCCGTTTTAAAATAAAATTTGGCAAATAATTTTTACTCTTTATTTTTTTTATATAAATATCAATTAAAACTTTTTTTTATATCATTTGATAGGAAAGTTGCAGCTTCATTTTTTTCTATATTAGAGTTCGAGTTTTCTGTCAAATTTAATGAAAATAAAAGCAAATAAGGATAAACTTAATATAAACAAAAATAAATAAATAATTTTTAATTCATAGCTTTAAAATATAAAAATTAAATTATAAACGCAACTTCTTTTAAGTCATGAGTAAATTCTGGTTGCCGTTACTTTTGTGAATTGAAAAGAAATTCCTTGCTTGGAAATAAATTATAAAATCTGTTCTGAATCGGAGTTTAAGCCCGATTGCTCTGAGCATCTCCTGATCCCAGGCTGATCGACAAGTTCTTTGTATTTTCGTCACTGCAAAAATTACAAAGTTGTTGTTGACTGCAATCTGTGCTCTGTCTCTGTTTCCCCAACTCTCTTCCCCTCCCTCTCCCTCACTCTGTCTCTGTCTTTCTCTCTGGTTTTGCACATGTTTCAGCTGCAGTTGTTTTTGACGTTGCTTTCTGCTTCTTCGCTGCTCGCTGATCGCTGCTCGTAACGGGGTGAATGTCATCAGGATTTGTATTTACCAAGCGGTCAATTGCCTCTGAGTCTTCTGTTTGTGATATTTCATTTGTCAGTGATTGTTATACCTTATACCCATTACAAGTACCAAGAGAGGGGTGTTACAAACTTGGCCAAAAGCGGGAAAGGGAAAGAAGCAGATTCGAATGAGAGGGAGATCCCAAAGAAGCTGAAGTTCAATATGAAATAATCATAAAACAGTTTCAAATTAAGATGAAAACTACTTTTATTTATATACAACTCATATACATACATATTTATTAGTAGATTCTCTAACTCCACTTATAAGAGCAACTCCTAGTCGTGCATGCCCCATTAAGTGTTTTCTTTTGCTTGTTTGTATTTGTTGCTGCTTTAATTTTCTCTTCGTTTTTTGTTGTTCATAAAGTGTGTGAAACGCTGACGAATGCATCCGAAATATACATTTTGCATTACATACACACACATATGTATACATACATACATGATGTATGTATGTACATAACATACATACATATTGATTATACAATGACGACGCTCTGGGAATCAGCACAGAAGAAATTAATTCAATTGAAATCCCCTGAAATATGAAATCTACTCTGATCCAATAATTGAATGTTGTTGCTCTTCTTATTGAAATCTACAGAAATCTGCAGAAATCTTCAGTAGAAATGCTTCAAGCTTTAATGGATAACATTCTCATATACAGTATCTTATTTTTTATTGTAGTTCTATATCTTTCTCAGACCTGTTACGAATCTCTTGTAACTTTTTACAACTTTAGCTGGAATTATATATAGAACTTATAGAGATTGCTCAAAGGGATCTCTTTCCTACCATATAGCCTGGATTCTATAATAATATCTGAATTTCATATTTGAGTTCTTGAACGTCGCAATTTTAGGTGCGGGTTATAAAATATTTGGTTAACAACTGTTAAAAATGTTTAATCGAGAAATATTGCTTTATGTGGGCGATCATTATTTGTACGACGTTGCGGGCTATTTTCGGCGTAACGCGTTACACTTTAAACACAAGCACTACACAATCAATACATATATACTTATATATACATATATATATATATATATATATATATGTACACATGTACAGAGACATTGAAAACGAAACACAGTCAAGTGCTTCACGTGCCCAAAGCTCAATGTTTCACGGGGCGTTTTCGTGATAGCAAATTTTGTGTTCCAATGGATTACAATATTGATGTTTATCGATATATGTATTTATAGTTAACGACTAGGTAAAACTGTCTGGGAAGGACTTCTTTATGGTACTTAGTTATGATACTATAGTTATGCCTCATTCTGTCTTGGAATTAGACACGTTGCCACAACTTTCCTTAACGCTTTCGATTGGTATCGGGGCATAGGAAATGGGAATAGATACTGGAACTTTCCTAGATACTGCAACTTATGGTTATACTATGAATCTAGGAAGTTCTAGATCTAAGATCTATGATCTCTAAGACCTAAGAGCTCTAATATCTCGAAGATCCCTAAGATATGTCACAGACTTCAAAGGCCTTGATCGTACTTCAGCCAAGTTCAGCCAAGTCAATGTTGCAGCTCATATTAAAGAGTAAATACGTACATATATGTATATAAAGATCATTATTATAAGATTTATCGATATGTAGATATAAAAGTCATGAAGCGACCTGGTGGCATTACCACAACAGTTTTTCAGAGCCGCCAAATCATTTGAAAGTCAACGAACTAGGCGAACAAACCGACTATGAGCAATTTTTCATTTGTCTATTGGCTGGTTTCTGCACACTCACACACACAGACAGATATTTGCAAGCAATCACACACACACACACAGATACACACAGAGAAAGGCAGCAGCGACGACGTCCTTGCTTCATTTAACAACACGTCGTGTGGCAGCAACAACTACAATGACGCTGCAAAAGTTGTCGATTGTTACTCGTATTGGTATTCCATTTCCTCCGATTCCGACTCTGACTCCGACTCCGACTCTGTGACTGTGACTGTGACTGTGACTCCGGCTACGATTTGATTCAGCTGGGCCGTTGCTGGGTTAGTTACCCCCAGCGCGATGGCAATGAACCAGAGAACCATTGACCGACCAGAGTGAAGCCCAACCGACGACGATATATATGCGGCCATGCAACTTGCAACACAGACGACGCCGAACAATCGAAACTCGGCTCAGCTTAGCTCGATTCAGCTCAGCTCGACTCGAGTCGACGCGACTCGTGTGAAACTGGTTTCAGCAACCAATTTGCAACATGCCGCGGGACCGAGACCCACACGCAAAGTGCAATGATCGCAACGAGGCTGCAGAGACACTTGAAGATCGCCGGCTACCACATGAAGAGGAGAGCTGAAGTGGACTCAACTTTAAGCATTTTGTGTTGTGTCTTGTTGTCTTCAGCAAATTGCACATGTTGTGCACTAAACTCGATCAACTTAAGCTTAGTACAAAGACTTAACTAAATCTAATCTAGATTTCAATATAAACATTTATAGAAAAGATTCTGCATAGTCAACAAATTTTGCAGTGCTTCTTTTTCTTTTAGCTTGGCCAGTCAATCAGTCAATCAGTCAGTCAGTCCATCAGTCAATCAAAAGCTTTGGCTTGCCGAGAACAGGTTAAGAAAATTCCAGCTAAAGTGTTTTTGGCAATGTGGCCAAATTACATACATAAAAGCGAACCAAAGCCAAAGTCAAACAAAAATGCCAAAAAAGCGAAAATCGAAATCAAAAATATTAAAAGAAAAACACGCAAATCGAGAATGCTCGCTGATAGATACCCCATTTGGTAGAATAAAACTATAATGTAAACCTGATCTGCATATTATATATACAGAAATCGAATTACATATTGTGTAAGAAGATCGCAACCATGAATAAGAACATATATATATATATATATAAATATATTTATGCTTGTTTTTAGTCTAAGAAGTTGGAAATTTAGCTGCTGCTTTTTATAGCTTTAATTTAAAGAAAAATCTTATGCCCAAAGACCTTAGCAGAAATTCAGTAAATACACTGAAAAAAATGTGTATATTATATACTTTTAATATAAAATTGATAGCTCAGGGATAATATCCGTTTAAGATATTTTTTGATATTTGAAAAGAAATGAAATGCAAATCAATCTTAAGAAAGTTGTGGCTAAATGCAGAGTAGCTACAGGTCGATCAGTAGGTATATTTTGCGGCTAAGACGTAAAAAGCTGTACATACATACATACATATAAGCATACACACACACATATATACACATGTCTGTATGTATTTGACAATGAACTTGAAACACGCGTGAGGCATACGAATAAGTCCACGCCACATTCAGGCCAAGATACGCTAGGAAAGGCAGTGTACGGATGAGGAACGATGGACTGGGAGAGGTAGAGTGGAGGGGTGGCAGCAGAGGGGGAAGAGGTGAAAGACGGGTGAGAGGGGGAGACAAAGCAGGTGCTGGGCCAGCAAACTTTTGTTGCGCTTTTAGCTAAGTAAATTTGTAAGATGTGCTGTATAGGGCTGCCTGATGGATGAGGAGGGAGGAGAGAGGGGAAGACCGACGTGTTTGTATGTTAAGCGAGTGGTAGGCAACCCCTCCCCCCTCCCCTACCCTCTCGAGGGGTGTAGTATTTTTAATTATTTTCGGCGTAATAACCTAGATTCGTGGCGTCGACACGACGAACAACCAGTACAGACCCCTTCATTATTATTGTTCCTATGTTTCTGTGTGTTTGTTTTTTTCTTTTCTTTCCTTTTCTTTCGCTTTACTATTTTATGTGTTCTCTTTTGGCTTCTTTTTGTACAAGTCTTTGGCAAGACTTTTTCATTTTAAATGCGACGTTGATCGCCATTTTCTTTTTGATACTCTTCAACGGTTGTTTTCCATGGCTCAGAGTGAATGACACATTGCCATTTGCCTCGACTCACCTTATGCTACCTGCCCGAGCTCTATTTCACATAAAGCGAATCAGAATTAAGATTACTTTTCATATTCGATTTCGATTTCAAAATATTCGCGAATATTATCTTTTACCTTTTAATCGTTTCTATATCTATTGGCATAAATTTATCTGTGAAACTGTTGAACTTTCTTATATCTTAGAAAAAGTTCGAGAAATGGGAGAAGAAATAAACTTTACTTGAGAATTGAAGTACATGAAAAACTTATTGAAAATTTCATAACTACGTTGGATATAGGGTTCCCACCGCAACTGAATATAGTTAAACTTATTTCCTTTAAACAAAAGTAGCCTTTAAATTTTTAAAAAATATTTATCTATTTTTAACATAAATAATAGAATCTTCAGTCTAACATAACATTCTCATTTTGCTACTTGCGCCGAAGAATCGGAAGAATTCGGAAATGGAAAAATATATTTCAGAATAAAACTACTTCTATTTCGCATAAGGTTAAGATAAAGATAAGATGAAACCCGTATTAATATCGAATCTAGAAACTTAAGCTTAGTCTGGCTACTGGAGTTTAAAGTTCTACCAGTTCGATTTGATTTGATTTGATTTCCGCCAAAGTCTCATTTAACTTTATTAAATCAATCTTTATTGGATTAAAAACTCAAACATAATCAGAGTGAGATTAGACTTATGTACATATAAGTATATAATACTTGGACATAGATCCATAAACGACGCAAAAAGTTCACGGAAGTGCTTGTAAATGGAAATATTCATGGATTTTAATAAATAAATCATGTTTAGATTATTTTATTTATTTTTTATTTTTATTACACACTTTATGCGATGCGTATAAAAAAAAGAGAAGAACTTTGTAAAAAGAAACTTTTGTTATTTTTATGGCTCATTTGGCTCTGCGCCTTTGCTTTGGCGAGTGAATCATGATATGTATTATGTTTGCTGATGATGATAATGATGATGATGATGATGATGTTGATGATGATGGTAGTGGCTGACATAATCAACTGTGGGTCATTTGCGTTCTAACCACAGAGTAAATAGGGAAACTCATTTAGTAAAACGCCCAAAAAACATTTATTTCAGTCGGAAAATTTTTTTTTTCTTCTGGTTTCTGTAACTTGCTTTTGCTTTCAAATTGGACTTACGATAGACGTGTGTATGTGTGTGTGTGTGTGTGTATTCCAATTGGACTGAGAGAATGGAGGGACGAATGAACTGTCAGTTTGTTACGTTTATATAGCTTTACCCTATTTTATGGTACCTGCTCTGAAATTGGGCAATCAAATAAAATGAGATTAATAAAAAAGGAACAAAACTTAAAATTAAAAAGAAAAACCTACAAAAATGCGACTAAGAAACCTAAGAAAAAATACTTTAAGAAACCTAAAAATCTCTTATATAAACTCTACCTGATATTTTTATATTATTTTTATATTATTTTTATATTATTTTTATATTATTTTTATATTATATTTATTTATTATTTATATTTAATTTATTATTTTATGGCGTCGATAATTTGTGGTTAAGCAAATCTTTTTAAATCCGATCGACTACTAATAAATACTATATATAGATTTAGTGGAGCAGCCAACCAGGTAAATGCTTCGTTTCGCTTATCTTATCATTGAAACGTGAATTGAACGCCAAACAAATTGTCTATGTATGTGTGTATGTGTGTACTTATATGGCAAGTAGTATGACAGTTTGTAATAACTATAGAGTATAGAGTATAGAGTACCTTTATCTATGCGAATGAAGGTTATTTCCAAAACGAACTACGCTGAACTCTCAGACAACTTATTACATAGTACGTTATGTATGTATGTACATAATATATATATATATATATATTATATAGTACTTATATATATGTATATGTACTTATATATATGTAAAGTTACACTAAAATAATAAAAGGCGGGCATAAAAATGGGCCTAAAGAATATTTATGTATGCACAGACACAACTTACATACATAAGTGCGTACATACATACATACATATGTGTGTGTGTGTGTGTGTAGTGTATGTATGTTTAGCCTGTTGCTGTGTCTCTATTTAAAATTTATGTGCCGCTCGCTGCTCGCATTTTCGGGGTACACAGCAACAAAAATTATTTCGAAGTTCAAGGTCAGTAAACTTGCTACGCACACGCACAATGGGAACATTGGCGACGTCGACAGCGACTGCGACGCGAGACAGAGGCAGCGATCCGAAGCAGTCGAATAAACATTTAGCTATTCGTATGAAGATGGAAGATATGCGAGATAAATACACGAACGAACAATAGAAACGGTCTGTCTTTTTCCCACTCTTCCTTCGTTCTTTCTCTATGCTGCTCTATCTCAATCCCAGTCTCTTCCCCTCTCTCCCTCTCCATCTCCCTCTCACTCTTTCTCTTTGCATGTTTGTATGTTTGTGTGTGTCTTAATGAAACTAGAAAGAATTTGAAACGAGCTGAGCGGTTTCATATCTATGAGTCGCTTGGTCTCTCGGTCTCTTGGTCTCTCGGTCGAGCCGCACAGTAGAACGCAAAAAGATACAGAACACAAAAAAAAAGAAGAAGAAAAGAAAAGAAAACAAAAACAAAAACAAAATAGAAAAAAACTTTACAAAAATACATTCTAATGAGATGAGGAAGTAGTGCTGGATCAGCCTATGATCGTCTTACATTCGTGCGGGTGTGAAATATCAAGCAACATTTCAGAATAAAAAAAAGAGGAAAAAATACATAAATAATGCGTGCTTGGGGGGTGGAGGGGGGTTTTCCTTTGATAGAACATTCTGTAGAATCTTGGAGAATGGGTTATTGTGTATTGTAGGTTGAAGGAGAAACCGGTTCAATATTTTGGCTTTCATTAATCAACAAATATAATTTGGCCATTTTAAGCGAAACTGTTGAAAAACTTGTTCAAACAACAAAACTTATATTTAATCAAAACAATGGCTAAAGCTCACAAAACTTAGGTCAAAGCACGTAGCGAAGGTCAGGCGATATCAATTGGATGTATGTGATGTACATACATACATACATACATACAAACTCATGAAGATACGAAAATTATAGCGATTAGAATGTGCGAACAACATATCAGAAAGATAATAGAAAAATTAGTTAGAAAAACGCAAATGGAAATAGACTAAGTCTTAACCCTTAAATAATAGTTATGTAAGCATTTACATACATACATACTTACATAACATTTCATTGAAAACTCTTGGCCCATAAGAGACCCAAAAAAAGAAAAGAGAAAAAGAAAACAAACAAAATTCTTTCTCGTTTTTGTTGCTCCACTGTTGATTCTGAAATCAAAAGTCACGGCTGTAAGTCCCCCCCTTCCCCCTCCCTTTCTCTGTTCCCCCCGCCATTTCTCTTTGGCTGCCTATCGACTACTTTCTTTTGTGAAGTGCTTTCTTTGTGCCTCAACCGGCTGCTAGACTTTTATGTAACTCATGTGCTGCCTTGGCCATGGCCTGCTTTTGGCCACCTTTTGTTGGTAAATAGTAAAAATGGGTTATTGGGCTTATGCAGATTTAGCTGAAAGAAAGTAACCGATTAAGTACTTGATCTTAAAGATAGTTACCGAAGATAGTTAAATATACAATTTTAGATATATATTCTCCTCTGAGAAGTGCGTAAGCACTGACAAAAAGTTGTCTAAATTATGCGCGTAATAAACAAAAATTGAAATGCTCGTAGAGTACAGACTTGTTAGATAATGGCTGAAATATTGCGATTATGCTAATGATGATGCCGGTTGTTAGTGGTTAGTGTTCAGAGCGACTCATGATTAATGTTAAAAACAATTAAATCGTTGTAGGCTCAGAGAACGCGGCTGATGTCATTGACGGCTTGAACTTAAAGCTAAAGTTCCTATTGCCAGGCCTATGAGCATTAAACGTGGCCCTAAGAACATTATATTGCTATGCTCTCTATTTCTGCGTACATCGGGTATATACTATATATTATCTTTAGATATATTTAACTCAAATAAGCTATGCTGTACTGATTCAAAGGGTATTTCACTGACGCACATTTGTCTGCGTTTTGCTGATTGGATTATTTATTTTTTTTTTTGGTTTTTTTTTTGCAAGTCACAAAGTAATTGTTCAGCTGGCCGTATTAGCCGAGAGTTCAAATTACTTATTAACTTTTGGCCATGTCACAGCTCAGTTGCCAAGCGGCCTAGGCCCCGTTTTTTTGGCCAGTTCTATTTCTGCCGTGCCTCGCATACCCAAGTCTTAATACCAATTGTCTCAAGGCGGTGCAAAAAAAAAAAGAACAATAAGATTAAAAAAAAAAAACAGATTTTGTTTGGGTTTCTCGGAGTTTCTCCGAGAGATTAATTAATGTATTTATATAATATATAAAATCAGTTGTGATTATATTTTTATATAAATATTTCACTTTTATATACTCTGTATAAATATATGAAAATAAACTATATATTTTGTAAGAATTTATTAAATTATTTAATTTTTTTATTCAATTTATTAACTAAATTTTTTAAGTCACGAATAATTCTTTATAATAAAGTAAATTTTATTTGGATTAATTTATTTATAACAAATAATATATTAATTTATGTTTTGAATAAAAATATCTGTATAATTTTTGTTTTTCATTAAAAAGTATTTATTTATTTTATACTTGTTTTCTCTGAGTTTAGGAATCAGGAAATAATATTTCTCTTTCTATAGCATATAATTTGATACAAATTATGCTTAGTAGGGTAGTTCAACTATGTAATTGCAGAAAGAGATTGAATGTACCCCAATTCAAGACATTTTCCATATCTACAGGGTATAATGATATCGGCAATGGAGTTCGTATTCAAAATGCGTAAATGAACTTGAACTTCGGCAAGGAGGAAGCTAACCGCAGCAACTGTTCAAAGCCAAGGGCTACCCGTGGGGCTGTCGGAACGTGTTAGACATTTTGATTGCTTGATTGCCTAGATATTTAGTTGTGGGGGAGTTGTGGGTATGTGGCGGGAGGCGTGTGGCATGGGGCACGTTTGTCGCCGTTTTCAGAATCGCGGAGCCACTGGGGAAGCAAAAGAAAGAGAAATGAAAGGAAAGGCAATGGAAACAAGCTTTTCAGCGCCCTGTCGCTTAACATCTTTTAGTTAAATTTTATGCAGGCACCATTACGAGTATATAGGAAAGAAAGAAAAAAAGAGAAAAAAAAAAACAAAAAGCATACAAAATCAAAGAGCGAAGATGAAGAAACGCATACATACGCACCAAAAAAAAAGAAAAAAAAAAAGAACCCAACAAAAAGCAAACTGTTTTGTTTTCTTTCCTTTTTTCTGTTTTGCCCAAAAAATAATGAAAATGTCAATGTCCGAACAACCTTGAAAGCAGTCAGAGGAGAAACGCTACCAAGCCAAAGAACAGAAGGGAGGGAGCAGAGAGAGAAAGAGAGAAAGAGAGCGAGCGAGTGAGAGAGTCAGAGCAAAGACTGCAGGAAGAGACATGGAGTATTTTTTGAGAAGGGCTACATTAATTTGTAATGCGCATAAACTTGTTGAATACTTTCATTGTTTATATCAATATCTAAGGGCTATTTAAATTGCAAATGGCCTCTTGAGGGTGGTTTATTGATGATCCCATAGGGCTCTTCTTCTTTTACAGGTAGTACCCAAAAAAGCCTGAAAGTGATCTAAATGCTGATCTTGTATCTGTGAAAAGATTAACAATGCTTGAAGTTATATTTCAACTCGCTGAAGTCGGATCAAAGTACACAATACGTAGATATGTATAGGTGTGTGTGTGTGTGTGTTTGTGTGTATAAATTAACTATGAATTAGTTTTTATTAAAGTTATCTTAACTATGAGCTTAGTTTTTATATCATGTACCTCATTAAAAAGTTCAAATGGGCTTAATGCAAAATTATTAGTACTTCTATCTCACGTACAGATTTTATTAATTAGGTACATAGTATGTCATATATATATGGTATATTAAGCCATATTTATATGAGTTAACTATGAAAATTCTATTTCCTATTACTATTTCTGACATCGGTCAGACATATAAACACTTATAAGGAGATTCAACACTTCGTATTATGTGGAGCTGTCACCCTTAACCTCATATACTATATTACTTTTACAATGCTTTATTTTGCCCATAGATATATGACATAGATGTCTAAAATATGACAACTATATATGACAGGTGATTATATCACATTAACTGCATCTGTTCAGATCTGACATAAGAAGGAAAGTTAGTGCGTTTCATAAGTAGAACATAAAAATTGCAAGAGTAGGTCGCAGAGTAGTGGCGCCTCTAGCGGGCAACGTGCGCAACTCGAGTCGAACATATTAAGCTTACATAACTTGATACAACGAGCTACCGCTAGATGGAGCCAGAGGCGACAACACATGCGCGTGTGTCTTAATTGTTATATGTTTTCAGAGCGATGATTTTTGTTAGCAATATTTGAATATATTTAATAGGTAAGAGTATAATATATTTCTTATTATTAGAATATTTTATGTTATATTATATTATTTGCATATTATTAGCATATTATATTATTTATTTTCTTATATTAGAAAGGAAATGTAAACGAAGCTACTTTTGCACTGTTATTGAAATCAAACTATAGTTGCGATGATTGCCCACAGAGGGCTATCAGCAGTGCTGGCACAGACATAGCGCCATCTGCAGAAGAAAATGTGAATTTCAGACATGCTAAAAAGTATGCAATGAAATGCGGGTACATGGAAAGAGATCGAAAAGTTATGCATGGTATTTTGTCCAGGTGCTGCACCTTAAGCCAAGTGCAGCACCTGAAGCCGGGCTTGAGACACCCTAACAGAAAGGTGTATTCAACTCTGTAAAGGAAAAGTGCAAATGCAACTTAAGAAGCTGATTTGAAATAAGGTTAATAGTGTTTGAATATCTGCTGTCTATGAAACAGATATGCGAATATGTATATATATATATAGTATATATATAAAGCTGATCAATAATATGACTTTATAACTTAAAAGATTTCTCAACTGTTCCCATAAATTTGAGTCCAACAGTCGTTTCCCTTCGTATAAACGTTACCTGTCCAGGAGTATAATGAACTTTTTGACAGAAGCTGTGTGGTTAAAAGCTTTGCAAGCTGTAAACTGTTAACTAATGAAATTTACAGTTGCTCTTTGACGTCATTGCACACTGAACACACACACGTATTGCACGTTTGAAGGAAAACCCGAATTGAGTTCATGAACGTTTGTCGACTTCAATTTGCTCTCTGTGGCTACAAAAAATGTGCTTAAAATACACATACAGCACACACACACGCACACACTCATAGATAAATACATTGTACACACACACACACACACATTTGTATGTGTATCAACACACACAAGTAGGTAATGCAAAGCAAATACATTTGACGCCGCCGACAGAATCTGCAACAACAAACAGGCCTCTGCCTGCATGCAACGAGGTCACGTGCAGTTTTCAATATGGCGCTCGAAGAAGGCAGGCGAATGAACTGAATTGACCCGCTTTGCAATAACCTCTAAAATTTCTATACTCTAACGGAGAGCATTACGTTATACTATTACAATTCGTTGCCTATTAGCTCAGACTTAGAACTTATGTGATACTTTTTAGCGATCTTGCTTGGGATCAAAGAGGGATCGCTCTCTGTGAATACTTTGGCAGAGGATCAGATCTTTTGTACTGTTATCTCAGATATATCATTTCTATATCGCAAATTACTTTCCACAAGAAACAAGCTTCAACTTTTCCAATATTTATGATAATTTTGATAAGAATCCAATCGAATTATCATAGGGACAACCTACTTTGCGTACCTAAATGAGACATAACAATACTAAAAGATACATTTCTGTTCACTTGATTATTCACATTTCAGCTTGGATCAGAGTTCTATATCGTAGCATTAGGGTATGTATATATTCGCATAGCGAAATTAACTAAATTTTTGCATGCAATTTTATGTCTCGGTAATCAGCGAGCTGGCACAGAGAATGTGCCTTCAAGTTTGCCAAGCGAGAGAAAGGGTTTCTGAGTCACTTGATGCAATTGGCCATGGAAAATGTGAAAATATTTTAGAAAAAAATGTTAATATGCTAATTAACATGTCCTTTGAATCAGATACTGTAAAGGATTCGAAAGATCTAAAAGTTTCTTTGAATAAAAAAAGAAATATCAGACAAGTCGCTGCAAGACTCAAGAGATTTCAATCAGAAAAGTGAGATAGAAGAGAGTTGCAAGGAGTACATTATAGAGCTAATATCGGGAATACCCATAACGAGGTGCTTAGAGTAAATTATGTGAAGACTCCAATGAGCAGTCATAAGCACCGTTGTCATTTCCGTTCACTCTGCGAGCATACAAAAACGTGCCTGGCGCAAAACTTTTGAAAGCTTAACTAAAATGCCGAGTTCCTCTCTTAGTGGCTTTGCTACACTGTGTCTATGTGTGTGTGTGTGTGTGTGTCGAGTATCAAAATTGAGTGCAAGTTCAACACAGATACAGCTACAAGCACACACGAACAGAGCAACTATAAAAGTTTGTTGCAGCTGCCTAGCTAGTTGTGTGCGTGTGTGTGTGTGTGTGTGTGTGTGCCTGCGTATCTGTGTGTAAATTTAGATCGAGGTTATTGCTTTGCAATGCTGCCAGAGCATTCAACTCTCTGTTGAGTTTTGCCGTTTGCTTGGACGGCGAATACCGCAAAAAAATGACATTTAGAAAAATTATGTTGAGTTTATTTATTGCATAGAATAAACAAAACGAACGTTGCGTTCTCTCTTTCTATCTCTCTCTGTCTCTCTCTCTCTCTCTGATCTCTCTCTGTCTGTTGGTTTTTACATGAATTCTTGATTTCAATTGCAAAATGCAAAATCGTGTGGGTCGAAGCAGCTTTACCCATTGACACAGACATGGGACATGAAAACTTTTGCCTGAGGTGGCTGCGGGGGCAGTGGGGCAGGGGGGCGGTGAGGGGCTATACAAAATAGTCGAGTGCATTAATAAGTAGACATTTAATTTTATGAGTTATTTGACTCAGTTTTGTTTTTTACATTCAGCCGCAAGGTTGCATCTCCGACAGGTGAAAAACCTCTAACGACATTCGTCAATTTATTTGAATTTTCTTAGTACTTACGCTCTACGATGGGATAGAAAATCTGTTTATTGTCTTGAGTAACTCACCTGCAAGAGAGAATAGAAAACGTATAAATTGTTATTAATTTAATTATATATACTTATATGTGCAATAATATCTACGTTTATATCACATTGTTAGCCAAATGACCCCTCATTAAGCCCTTTGCAAAACTCTCTTAACAATGAAGCCAATTGCATCGTTTAAACTTTTCTATTCAGACCCAGCAATTTGTCCAGCAGCCAAGCGTAGACACAACATGTGTTATGTCTATACTCCAGTCGAGTGTTTTCGACTTCAAGATACCCTCTGATCATGAATATATATATTTATATATACTCTAACTGCGAGGGAAGAAGTCCTACTGAAGCAGCTTCTGATTAGGATTTTGTTTATTTTAAATGGGATTTGATATAAGTAAAATCAGTTGTCTTTAGGGACTATGTGTACTTTTATATATATATATATAATTATAAAGAAATCAGTTCATAACCCATGTCTAGTGTGTATACCCATAGATCAAACTGATCCACCTGTTGTTTCCCATGCAGCTTTTTAAATAATGAAGTTCTCATAAGACCTTTTTTTCTATAGACGTTCTATGATATTATTATATTTATTTATTTAATGACTTAACTTATGGTTTAAGTGGGGCTAGACTAGCAAGGGCTATTATATCTATATATGATCTGGTACTATACTAAAGCTTTGATCAGATTTGAAGAGAATCGAAATGTGAAAGAACTTATAATTGTTAATTTTTGATTGAAATAAGTTGAAACGAAAAAGATTTTTATACAAAAAAGTTTAGTCTAAAGCCTATGGAAGCTTTATATATAAGAAATGTGTATATATAATTTATATAAGATATGCTATAATATAAATAAAAGATGCTTTTTTTCTAGAAAGGATTGTCTCGAATGATAAAAAGGTAAAGTAGTTTCTGCTTTACGTAATTTTAGGAGAAAATAAATGAATATATAAATCGAATGATAATAATTCTGCTAAATCGTTGGAGTCTTATCTGAGTGCGTATAACTCTGATAGAAAAACATAAATGTACATTAAAGACAGACCTCGTCAGGGTTATAGTCTATATATTCAATTGAAATAGCTAGAGAAATTCTCAATTGTGCCCTAGACCTATTCTCGGCCTGTTCTTTTGCTCGTTCTGCGGTTTTTATGGTGCACGTTGCGTATGTGCAATGCGCTTATTTATTTGCCATTGTGTATAAACTGTGGATATCTGGCAAAATCTATTGCTGCTGCCTCAATTAATAGCATTTCCCGCTTTCCCCCCCTACCCCCTACCCCGAATTTCTCAGTCTGTCGCAGCGCATACGGTAGGCAAATTTTATTAGGTCATGAGACGGACGGAATGGCGTGGCATAGGGATTCATATCGCTACGTACATCGACTATGGTGATAATAGAAATAAACACAATCACATACAAACACACACACACACGCATACACTAATACAGATACAGAGGCCCAGATATGAGCGCAATTCGCAAGCGAAAAAAACAGAATCGAGTCCCAGGTCAATGAACGAGGCAGCTATTCAAAGCGATTCCAAGGCCAAAGCCACGGCGCATAGAACCCCAAAAGCCAGAGAGCTTTTTGATAGTGGGAGAATAAAAAATTGTAGAGCAGCGGCAAAAGGGGGCGGCGGCGGTAGGTGTCGTTGGCTGTGAACGCTTGTTGGCTCTGCTGGGCGGGGAAGTACGAGTGCTCGAACCGTATGTAAGTTGAGGCTAAATGAATCGAACTGTATATATAAAATGGTAAGTTGATAGAACTGGAAATGCTCATTTAGGAGAATCTACGCCAGGAGAATTCTACCTCAAGTGCAAAAGAAGAGAGCGTATGTTCTACAATCATGTTGCCCAACTTATCTTATCGCAAATGCGAGTGTGTAATTTAAAGTTTTTGTCAAACGAAATACTAGTACGAAAAGTGTTTTGACAAAAACTTATTCTAAGATAATGGAACGGCCCTTTGCAAAATAAAAAGGGAATCAGCTTAATACTTTGTACGTACATTAAGAGACAAGGAGAAGCAGTATCGAGTGCTTTTTGTCCTAAATACTTTGCGCTAGGCCTGCCACGTGGGTGAGACGCGAATATTTGGCCAGAGACTGCTGCATCAATGGGGCGTATGAGTAATATGATGATCAATACTTACAAGCGAGTGTATCTAATCATATATTCTCGATTCGTTGCCTAACCGTTGAAAGCGAAAATTATTCGTCCGCCTTGATCCGCCCCCCCTCCCCCTACCCCTCCTCAGACCAACCATTTTCTATTTCTATCTGTCAGGCATCAACAGCGTTTGCCAAGTTCAACGACCGCACAAGTCCATGGCCTAGATTTTGCAACAAAAACAACACTGATATCGTCGTCGTTGTTTCTATTACTGTTGTTGTTGTTGTTGTTGTTGTTGTTGCTATGTTGCTTTTACTTTCGCGCAGTAGCATCGGGCTGTGCGTTCGGGTTTTGCGTTTAGAATTGCCGAGCTGCCCCTCGGCGTATCTGCGTTTTGAGGTTCTCTCGAGTCGAGGCATTTATATTGATATTTACTTGGATGATATAAATATTTTGTGGATAATGCGGCGTATGATTAATATTTGCTACTTCACAACTCTACTTTAATATTAAGTATACGTCAGCGTGGCCCAAGCTCGCTGTCATCTTTTGTCTGATTCCTCATAATTAATAATAAAAGAAGTCCTTAAATAGGACTCGAAATTCTTTTCAAATTTTCGTCCTGTTGACTTTGACATACTTTATTATTCTTTTGTGTACGCTGGCACACCCGGTTTGTTGCAGTGTATTAAAGCAACAATTTTATATACTTGTATGTTTGCTATCGCTGTGACGACTTTTATTTACATATACAATATTCAGCGGTTTGTTTGATTTGCACGATGAAAATAAGGTTAATGAGTTCAATGACCGCAAAGGGAATCGCAAAAACAATGAAACGCAATAGAAAGTGAATGAAATGATAATAGAAAGAGATTATCTTCTCTCTGATGCTCCCACTCACCAGCTAAAACTCTTCCAATCAGACGCTCCGTATCGTCTATATGCTTGGCTTGAGCAAACAAATCCTCTCGACTTCCCACAGTCATTTTAGCGTTAAGTTTGATAATAACTGAACTTTTAGAATATATAATAGTTCCTTTTGTTTTTGGATGCTGATTCGCAGTAAATTTGTGTTTATAGATTTTACTAAGTATTTAATATATATTTTGATAGCTAAGTATATCACTTTATTACAATATTTGCGCGGCGACTACTATGGCACCTTTTAGTATACGATTAAATTCAATATGCTAACTAACTAAGAATGATTGTTTTAGAGTCTCGTATTCACTTGTTAAAATTATTTATTTTATTCTAATGTTTTATTTGTGTGTAGAAATATCACAAATTAGCAACAGTTTATTCGCTGGGCAGTAACAATTTTTTACGGGCTTTATTTTTGGACAAGTCTTTATGCATTTTCATGAGCCAAATGCAACAAATTGTTTAAACATTATGTAAATTATTTAACTATGCCACACGAAAAAAAATTCTAATAAATTTATACATTTATAGCTATAGCTTATCTTTCTCTCTCCGTTGAGTCTTTTATTTTTTTTTTCTATTTTTTTTTAATATTTATGACACTTGATTTGTAGGCATCGACAGTTAAAATCGCCTTTCAACTTTCAGGGAACTTTCGTAAAAAAATGCCGAAATATATTTGAGCGCCAAGCACCGGAACAACAACACAAACACACTACACACAGCCCTGTCTCTCGATTTGTACACGCGATTCGCTTTTCATAGAATTCAGCTATCGATGCTCGATAGCCGAAAATGTTATACTCAAATGGGTCAGTTATAGCTTAAAATATCTGCTAACCCGCTGTTATCTCTAACAGAGCTAACAGCTGGCCATGTTATACTCAAAATGGCACCGTTAAATCAACAAATGCTTTTGGTAATCGAAAGCTTTTTTCGGCGCGACTATTTGAAATGCTGATCAAAAATATCTAAGTTAAGTTTTTCATTATTTCAAAGATGTTTCATAGAAATAGTAGTAAAAGGGGAGGAAAATTGATATTTTCCGTATCGAATTGAGCTCAAATATAGTAAGAAAAGGGGAAAAGAAATTCATAAATATGTAAACGCGACATTGGAAGCTGCTGTAAAATGCCAGTGACCGAATTTGAACTTTTTACTCCTGCAACTCACACACAGACAGACATCTCAGTAGCAGTAGAACCAAGTGCCGCCCACCGAGCAGCCACCCAAGCTGTTCGCTGTCCCTTTCAGCTTATGCCGCACTCTGCTGCCTGCTGTGGCAAGTTTCAGTTTTTATGTCGTTGCCCGAGTTCAGGGTCAGTCCCCAGTCGCAGCCTCAGCCTCAGTCGCAGTCGCAGTCGCAACGAGTTGCATTTGGTTAGCTGCTTGTTACTATGGGCTGCTATATAAGATGTGGGCTGACTGGGTTGTTCGCATTTTTTTAGGTTGTTCAATTGTTTGGTTGGCTGCCACATTAGATCTGTTAAATGACAGTTGAAATAGCGTTGAGCCTTCACCTACTCTTAGTGCAACACAGTCTTGAATCTATTAGCTGCACATTCGAATTGCTTCCAATATCGCTTTAATATAGGATCATTTATCAGTATATAATTGATGAATATAACTCTGACCCCTGAAAAATATCTACCTGTATGTACCTGTACCTCGATACATGCTCTTATGTTCCTTTTTTTTGATCTGGGTCACTCGAACAGGTCAGCCCAGATCCAGCTAAATTTAGCTCTATATACTTGTATAGCATCTTCAGTCTAAATCAAAGAAGAACTTTGCGTTATGTACACCTGTTTCTTGGTGCTTTACATATTTATATGTATATATGTATATGTTTATGTACTAAAAGTATGTTGAGCTATTTTAAGCCTTTTTGAGCTGCTCAGAGCCAAGTTTGAAAACGGTGCACACCGTTCGCGATATTCGTGGGCTCTGACGTAGTTGAGCCCCATTATAACCTTCTGCGTCTATTGAACTCGGAAAAATCGGGCAAGGACGTGAACTGTGTTGCTGCCACCAGGCTGGCTGCTTGCCTCGTTGGGCATTCGCTGCATGCGGCCAATGCAAATGGCACAAAAGGCGTCTATTAATGGCAATGCCAGCATTAGGAGCTCATAAAAAAATGTGGATTTTTAATTAAAAACGGCAATAAAATTCAAATGCCAGTCATGTACGCGTCTGTGTGTATATCTATGTGTGTGTCTGTGTGTGTGTGTGTGCTTAGGTTTTTGGTGTACTTGTGAGCTGTGTGTCTGATTTCGCTGCTGTCATTGTCCTGGAACGAGTGCAACGACTCTTACTAGGCCAATGTGAAAGCACAAAAGAACCATAAAAGCTTTGATAAGAGCTTTGTTTAGAGCTTTGGTAATTGTGATTCCTTTCTCTGATAGACAAGTAGGACCTTTCGACCCACCACTTTTAAAAATAGTCTCACCTAATTAAAGAGAACTGGGATAAAGCTAAGAAATGATTCCGTTAGGCTCTTAAGTTTAGGAGTGAGAGTTGTCAATTTAACTTAGACTTAAGAGGTCAAAGGGTTTATTTATAACGCAGGTAACAAGGACCTGGGGGGAGGGGAGGGGGTCTTTATGGAAGGTGTCGCGTTGTAGCTCAACTGTTGCATGAGACACTCTTTGCCTTATCCTAGTCGAGTTGAAGCTCCTATTGCCTGGTTAACTATTAAGTTTCGTGTTATATATTTCAATTCAATTCCAATAATAATAATAGTAATAATAAAAATAATAGTAGTAATAATAATGATAATAAAAATATTAATAATAATATGAAAAATACTATTAAAAAAAGTTGATAATAAAAAATAAAAAATGAAATTAAAAATTAGTTACAAAAAAACGAATAAAAATTAAAATAATTACAATGATAAAATTTATAATAAAAATCGTAATTACAATAATATTAGCTTTAATTTTTTTGCTTAAATATTTCATTTTAAATATAAATTATATTATTTCAGTTTTAATTTATATTAAAAATTTTAATGTTACTTTCAAATTTTGGTCGACTGTTAATAGTTGACATTAAATAATTAAATAAATAAATAAATAAATAAATAAATAAATAAATAATAAATAAATAAATAAATAAATAAATAAATAAATAAATAAATAAATAAATAAATAAATAAATAAATAAATAAATAAATAAATAAATTAATTAATAAATTAATAAATAATAATAGCTAAAAACAAAAAATTATAATATTAATATATTAATTAATATATACTAATAAAAATGAACATTAAATAAATTATTATTAATATATATTATTATTATACAATATATATATTATTATATAATATTATAATTTTTATTAATATTTTGAGTATATATAATAAATAAATAATTTAATAATTAATAAATAAATTTTAAGGAATCAAAATGTGAATTAAGTATTAGAAATTTGAATTTTGAACTTTTCTTGCAAAATTTTTTAATTTAAATTCCTAATTTATTGTTGAATATTATATTGCATATATTGAATATTTTATTGAATATTGGAAAAATATATAGAAAATATATTCAAAAGTTCTTGCAAAACTCTGATAGGCATATAAATAAAAATACTCAGTTCTATGAGTATTTACATAGTATAATTAAGTATTTCACTGGACACCAGCTGTTCAGACTTAGAGACTTATCTCTTTGGTCAGAGTTGATGCCTTCTTTTGGCATTTATATGCCGATACCCAATACCCTGTTATCCCTTTGAATGCATACAGGGTATACAGAGATACTATTGAGCCTGATTTTATATATTATAGATACCCTATCTATTTAGAGACAGACAGGGTATACAGAGATACTATTGAGCCTGATTTTATATATTATAGATACCCTATCTATTTAGAGACAGACAGGGTATACAGAGATACTGTGAGTAGTTATCTTCTTGTGCAAATGCTAACAGGTGGATACCTATTCCTTCTATCTTTGGTTAGAGCTGCCTCCTTTTGGTATAATTATATGTGCTATATGCAGATACCCTACGTCTATGTATAGAGGGTATATAGAAAGACGAATGCGCTTATACAAATATATTAAAGGCGACATTTACAAAGTGCTTGCCACATAAAAAAGGCACAGAATTCGGTGCTAGGCGCGCCTCCACTTGGGTACGGCAGGCCCAACCGCAGAGAGCGAGTGTTGAGTGAACGCTTGGGTGTGTTTTGACTGAGAAAGAGAGAGAGAGAGAGGGGACAGAGTACTTCATAGGCTGAACAGAGCGAAGCAGGCTCATAAAAAAGTTATACGCACACACACAGAGAAGAAAAACAACAACAAAGAGAGAACAGAAACAGAAACAGAAACAAAAACGAAAGCAACAGCAAAACCGATGATGATATTCCACTTGGCCCAGATTATTTTGAAGGTCGCGTATTATCGACGGTCGTTCACCTATATATTTGACGAAGGCGGATTCGGTGCGCTTCGGCTCCGCTCGGCACCGTTCGTTCCAGCGTTTCGTTTCGGCAGCTTTTTTTCGGAGCTCTTATATACTTGTGATAGATTCATATACAAATATATATATGTATATGTGTATGTATGTATGTTGTATATAAGAAAGTCGGAGCATTAGGTGTATACTCGTTTTTAATCAGCAGTTTTCTTTATTGTTGTTGCTGCTTTCTGTTCTGTTATATAGGCGCGTGTAGAATGTTGTGCGACAGTTGGCTGTTTATTGGAGAAACAACAAAATTATGCGGAAAAGCTTTGATAAAAATATTGAAGCAATCATACATACATACATACATACATACATACATACATATATACATAGTATATATGTACATCTATGTATGTAAGTGGCAAACACTAGCTCAAACCTGTCAGGTTAGACCCGTATAGAATAATGAATTGGTATGAAATTGAAGTGCTTCATACACACACACACACACACACACACATACACACACATATATGATTTATATGTGTTTTCTTTCCTTTGTTTGCCAAAACGCAAACACTTTTCAAATACTAATGCATATATATAGTATGTACATATATCTAAGAGGCTGATTAGCACGAGCTCTGTGAAGGTGTTTTAATAAAGCAGCACAGACAAATGGAAACATTATACATATATATACAAAATATACATATAAATAGTAGTGGCACACATTTAGGACTCAGAAGCTGTTGCTTGAACTCGTAACTTGCTGAAAATGAAACTAGGCTGGAAAATGCTGCCACCTGTTTGGAAATTTTGAGCAAATGTGTTGAGAAAATGTAGAGGAAAATGCATTTTCTGATACTATATTATATATATATATAATCATAAACAATATCAAGAGTCGAGTCTGTATAGCTTTCTTCGAAACTGTTTCAATCTCAGCGTATATAATAGCTGAGAGACAAGTCTCTATGTACTTGAGTTCCTGTATAACATGTTTATATATATATATTGATACACATGACACATATGTATCTTCGATCTACTGTGAGAACACACACACACTCACACACACACAAGCAAACAAGTTATCATAGTGCTGAGCTGAAGTCTAGTGCTTGCAGCACTGCGAGTTGTTCGACTTTGCGGCGTGTGTCGAATTTCATTCGCTTATTTTGTTATGGGCTTATATATATATTTATTTTGATTGGCTGACCTTGACTTTTAGTAACCTCTCGGTTAATTTCAGTGTTATTAATGAAATGCGCACAGAATTCGCGGAATTTCGCATTTCTCTCTCTCTCCCTCGCTCTCTCTCTCAATATTTCGTTTGCTTGTGTATTTGTTGTGTAATTGAAATTGAAATTGAAATTGAAATTTCTGTTTTGATAAGAGAACTTTAAGAAGCTGCTTAATTAAATGATAAACTGAAGCTATCGAAACCTACCTCAAACGTTGAAATACTTTGCATATTTCATCAGAAACTTCGACACGCATTAAGCTTACCCAAATTCAAAAACTCTCGCACTTTACACCCTCATCTAAAGACACACACACACACACACATTTTGCGCACGCAAAAAACGCAAAACTCAAATTCATGGTCAATGTGTCAAACCCCCCGAAAGGAGGCTTTGTGTGTATGTTTTATATATACATAAGGAACCAACAGCAACACCCACACCCCACCTCATCCCCCCCACCCCACTGAAGCTCAATACATGCGCTGTTGTGCTAGGCCTGAAAGTATATACTACATTCATCACTCCCCATGTGAGCGACTCGGGTGGGTTTTCTTCTTTTTTTCTTCTTTTTCGCTTCTTCTGAGCTAAAAATAATGAAACTGTGAAGCAACCCTAGGGTCCAATCTCAAACCCGACGGCATACCCCAAAAACTTTTCTCGCCCACTACATTATGTGCTTTCTCTTTTCACCTCCCCCTTCCCGCAACCCCTCCTTTATATACTCCATCTCTGTTGCTCTGCTCGACCTCTGTCACACATCGATTTGTTACAAAGCACTTTGTTCGCACTTTTCTTTAACTGCGTTACAATATTACTACAAGTAGACGGAACACGGCGTTCGGCGCACAATTTTCCGCATTTTGATCTTGAACTTGGCCTAGAAAACCAGTCCACGGAAAATTCGTTTCATTTTTCCTATTACTTATTTCTGGTCTATGCTAATTCTATACTATAAAGAAAATTCATTTCACAACTAACAGAATTGCGTGTCTCTGACTATTTCCTATTATATATTTTCTCTATAAATAGATAAAAATTAAACAGAAATCAAATAATAATAATCATCACAAGCAATTATATAAATGCTTTGTTATCAGCTGATTATATATATAGCAAATCTATATTATATACAATGCTATATTTATATATTTGGATTACAATCTCAATCAATTTTCAGGCTAATTTTTTCATATAATAAAATGTTGTATATTCATTCAAACTAGGCTTTAAATTGGAAGCAAAATGTCCCAGAACTATACATATATTTATTATATATATTAATATTCCAAGCTCAGAGCCTTTAGCTCTTGCTTTATAGAAAAAAATATATAAATTCTCATGTATATTTTCTTCTGCCTGCTAGATACAACTTCGTATTGGCCATTTCAAGCTTCGGGGTAAATAAACTTATCTAAATTCTATTGCTTGTGAGTCTCAATATGTAGTTATGTATAGGCCAAAGTCCTTGCTTGATTGAACAGCCAATGGAGTCTCAGACAACTATTATCTCATCTCAGAGACAATCAGATTTTGGTTTTGTCTCAGCTTTTTGGGCTTTATGTAACTTTGCCCAACACTCAATAACAATCAGTAAAGAGGGAAATGTGGCAAAAAGCAGAATGGAAACATTTAAAGGACAGAAAATTTAAATCTGTGATTCATTTTAAGGATATCCACGCTAAGGATTTGTATTATAGAGCTGCGAAAGGGTTGCAGTTGGAGTCAAATTTATAAACTATTAAAAAAAATTAAAAGATATTTAAAAATGTTAAATATTAAAATAGTTATAGTTTTATATAAATATAAATATAAATTTAAAGGAAAGCAATTTATAAAATGAATAAAATTAATTATGTCTGGGGATATTTAAAATTAAATATTGATTAAAAATTATTCAAAATTTGTTGCATTTATTGGAGAAAACTCAGAAAAATTCAAGAAGGAGAATCCAATTTTTGTATTTAGTGTATAAAGACACAAGTATACCTAAAAGATACTAGAGTAACTGCAAATCGAGAATTTAACTATGATCAAATCCATGAATAGATATTCCGTTTAAATATTTGTTGATAAACATTTTTCTATAAAGCATAAACTGACGTCAATCTCGACTGAAGCTGCGTATTCGATTTGAGTAGAGGATTCTTTTTAGTAAGTTCTTGTCGGATACTGCATGGAATCGGATGTCTATATCATATATATTCTTTTTCACAATCGATTAGAAGTCTAATCTGTAGCAACTACTTAACTACTTCTTGATCTATTTAAAGCTTGTTTGAAGCATAAATTATCTGTTCAATATTTTTAATAATTATTTGTTATATTATTTTGATAACATAAAGACAGAAACGATTTGGGTGTTAGATATATGTATAACCGATACTCTAGCCTCGTTGATGAGCTGCCTAAATAACTCAAATAGTATCTTATTTTTCATATATTTATATACTATAGTCATACATACATATGTATATTTGTATATTATATACTGATATTATTCATAGCACTGTTCAAAATGTGAATAATATTCGCAAAGTTGCAGCGACTTTGTTTAAAAGCTTTCGAGTGCATTGCAAAAGCTCACAGAGAAACCGAAAAAATGCATTTAAAAACGTTTAGAATAAAGCTGCATGCAAAGCCTTTCGTAGACAAGAAAGCTTTCGGAAGCGCACTCAATCGGGTTGCATGACGAACTATGAGGCAAAGCTCCAGCCGAGTGGGGGAACAACCCAAAAGCTTGCATGCACTTGCATCTGAAGTGCAATCGGCTGGGAAAGCTGTTTTCGCTGTGGAGCAACTTGGTGGAGCTCTCAAAGAGAGGGAGAGATGCAGGCAGAGAGTAAGAGAGCTGGGCAGAGCGAAAGAGATGTATAGAAAGAGAGAATGAGGGGCAATGGCTAGCCACAAGTTGTTGCAAGCTCAGCAAAGAGCGCAACAGTTGCAACGCCGTTTGCTGAGAGACAAACAGCTGGCCAAAGCTCGCTGCAAGGATAACCGTGACCCTGACAATCAAAATGGACACCCATACAGACACACGCACGCACAGAGTCAAGCTCAACTGCCAAGGATCCGGAGCGACATTGGGCTGGCCTTGATCGTGAATAGCCTTCGTCAGAGCAGGCAGGCGATGCGAGTCCTTTGTAAGGACATGCACACGCACACGCACAAACAGTTAGCCGGAAAGTTGCATATGGCCATAATGAAAAGTGCTTTTCGGACTGTTTGTTGTTTAATTGAGTTTAAGTGTCCATTACAGGATGTTAAACGATTTTCAATTACCTGGAATTTTGCACTTAAATCATTTGCCACAAAGTTTCAGCTCATAATTTCATTAACTGCAGTTGGCTGAAAGTTGCGTTGAGTGCAGCTGTTAGCCAACTTTTTGCCCCTTTGGCTTTAAACAAATTTCATTCAGCGTAACTATAACTAAAATTGAGTTTATCTTAAAGATACAGATATGCATTTACTTATCGCAGAAAAAGCGGCGCCGTATAAACTTTTCCCTCTACACTTTTCCCATCTATCCATCTATCTATCTATCTATCTATCTATCTATCTATCTATCTATGTATCTATCTAGTTTTCTTTATACTTTTCTTCACATTTTACAATAGTTGTTGTTGTTTTTGGTGTTGTTGTTGTTTTGTTTTTCTATTGCGCAAAGCACGCCAACGACCTTGACCATCACAATTTATTTTCATTTTACTTTTCGTTTGCTCTCTCTCTCACTCTCTCTGCCACTCTTCCTCTCTTTCTCGGTCTTTTGCTCTCCCCCAACGCTCGTATGTGCTTGTTTGCTGGTGGGCAACGTGTGACACACATTACGTATGAGCTTGTAGGTGCCACTTCCCCATCCACTTCCCCATCCCCATCCCCATCCACATCCATTTTCATTTCCACTTCCATTTCCACTGCTGTTGCTTACACAAGCCTAGTGGCTATGCTTTTCCGGCTGGAAAACTCTCGATACCCTGCACCGACTCAGCCCTACAGCAAATCTACAGGTTAGGGGCAGAATCTGCCAGACACAAATACCCTTTCCGACCCGCGAGGTATATACCATAAGGACTTGCAGGATTTGCGGTAAATCTTGAGTTTTGCTTACGCAAATGGATAGAAAGAAAGAAGCTCAGGGAAAACCTTGTGGGGATGACAGCTGGTAAGAGTGTCATTCAAGGATATCAAAGGAAACTACAGGATATTTCTTAGGCATCAATCGCAACGTAACGTGACGACATTTAACGTATAACCAAAAGTTGAATGTCAGTTTGACATTGACAAAGATACTTTTTATGTTCCAAGCAAGTGTTTTTATTTTGTGAAATACTTTCAGCACAGGCAGAGTATCTTCTATTCGATGTGTCGATGAGTCAAAGTCAAAGTCAAAGTTAGTGTCAAAGAAGCAGTAGCCGAAATTGAATGAGATATTGTAATAATTATGTTTTATTGTCTTGGAAATATTTTAATTGTGCAACAAATGCAGCTCATGCGCACAACTACACACTCACACACACACACACACACACACACACATATACATATGTATATTTATATTTATATTTGTGTATAATATTAATGCGGAAGCATTGGAGGTGTCCGTGGGCAAGCAATAAATTTCCGATTCGTCGAGTAGCCGTCGCCCTGCTACTATTGCTCTCTCTTATTCATATACTCGCATTCACACTCATATTCGCACTCGCATTCGCATTCGCACTCATACCCAGAGTCGTATTGCTAAACAAAAATACATTTTCAATGTCGCAAAAGTGTGCAAAAAGTAATGTGGGTGAGGTCAATATGGCCATTGTTAGCTATAAAGGAGAGCTGGCAGGGGTGAGGAGCTGAAAGCTACGTCAGGTGGCAGCACACTGGGCAGAATGCCAGGAATCCCAGACCCACTGGGCAATGCGCGCGGAAGTGAGCCAAGTGGCAGGTCTGCTGTTGGCCAACCAATTATAATTGTGCAGCAATGGCAAAGAAATTTCATAATAAACTCAGCGATTATACCATCAAGCAGGACGAAGGCTGCAGACCCACTTCCCACTTCCCACTCCCCTTCCCCCCTTAGAACTTGGCTAAATGATGAGCAATGCTCTCAGACTAAGAATAGTCACGATAAGTGGCCAATTATATAGCATGAAACTGAATTGTTTCACATCGAAATGCGACTCATTCAACCAAGTTGCAGGTCCTGCAATCAATACCAACTGTTGAATTTCTTGCCATCAAAACTTCAATTAATATAGAAAAATAATATAAATTATGGGAAAAATAATTGCTAGAAAGTTTTGTGATGCAGCGAAGAAGGCAATGTCCTCATTTGGCAATTAATTAGTTTTAATTAGTTGTCCTGAGCTGTGAGCTGTGAGCTGTGAGCTGTGACGTTGGTGCTCTCAATTGGTGGACAGCACTCTGTGGGTGGGCTTTACGTATAACGCATACGCCTCGTTGTCAGCGAATGCATTGAATTTATTTCTGGTGAAATGTCAATTATAGACACACGCCAATGAGAGGGCGTGGGGGGTGGGGGGGTCAGGGAATCAGTGACTGTGAATGGGACTGTGACTGCAGTTGGTTTCCTTTGAATTCGTCCTCCTGCCTTGGCCTTATATGTCCATCATTATACAATATAAAGCACACGCGCCAAACATTAGCATTGCTTGTTGTTGTTGTTGTTTTTCTGGCTGCTGTTGTTGTTGTTGACAACGCATGCACATTTCATTGTCATTGCTGCCTTTGCCGCATCCGCATCCATGGCCCTGAACGAGAGCTTGTCAATTTTCAGAAGGTCTTCTCCAAGCACACGCACTTATTAGACCACCCATTGCCCACTCACTCTCTCCCTCTCCCTCTCTCCCTCTCTCTCTCTCTCTCTCTCTCTCTGTCTTCGCTCTCTCATTCTCTGTGTCTGTCTCTCATTTGCATTGGCTGCCAAAGAGTACAGCACGTTTCATGCCATAGCCCCCACATTGTAATTTGATTTTATATTATGAAAATCGCGCTAAGTCCTGCCCACAGTCCTTTTCAGCTTTTCAGTGTAGGTCGAGCTGAGCGGCTTAAGTCCTTGTTGTGCCTTGCTGCTCTGTGTGGGCTCTTTCTAATATGAAAGTGAAGAAAAGCAATGCCATCTGACTGTTTTTTTTATCCAGCTATCTACCATTTAATTATGAATGCGTCCTGAGTGGCCAATTATATTAATAACTATAAAATTGTTGTTTACGCGCGAATCGGAACCTTGAAACTAAAGCCGCTTAAATCTATTTACGTTGCAGTTGCAGGAAAGCGGCACAGCGGCACAGCGGCAACGCGGCAAAGGGACAATGCGAAAATCGAGAGCCAGCTTAATCTCTTACCGGGAATTTTCCCTTCTATCGATATCAGCTTAGGTTGCCGTAGGAGCAAATCCTTGCTAACAAGTTTGCTGCAACTCCAAAGCAATCCGTTGCACAAATAACGTTGCAAGTGTTGCACACAAAATAACAAATGTAGTTTTTCTCTATTTCTTTTTGAGACCAATCATTCGAATAGCTGCACGTTGCAACTGCCTGCTAACCCACCCACCTCCTCCCCGCCTCCCGCCTCCCACTGACGGCATTTGCATTTCAGCTGACGTGCATGAACCTGACATTGAACGGGAATGTGCTGGCAATGAAATTTTCTTATAGACTTCCGACTATCCAGGGGTGGCGGGGCGCTGCTGCACACATTGGTGGCATGCAGCAGGCTCGTCATGCCGCAGGTGTGGGGCATGCATATTGCATTTATACTGTACTGTACTGTAAATTGGAGGTCAGGTCAGGGCCAAAGCAGTTGACATTTTACCGATGTCAGCCCATAGAATAAGTGAATACGTTTGGCCAAGTTAATCGAGCGGCTCGGCTCGGCTCGGCTCGAAAGGGTTAGAGCCACTTGTGGGTTAGTGTGCCACGGGGAGAACTTTCGACAGATACCCCCGAAACAGATCTGAAAATGCCAAACATGATTACGCATACACCCAGAGACGAGACTCTCCCTCTCCCTCTCTCTCTCCCGCCCTCTCTCTCTCTCTCTCTCTGTTGTCAAGTTATTGACCTAAGTCAAGGGCGTAGCACCAGGCCGGGGCAACTCCAAGCATGGAGTCGGAGTACAGCATTGGTCTTCTGTCTTCTGTCGGTTTTAGGCGCGAAAAATTCTTGTAGAACAGAGAGAGAGAGAGAGAAAGAGAGGGAGAGAGAACAAAAATAGCGTAAGGTATAAATAGCGCCCCCGTGTCTGTCTCCTGCCCCGGGGGTGTTCCTGTTCCTGTTCTCCACACCGACCATTGCCCAAGCGTGACGCCAGCGCCTTCTTGGGATTTGGCCAGGCTCCACACTGATTTGTATTTATAAACTTCTGCAGCGAAGTCGTTGACAATATCAAGGTCTTGGTGCTGCTGCTGCCGCTGCTTTATTGTTTGCATTTATGCTGCCAGAGCATTTGCTAGCTTCCATGCGATCCTGCTGCTGCCCCTTGTATGGGATGGGAAACATCATCCATCCAGGCTTGCCACAAGCCACAAAATGCCAACGACTTTTGCGCTGTGGGTCAATGGCACTGCCATTCTCTCTCTCTCTCTCTGATTCTCATTCTCTCTGTCGATCCCTCTCGCAACCAGTTTTGTTGTTTTACTGATCCACCTAATAAGCAGACAGAGTCTCTCCTGCCCTCTTTTTGCCTGCCCTACATTGTGATTGGCTACCTCAAGTTGTTGCCACTGGGGCCAAGGCGGCTTGATTTAACGCTTCTTCAGTTTGATTTTATGCTCATTGCTTGTGCATCTTATCTACTCCTTCTTCTTTCCTTCCCACTCCCCTACCCTCCCATTCCTCACCCCTTTTGGCTGCACTCCATGCTGTTTTCCAAAGTTCAAGGTCTTCGCTCTGCAGTTCATCGTCATCGTCTGCACAGTTTCTACTCTAATTTGTTTCTTTTCTTTTGTATAAACTCAAGAGAAGGGTATTAAAATTTAATCACGGTATGTGCAATGCCTTCTCTCAGCATCACACATATATGTATGTGTGCACATATATCTTCTCGATCAGGACCATAAGCTACAGCGATCATCTGTCTCTCAATTTTTAATTCATAATTTATTGATATAATTTTATTTTTACTACTATTTTTATGAATGTTTATTAATATTATTATTTTTATTTTTAATTGAACTATTATTATTTTAATTATTTTTAATTACATTTTTTTGTTTAATTATTTTTTTTATTTATTTTAATATTTTAATTTTTTTTTATTTCAGATTATTTTGGATCTTCTTAAGGGAAGTCTCTTTGATACCAGATCAAAAGAGTTTCTGCTAATCTTATAGGTCCCATCTTCCCATCTATCAGATCTTTATATTCTATATATTAATACCCTTAACCCACTTCAAATGGGTAAAGAGGGTACAACAGAGAGAAGAAACCATCTGCGATCCCTTAAAGTGCATATAAATTCTCAAAGAGGATCAAGATTCGAGTCTCTGTTAAAACTTCTGGTAAGGGTATCCAGTATTCTGCATATTCGCACTTATTTCTTCCTCTTTCTTTGCTTACTTTAAACTTTATATAAGAATTCGCCCTTTTTAGCACTCTTGTTCTGCTCCGCTGGCCGATTTAATTATTTCGATTCGATGTAAAGCCTGTTTCATATGCATTCCCCGTCTCAGTTTGTGGTGCCTTCTGCGAGTGTGCATACAATTTGACTTCCGAGCCTCACTTATTCTCTGTGTAATTAAGACGTTTCCGGTTCATGACCTAAATGCGCTATTAGGGTAACTGGGCTACGGCTACGATAATCAATGAAAGCCCACAAAACTCCAATCTGACACTATACAAAATCTGTGAGTTTACAGGAAATATTCAGATTTGGGCTAAGCATCATAAATTATGATCGAAAATTAGATATGAATTCATATTTTCAGATTAAGTATTAAGTTGCAAGTATTTTTAGACATTGTAGAACACTTTTTGTGTTTAAAAAGCAGTTTTGAAGTTAAAGAAGAGAAACTTTTCAATTTCTTTCTTTTGTCTGTAGATATTGTAGCTTTTTCCCTATTGTTCAAATATATATAATATGTATAGCCTTGACCTTCTATTAACTAGCTGCTGTCTCTACTCAAATTCATGGCTCAAACGAGTTAAGTTCATGCGTGACTATTTTGAGGTTAATAGCCAAAACCTTTGCTTCATTTTTGTTGACTCAAACGGAGCTCAAGAAATTTTAAGCTTTCCCCCAATGACAATCTTCAGATTGCATTAGATACACCCTAGAATATGTTTGAATATGTTTCGTATATTGTTTTACACAGCTGTAATCGCAGAACTACAACCTAGATACAAAGTGTATTTGGGTAGAAAGTCAACCAATTTATACAAAAGCAAAGGTAATTTTTAAATAAGACATTGAAATATGTTTTTAATATAATATTTCATTAATGTGATCTTTGCCTTGACTGTGAAAGATGAATTGCTTATCCAGAAGATACTTTCTAGAGATCTATATAAAATGTTTGAGTATGTCTCGAACTCTCTAAGACTTCTCTTTTCTATAGAGTAACTCTGGATATGGTTTATAAAAATAATTTTTATCATAAATTTTAGACAAAAATCAAGAATATTTGATCAACATTTTATGAGAATTAATGTCGAAACAAATTAAATTAATATAATCCAGATACCAGATATGAACGCATAGATCAAAGTTCCTATAAAATCGCTATAGAAACCTAATTTGAATTGTTGTTTCCGAGATATTTACTTGTATGAAAGGCAGTTCTGGTTAACCGAAAACAAAAATCCAACTTTAAACTAGATTTTACCTTTATTTGAAAACTAAGATTTTTTTCCTGGAATTATTTAACTCGTTTTTCAGTAAACAACTTTTTAGTCT
Organism: Hirtodrosophila trivittata; assembly: GCA_035045065.1. Classification (NCBI taxonomy): domain Eukaryota; kingdom Metazoa; phylum Arthropoda; class Insecta; order Diptera; family Drosophilidae; genus Hirtodrosophila; species Hirtodrosophila trivittata. The sequence continues at coordinate 6,236,499 of JAWNNK010000066.1, read as the reverse complement.
CCGAAAGTATTTTATACTTCTGATTGACAAAAACTTTTTTTTAATGCGAAAAAATGTTCTTTGACTAAAATCCTAACTTTATATTAAAATACTTAGAACATATATTTACTGGCACATACAATACACACACACACACACACACACACCCACTCAACACACCCAAGAGACAATTCTGAGTAATGATAAATTACTTTTTTGATTACCTATTCTATGTTTATTGTCCGATTCTATGGAAATTTTCAGCGCAGATCTAAACTTTGGCTATTTAGACTATATAGAAGCTAAGTTAATACATTTCTTAAATTCTCTTGAATAATCTATATATATGCTATATATTATATATAATATATATAGAAAACTCTCGTTAGTTCTGAGCTGCACTTTTCATCCATATGAAGAGAGGCTTAGACAGCTGGAAGAGACGAACAGACAGAGGTTGATTTGGACACTGATTCTGATCAAGAATATGTATATATATTATATGGAAATGCTTCCTATTGAATCTAACAAGTTTGATATACCTTTTCTATACTTTTGGATGGAATTCGAGTTAAAAAATAAATGATAAATAAATTCTAATGATAAAATTTAAGTATTTTTTTGCAACTTAATTTCCTGTTGGTATTTTATGTAATATATACTAAAGTACACAGTATATTTGGTATAATTTGTATAGTTTTATATATATTTTATATATTTTAGAGATTTCTATAGAAACTTTGTATGCTGTATAGAAAAAGTATACGATGTCCTTTGAATATACTCAAAGGTATCGCATCTTCCTATAGGCTCTAAGAAGAATATCAGAAGAGCGACTCAACTCTTGATTCTGATCATGAAAATATATACAGTTCCTATCTATATTCATTTATATTCAAATATATATATAGTACAATTCTTGACAGCACCAATCAAATGCTTAACGAAGGATATGAACAGCTTATAGTAATAGCTATAGAGCAGGAGCCTAAGTGGAGGCTATTATAGAGTGTATATAATTAAAGAGTATAGCGTATAGAGGAATAGCCGTTATTCAAATTGTAAAACAATATGAAGAAAATCACATGGAATTAAACATCGCCTGGGATTACAGAAGACCTTGGGCACGTAATCGTCGCTTGGGTGGCCTAGTCGCAATACCCGTTACTTAACCTCGGTAATTGAAAACGTATTCAACTGGCTGAAAAAAAAGCTTTAAAACAAAACAAAAATATGGCGTATCTAACGGCGATCGACAGCGTCAGGGTGAGGGCGATAGAGTGGGAGATACGACATAATTAGAGAGAGAGAGAGAGAGCATTGGGTATATCTCAAGTTCAACACGTCACATTGTAACTGTATCAGGCATCAAAGTGTAACTGTAATCAAATTCGATTTTAGCTAATTGTCACAGCTGCCATATGTACATATGTATCTCCCACCTCCCGCCTCCCCCTAGAGGGGTGCCATCCCACCCCTCCCCGCACCGTTGTTTGACCATTCAGGAAGTGTGCTAGATTTTTACGTTACGCCTGCACTTGTCGTCAATCGTGCGCTCTCTGTCCCGCCAAGTGGCTGTTGCCCGTTCGCACGCTCATTTAAGAGATACAACAGAGGCTACAGATACAGATACGTTTGTATCTATGTATCTCTATGTGGTCGAGTTGCTTTCAGTGTGTCACACTTTTGTTGCCTTTTGCTTTTATTATTATTCCTATTCGTATTCGTATTCGTATTCGTATTCGTATTATTATTATTGTTGCTATTTCTCTTCCGCTTCTAATGCCGTTGCCGCGTCAGACGTCTAATGACCTTGTGCTTCGTTTTGTTGTTGTTTTTCCTTTTGTTGTTGTTTTTCTTTTATTATTACTGCTTTTGTTTTTGTTTTAATTGTTGTCGTTGTGTTTTGTATTTCGCTGCCACTTGTAATTCGCATTTTTATATGTACATTGCACATTATATAATTTTTTTTTTTTATTTATTTTATTCTTTCCTAAACAGGTTTGTTGCCGTCTGTTTATCCGCTAGAAACTCGCACTTTTAAGCATTTGTTTAACTGTTTCTCAATACCCGTAATATATGGCCAAGTATCTTGCCAATTTTCGTACCCAGTTAAGTAACTACTTGTCACCTGTCGTGACTTTGTCTCTGCTACCATAAAAACACTCAAATGCATTTACAACAAACGATGTTAAACATATCATTCATTACCTTTATTCTATATATATATATCTCGATATCTGATATGATAGGGCGGAAATAATATTCATATATATATCAATCCAATATAAACTCTTCTTATTTTGTTTGCATAACCGCAAACCCAGTGGCCATTGTGATTACTAATTTAAGATCGGGCAAGTGTATATTTATTATATGTATATATAAATCTGTATAATAGGTCATAATCAATTTATTTTCATGTGCTTAGCTTATATTTATTACATATATTTATTTATATGGGACACTGTTATATCAGCAGAGCGACAACTGTTACGACGATTGCCTCAAACTTGTGTAATACAAAAAAAAGCAACAAAAAAAGGTTTCATCAAGGTTTATACTGAGGATCGGGTAAGCCGGAAAACAAATCGTTGCCAATGACTCAATTAAAAGTTGATTAGAACGCAGTATGCGAATTCTCTTTACATATTATATATATATATATATATACTATATATACGAGTCGTGTAAATATGAGATTTGTAAGTGCAAGTTTTATTCGTAAGTTGTTTATTATTTGCAACTGTGAAATGCTAAAAGAGAGCAAAATTTGCAAATATTTGTAGAACCCTAAAAGCTAAGGGCTCAATTAGCTAACGTATATATATCTATATATATTCCTACAGTCAGACAGATTATCTAATTGAAATATATATAAGTGATAGACAGTTAGGCAGACGGCTAATAAAAGAGTTAAATGTTTAATCAAGTGGAAGTTTATTGGGCAAACTACTTGAATATAAAAGATGCTGAAGTGCTGAAGCTCAAGCAAATTATATATAAAAAACATTTAAAGTTTTGTTAAAGGAAAGTCAGACTGGGAAGTAACTGAATGAAGAGAAACTGCCAAGGCTTATAAGATATAAATGTGTTCAAATAAAGATACAAAAACTTTTCATTATCCCTTTAGGAAAAGATACATAGATATTGGATATTGGATAATTTGTTGCCTGTTGGAACCCATTTCAATGCTGAAGGTTAGATTGAAAACTTTATTGTAGTTTCAAGGGAACTGTAATAGCTGAGAGAGGGGGAGAGATAGAGAGAGATTCAGGGTTTAGGAGCAAGACAAAATGCCGAAGCCGTTCTGGGAAACAGGTAGGCAACAGATATAGCAGATATCTCTCGATATTTGCAACCACTTTCACACCATCGACCCATTTAAAAGCCACATAAATCTATCACCGCACACTCTGTATGCATCAGCTCACAAGTTGGCCTTGACTTTTATTTACTTAACTTTTAATAAGCGGCAAAAAGCAAGAAGCAAGAAGCAAGAAGCAAGAAGCAAGCTGAAAGCTGAAAGAACGCGCAGACTTGTTTATTTATTAGCCAAGCGACAGTATAAAAAAGTAAAAGATACGAGTAAATAAATAAATAAAAAATCAGTCAGTCTCCTGACTGTCCATATATGCGTATTGTATAACTGAGCTTATTCGAGAGACACATTCTCAAAACGCGAATTGTGAAACTCGAAACGAGCAAAATGAAATCATTAGAATGCCGATGACGGTATCACTTCAATCGTCCACTACTGTCACTTTTAACTGGGTCTTTCTGGGTCTCGAATTGGGTAAACAGGTTTCTTGTTGGCAAATCCAAGTATCAAGTTTAACATTAAACATTAACTCCAGATGAAGATGCTCTCTATATACACGGAAACTAACGAGTGCTATTTAGATTCATAAATTTTGATGTTTCACTCGAAGAAATTGTAATTAGAGGAGAGAGTTTTGGAACCGAAGAATTGTTCTTATTCCCAGGCCAGACAGAGCGGATATTGAACAGTAAATTACCAATGCAAATTTCACATTCATTTCTTGACAAAACAAATATATAATAAGAAAACAAACAAACAAAAATAATGAAAACATTCTGAATATAATATATTTCAATCTGAATACCAAAGAGTGAAAACCTTTTCTTTTTTTTAATGCAATTTCCTTTTCTAAATATATATTTAGTTTGTGCATGTAATTTATGCTAAATACTCACTTCAAACATAACAAAGTTAAAACTAATTTATAATTAAATATACGAATTATAATACTCTGCACTCAGTCAAATAGTCTATATAGATTTATGAGTATCTATCAAAACTTAATTAGTTTGTCATAATTTTCCATATTTTTTATAGGAAGCTTCTAAAACCAGACCTTATCTGAGGTAGATTACAGGGTATCTGCGATTCGTGCTGTTTTTCATTCTACTTTGGGTGCTGAGAATTGAATTGAACGCTGAAAGCGCCAAGTTTATTCCAGTTGAAGTTCAAGGTAAAAGCGTCAAAACAACAACACTAAACAAACACAAATAAATAAAGAAACAAGTAAAAATATGTTACTCGACAATGAACGACTACTAGATACCCTGTTTTAGTAGGTAAAAACATAAAACATAGCCAGGCTGAAGACTTGCTAAAGAAACTTAAAAGCCACCAAGGGAAATTTTAAAGAAAATCTTTATCAATGTATCTAAATACAGCTTCAGATACTTCCTGCTGTGGCCTTTAGATACTTTTGTGGCACGTGTTTATATAGCCTCTTGGCTGCTTTTTATGGAAGCAGGGTATGAAAACAGACACGCAAAAGAATTATCGTATATACAAAATTAACACACAAACAAAAAACACGCAGCCTTGACAAAGACACTCAGCGTCAAGAAAAAAGAAAAAAAAGAAAAAGAGAAAAAAAAAACAATAAAAAGCTGAAAAAAATTGGAACGAAAATCGAGTCGAAACAAATGGAAGAGGCAGTGGTTGCCTTTTTGAGATCTTTGAGAGCAATTTCGATTTAAATTGATAATTAAATTTCAATATCATAAAATTTGCGGCGTAACGCAGCCCAAAAATAATTATCTATAAATCATTATAAGTATAATTATTATGTATATATATATATAATAAATCCTAAACAAATGCTGATTATGATGTAACTCGAATTTAAGTAGAGCTGATCGAAAATTAAACACTTTCTTAAGAATTAACAAATCTCTTCAAATCGGAAGCTGCTGGCTAATAAATTATTTATGTTTATTTCAATTTAATAAAATAAAATAAAAATATATACAAATTCAGAATAAATTGAAAATTAAATTTTTATAATTAATAAAATTAAATAATAAAAATATATAAAAATTCAGAATAAAATTAAATAATAAAAATTCAGAAAAATTGAAAATTTAATTTTTATAATTTATAAAATTAAATAATAAAAATATATAAATATTCAGAATAAATTGAAAATTTAATTTTCATAATTTATAGAATTTAATAATAAAAATATATAAAAATTCAGAATAAATTGAAAATTAAATTTTTATAATTAATAAAATTAAATAATAAAAATATATAAAAATTCAGAATAAATTGAAAATTTAATTTTTATAATTAATAAAATTAAATAATAAAAATTAAGAATAAATTGAAAATTTAATTTTAATTAATTAATTTTTATAATTAATAAAATTAAATAATAAAAATATATGAAAATTCAGGAAAAATGGAAAATTTAATTTTAATTAATCAATTTTATAATTAAAAAAATTAAATAATAAATATATATAAAAATTCAGAATAAATTGAAAATTTAATTTTAATTAATTAATTTTTATAATTAATAAAATTAAATAATAAAAATATATAAAAATTCAGAATAAATTTAATTGAAAAGAAAAGTTATATTAAGTTTATATGCCAGTTACTTCCGTTTATTTTAGAGCTTTATAGAAGTATATATAAAGATATATATATATATATATATATACATTCGACTTTGGATTGTGCACTAATCGTGTGTTTGATGTGACCTTTTGTGAAAGTAAAAAACAACCGTTAATTGCTTTATCACACATTACACACATGAGTAAGTTGATATTACTGTATTTAAGTATATATTTACTTAGTACACTGCAAAAAAAAACCAATGTGTATGATCATTTATCTATTACACAAATTTGAATATGGCAACTTAATAAATCAGAGCAAAAATGATAGAGAAAAAACTTCCTTTATATTTTTACACTATGGAGCATAGAAATCAATAGCTTTGAGCCGATGTTTACACTGTGCAACATATGTGAAAAAGATTCTTAGATATTTCTTTGAGTATATTAAAGTCATTCTTTGGCTAATCCCAGATCTTATTTTCTCACTTATAAATATAATAAAATGTTTATAATTCATTTACTTTGTTGTCTAGTGTAGTCTAGAACCAGTCCAGCTGTCGGTTAATCGACTATATTGCATGTGTGTCTATATAGTACGAGACGAGTAGCGTCCAGGGTCAACGGGTTACAGTTACTCTATGCATAGTAATAGTCACTTGAGGGTTGAGGGCGTTGGGGGGCGGGGGGTAGGTGTATAGGGGGTATCTTAAAACTTACCTAGATCAGGAATCGAGCTGGACGGCTCTTCGCCGTTGCTGCTACCGTTGCTGTTGCCATTGCTGTTGCCGTTGCCGTTGCCGTTGCTGTTGTTGCTGCTGTTGCTGTTGTTGTTGCTGTTGCTGCTGCTGCTGTTGCCCATGCTCGAGGCATGTTTCACTTTCGGCGGTGGCGGAGGAGGCGGTGGGCGCATTGCAGAGTTGCCATTGACGCTGCTGTTGCTGCTATTATTGCTGCTGTTGTTATTATTGTTACTGCTGCTATGGGTGTGAATATGTTGGGATGGCAACTGTTGCTGGCATCCATTACTGTTGCTGCTGCTGCTGCTGGATACGATGGGAGTCCGAAAGATATGTGAAGAGGACGACGATGCTGGGCAAGATGAGGAGCTTGACGAAGATGCAGAGCTGCTGGAGCTGACATTGGTAATGACATGATGTTGTTGCGGCTGCTGCTGCTGTTGCTGTTGCTGCTGCTGCTGCTGCTGTTGCTGAAAGTGGTTTGCAGCAATGACGTTAACATGTTGACGTGTGCTGGTGCTGACCACAAACTTGCGAGCAGTAGCTGTGGGTGAAGTTCCAGGAATAAATTGTTGTTGTTGCTGCTGCTGCTGTTGTGTGGGTGGTGGCAGCGGCGGTGGTGGGGGAGGTGTTGCTGGCGGTGCCAGAGGTGGCGTCTGACGCTGCTGTTGCTGCTGATATTGCACATTGGGCGACTGCTCCATGAAGGCGCGCCGCGGAATCACCGGCGAGACGGGCGCTGATCGCGAATGATGATGCAGCGGCGGCGGCGACACAGAATGGCGACGCGCTCCGGACGAGCAACCATTGTTGCCGGACAGAGATTCATCGTAGAGGCGTCCGTCGCGTATGACGCGCACATGTTGCTGTGGTAGTGTGCGCGGCTGCAACTGCTGCTGCTGCTGTTGTTGCTGCTGCTGTTGCTGTTGTTGCTGCTGCTGCTGCTGTTGCTTCTGCTCCTGTTGCTGCTCCTGCTGGTGGTGCAACGGCGGCGGCGAGTGCCCGTGACGCTGCTGCTGCTGATAGTGCGTGGAGGAGGGGCTGGCGGAGTGGCGCCGCGACAGATGCGAGTGCGACTGGGTTGCTTGCAACGTGCGTGTTATGATTATCTGCGGTGCAGATAAGTTTTCGGAGGGGTTGGCCACAGTCTGTGTGTAGCTTTGCTTGATGCCGCCCAAACTATTGGAGCTTGCCGCACGCTGTTGCACATACTCGACGCGTGGCGTCAGTATTACCTTCTGTGTGCCACCGGGTGTGGTCAGGCCAGTTGGTTGCCGCGGCGGCACCGTCTGTACCTGTACATGTGTGTAGCGTTGCTGTGGTGCAACAGCAGTTGGTGTTGCCGCCAATGCGCCAGTGTTGCCACTGCCACTGCCACTGCTGGTGCTGTTGCTGGTGCTGCTGGTCGGCTCCGCTTGGCGTCGCTCCTGCTCCTCGAGGTGCAGCATCTCAAAATCTATCGGCTCGGTCTTAATCACCTTTGTCTCTGGCGTTGCACTTGCCGCAGCTGCGTTCGCTGCAGCGGCGGCAGCGGCAGCCGCCTCCATACACTTAAGTTTCTTCAGCATTTTTCAAAAAAATATTTCGATTTCAATTTCAATTTCGATTTCGATTTCGATTTCGGTTTCGTTTCGTACAAAAAAGTTCACACCAAAAATATATTTTATCAAGTTTATATGTATTGTATGTATGTGAGTGTGTGCGTGCTCTCTGTATGTAGCTATGTATGTATGTATTGTTATTTGTATGTATGTATGTATATCTTGGCCTGGAAAGTTTCGCTTATTGGATTTGATCCTGAATCACCTGCTTTGCCTCTGTTAGTAATATCTCTGCGTGTTCTCTTTATCTTTTTCTTTTTCTTTAACTTTATCTCTTCCCTCGTCGTCTTCTGCTCCTCTTGTAAAAATCAGTCTCTTCTTCTTCTTTTCACTTGTTGCATATACATACATATAGATATATATATCCACTAATTGGTTATGGATTCCTTTATTTTTAACTTTTTTTGTTTTGTTCATTTGATTTTTTCTGCTTTTATATTATCAAAATGGTATCAGCCTTCAGTTGCAAAGTTGTTTTTCATTTATTTTCGTAGTTCCTTCTTATTGGTAAATATCTCTTTTTTCTTTTTCTTTTTCTTTTTCTTTTTCTCTTACTCTGCTAACGTTGTCCTTAAACCTGCCCCAAAAGCAATGTTGATCTAAATATATATAGATATATAATATATATTCTGTTGACTTTTATTTTGTTTTCCTTGTTGTGAGAATGCTGGGGGAGCTCAAAGTTTAGTTTCTAATAATACTTGTTACTGATTTTTCCTTTCCTTTTCCTTTCCTTTGCACAGCAGCTCTTTGAGTATGTTATCTGAAAGTAACAAAAGAAAATGCATAGAATGAAAATAAGTATCCAGCATCTACGTCAATTGTGAGTAAAGCAATATCTTTGCATCTGCACTTGCTTCGAGTTATTTAAGGATTTCCTTTTCATATTTTCCTATTCCCCCCCGTTGCTTTCTATCCAATCGTGACCTTTTCCCAGGAATCCTTTTCAATCGTGGTCAAAGAGGTAAATTGCAGCGATAAAATTATTTATATTTAGCATCGACAAAAGCGCAGCTCCAATCAACTGCATATAAACTGCTTTCCATAGAGATGGTTAATGTTAGTTAAAGCAAACTTAGTAATATCCTTTATATCCTTTATATGTTTCATTGAAATTTTCGCTGAATAACATTTCCTTTGTTGCGTGGGAAGAAAGTGCAACTTTCGTTTTAGGCTCAGACTTACAGACAGATTGGGTAATAGGTAGATCGACTTGAATATAAATGCAGATCAGGAATATATATAGATATATTACAGATATAGTATTCAGCCAAATATAACGATCTCTCTCTTCAAGTCTTCCCAATGAAAAAGATCATCCTAAAGATATTTCTGTACCTAAAGTTGCTTCAAATTGGCTTCTTCATTTCAAAAAGGCTTTTGAAAACGATCTTAAGATATAGCTAAAGGATCTATACTAGAATTTAAATATAATATATTTACTTACATTTTATTGAAATAAACACCTGATTGATTGATTGCTTGATTGATGAGTTGATTGTTTGAAATATTTAAATATTATGCACGAGTGAATGCATTTCTTTACTGTAATTATATATGATGTATTTTGTTGATGAATACGTTATGTAAATAGTTTTATTTATTTATATATATGTAGTATATACGTCAAAATTTAGAGGTTTTTATTGTATAATACGAGTATAGGCGTAGAATTTATTAATCTTATATATTTAGTATTGGTTATTTATGAAAATTATCCATCGCGCGTATCTCTTTTTTTAATTACAGCTCTTCTGCCTTTTAAATTAATTTACATTTAATTTTTAATTTTTGTTTTTAGTTTTATTTATGTTTTTTTGATAGATTTCCTTCCAAAAATATGTTTGTTTGTTTGTTTTGTATTTGTATTTTGCACTCGAAACACAACGCAATAATTGTATTTAGTATTTAATTTTGATTTGAAGTATATTTCACCTGAGCATTAAGATTTATTTTGTATTTTTGATGTTGCACTTTTTGTTTGTAGAATTTGATTGGTAAACACCTTAAAAAAAGATCTGCTTAGAGACGGTATATATCTATATAAACATATATGTTATATATCTCTTTAAATTTTACTGACACTTTGAATTTACTTTGTTTGTTTCGAATTTTTGTCACCTCTATAGGACTAAGTCAGGTTCAATATTTGATATTTTGTTGCGAGTCTCGATTATTGAATGTATATAGTATTTTTTGATTTTAGGTGCTCTACAGAAGATCTCTGCTTGCTTATAATGCTTGACCCATCTACCAGGAAAACAATTAACGCATTTATTTAACTGATATAACTTGTTAAAACACATTGAAACAGATATTTCACAGCTGTTTGGTGCAGCATCCCAGCAACAGCTGGGAATGAGCTGGTAGGGACAGTTGCTGCCTGGGTTAAGCCTCAGAGTAGATGAGAAAATAACAAAACGATTTCCCCGAAATGTTTACGAAAATTCAATATATGATGACAATGATGACACTGGCACTGGCACTGGTACTGGCGCTGGCACTGGCTGTGGCTCTGACACTGACATTGAGGGTCTATGCAGCGTTCAAGAGCAAGGTGAAGCGACAAGGACGAGGACGAGGACTAGAATACCAACCAACAGCTGTTCGGCTGGGTTGGCTCGTCCGATGGGCGCTGCACAAGGACAAGGACACAGCGCGACGCGGACACGAACACGGACACGGCACAATGTACAAATTAACAACACCTTCGCATTGGTTGGGCTATCCTGTTATTATGGTAATGGCATTCTCATGTAACTGCAATTCTCGGACATTTTGCCAGCTGTCAATTATCAGCATTTAATTAATTATCAATTTCGATGGCAACGGCGATTTTCAACATATTTGAGTTTTTTTTGTTTTTGTATGTTTGTTTGCTTGATTGATGGACGCACTTCGCAATTCGCAACCGTTGCGTGCGCCGTACTTTCTCTGACTGAAACTGAAAATTGCAAAAGCTTGCAGGCGACCACAGAACAGAACAGAACAGAACAGAGCAGAACAGAAACAGAAACAGAACCGAACAGAGCAGAGCAGAGCATTAAAGAAAAGAATAACAGACAAAACAGAACGAAACCTGCTGAGAGCAAGAGATTGCCAGTGAACGCATTTGTGTGAGTGGGCGAATAAGCTGCACAATGAAAGTGAAAATCGTTCGTTGTGTGCTGCAAAGTGGGCACGTCTGAGAGAGAGCGCGAGGAAGCTTCGATAAGCGAACTCAAAAGAGCCAAAGAGCCAAAAGAGAGTATACGTAAATGTAAACCTAAACATGAGCGTCAGCGTCAGCGACAGCATTAGCGACAGCGTCAATGTGAGAGAGATTGAGCTTGTTAGCTAGCGCTAGCGCTAGCGTACAAGGAAGCAGCGCTGTAAAGAATACAAAAAGCAAAACATAAATAAACAAAAATAAATGCGAATGAGCATGTGAACGAGGAAACGCGCATAAACTTGAAAAACGCCAGCCCAAGTTACGTTTGGGGTTAACAAATTGTGGAATGAGCAGGGTCCATACTACTTCAGCTAAACTTTAGTCAGTTAGACGTTTGCTTAGGGTTGATTTTTGATACGAGTACAGGGTAGTTCTTTGTTCGGTACCTTACCGTACTGCTGCATATGAGGCGGATTAGCTGAGTGCGGGACAACTTCCACCTAACAACGGACAAACAATAACAGTGCGTATGAGTACTGTGCGTAAGAAGCGACACCAACAGACAGAGTTACTTATTGAGGTAGGTTTGGATTCGCTTTGAAACAGCTTAACAGAGTCTACTCCGAGGACAGCCGAATAAGATATTTTTTGTTAAGGTTTGTTTAACATCGAAGCTTATGGAATTAACTGTTAATTATAAGAACTAACATATGTATGTTGAATTTTATGTTACATATATTATTAACGATTCTACTAGTTTTGTTTTATGGAGTAGTATTTTATGACATTCCTTTCACTTTCACAATTGAAAGCGCTTGTAACACCTTTCTAGGCACGTTTTTTCTAATGCCATTTGATGATGCATACACCGCATGAGTCAATTCATAAATCATATAATATATAAATCAAGGGTAATTTAAATAGCTTCCGTAAATGTTACACACAGTCTGTATGACCCCAAACACAAACTGCAGCGACAAATTAGCCAAAATAAAACAAACAAAACGAAACGAAACGAAACGAAAATAAATAAAAATGACAAGTATTCATACATATGCATATGCGCTAATAAACGCTCGAAACGCCAGTGAATAAACTGAACGGCAAACAGCAAACAACAAACAAAATGCAACCTCACAGATGCAATCGTGTTGCAGCCATGTGGAAATACAAACACAACAAATGTATTGACCTTAACACTGAATGCTCACTGCAAGCGATGCCGCTCCACATCCACATTGTGAAGAAGAACTTGAAATACATAGATACGCAATAAAGAGCGAGAGAACGAAACTATAATGTAGAAAAGAAAGAGAGCGCGAAAACGAAAGAGCAGATAGCGCGTGTTTAGTCAAGTTCACCAATACCAAGGCAAGGTTAACAGCCGCTGCCGCAGTCGCAGTCGCATTTGACAGTGTGCAACTAGCGTTTAACAGATCGTCTACAGCGGCTCTACAGTTGAGCGAGCAGCGCTCTGTTAAGCTCCAGACGGTAAGGGATTCAAACTGTAATGGATGATATGGGAGTTTTTCGTCGCTTTCGTATGGGTAATTGGAGTTGCAGCCCCGTTCAGCCAGACATTGAAGGTTGGGGGCTTAATGAGGGTTGCAATGTCTGGAGTTTTGAAGTTGTGCAAAAGTGGGTGCCATTTGTGGGCTGGTCTGGAATGAGTCAGACAGTTTGGACAGCAGCTTTATGGGTGCGGGCTCAAAAATCAAATTGAGGTGTCTTCAATGTAATTTTAAGAAGTAGAAGGTCAGCGTAATGGGAAGTGAAAAATTTCCAAAAGAAAGCAAAACTATTCTATATTTTAAATATTCAAATCTAAAGAATTTAGAAAGAGTTTTAATTTAGAATATCAATTAGCATTCCCCCAATCTTCATCTCATCCCATAAATCATAGTTTTCGGTTCTTATTCATAAAGTCTCATTTGTATATCATTTAAATATTGGGTGTTGTTCGTATAGATCATGTTTTATACTTAGTCCAAATTAATGTGCAGCATTAATTTTTATAATCCTTTTCTTTTCAGTATTTGTAGCTCACATATTCCAATCGTCTTCCCAATAGTATATTATAAGATTAAATCGCACAAAATCGCACACTGATCGTTATCACTTACAATTGTCCACCTGCCATAGATCAGTGATCTATGGCAATAATGATTGCACTTGGATCTTGTTTTGTTATTTAAGAGTTACCACAGAACAAATAAAAGTTAAATCTTACATTAAGCAACCGTCAAAATAGAGTAGGCAACAACAACAATATCATTCGGAGCTTATGAAGCTGAGATTGGTCTGGGAGAACTGGAAACTGGTCGCTGTAAATGAACAGTGAAACAAGTACAGAACAAACGTGCGACATGACGTCGTTAACGCGACTGAAACGAGACAGAAATTTGCAAAAGTGAAAAATTCTACTTTCAATATGAAAACGAACTGAGAATATGTGCAGCAACGCCGACTGCGGCAGCAGACAACATCAGCCTCTATCCAACGCCGTCGCCCTTAATGGGCGGGAGTTGTGCACAGAAGATTGTCCAAAGCGAAAAGCTGAAAGCGCACTGTGGGTGTGGGTAAGGTAGGTCGTGGTATGGGAATGTCGCTCGCCACGAGAGCCAAATGCCCACAGCGAGAGCGCGCCAGAGAAAGAGCGAACGCATTGTTGCGACGCCTTCGCCGCTGTCACCGTCGGCGAATGCAGAAAACAAAGCGTAGCCCAGAGAAGTCAATGTACAATACATTGGGGGTGCAATGAACAAGGGAACGACGACAACAACGACAACGACGACGACGACGACGTCGACATCGACAACGACGACGAGGACGGAAGTGTTGGGCTGCAGATTTGCGCTGTTATTATACCCTGTATAAGAGCAATGGGTATATAAAAGACAATCTACTGTAAGACCATTAAATACTTCTGATGAAAGAAATCAATTGATTTCCTATGCTAGAACTGATAATTGTAAACTATGACAGAGTTTTCTAGTCTCTTAACTAAGAGAATACCCTAACATATAGTTAAATGCAGCTCCACAAAAACTGATTTTTATTTACTTATTTTGATTGCAGTTGGCTGCAAGATATAATTAAATTTTAAGAGATTAAATATAAATATAAAATATAAATGAAATATTAAATATTATAATTTTATTATAATTATTAAGAAAAAACACAAAATTAATAGAAAAATGAATAAATTTACAGGTAAGAGCTAAAAAATATACATATAAAAATAAAAAAGCCCAAATATAGTCAACAAGTTGCTTAGGCCTAAGGCTTTCGCTTATAAAAAGTTGTAAAAATAAAAATAAATATTATATTTATTATATATATTATATAAGGTATCCCACAGTCCAAGTTTACATACACGGAAAAGCAACAACATATTTTCTTATTTTAGTCCAGGGTAGTTTCTCGTCGGTCCCTAGGTCTGTTGTTTTGTTAGGCTTGATTGCGTCTCGAAGTGTAGCTGTCCCTTTCTGTGTGCCTTGTTTACCCTATATTTACTTTAATTATATGTGTATAAATAGTTGCGCAATGCATATTGTATATATATGCCTATAATCGACAATACATTTATATATAATATATATTGAATAACAAATACAGCCGATATTAAAATGCAATTTATTATTTCTAAACGCAATTGTAGCTAACTGTAAGCTTAGGGTATAGTTGTAGTCGTGAGGACTCTTATTGAATTCTTATTTGTTTTTGATAGGGTTGCAAACTTTGGCATAGAATTCCGGGACTTTTGGCGTGGAATAGAAATAACAAATGTATGTGTATAATTGCAAAATTGTAAAGTGGGTTGGTCAACCTCATCCTTACGGATTGTCTGTCTGGAGTTGCAACCCCCAATGCCATCAATTGAAAGTACAGACTCTTAGGATAACGTCGTCATAAGGCAGCGCGTAGACGAATCCCGTTCCTTGGCACATTTTATTTACGAGTGTTTGTTTGGTGAGGTAGCAACGTAGATTGAGTTACCCTTCTTATGGTGTCTATCAGAATGGCTTCTTATCCTTGGGGCGAGCTGACAACAACCTCTAAAAAGGAAAACGGCGAGGTTGTTGCATTGAATGTTCGAATCGTAAGGTTAGACGAAATTTAGCTTAAATATCATGGTCAATGGCAAGAGCCAGAGCCATGGCCACAGTCAGATGCAGAGTCAGAGTCAGAGTCAGAGCCAGGGACAGAGCCAGGGACAGAGCCATGAAATTCGCACTAGCCAGCAGGAGCAGGGGCAGCCAGACGACACCCATTGGTATTGGTAGGTTTGGTTTGGTGGCACAATTCAAAACTTGCAGCTCAGATCTGCAACTCTCTTTTTCGAGAGCTTGCGAATGCAACGCGCATGTACATTGCTGTATGCTGTTTGACGTTATACGTTCTAGGTTGTACGTTGTACGTTGTGTGTTGCATATTGCAAAAGTCCTTCGTCTGCGCTGCACAAAGGTTAACAGTTTTCAGGGGCAGGCTTTCCTGTGGACTCGCTACCAAGGGCAAGGACACGCAAGCATGCGCATTTCCGCATACTCAATAACCGTTGCATATACATACAGACCTCGATAGTGGCCTGCCTGCAGTAGGGTCCTGGCTTATAGCTCCTCTCCTACTGCTTCTCCTACTCCCACGTTGTTTGTTACTCTCATTGCCAAGGTCTGTGCTTGCAGGGCGCTGCCAGTTGTTGCAACTTTGCCAGCTGCAAATGACATTGAAAGGGCGTGGAGGTGGACTTGAGCTTGATGCTGCATACTGGATGCTGGACGCAGTGCAATGGTGGAATCCTGGAATGGACAAGTGGTTTCAAGCGTCTGGCTGCTGGGCAGACCGCATTAATTTCAGGGCTGTCACTGCAATTGCTTACTTTGACCATCAACGTGTATCCCTTTGTCCTTTCCTACTTCAATGGCAATTCTTCAAATACTTTTCTTTGCTTAAAACCATATTTGTTTCTTTGTTGTTGCCTTTTATTTTTATACCCCCAAGCAATTAACATTGAAACGAGAGTAAGATAAACTTGTGGGAAATCAAAGGACACACAACAATTTCGCTGTCAGGATTAATACACAACTTTATATAGCCCTGGGGCAAGTATATATGTATTACAATAAGCAGTAAGGACATCTGCATAGAAAACCTTGGGGCATCTCTAGATTCTATTTCTGACTTTTCCTAGAATAGCATAAGAGCATCGCCTAGCTATGTTCTACCTGTTCCTAGCTCTGCTTTACACAGTAGTTTATCTATTTCAGGATGTATACCTGAATCAATACCTATATCCCTCTGACCTTCTGATTGTTTGTTTCTTTCTAAGAGCACGTCTATCAATTGCTGATTAAATTGCTAACAAAATGTGGATTTTTCAGTCAGGACATCGAATTCCCCCGCGTCGCATCATATAATTGATGATTGATTAGTTGCGGCCATTATTTCTGGCCTCGAGTATACTATATATATATATATTTGATGGGGTCAGAAATGTTTCCAATTTGCAGCCCCTTGACACCCCTTTTCCAATGTATCAAATGGATATTCATAGGATTTGCTAGTGTATGTTAATGTATGAATCATTGATTGGAGTCCGTCTGAGGGCAATCACTAGCAAGTGTACATTTACTGAGGTCCTTAGAGCCTTAAACTTTAATATCCATAAGCCAATTTTGCTTTGCCATGACCCAGACATGTCGTGATTCGCTTTTCAATTTACATTTCAATTTTCCAATGCCACCCAATTTATAGAAGGCAATCGTTGAGGCTAGCATGGCTAACATAAAATGCAGGAGACACTGGGCTCAGAGTCCGCCTCGAAGCGGTCAAATTAACGCCAATTATTAGGTCAGTATGCGTGCAGTGAACCGATTTTTGTGGCTTATTCTTCTCAGCCGAAATGTATGCTATAAGTCAGTCGCCTACTCGTACGAGTCCAATGTAACAAGAGAATGGTATTTTGGTTTATTTGTGTGCATACACACACGCACACAGGCACACACACTAGCACACCCCTGCAAATGGGGAGCACCGCCCGGTCAGTGACTCATTAGGAACTGTTGAGAGTCAAAGTTTATGGCAAGTCGCAGGACTCGTTTCGTTGACTTTTTGGTAGGACTCGAATGGAATTCTATGTGCTTGCTGGTTGCTGGATAAAGTAAATATCTATTAGGGTGGCAGGGCACACACATTGTGAATCATTTGCATTGTGCATGTGTTGGTAATCTTCTTGGGCTTGACAGGCGTCGCCGTGTGTCCATTGCACCTGATGTTCCCAATGCTGATGATGATGACGGTACTCATAGGTTAAACACAAGTTCAAAGTTCATAACGTCTTTCTGCACTGCACATTAGTCATTTGTTGTCGATTATTTATATTGCTGCCCCTACAAATTCTACAAATGCTAACACAATGATTCATAAACGAATATACATATGTCCCTTATTACCACCAACAGTTTAGACGACTAACTAATGTCTGTCTGTCTCTCCGAGGGCATTAATCTCCGAGATTATAGGAATTAAAGACGGCAATTTCGATGCACTTAGAAAATTATAGGCTATAGATGAAAGAGAATGTTAAATACGCATGAACCCCCCAGTAAAGTCATTTCATATGTAAGGAACCCTATCGAAGCAACCCCAAGTAGATTTACCCTGGTTTCAAATCAAATGTGATAATACAAAGCGATAAATAGATAATACTTGTAAATAATAAAGTTAAAAATAATAATAGTATAAGTAATAATAATATTAAAATTAAGAATAATAATAATAATTATAAAAAAATAAAAATAAAAATAAATAAATGTAAAAAAATATATATATTATAAATAAAAAAATGTATTAAAATAATAATAATAATATTAAAAATAATGTATGACTAAAATAAAAATTTAATTAATAAATACAAAAATAAAAAATAAAAATAAATAAATATAAAAAAATTATAAAAAAATAAAAAATAAAAATAAATAATAATAATATTAAAAAAAATAAATGATTAAAATAAAAATGAATAATTAAAAACAAATTAAAATAATGTTAATAAAAGTATGATTAGGAATAATAATTAAAGTAAAAATAATAAAAAAAAATAACATCAAAAATAATATTTAAAAAAATTAAAATTAAACTAAAAATAAATATGGAAATATATTTAAAAAATTAAAATTAATCTACAAATAAATAAAGAAATATAAATAAAAATTTAAATAATTTTAATAATACTAATTATGTTCAATAATTTTAATAATAAAGCTTTAAAAAAATAAATTAAAATAATAATTAATATTTATTTATTGAATTTGAAGTCGACTTAAACATAAAATATATTTATAAGGCGAAAATAATATATAATATATAAATAATATTAAAAAATATTAATTTTAATATATAAAAAATGAAAAAGTGAAATGAATAAATTAAGTGATAGAATATACTAAATGCTTTCATAATGTTAAAACAACATAAGAAATAATAATAATATGGAAATATGCTTGAAATATGAAAATAAATAGATCCCAAATGCAAAACTTAAGGGAATGTTAACTATATTTCATGTGAATAACCGATTTACCTTCTAATAACACGTTGGATTAATGCAAAGTGCTCTTCGAACGAACCTTAACAAAGAGCTATTCCCCTTCGCCAGAGATATACGAAAGCTATTCGCTGATGTAATTTGCCGCTGAAAGGGTTCAACCCGTCAATTGCAACTTGACTATATGTTAGCCACTCTGCTCAACCCTCAGAAGTGTCCCTATGCTTTGAATCATGGTTTGTTGACCTTCATGTATGATACATTGCGTCATCATATGCTGTTTTTGTTATCAAATTGTCAGCAGGCAGATGCAATTGCTTTTGTAGCTGCTCCTGCAGCTGGTCTGGAATGTTGTTAAAAGAGGTAAAGAAAGTTTTCACTGAAGGTGGAATCTAAGCTTTGTTATGAATTCAAATATTTTATTGATATCGAATTGAATGTCCTTAGAGAAGTATAGATGCGCCGTCTACCTACTGCACGCGTAACTACTTTATATATTATAGTAATATATTCCAGCTCATTTTAATACGTCTACGAGTTGCGCATAAGAACAAGCTTAAGCATACTTCAGAAAAAGGTATTAGTATTTTCTGAAAAATAATTGTTTTCGCTTTTCCTGGTAGCTGATTCCTGTGCAGTTGCTACTGAAGAGGGCTTATTAGGCTGATTCAGCTAGTGGGAGTGCTTCCACTGCCTCAAGTGGCTATTAAAATGTACATAGTTTGCTTTTATCGCGAATTGTTGAAGTTATAGACAGCTTTAGAGATGATGAGATTCAAAAGTGAAGTAGGCTTAAGAATAAGTTCTGCATTTGTTCATATTTGCAAGAAGCACTTATCTTGCATTTTGTACAACAAATTTAAATAGAATTTTTGCTGGGATAAAGCGGAAAGCGTATAAATAGTTCCAGTGAATTATGCTTTCTAAGAAAATGTTCTTTTAATTTTCTTGCTTAACTGCAAATGTATGCTTAAGAATCAGCAAACGGCTAACTGACATTTATAAAGGAAAGTTTCGCATTTCTTCATATTAGCAGGAAGCACTTGTCTTGCTTGTTCTATAATAAAGCAAAAGGCGGTTCTTGCTTGGGATAAAGAGGAAAATGTATAAATAGTGCAAGCCAATTATGCCTCGTTTTAATTTTCTGGCTTAAACTAACTCTCTTGAAGTGCCAACGCCAACACCTTTGCCGTAGTGGAAGCTCCTGGTCGAGTCAGTTGTCAGGAACACACACACACACACACACACACACACACACACACACACTGACAGGCAGGGACTATGAGCTCCGGTCGAGGGTTGAAATTGTGAAAAGTGACTCAGCTTACCTAGTTACAGTCGACATAATACATAAGAGTTGCAATGTTTTCTGTACTTTCCTCTATTCTAAGTACTTTCTCCAATGTAATCGCCCAAGAACAAACATTGCAACATGCACATAGAACTTTCTCTAATACAACATGTAAGCCAGCAACTGCTTAGCCAGCTTGCTTCCCTGATATACCAAAATAATTGGCTTTTGTCTTCTACCTCAATGGTGAAAAACTAGTTTTCCAAGTTTGCATTCAAATGCGAAATGCATGGATATAACAAATAGGAAAGCAGCTCGTCCAAGCAATACCCTGTTATTGCTTTTAAGGCAACTCAAAGTAAAGAAAATATAAAAAAATATATAATATAATATATAAAATATATTATAAAATATTCACCCAAAGAAAGATATGTAAAAAGAGTATACCATAAACTTAATTTGAATTGAAACTTTATATAAACATGGAAATTTGATGAAAATTCCTATCCCATGGTTTAAATTTAGTCCTTGGTTTATTTGTGCATATTCAATGATTTATATTTTCAACCTTTGTCTTAGATTTGAATTGTCTCGAGCTTCGTCTATGTAAAGTAACATATCATATGAGGAGAGCATTGTGTAGAGTATAAAAGCGCATGGCAATGACCTTAGACTTAGAATTGTTGCCGTAGCCTTGAATCTTCTAATAGTTTGGAGTGCGGTTTCTTCAGTTTCCTTAGACCAGGTGAGGCAGTGTGGAAACTGGCTGAGCGAGTGAAATTACAATTGGAAAACCAGTTAGATTGCATAGATTGAAATACTTGTTAAATATTGTTAAATTGCTTTCAGAACTTATGCCCTTGCTCGTGGTTTTGGCATCAACACAAACACACACAGAAAACCGCAGTTAAATCAATCAAGCATATTATTTAAATTTGAATTAGCTTTTCTCTAATTTGAAATTTTGTCATCGACTAATTCGAGTTCCAATTGCATCACCCCAGAGCCCTTGAGAGCAGCTCGAACTAACTCAGTTGCACAACTTTTACTTTAGAAGGAGAGAAGACAATGTTTTCTACGCTTTGCTTTGCTTTACTTTTTTTTTTGCTTTCTAGTTTTCACTTGTCACACAGATAACAATGGGTGCGGCACTCGTTTATGGTCGGGAGGAATGGTAGCTGGAAGTAGACGGGAGTTGTTGATGGTATTGCGAGTAGGTTGGGCTTGTGGCAGTTGCTACGAAATGAGTCAACAACAAATTGCGCACAACAAATGCAGCAGGCAAAAATAAAGCAGCAAACAGGTCCTGTGAAAAATCTGGTGCGGGTAGGTCAACCACCAGACATTGAACCCAACACAACAGAACACGAGCTTGGAAAGTACACATGCAGTCAACCTATGTTCGCATCGGGATCGGGATCGGGGATAGACCGGGAACAGGCAACAGGGAACAGGGAACAGAGACTCGGGACTCGGGACTCGGGAACAGGGACTGAAGTGGCAGCAAAGCGCAGCAGTAAATAGCGCTGAGCTGCAAATTTAACATGGTACCAAAAGACAGACATACATACGAGTGTGTGCACACCCCCACACACATAGAGAAGTTGGCAACACGAATGGTTCCATAGTCCAAGTTCGTCGTCATCGTCATCGTCATCGCCATCGCCATCGCCATCGCATTGTGTATAAGTTTAGTGGGTTGAGTGACACAGACACAGTTTGGTTTTTTCACGGGAGCGGAACGGGTTGCTTTACCAGAGAACGAGTTTTTTTTCAGATTCTTTGGTAAGTTTTGTAATACTAGTTAGTGATCCAAGTGTTGCCACACTAATCAGTTAATAACAGACAGGCTGGAGCTGTTCAACTCTTGATTCTAATATCCCCAAGATGACTAGTCTTAAGTATATGTATCACATGCACTGCGATTTGATAAAAACTTTTTTTAATACTCTATTGTTATATCGAGGATTATTTAAAGTCTGCTAATCATGCTTAAATTATAGTTATTATTATTAACTATTATTATATAGTATTAT
The DNA here is from genome assembly GCA_035045065.1 of Hirtodrosophila trivittata. Lineage (NCBI taxonomy): Eukaryota > Metazoa > Arthropoda > Insecta > Diptera > Drosophilidae > Hirtodrosophila > Hirtodrosophila trivittata. The sequence continues at coordinate 6,214,272 of JAWNNK010000066.1, read as the reverse complement.
ACGTAAACTCTATTTTAATTTCCTTCTATCTTTGATTATAGATAGATATCTCTCCAGGTTAAGGACCTATTTGTTAATTATTTAATTGCTTTCCTACTTGGGAAGATCTTTTTATAGTCCATACCAAGATCGAAAACATATATACATAATGTATATATATATTTTTATTACCAGCTATAGAGTCTATAACTTTTTTTTGCTGCATCTGGGCCACTTCAAGCTTTTCTTTTAATTTTGTATTTTTATTCTAGAACATTTCAAAAATTAAAAAAAAGGCTTTAATAAAAAAATATCGAAATAAAATAAATATGTATAAAATAAATATATATATATATATATAAAATAAGCAAAAAAAAAAAAATACATAAATTTAATAAAAAATAAATAAAATATAAATAATATTTAAATAAAAATCTGAATAAAAAAATAAAAATTAAATAAAAAAAAATATTCAAAATAAAAATAAAAAATATTTAAAATGAATAAATATATTATTATATTAAAAAAAAAATTAAAAATAATAATAACAATAAAAAAAAATAAATCAGTAAAAAGTTTATTGAACTTTTTTTTTTATTGATATTACGAATAGTATGTTTTTCTCTCTTTGATGGTGTCTATTCTCGTAGCTGTCAACTGGAACATTGATCGGCCATTGATAATATAACTTCATACATATATAATTATGCACATAGATTATAGATAAGCAGAACAAAAGAAACAGTCTGGCAACGCTGCAGACCGAGCGTTACATTGTTGATGCGGATGTGGTGTATACCACTAGAAGTGTAGTCGTTGCTAACGATAAAATGCAGTAAAACATGCACATTTATATATATATACATATATGTATATATATATACATATATATATATATATGTTATGCATCTATATGTCTGTATGTATTTATGTATATATTTCTATGTATGTGCATACATATTGGCAATGTTCTGTAGCGCAGCGAAAGAGAATGCGAGTCGAATGCGAGTCGAGGCGAGGCGACTCGAGTCGAGTCGAGTCGAGTCGACAGTAGAGTAGGACAAAAGGGAGACACAATTTTGGTAGCAATGACCTTCACCGCGTTGTTCAAGTTGTGGCGTGGCAAGTTGTTGTTGTTGTTGTTGTTGTTGCAGTTGCTGTTGCTGCTGTCGCTTGTTGGTGTTGTTGTTGGTGTTTCTGCTGCGCCAGCACAGGGAAAAGCAGCGGCAACGTATGAAAACACACAGATACGAGAGTTGGAGGCAATAAATGATGCATAAGCCCGCTTGCCACTGCAGTTGCAACTTTTTGAGGCGAGTGGGGACCAAAGGGGGGCATGTCGGGTAGGCTAAGTGGGAGGTGGGGTGGTGTGGAGTGACTGCTAGTTAGATGGGTACCGCATTCGTTTTATGCTCGTATTCTCTATCTATCTCCCTTTGCCCACTCTTTTTGGTGCACCCCCTCCCCCCCAACACTCGTTACCTCCCGCTCTCTTCTTTTTCCCGACTCGCTTTTCACTGCACAAATTAAGCATAAGTACGCAAGATAAAAGAGCTTTTATTCAAGGGTTCTGCGGGGATCGGAAACTCCAATGGCTGCCATTGAAAATGGAGTTCATGACCAGGTCGGCGGGTGTGTGTGTGTGTATGTGTGTGTGTGCAAGTGCATGTGTATGCGAGTGTGTGTGAATGTGGTGTAAACTTGACACTGGCGCTGCCTCTGGAGTTGCTTGCGCCAATGCGATACGCTTGTGAGTGTGAGTGTGTGTGCGAGTGTGTGTAGTTGTGTGTGTGCGAGTGGGCTTAGGTTTGGGCTTGGGTGGCTTTGCCCAAAGGGTGCGGTCTGGCAATCCGCATTTGGTCTTCTTCTTGCTGTTGTTGTTGTGTTTTTGTATTATATTCTTTACTTTTTTGTTTCTGTTTTTGTTTTTGTTTTTGTGAAAATTGCTCAAGTGCGACGCAGACGTCGCTGGTCTGGGTAAACTTTTGGTATCATTGACCTGCTCCGCTCTGTACTCACAATGCTACTGGTACTATGGGGCTCTTGTAACTCCGTTTTTCTGTTTTCTGCTTTTCTGTTTTGGAGTTTTGTGCAGCAGCAGACAAAACCTCTGATATTCTGATACGCCTGTGCAAATATGTATTCTGATGCATGCCCCAAGGGAAGCGGCAGTTTGGCCGCCGTTTCTGCTGTTAGTCAAAACGAGACGCCATTTTGGAAAATGTTGCCAACTATAAATATATATACATACATATAAATACATACTTATATGTGCATTATAATATATATATATGTACATAATATACATGCATATGTTGGCAGCGTGTGTGTGTTTGAATATGTTTGAAATTCTATACAATGGGTTAGTCTGGTATGATTATATATATGTATGTGTCGAGATTCCTGTGCGTTCTCGTGTCCCTGTAAATCTTGCACACTTTTAAACCTAATACAACAACAGCAACAAAAAAGAAAAGTCCTTTTCGAGCTGCCCAAAATGCTATACCCTGGCGACCAACTCGATATTTGACCGACTATTCCTCTGGTCGCTAACATACAATATACGAGTATATAATTATATTTAATTGTTATTAATTATTAATTATATTTACGGCTATTCCTTTATCTGTTAGTTATGGTGGATATAGTATTAAATAACATAATTTTTTTTATACTACAACAGCTCAACTTGTCCCCGCTTCGACTCGATCGTTTTTGTAGCTTTTACAATAACTTTTTCCACACACTTTTACTTTAACTTTTACTTTAACTTTTACTTACCTTTACTTTTTACCTTTTTATATATATTTTTATTATATAGTTTATTATAATTCTTTTATAATCTTAGTGATCTGATTGGGTTTTTCTGGGTTTTTCCTCGCAACAAATGTTGGATTATTTAATACATTTATTTTGAACACCCCAAAAATTAACTTTAATTTTTATTTCAAATTCATAATTTAAGTTTAATTTATTTATTTCAAATTAATCTAAAGTTAAATGTTATTGCAATGTAATTTGTTTCTTATTTCCAAAAATAAATAATTAAACTTTTTTCTTGTACCACAAACTTTAAATTCTAATTGAAAACTGAAACACAAATTATTCTTACTAAGTTTCCATATCATAAAACTGTTAAGAACTTGTAGATCCATTATCAAGATTGTCTACGTTCAAAACTGAGTTTATTTCTTACATTGAATCTCTGAATAAAGCTCTGATACTCTCTACAAATACAAATCTCACTTTTCGTATCTATTTTAATTGAATTTTACTTTCATTCGGTGAAACTGTCTCAGCTAGAAAATTCGTAAATTCCAAAAATTCCAAAAGTAACCCATGTAAATAACGCGGCAAAGTATAGACAAAACTGGAGAGATCATATGGGTATATGGATATGGTAAAGCACAAAGTCCCCCAGGGTCCGCAGTTTACTTGGAATTCAAGAAAATTAAATATTTACTCGATTTTCCAAGTAACCAAGACCTGTCGTCAGTTCACCCTGACCTGGATTGGGTCCCAAAGCGTCCATTGTTATATCTCTAAGATACGAATGGATTCATATAAAATGTATATATACTTTCCTCTTAACCACTTTCCCAGTATTTATTGTCAAATAGACTAAATTCAATAGAATTCTTGATTGCAAACGCTTGCGTGCTGTCGCTGAGTGAAGAAGCCTTGGATTAGAGCGTTTATGAAGAACAAACGTCGTCTTCAAGGTGAAAATAGTATATGAAAGTCCTATGGGATTAGGAATTCTGAGGAAAGCGATTAGTTTAAATGCATAATGCAATAGAAGCTCGTATGGAAATGGAAATCTAAATGGAAATGGAAATGTATATTCGTTCGGTTGCTTTTTAAAAGGATTAAAAAGTTTACAATACAATTTTACTTGCCGTGCACCGAAACACTTAAAGTTTAGCCTCGATTTGATAAATTTGTCTTTATTCGACAAAGTACTCAAGTATTCATATATTCATATAAACACATGTCATTTTCTGTCTCCTTGGCTCTTCATATGCACTCAAGAAATTGAAGATAATTGAGCATTTTCTTTGGATGAAGGATGAAATTTGATTGCAAGCCTCGATGAAAAATTGATAAAAAATAAAATTATATAATATGTTTAACAAGGCAAGCAACGATTACTTATCAAGGAAAAGTCATAAATGGCTTGTAGATATATTTTACATATATTTTTATATTTATTGTCCTACTTTTATAGATATAAATTTAATTTCTAGGACAACTGCTTTTCGTCTATTTTAAATTTAAATTAAATATATTTATATTAAAGCTTTATTTAAAATATTAAATTTGTTCTTACATACGATTTCTTTTATATCGTTTTAATATATTAAATATATTTATTTAAATATTTATTTATAAATATTATTATAGTAATATATTTCGAGCTGCATACAGTCTTTTATATAATTAAATAAATTTTATATGCAAATGTATCAAAGATTTTATTTATTTATTTCAATGGAATTTATAAGATATTATTATTAGCTTTAATTTTTACTTAAATATCTCGTTTTAAATTTAAATTATATATCCTCAGTTGTAATTTATATTAAAATTTATATTAATGTTACTTTCAAATTTTGGTCGACTGCTATTAGTCGATATTAAATAAATAAATAAAAATAAATAAATATTAATATAATAAAATATTTTGAACTGCGATCAGAATATCTTTTATATGTATAAATATTTAATAAATATTTTATATTTATTGTCTCACTTTTATAAATATATTTTATATCTTAGGCAACTTCTTTTTGTCGATTTGAAATTTAAATTAAATAAAATATTGTGAAAGCCTTATTTAAAATATTAAATCTGTATAAATAATATATCAAAAAGTTCATGTTTTATTTTATATAATTTGTTAAATTTTATTTTTACTTTTTATTTTAATTTTTATTTAATTTAAATTTATTTATTTATTTATAATTTATTTAAATATATTTATTTATTTTATTTAAAAAATAAGTAAAAATTAAAAAGTCTGGGTGTAATATAAAAAATATTTTAAATTATTTTAATTAAATTAAATTTTAAAACGTCCCAAAATTTGTTGCGAGGATTGGGAAAAACACAGAAAAGCCCAATAAGAACAATGACTATTAGTGTTAGAATAAACTAATATATATTTATACATATTGAAGATTTGATATATTTATTTAAATGGAATTTATATTTATAAATATTCATATAATAAAATATTTCGAGCTGAAGTTTTAACAATAAGTTCTATTTGTATTTAATATATTATACAAAAGAGTTCATAAAATTAACTATTTTTTGTTATATAATTTATTGAATTTTATATGCAAATAAATAAAAAATGTTATATATTTATTTATATTTAATTTATATATTAATATAATAAAATATTTGAAGCTGCATACAGAATATCTTCTAGTCGCGAACTTTTGACTAGAACATCGTTTTGCTGCTTGTTTTATATTTTCATCACAGAATGCAATCCCAATCAGTTGACTCAGGCAAGGTGTATATACATATATACACACATATACACATACACATATATATATATATATATGCTGCAAGTCTGTGAAGCATAAACCCGAACACACGAGAAGCATATAGAGTGCCATTGCCATTGCCATTGCCATGGCCACAAATGCAGCCGCAGTCAGTGTCAATGCCAGCAACGGCTCCACGAGTTTCCATTGAGCGTGAGGGCGAGGGAGGGGGGTTTGGGGCAGGTGGGGGAGGGGGAGTCAAACGATGACAACGTCGACGACGACGACGACGACGAGGACGGCCCTTATGCGAGCTGCCTCGTCTGCAACAACTATGCCAACGATTATAACATCAACGGGCGACTCCAAAGGCCATTATCCTATGTCTATGCTGGGCAGCCCTCCCGAACGACGCATGCGCTTTGGGGCACAACGAATTGTGTTGCAACTGCGTTGACCGCGAAGATTTGAACACACCGTGACCAACAATAGTTAAGCACAGATATCTGTGATATGGCTAGAACAAGTCTTACTTTTAGGCCCACTTTCGAGCTAGAAACTGAACTTAAACTAAGAGTCATCAATGAAATGTTTAACTATATATTAATTATAGCTATATGTTAATTAATTAACAAATCATAAACTTAATGTTGTTAATTAGTAAACGAATTATATAAATTTTCTTCCAGCCAACACAAATTATAACTTTGTTGGCGGAATTTTGGCAGATCGCAAGCGCATGTTAAAGTGCATGTTAAATTTAACAGGCACATTGGGAATAGGCTCTGGGCAATGGAATCTCGAATTGGATTTGATTTGTTTTGATTTATAGCAGCGCTTGTACTATTGCCTTGTAATTGAAAAGTTACCCACAAATTATGCGTGGCTTGGCGAGAGTCGAAAACGTGTTTGGCTAGAGGAACGTTAGGACGTTAACTGCGCTTCAGTTGAATATTCTTCAGCTGCAACTGCAACTGTAACAGCGTTCATCGACCTTGCAACTCGTTTGCGCATTGGCCACGGCCACGAGAATTTTCCTTAGTCACATTAGCGCTGCGGCAATGTGGCGATGTGGCAAAGTGGCAAAGTGGCAAACTGCCGATGTGGGTAGGTGTGGACCATTCACATGCAGCGATAGCATCGGCGGCACTTGGTCATTGAACCGCACTGAATAACAGACGTCTACCCATTGGCTTGCTAATACATATATATATATATATATATATATATCTTTTTTTTTGAGATTTTGTGTGTGTGTTTTTTAATTCCCATTTCCGGACGAATTGCAACCCTCAAAATAAAAGCTGACAGCTAAACTTTGGCAAACACATCCTGGGCCATAAGTCGCAGTTGGTTTCTCTTTCTACCACTGTCTGGGCCTGGTTTGGTCTGACGCTCGTTGGCTTGGCAAATTTCAATGCACACTTTTGGTACAGTTTCTTCCCCCTACCTACCCTCCCTCCCCTCCCCTCCCTCGACACACTGCGCGCCCCACTCGCTGACTGCTCCACTACCCCAAAGCTAAAAACGATTTCGTTATCGTCGCCACTTTCCAGTGCGTTGTCGTCCTCGTCCTCGTCCTCGTCCGCGTCCTCGTTCATGTCCTCGTCCTCGTCCTCGTCTTCGTCCTCGTTCATGTCCTCGTCCTCAACGTTTCCTTTGTCCAATACGGAACACCACGGTTTCTGTGACAAGGAAGCGAACCGACACCGACTGCAATGCCAACTGAAACAGAACTTTTGGGTTGGTTCTTCCTTCGTTCTGGTGGTTGAAACTGTGCACAGCACTTACCCATCTACTCTACCCGAAAACGGGAAGACCTCAGCTCAGTTGCCAAGCGACATGCAGATACCCTTACGAGCTACTCTTAGTTATGATAATACAATAGATATCTTCTATATCATATCGAGACTTACTTCTATCGTTCTCTGCATATTTATGCAGACTTTCCACCGATTGTTTTCGGATTTCATTAGGGAAGATCATATTAAGCATTACCTTTCAAATTGTTGGTTTTCTTATATAAATAAATGTAGGGAATCATGCAATATCTTTGAATTCTTCTGACCAAACTTTCTCTGTCTCGTTCTACTATACTACTATATACTATAAGAGAATCAAAGATTTAGTCTTTGTGATCCAAGATTCTGGATCTATAACTGCTCTCAAGATCTCTATATATATACCTATTTATCCCTATTTATAAACTATAATAAATAACAATTCTTAAATATATGTTATAGCTTAGGGAAAACTAAAAAAAACTTCATAGAAGCAATTTGTATATTGAGAGAGTAAACCAAATTATATTCTAACTAATCCCAACTTCAAATGATCTGAAATCTTACATTTATATATCCCAAAGTATCTCAACCGCCTTCTTTCTTTCTCACATCTTCACATTCTCATCGATCCTATACATTTTCCATTGGAAACTGCTAGAACAAATGAAATTGCGTTAAACTTTCAACTTTTGTCAGAGCTCAGCGGCAATTAATTCCTCTGTTTGCAAAATTTCAGCTGGATTTGAAATCGGAAACATGTGCAGGTATGATTACTGGCAGACCTTACTAATTATCCCCGAAAATTGAGGCTTTGGACACGGGCAGATAGTCACGCGCTATTCGGGCTGACAATGACAACAAAATGCACTCCAAGCTGACACATCCACATGCTCCTGTGGCCCTCTCTTCCACCTGAGTTGGATGGGGCAGGTTCGCGTTTCACTCTTACTCCCTAGACCTAGACCCACTCCCATAGTCAGAGCTACACCCACACCCAAGTCCATAGCCATCGCCAGTGTCGGGCACAAGTGCAGAAGCGAAACGAGAAGCATTCAGTTTATCTTCATGGCAGCGAAAAAGGCACGAGCAGATCAATGACCTGTATTTTACAGCCTGAGACACATTTCAATCGATAAAAGTGAAGAGTTGGGGCACCAGCACACAGCGCACAGCACATTGCACAAACACAAAGACAGACAGATGCCCAAACACACACACGCACACACTCGCACACTCGCACACACACACACATAGACAGCAACATAACGTGATGCACGTAAAATATGCAAGCTTCCTGCAGGAAAAGCAAAAATGGCAGACGGCGTCATACAGAATGGGGCATGCGGCAAGAGGCATGCGGCATGAGGCAACCGTGAGGCAGTAGCCGTGAAACCAAAGACGAGAGAGAGAGCTTAGATGCACATAATAGAGAGGGTGGCTGCCGCTCTTGAACTTTCTAATGTTCGTAAAAGAGAAAAGATGTTGTCGACTCAAAAAAAAAAAAAAAAATGTGATATCGCCAGAAACGAAAGCTGATGAAATGAAACAAGGTGAGGCAATGGAACGCCAAATATCATGTGCTCTGAGCAGGACGCAGTTTCACCCAAGGACCGAGCATCCTTACAGCGTGATACAGTCACATCAGCAGCAGCAAGGACAACCCTCAACCGATGGGGTGTTGTCTGAGTACCCCAACACATAACCCCCAGACCTGACCGTAACTATACCCCAGGACCTGATGGCCTCCTCAATAAAGCGTATTCAACGCTAAAGGTCAATGTGGGTTGGCTCTGAGGGCTATTTTCTATTACTCTTTGTCTTTTGTTTTGCTTGTTAATTATGTCTTCCTATTTTGACTGGGTTTAAAAATACCATTTTAATTGACCCACGCACAAATCATTTCATATTTCAAGCAAATTTTTTGACATTCTCAAAGATTGACATGAATTCACATTGCAAAAGTTGAGCTTAGATTCTGTTTTAGGGGGAGTATTTTTGTCATACACTTGCACTTTTTCATTTGAAGAGTGGAGTTTTAATCAGAGAGTCTCAAAGGAGAAGTTTAGGGTATGGAAAGACTCTGAAGTCTTTACTTGATTAACTGATGTTTAACTAGACAGACAGTTGATTCGCTTTCCACGTATTTTGTGGCTTCTATAACTTCTTCTATGATTGGGTCTGATCTGCCGATCTCTGTGTAGCATAAGGCAACTTTTATTCTTTTTAGCATCCCAGATTGGAAGCTTCCTTATCAGAGCTCAAGGACTCCCCATTCCCAGGCAGGCTTCAGATTTAAACTCAGCTTGGAGCTGTGCCTTAAGAGCCAATTGATCTTTAGTAGTCTTAAGCTTAAGCTGCTTTGATTTGGTTCCAAATTGAAGAATTCATCTCAGCCTCCAATCTAGGGTCAAAGCCCATAGGTATAACTAAGTAAAGATTTAGGTTCAAAGGATTTGAAACGAGTTTTCATAGTTTTAAATTGAGAAACCAAATACATCCTCCAATCGAGGACCGCCAATCTTGGGCCAAGGTATAACTTAGTAAAGATTTAGGTTAAAAGGATTTGAAACGAGTTTTCATAGTTTCAAATTGAGGAATTCAACTTAGCCTACAATCTATGGCCTCCAATCGTGGGCTTAGCGATAACCTAGTAAAGATTTAGTCTATAAGGATTTGAAACTACTTTAGGCAGTTGAGTCCATCATAAGGAAATGGCTTCCTGCAAGTCGTCTTAGGTACATACATATTTATATGTTTAGGTAGGTCTACAAACATATAGAAGAGTTCGACTTTCTTTGAGATCTGAAGACAGATTCCTTTCTAATCGATCATAAGGTAATGCAGATTGTGAACTAGGGGAGCTATTTCTGTCTATCTTTTTACTTAAAAGCTATAAACGTGTCCAAGGAAAGAGCAACTCAGAGTAAACTATACTAAAATTTATATATTTTTAAATATTTTACTATATTTTAAACTAGATTTTAAACTAGATTTGCTAAGCAAGTAATATAGCTCGGTGAAAGTTGTTTCATATGAATTTACTGCGTAGAAATCCATTGTTAATTAATATCGGCCACATGGGACATCAGCGTATTGTCAAATTTTTGACAGCCATACGCAACATCAGAGCCAATTAGCCTTACTAACATACTCCCACGTTATGATATATATGTATATGTATATTTTGTTTTTGTGTGATTTTCTTTTTTTTGTCTCTCTGTCCACAGTCTGAAATGAAAGTCTCTACATGGAAAAAGCGAAACTTTGCAGCCCTGCAAAATGGAGTATTGTGCAGAGTACTTCACTTTACTCTCCCGGAATGGAGTCGAACAACCCCTTTTGGTGCACTGCAGTTGACGCATCTAGTACGAGCACTAGAGTCCCAGAGCAGACACACGCATCAGTCCAAAGGCCACACAATTGCCATGGAATCCAGCCGGGTTTCATTTGGCTCAAAAGGGAAGCTACATACATACAGACTTCTCTACATTTACATATACATACGTAGGGAAATATGTATGATATGTCTCACATACGATCGTTATGTCTCTTAGCTGATTCTGTTATTCGACTGATTGTGAACTCCACTTTTATTTTATCGAATTTCAATATTTTTAACACAAAAATGTTCGGCACAAGCTTCAAAGCAAAAAAGATAAGTCAACGGCAGAAATGAGGCAGAAGTAGTTTGTATCTCCAGTTCAATTACCAAAATATCTAAGTTCTCACTCAAGTAGCAGCTCATTACTTATTTTATTGTATTATATAGCATAAAATAAAGGTAGCTCAATATAAAATTATGGTCTTATACATAAAAAAAGAAGACTTAGCACATTTAAAATTTTCCCTTTTTTCCTGTGTTTTATGTGGCGGTGACAACTTCTTTTTCTCATTCTCATTTCAAATCAGAGAAGTTAGCTCTATATATTCTTTACATTTGATCTTCCAACCATCTGACTTAGTTCTTATATTGTGAAGCATTCACCTTCGTCATCGCCAGAAAAATCGAGCTTATCTGCGCTTTTCAAGCATGTTTTTAATTTCTGCAATTTGTTAAAGAATTTCAAATCTTTGCTGACATTATTAAAAAAAAAAGAGGAAATAAACTTGGAGCACATTTTATTTTTGGTAATAGTCTAATATTTGTACGCTATAGAAACAGATTTATTGATGATTACTTAAAGACAACAAAGAAGTCATAACTCAACTCACAAAGGCTGCTTTGATGCGTATCTAACATCTTTATCAGCAACAATTTTTAATGCTATATTTATTATGTTTTATTTACCTATTGAATTTTGTAAGTTTTGTTAAATTTGTACAGAAATTTCGATACTGAGTCAAATTTCACACGCCACAAAATTGGCGAGTAGTCAACACGTTCTCATCGAACCAGACAGTCGAGTATTCTGCGGTCGACAGAGGATGGACTTAAACCATGTCTCAAATGCACAACACACAACATAACAGAATCCGATGCACACACACACATACAAATAAATACACACATATTTACTCCATAACGGTATGCAGGTTCTAGAATGTATTCTGTGATTGTTCTTTAATTTTCGACAAATATTCAACAACCTTGAAAACAATATAAAAAAATAATTATATTAAATAAAATTCAATTATTATATAACAAATTATTGTTAAATGTTCCCATTTCCTATAAGATTAAATTTCTATTCTTGTAGTTCCTGTTAACGGTAGACAAAAGAGGAAATATTCCATTTGTATTATATTACAAACAGAAAACAGAAATATTTCCTTGAATTTTTGCTTAATTAACTTTGATATCTGGATTTCATTAACATGGAAAATGAGTTTTCCTCTTACAATGTTTAATTAATTCGCTTATACTCTCTATAATAGTTTTACAATTTCACAAAAATGTAAAAATACTCTGAAAAGATAAGAATTCTTAGAACGCAAGCTCTAACTCCAGAGCATTCCATGCAATTTTGTATTTGTAAGGGTTTTCATTTGTGAGCGTCTGCTTTACATAGAATAATTACACATACAGGAGTTAATTACACATTTTTTGTGGTAACACATTAGGGTACTAACGGAGAAAGGGCTTCAAGAATATTGGTTTCACATGAAAATAAGATTAAATATAGTTTTCATATTAAATTATCTCTTCAAATGAAATGAGAAGGCGGAAGGGAAGCAAGTGACTTATAATACAATACGTTATAGCTTATAATGGAACAATCGATTTAAAGCTCAGTTCTTTAAAAAACTAATTGCTTTAACTTAGTTGTATATATAACATTATAACACTCAATATATATATCATAGACTGATATATATTAATATATATATTATTATTCAATATTTGATATATTTTCAGTATATATTCAATATGTTTCATATTTTCAGTGCAATTTCAGTTTTTTATCATTATATTCTTATTTTATTCTCGCTTTTAAGTTGCTTTTAAGTTTTAGTTGATTTATTGATATATCAAAAGCTCTAATTCAAAATGTCCGCCAAGTTTGAATTTTATTAGTGTTAATGTCAAGAGAACTGCTTGCACATGAGTTTGCTTCAAATGCTTGCAGTATGCATTAAGTGATTTTGAACTGCTTGCATATACTTAATTGGTTTGTGTCTAAGATACACAGCTTTTAAGTATTTTTTTATGAACACATTAAGTTAAAAACTACCAGAACGAAATTACCAAACCATTGTTGGACTGCAGGATCGGTGAACCTATCAGTGACAATATATTGATATACATATATAAAAAAAAAATGGTTTAGTGTAATGTGTGTATATAATAGTAATATAAATCAACATAAATTATTTAATAAATTTTAAAGAAATATGATTAACAGAGAAGTCAAAATAGAAAATTATATACACATTTTAATAAAATTGTAAATAGAATATAATTAAGAAAATTAATAATGTTAAATAGGAAACAGAAACCAAATAGAATTAGATGTAAACACAATTTAAAATAAAATTAAATAAATTCCCGGCTGCAACTAAAAGCTGCGGTTAGCAGAGTCTCACAGTTGCTGTAACAACAGAGTTCAACATGTCTCACTGCTGCGCTCAACAGAATCTCACTGCTGCGTTAACAGCTACGACCAACAGAGTCTCACAGCTGTGTAACAGCTACTGAGTAGAGAGCCTCACAGCTGCGCTTTACAGAGTCTGACATATGCGTTAACAGTTGCGCGGAACAAAGTTTAACAGCAACGTTAACAATGGGGCCACCAACATTACAAAGGGCGGCGAGTACGCCAGGATGTTAGAGAAGAAGATCACTTGTGGCAGTAACTGTAATATTTTATGGGTTATAAGTTAACACACTGTTAACAGCAGAGCTCATTTCATACAGTGCCAAACAACTTCAAGAAGATGTATATGGACTGTTAAGTATGTGCAAAAGTATGTAACAGGCAGCAAAAAGCATCTCCAACATCATAAAATATATTCTTGATTAAAATCAATATGCGTCTTCCAGTCTTTCTGAATAATCAAATTATGATTCTTAAATACAAAACGCAAATGAATTCATTTTAATTAAACATAATAACACACTTGCAAGCCGAAGCCTTAAACTATGCTGCAAATTTCAGACACAAATTCAAAACTTTATAGGAATAACATATATTGGGTACACCGAAACTTTAGCTAATAAAATGGTTATAAAATATATTTTAAGATATCTTTGGCAAACTTAGTTAGAAGTGTTGAAGTAATTACTTTTATTAAACTTATAAGAGACCCAATATGAATAGACACGAGATTATTATCCTGCAGAGTGCGACAATGATTTGAGAACTTCATAAATTTGTTTAAGTTTCATAAACTTAATTCATACCTCGCCTTTAAAATATGTGAAGAATAAAGTTTATTTATTTATGGGCTACAGGCACCATATGTGGTTTTATCAGCTGTACATTTCTGAAGATCTATGTTAAAATACGTTGCAGCAGGACACTTTTCTGTTTTTACCGTTATGCCGTTCTTACACTCGATGTAGTTTTGGCAGCCGTATGTCTCGTCTATTTCGAATCCACTTTCCCGTCCGTCGCAACGATCCTCGGGGCACTTCCGAGCACTGCGATCCTGACAAAGTTGAATTTCCTCATTGAAGAAAGTTCCGACTGGGCACTGATGCCAAACCGGTGCCGGATCAGGCACACCAGATCCGAGATCGCGGCAATAGAAATAACCACGACAGGTGGCGCCATCTGCAACAAACTTGTTCCGTTTCGCCAGCTTTTTGTTGCCACACGCCTCTTCGGGATACGGATGCTTTATACATTCAACCTCGGATTTCTTATGACAGGTGCCTTTCCTTGCATCATAGTAGAGTCCCGGGTCACAAGAATTCACTACGGGCTTACCTGCTTTACAGGTTATGAACTTATTGCAGTTATGCTCGTCCCTGATTTTGATGCCAGTAGGCACAACCTGGCAAAGCTCAAAAGTGGCTTTGCAATTTGTCTGCTGGGGATACACACAATATCCTGTCGGCTGATCAAAGAATTGGCCATAGGGACAAACGCCTTTGCTCAAAGTGTCCGACTTATCGCAGTAATACCAGTTAGCGCAGTTGAACGTGTCTCCAATATAACCGCTACTCTTCGCACCGCACGGCGACTTGCAGTAATTATCCCATGAGTCCAGGGATTTCTGGCACCTGGCCTTTGACAGGCTATAAAGATCGGTACCAGGGCATTGGGCACCTACTGTGCTTTTGGAATTCTTGCACACAATCCATTCATTGCAGTACCCGGGCTTGCGCAACTGGACGTTATCCGGAAATAGCCGGCAAATATCTTCATCGCTGATCAGATACTCCGTTTGGCTGCTGAGCTGCAGCAGGGCAGCCAATGCCAATCCGAACAGAAGGGACCCAACCGGAGCGCTGGCCGTTCCTGCAATGGCAATACAATACTTTTTCTCATTATTCTTATCCGTAATGTTACTTCAAATGGTTATGGGTACCTTGCATCATCTTAACTCCTTTGTCTGCTGTGAAATACAAACTAACTGGCAAGAATCGGGCAGCTGGCATTATATAGCCAACTGAAGCGACGCCGTGCCTTTAGATTTGTGCGCTGGAACCTCAACAATATCAGGGCTATATATTAAGAAAGCAATTACTGTTTCACTTAAGATAAGATTTCCCCTGTCACATTGCATCATTATCAGCTCTAAATTGTGGCATACCTTTTACTATACCCAACTGACACCTAACATTATTATTGCCTCTGCCAATATTGATTACCGCTTGTACAAATATTCCCCAAATATCTATTTATACAGGCGAAACATTATATGGAGGAAACTTACTTCTTTTCTCTTTCTTTCTTTTTAGCATCTCATCTTAAGGAACACGGCGCGTGGATCGCTTTTAATCTATTTCTGCATCGTTCTGTGTGGGCATCACTGAGTCTTTGTCCTTTACCTATTACAAACTGCTTAAGAGGGGTGTATAGACACCGTAAAGTATATACATTTTATAGCTATACACAGATAACATTTCTACCAAGTTTTTGAAATGTTTCTCTGTTTCGTAGCAAAAGGATAAAAAGGATTTAGATATCATTTTTACACCTGAAAATTGCGTAAAAATCGCAAAATTAGTACAGAAGCTATCAAAAATGGAATTAGTGTGTGAATGTGTGTGTGTGCATGTGTGTATGAATGAGTGTGTGAGTCTGAGTGTGAATTTCTCTATATATACTTTATGTATTTGGCATGTTTACTGAGTTCAATATATAATATTGAACTGTGTGTTGAGTATTTGACAGCTGGGTTAAGGGCATCGCGTAGTCGGGCACACTCGGCTGCTGCATTTTTAATTGTTCTTATTTTAAAACCTAATTATCTTTGGTGCTGTTGAATGAACTCCTTGACACTGTCGATTGCAGCAAATAGAATCAGCAAAACTCGTTCGTGGGTTTTTTTTTGTACTATATGCAGATAATTTTTATTCCCCAAGTTTTGGATTTTTCCCGTTTTTGAATTGATAAAAAAACAAACGAATTACAAGCCCAATTATTAAAGGTTAATGAAAATATGCCTGCTTCTCTTTTTATGGAATATATCAAACAGATCGAATAATCAAATCGATTTATGTTATAGAAAGGAGCAGGGGAGGCTGATTGCTGAGTTTGATTCATAGAATTCATGAATGAATTTCAATTGAAAGGGAAATTTCTTTGTTCGCATATTTTATGAATAATGTGAGCTATGAATAATATAATACATTGACCTCCGGCTGAGCATGATTGAAGCTTTGTTACAATTTATTGTTCAGATTTAAATATCAAAACGTATAATTTATATTGCATAATTTGTGATATATTTTTATTTAATTGTCGCGACTACTAATAACAGGTGTAAATATAAATTCAATTCTGATAAGGAATGACGTATCCAGCCGAAAAAAATGAAAACAAACTGTTGAAAGCCAGCGTTGATAAGGAAAAAAGGCTTAGACATCAATTTTTGTGATTTCTTTTCAATACCCTCGACTCATTCGATATAGAAAAAAGGGTTTCTTCAAATTGTAAACGTATTGTAGTATATGCTTTACATTATGTATTATATATTGGGTTCTCGAGCTGTTTCGATTTGAAACGATAATCGACGACTCGTTTCTGTTGCAGTTCTACGGCTTCCTCCGTGGGATCATCGCGGTCGAGAGTGTTAACCAATACTTACGAACGGGTGTGTGTAATGTATATGCACTTTATTTTGCACTGATTTTAATATATTTAATGGCATTTTCTCACAGCAATAAATATATATTATACATGTATATAGTGTACATAATAAATACGTGTAAAAAAATATCAAAAAATCACTTGAACAGGCTGTTTTTTTTAGTTATATTTGATAGATGCTCGTGTTGATCGGTTCCAATAAAAAGCACTGATTTCGAATGGTGCTAGAATTAAAATGAATTGTTATGGGCGATATCTATGCACCAATCGATCTCAGTTCTTCAATTTGAACTGGCTGGAAGGTGCACGGAGTATGTAGAGTATTCCCTTGAAGCGATCACGATCACGAATAACGATAACGAGGCGACAAAGTGCCACAGTCGACTGTGATGGGGAACTGTGACAGCCACTGCTTAAATCTGAGAAACCTGTTACACCTGAGAAGATTTTTACAATAGATCGTACGAGTATGCATGTCTTGTATCTGCTGCTCGTATGTGAGAGAGAATGTCGATCAACTCGTATTTCTGTCATTTTGCTAGCACACATGGACCGAAGCCGACCCTCACGGATGTCTCTTACATACATACAAACATACATACATATATAGAGATATGAGCGCCCTCTCATAAGGTAACATACTTATACCTACCATGTAATGTATACCCCTAAGCCTACCATGAATCAATCCATCGTCTAGCCTGAAGTGTCTAGCCCCAATCCCGAAGGCACATTTGTTGCTCTTCTTTTCTTCGTTTAAGCTTTTCATATATATATATATATATATATATATGTGTAGTGTTGGTAATTTAATTCAAGCGTACCTCTCATTGTTAGTATTTAAATAATTAGAATTGTTTTGGCTTGAATTTCAAGCAGATCCCATCCAACATGACCAAAGCAGGAAGCCTCTCACCGCAGTCAAGGTGCATCAAGTTCTTTCCATATAACAGTACATGTCATAAGTATTTTCCACACTCTGACGTTCTCTTTTCTGTAACTGTCCTTGTATCTGACAGCTGCTCTCTCTACTTATCTCTCTCTCTCTCTCTCTCTGTCTCTCTCTCTCTCTTCACTCTGTCTCACACATGAGCGGCAGCTATAAGTATGCATTTGCTTTGTGTTTGAATTGTAAAAGTATCACTTACTCCCAGTTATTCAAGTGTCTATCGTATCAGGTTCTGTATTTCATAAGAGAAAAGAAAAAAAACAGTAATTTTATAAATAAATTGTATTTAAACTTAGTTAAACATTGAATTTTAATTAATTTATATATAATTTTAATAATGTTAATTATGATCATGCTATTTCTTTGTATTTATTTTTATACTGTTCTCTACAAAATTTTAATTTTTTGGGGCATACTTTTGGTCAAGTTTCCAAGAGCACCAAAAAAATGCTGATCGCATATATAATTTCAGTTTATTATAAATAATTAAACAAATTACAATAATAACTTCATCAAATCAATAAATTTTACTTAAAGAATATAAGAAATTATTATTTCAAAGTTTTTTTAAACAGAAAATTTTTAGTTTATACTCAAATTTTAAGGCGGTTCTAAAAATACTGGTTTTTTAGATATTTCTCAACCAGCGGGTGAGGTGATTAAATTATTTACATAAACACAAATTATATATATATAATATATATATTTTATATTTTTAGTAATTTTTTATGCCATGTTCCTTCCAATTATATAATTTTATAACCAGCTCGATGGAAAAAGCGTTTGAGAGCACGAGAAAGCAAAACACGATTTTGGCTCACAGTGCATGATCCCTACTTTACCCATATTTGTTGAGTTAAAGGTATAATAACAGCAGATCATTTTGTCAATGAATAAAGTCAAAGCTGTTATCTGCAAAAGAAACCTTCCCTCAATGTGAATGCCTCATCATCAGGTCGAGCTCCGCAGATGAAAATAGGAAAACCTGCTGCGAGTAGACCTTACCTCTGATATTTTTGCTCAAGCGAAACCGGCTAAGCTTTGAGTATGCTGTGGCATTGATATATAATATATAGAAAATCAGTTGAAGTTATCTATTACTTGAGCTCTATTCCCTGCTGGCGCTTAAAAAGCCATTAGCTGCTCTGTATCAATAAATGTGATCTCCATGATAACTTATCGTCATGGGAAGCACACAAATTACATAGTGTAAGAAGTTTGAGTGTGCTTCCCTCTTAGCATAAATATCATTTGACGTTCACGAAAAGCCCATAAATGGATCCTACTAGAAGAAAAGAACTAGGTGTGATAGTGATAACGATAAGAAGCTCCCGAATCCGAAACAAGTACGTAATTATTGAACGATGCTTGAACTTGTCCGCAGCTGCGATAACAAGCCGCTCGAATTAATCAAGAGATATATAAGGTAATTGGTATTATCAATAAGATTGACAACTGATTTGCTGTATATAGCATGTACATATTCGTGGCAAAGTTTTCCACTTCCATAAATGCTCTGCCACTGCGTAGATTGAGGGCTAGTTGGTTGCGAAGCTCAGCTGAATTAGCTTGAACTTTCTCAGAACTTCGGGAAAAATGCTCAAAATGAAAGCCATCGGTAAGTAATAGTATGCTATACAGGTATTTATATATATATATATATATGTATATATATTTATATATATATTACGATTTCAGAATCAGCGCTGGCTTTGTTGGGGTTCCTCTTGATACTTGGACCCCGGTTTACAGTGTCGCAATGGTCGGATATTTGTGCCAACAAATCGGATGGCGTCCGTCTCCCTTTATTCACGGACTGTAAACGTTTTGTTATGTGCTTGAATGGAGAAGTGGCAGCTATTGGCAGCTGTCCACGTGGACTCCACTTCAATTTCCAATTGGGAGAATGTGATTATCAGTGGCGTGCTGGTTGCAGGAGTCTATCGTTATATGCTGGGGCCGATGGCGATGAGGAATGCGTTTGCACTTGCTGTGCCGAACAGTGTCCGGATAATGAAACTAAGCCGACGACTCCCTGCAACCCAGAGGATGGCACCACATTACCTGGCGGATCAGACGATAACCCTGGAACTGAAATTACGGATACCACAGGAGAAGGCGAAACCGATGACAGCACCGATCCGACTACCAATACGGAACCAACCGCAAGCACAGGTAAACCCACATCGGACTCTACGGACGGCACCACTCCAACCAGCATTACGAATCCAGCCGGAGGCACAACCAAATCCCCATCGGATTCTACATTGGGCACCACTCCCACCACCAATAGCCCATCTGGTCCACTACCTGTGTATTGCAAGGACCCTCGCACGGACTGCCTTAATATGCCGGATGGTGCCACGATCGAATTAGCCGGAGTTTGCACCAAATATATTCAATGCAGTCACGGCTGTTGCTCAGAGATGCTTTGTCCCAGTGGAACGTACTTCAATGGCGCCCAAAATATGTGCGACCATCCCTGGAACGTAGATTGCCGCCCGGCGGACGCTGATGATGGATCCTCGGGAGAGTTAGCTGGTCCCTCGGGTACCTACTGCTCTGATCAGAGCGTGTGTGCTGGCCAACGCGATGGAAAACTGTTCGCCGATCCCAACTCCAATGGGTACATCGTCTGCCAGTGTCAATGCCCCATTGAAAGGCCATGCGACAAGGGCACCAAGTTCAACGTGAATGCCCAAGTCTGTGACTGGGACACGACACCCGGATCAACCAACAATGTGATCTGTCCCGATGGACTCGTCTACAATGCAACCGCAGATGCGTGCGACTATCCCGAGGGCTATGTGCCAGAGGTCGTCTGTGATAATAACAGCACAGTCTGCAAAAGTAGACCAGATGGTGAACTGCATCCGATTGAGGGCGTCTGCAATAAGTTCTACAAGTGCAGCTTTAACTGTGCCGTTGAGCAGTTGTGCCCCAACAATCTGATCTACGTACCAAAGACCCAGATCTGTGATTATCCGCAGAATTATCAGTGTCCCTGGCCATACACACCGCCCTCGGGTCCAAACGCAGGACCCTCCGGCATCTCCTGTGAGAGCAACGGTCGCTGTCTAGGAAAACCCGAGGGTACCTTCATGCGATCCACCACCAATTGCAGTGAGTACTCGGTCTGCCAGTGCGAGTGTGAGATCCCCTTGAAATGCAAGCCGGGTTTATACTGGGATGAGACCTTGTTGACTTGCAACTACGCTGACAAAGTCAGCTGCAATATTCCCCAATGAAAGCATTAAATCATTTTAATAAATCTAAAAAGAAATAAATGAAAATTATATATATATAATTATTATCAGAATATATGTAAAAAGTTGGACTATTTCTGACCTGGGCACAGTCTTTCTCATTAACGGGCACATTTCTTTCTTTCTTCCTTTGTTTATAATTATTAATAAGTTAACGTTATCTTGAAGTCCATCCGGTTATTGGAAACAAAAATGTTAGCCTAAGCTAACACATTTAGGACTGGCCATAAAGATTGATTATGGCCATATATATTTTCAGCTTTAACACGTTTTTTTCATAGCTGATTAATGTCTCGAATGAGATCGCTAAATATATATGTTATATTATAGAAATTATTTACAAAATCATTGACCTAATTTGAGGTCCATCAAAGGACTTTGAGTGAATCAAATCTATAAAGAAAAAGTCTACAGAGAAACTTAGTCTCTATTTTTCTTATAGCAAAAATTAGCTCGACGCGAAGGCATACACCGATGGCCAATAGTTTAGAAACACTGAACTAAAAGTTGTCAGAAGATTCTGTTGTTTTGAATTCTTCAACAATTTTATAAAAAAAAATAGTTGATAAATTAAAAAACCACAGAATTGTTGTAAAGATCGAACATAAGATTCTAGTCAAAATCGAAATATAAATGATGCAATTCTTACTATTCTCCAACGAACAAGAGCCTGTAACATGTTAGATAAAGCTATCATGTAATGATGGATCCATTATCAGACGAGAATGTCATTATTATAATTGGTGTAGAATATAAAAGCTGAGAACAGAACTCAAGTATTTAGTTACCCAGAAAATAACAGACTTAAATGTGTCTCGCATAGTGAAAAAGAAATCACAGAACAGTCGAGATATTATTAAATTGTATAAAATATATTAATTATTAAAGTGTTATGCCTTGGGATCTTCGTTTACTGCAATGAAATATTTGTGCTTAAGTTCTAAACAAGTGGAAACTATTGGAAGATGTATACTCAAAAGTGTCCACAGAACAATGGCCAGTGCTGTGCTTTTTACTCGAATCAATATGTTATAAGAATATAGTTAGATCAAAACTGTGCTTAATTTAATGCAATAATTAATAAAAATAATAAAATATAAATCAATATAATATATTGATAAAATATGTAAATATGTAAATATCTGTTTGCCAATCTTTTATTTTTATTATTTTTTTTTTAATACGATTGTATTCCGATTATTAAGAAAAATAGTTTTTTTTTCACCAGAAAAAGGTTTTTTATATTATATTAAAAATTATTTATATTATTTATATTATTTATTTATTTAGAGTCAACTTAAAGCAGTCGACTATATAAAAATTAAAGAAGAAAAGCTTTTTACAAAATTAATATAACAAAATATTATTCTTAAGTATAAATATATATATATAAGAGGAAAAAAAATTTTAAAAATGAATTAAATAAAATATGTGTTTCTGTGGGAATTCAAAGTTATAAATGTATCCAACACTTGTTGCCTGGATATATATTTATTTTATATATAGTATGTATACAAATGATCAAAAATATATACACCCAACTCTCTTTTTACACGGTAGATACGTTCCTCAGAAATCCGTGTAAAAAGAAACCGTGTAAAAAAAGAGGCGTTTCCTATAGTAAAATGGGAGATACGTTCCATGTGATTTGAAAACCGTGTAAGATGAAATATTTACTTCGAAAAACCGTGTAAAAAATGTTAAAAACTATAAAATTTCAGATATGCATACAAATTGTATGTTCATATGGCATTTTATTGAGCATTAAAACTTAAAATACATAATTCATACTGGTGAAAAATTGGTAGAGGAAGCAAAAAAACAAAAGAAATCTGTTTATCCAGAATTAAGAACAGAAAAATTAGAATAGAAATAAATAAAAAATATTTACGTAGCTACATAATTATAACAGGAGCAATTGTTTGCGACGATCTGGACTAAAGTCGGTATCATCACTGGAGATATCCATCAAATTATCAAACAATTTTTATAAAAAAAATTTTTTTCAACCGTGTAACTTCAAATCCGTGTAAAAAGAGAGTTGGGTGTATATAGAAAAAAAACGATTATATTATTACTATTACTATATTTAAAATGAAAAGAATTTGTTCAAATTAAATACTTGTAAATACTCTTAATACTAATTATTCTCTGCACGAACCTTTTCGAGTTTTCTGTGTTGACTATAACAGACTTTTCGAGTCTTCAAGTCAGAGTCCTCTATTGATACGATTAAGAACCATATCCTCAACTTTTAAGCACCTAGTAACTTGCACTAATTTGCTTTACTAATCATATGGATCTGATTGGGTTTCGCTGGGTTTTTCCCAACCCTCGCAACAAATGTTGGATCATTTAATATTCTCATTTTTAACTTAAATTTTTTACTTAAATACTTCATTTTTAATTTAAATTATTTTTTTTCAGTTTTAATTTATATTAAAAACTGTATTGTTACTTTCAAATTTTGGTCGACTGTTAATAGTTGATATTAAATAAATAAATATAGTTCATAAAAAATTTCAGAGCAAATACTTTTAATTTTTTTTAATATATATATTAATATATATAAAATGATAAAATAACTAAAATGTATGTACTATAGTTGAATAAATCAAAAAAAAAACCTAATTGAAAAGTTTTATATTTTCTCCTATAATATTTAAATATTATTCTTTAGTTATTCTAAGTAAATAAATAAAAAAAATTATTAATGTTTTTGCACCTAATTATTGTAGTTTGTAGCCTCTTCACTTTTCAGTTTTACTTAACTAAAATCATAATACACAATTACATAATACATTTGACTTTTATATTCAATCATATTCCACTTTGTATACAAAGATAACGAATCGTTCCATTAAAAAACAATCTCAAATCGATTGACTTTCAAGGTTGCAAGGGTCTTTTTGGTGCATCGGCAAATTATTTTTGCAAACTTGATTTCGTTTACGTTATATCAACATAATTTTTAACTAGACATTGTAACGCCTGGAACTTGTGTGGATAATAATGATTACAAAATGTGAAGAGAAACAAAAAATGATGTGATAAGGATCAGCTTGGGACTCGAACCACGCATCCGCCCATAAGCATATCCTAGCACGATGCTACCAGGTTATTATCCTTGGGGTGAAGATCCTTAACAGTATTTAAGTTAATTTATTTTTTGAGTAGTTACTCCAGTGGCACGTGAACTTCTTGTTTCTTTTCACATTTCTATTTATATAAATTGATAAAAGAAACATCGATACTACTGCATATGCTTGATATGATGAGCGATGTTCCGTGTTTATCATCGACACTTTCATCCGGATGGAAAGCAGAAACATTTTAATTATTTTAATTGATGGTAAATATAAAAGCTGAGACACATCGAACATCAAGTCAGTAGGCATAACCTCCACCAAGGAAAATGTCACCTAGCAAGTGCAGCACCAAAATGTATTCAAATAGAAACCTTGGTAAGAATATTGCGAAATTCTGTAATATTTTTGCAAGGTACTAGTATTTTTTTTCTTTTTTTTTACATTTTTTTCCCAGGCTACTTCCTGATCGTTGCTCTTGCACTGTTTGCGCAATCATCGGTCGTGAATTGCTGCGTAACTGGCGATACCAAAAGCGATCCTAACAATTGCACAATGTACTTCGAATGCTGCAATGGTGAATTCGTTCACAAGACTTGCGACGAGGGAACACACTGGGACGGTGGGGCATGTACTGCTCGTACCTCGACACCAATGCCTGGAACCCCATCACCTGCAACCCAAAAGCCTGCAACTCCACCACCTGCAACTCAGAAGCCTGCAACTCCAACACCTGCAACCCTGAAGCCTGTAACTCCAACACCTGCAACCCAGAAGCCTGCAACTCCATCACCAGTTTGTAAAAATGGCGAAACCAAGAGCGATTCTAATGATTGTACAAGCTATTTCGAATGCTGCAATGGTGAATTCGTTCACAAGTCATGCGCCACCGGAAGTTTCTGGGACAAAGGAGCGTGTAGATTAGGTAGTTGTACTCCACCACCTGCAACTCCATCACCAGTTTGTAAAAATGGCGAAACCAAGAGCGATTCTAATGATTGTACAAGCTATTTCGAATGCTGCAATGGTGAATTCGTTCACAAGTCATGCGCCACCGGAAGTTTCTGGGACAAAGGAGCGTGTAGATTGGGTAGTTGTACTCCACCACCTGCAACCCAGAAGCCAGCAACTCCAACACCTGCAACCCAGAAACCTGCAACTCCAACACCTGCAACCCTGAAGCCTGTAACTCCAACACCTGCAACCCAGAAGCCTGCAACTCCATCACCAGTTTGTAAAAATGGCGAAACCAAGAGCGATTCTAATGATTGTACAAGCTATTTCGAATGCTGCAATGGTGAATTCGTTCACAAGTCATGCGCCGCCGGAAGTTTCTGGGACAAAGGAGCGTGTAGATTAGGTAGTTGTACTCCACCACCTGCAACCCAGAAGCCAGCAACTCCAACACCTGCAACCCTGAAGCCTGTAACTCCAACACCTGCAACCCAGAAGCCTGCAACTCCATCACCAGTTTGTAAAAATGGCGAAACCAAGAGCGATTCTAATGATTGTACAAGCTATTTCGAATGCTGCAATGGTGAATTCGTTCACAAGTCATGCGCCGCCGGAAGTTTCTGGGACAAAGGAGCGTGTAGATTAGGTAGTTGTACTCCACCACCTGCAACCCAGAAGCCAGCAACTCCAACACCTGCAACCCAGAAACCTGCAACTCCAACACCTGCAACCCTGAAGCCTGTAACTCCAACACCTGCAACCCAGAAGCCTGCAACTCCATCACCAGTTTGTAAAAATGGCGAAACCAAGAGCGATTCTAATGATTGTACAAGCTATTTCGAATGCTGCAATGGTGAATTCGTTCACAAGTCATGCGCCGCCGGAAGTTTCTGGGACAAAGGAGCGTGTAGATTAGGTAGTTGTACTCCACCACCTGCAACTCCATCACCAGTTTGTAAAAATGGCGAAACCAAGAGCGATTCTAATGATTGTACAAGCTATTTCGAATGCTGCAATGGTGAATTCGTTCACAAGTCATGCGCCACCGGAAGTTTCTGGGACAAAGGAGCGTGTAGATTGGGTAGTTGTACTCCACCACCTGCAACCCAGAAGCCAGCAACTCCAACACCTGCAACCCAGAAACCTGCAACTCCAACACCTGCAACCCTGAAGCCTGTAACTCCAACACCTGCAACCCAGAAGCCTGCAACTCCATCACCAGTTTGTAAAAATGGCGAAACCAAGAGCGATTCTAATGATTGTACAAGCTATTTCGAATGCTGCAATGGTGAATTCGTTCACAAGTCATGCGCCGCCGGAAGTTTCTGGGACAAAGGAGCGTGTAGATTAGGTAGTTGTACTCCACCACCTGCAACCCAGAAGCCAGCAACTCCAACACCTGCAACCCTGAAGCCTGTAACTCCAACACCTGCAACCCAGAAGCCTGCAACTCCATCACCAGTTTGTAAAAATGGCGAAACCAAGAGCGATTCTAATGATTGTACAAGCTATTTCGAATGCTGCAATGGTGAATTCGTTCACAAGTCATGCGCCGCCGGAAGTTTCTGGGACAAAGGAGCGTGTAGATTAGGTAGTTGTACTCCACCACCTGCAACCCAGAAGCCAGCAACTCCAACACCTGCAACCCTGAAGCCTGTAACTCCAACACCTGCAACCCAGAAGCCTGCAACTCCATCACCACTTTGTAAAAATGGCGAAACCAAGAGCGATTCTAATGATTGTACAAGCTATTTCGAATGCTGCAATGGTGAATTCGTTCACAAGTCATGCGCCACCGGAAGTTTCTGGGACAAAGGAGCGTGTAGATTGGGTAGTTGTACTCCACCACCTGCAACCCAGAAGCCAGCAACTCCAACACCTGCAACCCAGAAACCTGCAACTCCAACACCAGTTTGTAAAAATGGCGAAACCAAGAGCGATTCTAATGATTGTACAAGCTATTTCGAATGCTGCAATGGTGAATTCGTTCACAAGTCATGCGCCGCCGGAAGTTTCTGGGACAAAGGAGCGTGTAGATTAGGTAGTTGTACTCCACCACCTGCAACCCAGAAGCCAGCAACTCCAACACCTGCAACCCTGAAGCCTGTAACTCCAACACCTGCAACCCAGAAGCCTGCAACTCCATCACCAGTTTGTAAAAATGGCGAAACCAAGAGCGATTCTAATGATTGTACAAGCTATTTCGAATGCTGCAATGGTGAATTCGTTCACAAGTCATGCGCCGCCGGAAGTTTCTGGGACAAAGGAGCGTGTAGATTAGGTAGTTGTACTCCACCACCTGCAACCCAGAAGCCAGCAACTCCAACACCTGCAACCCTGAAGCCTGTAACTCCAACACCTGCAACCCAGAAGCCTGCAACTCCATCACCACTTTGTAAAAATGGCGAAACCAAGAGCGATTCTAATGATTGTACAAGCTATTTCGAATGCTGCAATGGTGAATTCGTTCACAAGTCATGCGCCACCGGAAGTTTCTGGGACAAAGGAGCGTGTAGATTGGGTAGTTGTACTCCACCACCTGCAACCCAGAAGCCAGCAACTCCAACACCTGCAACCCAGAAACCTGCAACTCCAACACCTGCAACCCTGAAGCCTGTAACTCCAACACCTGCAACCCAGAAGCCTGCAACTCCATCACCAGTTTGTAAAAATGGCGAAACCAAGAGCGATTCTAATGATTGTACAAGCTATTTCGAATGCTGCAATGGTGAATTCGTTCACAAGTCATGCGCCGCCGGAAGTTTCTGGGACAAAGGAGCGTGTAGATTAGGTAGTTGTACTCCACCACCTGCAACCCAGAAGCCAGCAACTCCAACACCTGCAACCCTGAAGCCTGTAACTCCAACACCTGCAACCCAGAAGCCTGCAACTCCATCACCACTTTGTAAAAATGGCGAAACCAAGAGCGATTCTAATGATTGTACAAGCTATTTCGAATGCTGCAATGGTGAATTCGTTCACAAGTCATGCGCCACCGGAAGTTTCTGGGACAAAGGAGCGTGTAGATTGGGTAGTTGTACTCCACCACCTGCAACCCAGAAGCCAGCAACTCCAACACCTGCAACCCAGAAACCTGCAACTCCAACACCTGCAACCCTGAAGCCTGTAACTCCAACACCTGCAACCCAGAAGCCTGCAACTCCATCACCAGTTTGTAAAAATGGCGAAACCAAGAGCGATTCTAATGATTGTACAAGCTATTTCGAATGCTGCAATGGTGAATTCGTTCACAAGTCATGCGCCCCCGGAAGTTTCTGGGCCAACGGAGTGTGCAGAGTAGGTAGTTGTACTCCACTACCTGGAACCCCATCACCTGGAACCCAGAAGCCTGCAACTCCAACACCTGCAACCCTGAAGCCTGTAACTCCAACACCTGCAACCCAGAAGCCTGCAACTCCAACACCTGCAACCCAGAAGCCTGCAACTCCAACACCTGCAACCCAGAAGCCTGCAACTCCAACACCCGGAACATATAAACCTCCAGTATGTACAGATGGAGAAATCAAAGTGAATCCAGCCAACTGTGCTGGATATTTGGTGTGCCTGGGAAATACATTTGTTGATAGAAAATGTCCCAAAGAAACATATTTCAACAATAAGACGATGAGCTGTGACAGAGATTATGATGGCGTGTGCATTCCCAAAGTTTGTGATGCCGAGTGCTGTGATCATCCCAATTGGCTAGGACCCGTCGCCAAGAACTGCTCTGCGTTCATGCAATGCTCCAACGGATTCATGTCTCAGGTCAGGTGTCCCAATAATCTACAGTTCAACGACGTTACAAAGGAATGCGATCACCCCACTAATGTCAACTGCGATGATGGCAGTCCACCACCTAGCGGCCCCCATGCCGGTCCATCAGGCACATCCTGTACAAGTCCTGGTCGTTGTGCCAAACAACCGGACGGTACCCAGTTCGCCGACGCCAAGGATCGCTGCAGTGGAGACTTTATCGTCTGCCAGTGCGAATGTGAAGTAATGTTCAAATGCTCTGACAACCTTGTATTTAATGAGAAAGCCAAATCCTGTGACTGGCGCGAAAATGCCGGCTGTTAAATGAATAAATTTATGAATAAACTTGTCTAAACTGCACTGACTTTTTATTTTATTTTCAACGATTTACATTTTCTTTTTAAAATGCCATTTACCGAAGTCAAAGTATAATGGCACAAATTTATGCCAACCTTAACCCAGTTTTTCTACACGCTTTATAACTTTCTTTTGCAGATCAAAAAATAATTTTATTTATTTTATTTATTTTATTTATTTTATTTATTTTATTTATTTTATTTATTTTATTTATTTTATTTATTTTATTTATTTTATTTATTTTATTTATTTTATTTATTTTATTTATTTTATTTATTTTATTTATTTTATTTATTTTATTTATTTTATTTATTTTATTTATTTTATTTATTTTATTTATTTTATTTATTTTATTTATTTTATTTATTTTATTTATTTTATTTATTTTATTTATTTTATTTATTTTATTTATTTTATTTATTTTATTTATTTTATTTATTTTATTTATTTTATTTATTTTATTTATTTTATTTATTTTATTTATTTTATTTATTTTATTTATTTTATTTATTTTATTTATTTTATTTATTTTATTTATTTTATTTATTTTATTTATTTTATTTATTTTATTTATTTTATTTATTTTATTTATTTTATTTATTTTATTTATTTTATTTATTTTATTTATTTTATTTATTTTATTTATTTTATTTATTTATTAACTCAGACAAAATAATATAGTATACTCTTGATTTTAATTAAATTGAAAATATCGAAGTAGTAGTCGATAGAGTCGCTCGTCTAATTCTTACAATTTTATATATACAACGTATATATATATATATCCTATATAAATCTTTCAAATTTCTATAACTCAAATTAAAAATTAGGCTGAGAATATTGAACTCTTTACTTTTAAATAATATTGGAACACACACACAAATTATTATAATATTAATTACTGTGAATAAATGGAATGAAATTAAGATTATACGAATAGCTGAGAGCTATAATTTAATAAGAATATATTGTGACAAGGTTACAAAGTTTTTTATACATATTTATTCTTCTTTAATTGCTTTCTCTTATTTAACTTGGTTTGCTTTTTTTGCACCTCGCACTGCGCGATCTTCGGATAATCACAGCGCTTTGCTTCGACATTAAAATGCAATCCTGTAGGACAATCCATTACCAGAAACATCATATTGCTACAGAGCAAAAATTTGCCACAATCGTCCTTATAAGGTACAAGAGCATCCTGCTTCTCCTCGGAGCAAAAACCACCGGTTATGGCCGGCTTTGAATTGGGATCTTCCAGTTGGATCACGGCTTGGTTTATGTTACATTTGGCTTGCGACGCCTTCATGCAGATTTGACGAGCTGCATTGAAGTGCTGCTGGCCTGGGCAGTGTCTCAGCTGGGGCGATTTCGATTTACAAACATAGTATTCAGTGCAAGATCCCTTTTTGGGTAGGGCCACTCCATTTTTTTGCCCAGACATAATTGATCTTTATATAATTGCTTAATCGGTTTAGAGATAAGGTTTGGTTTTTGTTGTTTTTTGGGCGCTGCTGTAGTTGTTATGATCTCCTCGCTTTCGTCACTGTCCAAGATTGACTCATCGATTTCTTCTTCCACTTCATCATCATCATCATCAGAGACTTCGAAAATACAATCGACGTTTCGAGCATCATCGCAATGCAAATTATTTGGATTAAATCGCATATTTTCGTCACAGAATCCAACTACAGCTTTGCCATCGTTACAAACATAGTATCCTCGGCATGTGCCAAATATGGGTAATAGTGCACCATTTTTTCCATCGCAAATTGAAGTTTTAAACATATAACCATCCTATGAGATAGAAATCTTGTAATCTCGTTGATTTTCTAGCTGAGCCATGGTCATTTTCATTTACCTTTACGTTAGCAGCCGATGCTGTACTAAGTATCAAAATTATCCAAAATGCGTCCAAGAACTTCATGTCTCCTGTCACGGTCAGGTGCTTGTATAAACTGTATCGTTGTGGTATAGACACTTCTGTTTTATAGACCGAATTCCTCAAGAAAATTTGCATGAAGTGCCAATATGTAGAGTGTAAAGAATATGATAAAAATCATCGGCAACACGCCTGCGACAGGCACCTGAGTGCTTCTCACTTATCATTTTTACAGTGAACTGATAGATGCTTTTATCTATTCATGTCCGACTAATGTTACAGCTATATCAAGATGTACAACGGTTCACCTTTGAATGAAACATCAAGTAAACAAAAACGCATAAACTCTATATTTGTGTACAATATTTTTTTTAATTTTAGAATGTAAGCAGAAGCATATTGCTCGACATCAACAATAGAATCAATGCTCCCATATTCGTCAAACGTTGAAAACATCAAACCACGATCCGTTTCAAGCATCACCTGATTCATTTGGGAATTTTCTATATTTCTTTATACTCTTCACAAAACATGTATCCAAAAATATAAATATTATTAATATATTTTATCTCTATTATTTATATCAAAAGAAGCATTTTTTGTTGTGGCTTAAAATAAAAACAAAGCAATTTAGAGCAAATGAGCGGAGGAAGCAACGCGGAGAAACTTTTCTGATACGTTTTTATATTTATATTTCTTTACACACACTTTACGTATACGTATCGTATATAGGCTACTTTCTCAGCATAAAGCATACTTTCTGTCGGAATGTAATGGAGCCAGCAATCTTGCATTCAACAATGAATCAATATTTATCAATTTTAAAGAAGCCCGAAAATATATTCTTCAGTAAGCGATATTACTTTCTTACTGAACGAAAGTATGCAATGTCTGTCATTTTCATTGTACACTGATAAAAATACTATAGCATCTAGAGCAGGAGTAACAAAAAACTGCTTACTGCAGAGCACCTATAAATGAGAACCAAAAAATATATCGTAGAAGGGAACAGATATTTTTTCGTTCAATTCTTCGTACTACTTAGAAGAAAATTCGCGGCAGCTAAAATGATAATAAATGTATGAATTACAATAAATAATTAAAAAAATTAAAAAAAAAATAAATGAATGAGCAAGAAAATAAATAAATAAATAATTAATTAAAAATATAAAAATAAAAAATATAAATAAAAAAAAATAAAAATAATAAAAAAAATTAATAAACAAGTAAATAAATTATTAATTTAAAAAAAATTAAATTTATAAATAAATATATAAAGAAGTTCATAAATAAACAAAAAATAAATTCAACAATTAATGAATAAGTAAATAAATAAACAAAAATATAATTAATTAAAAATATAAAAAAATAAAAAAAAATAAAGAATATAAGAAAAAATTAAAAAAATAAATTAATAAATAAGTAAAAAAATTATTAATTTAATAAAAGAAATTTAATTAATAAATAAATATATAAAGAAGTTCATAAATAAACAAATAAATAAATTCAACAGTTTATGAATAAAAAAATGAAGAAGAAATAATTAAATAAGTAAATAAATAAATAAAAAAAATGCAAATTGTATAATTGTTTAATAAATTAATTGATAAATAAATAAAATTTCTAAATAAATATGTAAATAAATGAAGTAAATAATATAATAATAAATAAGCAGAAAAATAAATTTGTTAATAAATAAATCAATATGCAAATAAATAATGATAGCAACATAATAATAAATAAAAAGAAAAAAAAAATAAAAATTACTATTATTTAATAATTTAATATAAGAATATTTAAGACTGTATTATTCTACTCTGGTTTATTCACACAAAACTTATAACAAAGCAGACTTTAAATTTAAAATAATATCAAGTTCAACATATATTAGTCTTTCCATAGCGCAGGTATTTATATGATATGATTTGATATGATACTATTTAGATATGTGCACATTAGTATAGAATGAAGACAGTAATGGGATTAAAATTATTATATAAAGAAAATATCTTAAAAATTACCACTACTTTGCTTAACAAATAGATGATAGTAGAACTCAGACTAACGGTCTTATTTCATGTACAGATAAAAGTCTTTATCAGAAACGAAAAGACACGGAGAAACCCAAAATTGAAATTACAACTACAACCACATGACTGAAAACTTTATCAAAAGTCGCGAGAAATAAAAGAAAAATTGCAGCTACTTTTTTACGACAAGATAATTAATGTTTTGGAATACATCAATTTTTATGTCTTATTATAAATAATATTATGAAAACTAGTTTGTTTTTCTTTAGATAAGAGTGTATACATATATAGTTAAAACAGTAAATATGTATGTAGTGTACGTAGGTAGCTGTGTAGATTTCGATTGCAGTGTCTATTTGTGAGATATATATTAATCTTTGAGTTCAAAATATCTATAGTATATATAATATAATAAATGTTCACAGTTCTTAAAATCTTTAACACAGGCAGAAAAGTATATATATAAATTCTTTTAGGTATATCATAGTTTATGTCTGATAAATATATGTATATTTACACATATTCTATATACCCATTTAAGTCATTTGTTTTCAATGGGTTCAGTGTATATAGAAGAGTAGCCTAAATACCTTCTTCTTCTTGAACAAAATGTAGTTTTTAATTAAAAGTTTTCTCAAATCTTATCGATATATACCCACTAGTATATATGTATAATCAATATGAAGAAGTAGCTTAAATTGGGATGTGATTCATAAGACTATATCAGTTTCTTAGTTGTACTCACATTTTTGTCGAAAACTCTGTCGGATTCTATGGGACGATTTAGTTTCTTTCAAAGTGTTGATCAACTAACAACAATTACAAGTATTTATCTAAAATTTAAAGTGGAATTAAGTTTGTTTTAAACAATTAATACAATTGATGTGAAGTGCATAAGAATTACAGTCTTAAAATCTAAAAAATCAAAAATGAAAGGTAAATATTTTGAATAAACTTTTAATATATAAAATTGGTCTCTAACAACAATTCGTTATCTTAGCACGTGGATATTGTTTTAGTTAAAGCGACATCCCCAAGTTTCATAAATTTTACCTACAAAAAATTATAATTTTAATTTTTTTGGGTTAGTTATAAATTAAAAAAATTATTAAATTGTTATGAAAAATAAAAAATTCAAAAAAGATAATTTTCAAACAATTTATTGAAAATTAATACTCAGAACAAGGGAAAAGTGAGTTAAATGTAATAAGCGAGTGTGTATAATATGTATTATTAATTAAATAATTATATTTATTATAAATTTAAGAGACATTTTTACAACTATTTTTAAGTCAAAATGGTTCAGGTCAGATCATTAAATACTTTTGTGAATGAATACTGTATGATATTCTCTTAAAATGTATGATCGGAAGTTTGAAACAAGAAAATGAGAAAAGAATTTTTATTTTTAGAATTATACCTTGATATGCGTTTATAACTGAGGCATAATTATTCGTAAGAATGGTTTTAATTATCTAATTGTCAGTCATTTCAAACACTTTATAACATGGTGTACATCCGGACGACTTGGCGCGTGTTTATAATAAAAACGAAAATGGCAAATTGATTCAGGTGAAAAAGCTCTGCGAAATATACCCTAGGAACGATAAATCAAAAATAATTTGTCCCAGCAGTACAAATATAATTTAAAAAAAGTAAAAATGAGATAAAATAGAAAATAAAATAATATGAGATAAATGATGTGTTGTACCAACAGATCAAATCGATTTGATAGTAAATGTTTTCTAAAAGAGATACATAAGATCATATCTCAATTAAAACATTGAAACCACGAAGAAACCCTAACTTGCAATTAGTGAAAGGGTATAAGAAATAGAAAGGTCGAGCGGACATGCTGTATCTACAAATAGAATGTTTGATAAAGATATTCATATTGATTTGATAAGAATGGAGTCTGTAAGCTACTTTGCTAATGAAAGAGCGGCTTGCCAAAAATGATTAATATCACATTGATTGATTTCGCAAAATATATATAATGGTACAGGGAGTGAACGATCCAGTCAGTACTGGCTCGCCATTGGAAAGCTTCAAATATATATTTTTAAGCTTCAGAAATAAACAACTGCCATGCGAAACTTATATGGTATATGGTCAAAATTAAATATGAATAGACTGCTTCTAACTCTTTTACCACTTTGTAGCTTTAACTTTGCTGCTAATAGCAATATGTGCAAGCAGCACACTTGGTGCAACCCTCGAAAATCGACAATATGAGCAGCTCTTTTGTAAAGACAAAGCCAACGGAGTTCAGGCTTATGTCCCGGGTAGCTGCTCAAAATACTTCGAGTGTCAAAATGGAGTTCCAAAGGAGTTCACATGCCCCAAGTTCTATGATATTAAAACAAGAGGTTGTGTTACCTACAATCCAGGCTGTACAGAAACTTCTGATGTGAGGACCCTTCCAGGATCAGCTAGAAGTGGGGACAGTCCATGCGAGATAACAACTCTCTGCCCACCGCCCACCCCGGTATGTGATACCACACGGCCGCCATGTTCCGGAAATGATGACACTACACCCACCACTCCACGCCCCACAACACCTACGACAACTCCGTGCACCACGACAACAAGCACGACCACAACCACGACAACAACCACCACAACCACCACCACAACCACTACAACAACAACCACCACCACAACAACAACAACAACAACAACGACAACTCCATGCACCACGACAACAAGCACGACCACAACCACGACAACAACCACGACAACAACCACCACAACCACCACCACAACCACCACCACAACAACTACAACAACCACTACAACAACAACAACTACTACCACCACAACAACTACAACAACGACAACTCCATGCACCACAACGACCAGCACAACTACAACTACAACAACCACCACAACCACCACCACAACAACCACTACAACAACAACCACTACAACAACAACAACCACTACAACAACAACCACCACCACAACAACGACAACTCCATGCACCACGACAACAAGCACGACCACAACCACGACCACAACCACGACAACAACCACCACAACCACCACCACAACCACCACCACAACAACTACAACAACCACTACAACAACAACAACTACTACCACCACAACAACTACAACAACGACAACTCCATGCACCACAACGACCAGCACAACTACAACTACAACAACCACCACAACCACCACCACAACAACCACTACAACAACAACCACTACAACAACAACAACCACTACAACAACAACCACCACCACAACAACAACAACAACGACAACTCCATGCACCACGACAACAAGCACGACCACAACCACGACCACAACCACGACAACAACCACCACAACCACCACCACAACCACCACCACAACAACTACAACAACCACTACAACAACAACAACTACTACCACCACAACAACTACAACAACGACAACTCCATGCACCACAACGACCAGCACAACTACAACTACAACAACCACCACAACCACCACCACAACAACCACTACAACAACAACCACTACAACAACAACAACCACTACAA